>CM058159.1:12456800-13084300 GCA_030254885.1 Vitis rotundifolia
AGTCAACATGGTTGGTTCTCAAAGCTTGTTGGATACTTATAAGTTGAAGGGATTGGAGAATAGGCCTTATGATAACTCCCTTGTACTCTTCCATAGAAGACAAAGAATCTCAAGTCTTCATATTGATTTTATTCATCTGTTGTTGTTGCCCATTGGCCTGGACTTGGGATGCATGAAAGGGGAATAGGTTTCATGGAGGCCTCTCAACATATTTAATGGTAACTCAAGACATGAACGTGAAATTACCAAATATGATCACCAAACAAGCCATCATTTTGGTAAAAATGTAGAGAAAATACGAGAATCTCCTGGGATCTCGTTGAAGACTTCAACTTCGCATCCAAACTTCAGGTTTTTGAAGCTTTGCCCCTTTTTTTTTATTGGTATTTTTGAGGGGGAAAAAAAAATAGAGCCATAAACTATGAACCCCATCAATGATTTGTAAACAGTAGTGGTTCAGCTA
This sequence comes from Vitis rotundifolia, assembly GCA_030254885.1. Classification (NCBI taxonomy): domain Eukaryota; kingdom Viridiplantae; phylum Streptophyta; class Magnoliopsida; order Vitales; family Vitaceae; genus Vitis; species Vitis rotundifolia. Next base: position 12,457,264 of record CM058159.1, read on the forward strand.
GTTGGGTCTCGTTACCTTGCTTTAGTGACCAATTGAATCATAGGCTTTCTTTGTTTTGAAGTATTTATTTTGTAGATAGTGTTGACTACAAGGTCAAAAATAGATCATTGAAGTTTCCTTTTATGAGTGATTTATGGACCCGGGTCATTCCCGAGCATTCCAGCGTCATTCCTGAGTCATTACAGGTTCATTCCCGCGTGATCACCACGTCATTTTCTTCAGGGAACCCCCACCTCGACTGCCCGATTCCAAAGACGCAACTGTTCAAATAGTGCATTTCCTATTGTACCCTTTTCGTAAATGCCTTTCGAAACCCAGCTTCTATTCCCCATTTCGACGATCCGAATATGAGTCACGAGTCACGAGTCACCCTCGTTTATTTAAAATATTTTTCATTTCTCATTAAAAAAATTAAACAAGCTCCACTATGTTTAACTTTTTTTTTTTGAATTTTTTTATTTTTTTAAAAATATTTAAACATTTTTAAAATTACATTAAAATAAATATATTATATAAATAATTAAAATGTTATAATTTTGTATAACTTATTTTAAAAGTATATTATTATTATTATTATTATTATTATTATTATTATTATATTAAAAATAAGAAAATAAAAATTAAATTAAATTTTATATATAATCAAAACAAGGCAAGACAATACTTGAACTCGTCTCAAACCCGTCTCGAGTTTTAAAAAAAAATTTCAAACTCATTTCAAATCCATTTATTTAAATTTCAAACCCACCCTATTAAGGATGAGGCATGACGACTATAAAAAAAAAAAATCCGTCCCATTGTCATTCTTAATTAACCATTCACTTTCCTATATTTACCCAAACTTAAAAAAATCCCTCATTTTAATTTCCTATTCTACTCTCCCATTCATGCTTTGATGTCATTAGCATAAATCATGAGAATTACTAATGTCACAAAAAATGATAAATACTAAATTGGCTCTTTGTTTTCATTTTTTTGTTTTTTTAGAAAATAATAAAAAGAAAGTAATTACCATAACTATTAAACCTAATCACACCTTGCAAAATACAAATTAGAAAAAAAGAAAAAGGTAAAAAATAAAAAAGAAATAAATAGGCCTATCCTCATAAATTATAGTAAAAAAAAAACCACTTTTATTTGGATACATTTCTATTTTCTATTTTTAAAAATAAAAAAATAGTAATAACTTTTCAATAATGACTCTTATTTAGTATTTTTTTTAATAGAAAAATATAAAATAGTAATAATTGCTGAAATATAGTAACTCATATGTGAAAAGTGTGACTTATACAATGTTTTCAAAATTCATAATTAAAATTTTAGATAATAAAAGCTTTTTAATACTTTAATTTTTTAGCTTAGCATACCTTGCCTTTAGTTCTTTTTTTTTTTAAAATAAAAAATAAAAATGCAACAACACAACAACACAAAAAGTTTAGATTCAAAATTTCCAAATCTTTTCTTTTAATTTCCTTTATTTTGATGGGAAAAAGAACACTTCCATAGGAGAATGAAGAAGCAAGGGAAGGACTGGCGAGGAGGGCTTTGGCGTGTCGAGGCCCGAGGGTTGATCTTCTGAGTAGGTTTTGGGCCTGAAGCCCAGCTTCTCTTGCCCATGACCACAAATACTTGGCCCAATGTTGTGGGTTTTTTCGACTTCCTTCGTGAAGTGAAGTAATGCCAAATTGGGTTAACTTATTTGGGTAATTTTGATACGATGAAAAATTTATTAAATATGATTTTTTTTTTTTTTTTGACACCTTTGGCACAAATATTTCTGAAAATATCATTAAAAATAAAAATGATAATTTAAATAAATTAAACATTTTTAATAAATAATTTAACGGTAACATTTTTAATAACACGGATACTCTTATGCATAATTTGTACTATAAAAACATTTAGATAATTGAGTGCTTTTCTTCTACTTTTCCACTCTCACATAATGAAGCCTGGCAGCTTTTCCTCTTTACAGTCTGGGCCCTCACTACCAATAATGCAGATTCCTCTCTTGACCATTTTCGATCTCACAAAATCCTTTCTTGTTCTGGGATACCATGGCTTTTGTTGGAGAGCCTATTCTCTCTTCTTTCTTTGACACCTTGTTCGACAAGTTGATCTCTTCTGACCTGCTCGATTATGCTCGCCAAGTGCAAGTTCATGCTGAGCTCGACAAGTGGGAGAAAACCCTAAAGGAAATTCATGCCGTGCTGAAGGATGCGGAGGAGAAGCAGATGGAAGAGAAGGTGGTAAAGATATGGCTGGACGACCTCAGTAACTTGGCTTATGATGTGGGGGACATCCTGGACGACTTGGCCACTCAAGCTTTGGGGCGGCAGTTGATGGCGGTAACTCAACCCAGCACTAGTAAGAGCCTTATCCCTTCTTGTTGTACTAGTTTCACTCCAAGTGCTATTACGTTCAATGATGACATGAGGTCCAAGACAGGAAATATCACTGCCAAGTTGGAACATATTTCTTCACGGAAAAATAATCTCCTTTCAAGGGAAAAAAAATTCTGGGAAAAGGTCCGCCAAACCAAGAGAAATACTACCCACCACTTCTTTTGTAGATGAACCCATTGTTTATGGAAGGGAAACAGAGAAAGCAGCCATACTTGACTCTTTGCTCCATCATCATGAGCGAAGTGATGATGCAGTCCGTGTCATTGCCGTAATTGGCATGGGAGGCGTGGGCAAAACTACTCTTGCTCAGTTTGCCTACAACCATTATAAAGTGAAGAGTCATTTTGATGTAAGAGTTTGGGTTTGTGTCTCTGATGAGTTTGATGTCGTGGGGGTAACCAGGACAATTCTTCAGTGAGTTGCCTCTACCTTCAGTAAATACGATGGTCTCAACCAGCTTCAAGTCAAACTGAATAATAAACTCTCTGGAAAAAAGTTTCTTCTTGTTTTAGACGACGTTTGGAGTCAGGATTGCAATAAATGGAACCTTTTATACAAGCCAATGAGAACTGGAGCACAAGGCAGCAGGGTTATTGTCACCACTCGTGATCAAAGGGTTGTACCAGCCGTCAGAGCCAGCTCAGCCTATCCCCTCGAGGGGTTATCAAATGACGATTGCTTATCTTTGTTTGCCCAGCATGCATTTATGCATACCAGAAACTTTGATTATCATCCACACTTGAGAGCCGTAGGCGAACGAATTGTGAAAAAGTGCAGGGGGCTACCTTTGGCTGCCAAGGCCTTAGGAGGAATGTTGCGCACACAACTAAATCATGATGCATGGGAGGAAATACTCGAAAGCAAGATATAGGAGTTACCAAAAGAGAATAACAGTATTCTTCCAGCTCTCAAATTGAGTTATCATCATCTTCCTTCTCATTTGAAGCGCTGCTTTGCTTACTGCTCTATATTTCCAAAGGACTACGAATTCGATGTGGATGAATTAGTCTTGCTGTGGATGGGAGAGGGATTACTACACCAAGTGAAAAGAAAGAAGCAGATGGAGGAGATAGGCACCGAATACTTTCATGAATTATTAGCAAGGTCTTTTTTCCAACAATCAAATCATCATTCATCTCTATTTGTGATGCATGATCTTATCCATGATCTTGCTCAATTGGTTGCTGGAGACGTATGTTTCAACTTGGAGGACAAATTGGAAAACGATGACCAACATACTATTTCTGAAAGAGCTCGTCATTCATCTTTCACACGGCAAAATTTCGAGGTTGTTCGAAAAATTGAAGCATTTGATAAAGCAAAGAACCTACGCACATTAATAGCATTACCAATCACAAAGCCTCGAGATACATTTACCTTTTTTGGACAAATATCTAAGCAGGTGGTACAGGACCTAATAATGCGAATGAGATGCTTACGGGTACTATCTTTGACTGGTTATCACATGGGTGAGGTACCAAGTTCGATTGGTGAGTTAATACATCTGTGTTATCTCAATTTTTCCAAATCTACGATACAAAGTCTACCTAATTCAGTGGGTAATCTTTACAATTTACAAACATTAATATTACATGGTTGTTTTCTACTTATCGAATTGCCTATGGAGATTGGAAAGCTGAAAAACCTTCGACACCTTGATATTACGGGTACAAGTCAACTACGAGAAATGCCTTTCCAAATAAGCAACCTCACAAATTTGCAAGCGTTGACTAGGTTCATTGTGAGCAAAAGTAGAGGAGTTGGAATTGAAGAACTCAAGAATTGTTCGAACCTCCAACGAGTGCTTTCTATTTCTGGGTTGCAAGAGGTAGTGGATGTTGGAGATGCAAGAGCTCCTAATTTAAAACATAAAAAAAAAATTGAAGAGTTGACCATGGAGTGGAGTAATGATCTTTGGGATGCACGAAACGATATACGTCAACTGCATGTCTTGGAGTCCTTGCAGCCTAGTGAAAATTTAAAAAGGCTCACAATTGCATTTTATGGTGGATCCAAATTTCCAGATTGGTTAGGAGATCCCTCATTCTCAGTAATGGTGGAACTAACTCTCAAAAATTGCAAAAAATGCATGTTATTACCAAACCTGGGTGGACTATCGGTGCTCAAAGTTTTGTGTATTGAAGGTATGAACCAAGTTAAAAGCATAGGTGCTGAATTTTATGGAGAGTGTATGAATCCTTTTGCATCTTTGAAGGAGTTGAGGTTTAAGGATATGCCAGAATGGGAAAGTTGGTCTCATTCCAATTTCATCAAGGAAGATGTGAGAATATTTCCCCATCTTGAAAAGTTTTTGATAAGGAAATGTCCAAAACTGATTGGGGAATTACCAAAATGCCTTCAGTCTCTAGTAGCGCTTGAAGTGTCAGAATGTCTGGGATTGATGTGTGGGCTTTCGAAACTTGCATCTCTCCGTGAATTAAATTTACAAGAATGTGATGAGGCAGTGTTGGGAGGTGCTCAGTTTGATCTTCCATCCCTCGTTATTGTAAATCTCATCAAGATTTCAAGATTGACATGTTTGAGGACCGAATTTACTAGATCCTTGGTAGCCTTGCAAGAATTGGAGATACACAATTGTGATGAGCTGACATGTTTGTGGGAGGAACAATGGCTGCCTTGCAATCTTAAAAAATTGAGAATAGAAGAGTGTGCTAATCTGGAGAAGCTGTCGAATGGATTGCAAACTCTCACACGACTTGAAGAGCTGATGATATGGAGATGCCCCAAACTAGAGTCATTTCCTGATTCGGGTTTCCCACCAATGCTAAGAGTCCTCGAGTTGTTCTCTTGTGAGGGTCTAAAATCGCTGCCTCATAACTACAACTCGTGTCCACTTGAAGCCTTGATGATTCATCGTTCTCCATTTCTCAAATGCTTCCCAAATGATGAGCTACCCACCACACTCAAGAGCCTTCATATTAGGAATTGTCAAAGTCTAGAGTCTCTACCAGAGGGGCTGATGCACCACAATTCAACCTCCAGCAGCAACACTTGTTGTCTTGAAATATTGTTGATAGAGAATTGTTCCTCTCTCAATTCCTTTCCAACAGGGGAGTTACCCTCCACTCTCAAGAACCTTTCTATTAGGGGATGCACAAACTTGGAGTCAGTGTCAGAGAAAATGTCACCCAACAATACAACCCTAGAGTATTTAGGACTTGGGGAGTATCCAAATCTGAAAAGCCTACAAGGATGCCTTGATAGCCTTCGGGAGCTACTCATAAACGATTGTGGAGGTCTGGAGTGCTTTCCAGAAAGAGGCTTGTCCATCCCTAACCTCGAATACCTTGAAATTGAGAGATGTGAGAATCTTAGATCTCTAACACATCAAATGAGAAACCTCAAATCTCTGCGCAGCCTGACCATATCCGAATGCCTAGGATTGGAGTCCTTTCCGGAAGAGGGTTTGGCCTCTAACCTAACATCACTTGTGATCGGTGACTGTAAGAATCTGAAAACGCCCATATCTGAGTGGGGCCTCGACACCCTCACCTCTCTTTCTGAATTGACTATTAGGAACGTGTTTCCAAATATGTTTTCCTTCCTCGATGAAGAGTGTCTTCTTCCCATTTCTCTCACTGACCTTCAAATCAGAGGATTGGAATCCCTAGCCTCCTTGGATCTCCACAAACTCATCTCTCTTCGATCCCTAGATATCTCAAATTGCCCTAACCTCCGGTCCTTAGGGCCGCTTCCTGAAACACTTGCAGAACTTTCCATCAATGGTTGTCCTACCATAAAAGAAAGATACTTAAAGGAGGGAGGAGAATATTGGTCCAACATCGCCCACATCCCCTTCATTTCTAAAGACGATCAAGTATGGCCATTCGCAACTCAGTTCCAATTTCTTTTATTTTTACTTTTGAGTTTTTGTTTATTTTACATTTTTCCATCTTAATGCAATTTTGTAACCAGGATATGGCATTCCAAGTTGGATGCTGGATGGAATCTTAGATCACTCTCCCTTTCTTAATTTCAACTAGGTACGTTCAGCAATTCAAATTTTCCCATCCTAAATTTTAAAATTGTGAGAATCTTCTTTTCTCATCTACCTTATTTCCTTGTTCTCTAAAATGTTTCTAATGTATTTCTCTTTCTAGATAATTAAATCATATTTCCTTTTGCATGGTACTTTTAAGCCAACAGACCTCATACTGTTGTATGTAAGAAGTATAAAAGAGGCTGATGAAATTCAAGTCAACACCCTTTATTCACATGTTTAGTATGTTCTCAATTATTCATTAGGTTGCAATAATTTTATTGTGGCTTAAGTTTGATCTTAAGAAGATTTCTGGCTGCACTTGCTTAGTTTAGTTCCAATTGACCTGGTTTTTTTATTCAATATTTCAAACACATTTGCTTATTTCTATTCCAACAATTTGATGAAGCTGGTTGTAGTCCATAGAAATGGTACTGACTTCTTAATTTCTCAAATATTTAAATTAACATTTAACTATGATTGGCCTAAGATATTCACATCCCTATTTAAATTAACACAAGAATCAATTTCAAATTGGATTTTATTTTTCAATCACAAAAATGGAAGTAGAGGCCAACCCATTATTAAACTATACTCCCATAATTCCATAACTCCCTAATTTTTCTGCACATGTAGAAAGACAAAAGGTGCATTTCAAAACTCATCCCAACTCAAGGTTTTTCCCTTTTCCCTTTTTATTTATTTTTAATATTTTAATGTTGTTCATTAATTTTTTCTTTTCCATTTTTATGTTCATTACCAAGGTTGATCCTTGATTGTTCAGGTGTTCCGTAATTTCTGGAAAGGGGTTTGGCCCCATTGTTTAGTGTGGGTTCAATTGTGGGAAGCTTGAGACGCCTTTCTATGAGTGGCACTGGTGCACCAGACATTTACAGATAAAAAATTCATTCTGCTTGTTCCTCTAACTTCAGGTAAGCTTAATTTTTGCTGAAAGTTTCTTCGAGTGCTATTGATCTCAAGTTGTGCTATTGATCTCAACCTAGTGCTTGAATTTTAGAATTTTCCTATTGTGAGACAAAATTGCTGAAAGGAGAAAGGAGAAAGTTTGGATCAGTATTGCCTACATCTCCAACATTCAGCAACATGACCTCATTGGAAATATAACTTTAAATTGAATTGTGTTATTCCTACTCTAGAAGTTGGGAAATATTTCATTCTTTCCTTCAGCCAGGTATGTTTGACTAACCACAGATGCTTAATTCTGTTTTTTCTTGGTCTAAATATGTGGTTTCACTTCTATAATTAATAGAAACTTCTTTTCTACATGTAGGAGGGAGAAAAATAATGGGGTGCCAGACTAAGTTCCTAAGAAAAGTATGACGGTATGTTATTGACTCAATCATAGTTGATGGTTTTCCTTTTTGTTTGTTGACTAGAACTCATAGGTTTCTTAGTTGTGTAAGTCATAATTTTCATGCCATTGTATTTCTTCCACTAGCTCAAGTGCTTCTTAATTAGAATTTCAATGAGCACTTTTATAGTTCATTGTTTGCGTATGCAAGTATTGAGGAGCATTTCACATTGGGGGCAATTATCACATTTGCAATGCTTGGTTAGGCAAATTCTATTCAGTTGGGCTAACCCTTTTGCCCTTTTTTTGGTACTTCCTGAATGTAAGGTGGTAGGTGGTGGAAGCTTGATGGATTTGTCATAGAATGACTCTTCTGCTAGTTGATGGCATAAAAATGAAAGGAATTTTGACACTTATGGCTCTCCAAGAAGAACTCAACTTAAGGATGTCAATATTGTGCTTGTACATTTGTAGTGGCTCAAGCAAAATCAACTATCTCTAGTTTTGGTGCTTAGTGTAGAATGTAAGAAATGTGAAGCTTGTTTTATCCTCAGACATTAGCAACAGATGTTCCTGCAGGATTTGGTTCTTTGGTACAGTGATTTAAACATTTTTATTTTCTTAAAAGTTGTAATACTTGAGTTTTTTTTCCTCCTCTCTTTTTAAAAAGAAATTTATGAGAATATTGTAATTTCCTTTTTACCATAGTGGATTATTTCTACATTGGCCCATGGTTTTTCCCTCATTATTGGAGGGTTTTCCACGTAAATCTTGGTGTACCTTTAATCTCATTATTTTCACAACTGTCCATTTCTTCTGTCATAAACTTTTCTGTCTTAAAGGATGAGGGGCTGATGACACAACTTAAAATGAAACCATAATCGTATATGTCTAGGTCCAACCAAAACTTCAACTCCAGCAATCAACACAATTGGAAGCTTAACCCAAAAAATAGTTGTCTTGTTAGTGTTGCTTAAGTTACTTAGGCTAGTGAGAGAAAAGTTAGAAAGTCTATAACCTATTTGATTATGAAAATGAGAACTATGACCTCATAGAAATCTGAAAAAGCTCATAGTTGCTCTGAGAACATCTTCTCTTTCAAGGCAAGGTTTGAAATGTTGCGAAATATCAAAGATATTTCACCAATTTTTCGGATATCGATGGGGGCTGATAGATAAATAGGATGAAATTTTCGAATAGAAGTATTTCACTCATTTTTCACCTATTTATCAGCATAATCGACGATATGCCTATATAATGCTGATATATTGGTGATATCGATGATTTTTCGATGCCATGTCAACACCTTTTTCCAATTTGCTTGCTTTTGGGCTACAAAAAGTTTCCAATTTTCTTTTGGCGAAGTCACTAAATATGTTTTTTAAGGCTTTTTTTTTCCACATTTACTTTGTACAATATTGTACTTCAAACAAGTTTTGTAATTAAAATGCATAAACGAAATCACTTATAATGATTAACTTCAAAAAGGTATAGCAAACCATTTTCAGGTGTCTAAGCATCAATGGGAACATATTACTACCTAAATGGGATAGATTATATATTTTGGGGTTTTTTTTCTAATAAATTTAAGAAAAATGGAAGTGATTGATGAGGTATGAAATTCAATTTTCACAAATCAATATATAGTGAGAGTAATAGAAAAGCACTTAAATAAGGTTATGACTATGTTTGGTTCCTAAAAAGTATTAAGGAAAGAAAAAAATACTAAGAAAAATAGTTTTCTTATGTTTAGTTTCAAAAAATATGAAAGAAAATAAAATATAATTAAAATTAGTTAGAAATTTATGTAATTTGAAATTATTTAATATTAATACTGCTACAAAAAATGAAAATAGGCCATATGAAAAAAATAGAATAAAAACACACAAATTTATGTGAAAAACATTAGATAAGAAAAACCATGAGTAGAGGAGAAGGAAATCCATTATGTCCAAAACTGATACAAGATGAGAGAAAAGTGAGCGGCTAGGACATAGGCATAAAACATCATAACCCTAAAAAAATCTCATAATTTTTCTTCACCACATATGTTGCACGAATGAAGAAAAATAAGTTAAACAAATTTTAAAAAGCATATAAAAATAACTTATTATTTTTTAATCTATTTTCTATTTTTTTGCATATTTTTTTTCCCCCATATTTTTCTATCAAATTTCCTGAGAATCAAACATAGCCTACATGTTGGATGACTTCTGCCAAGCAATGTTATTAAATAATAACATGGATATTCTAGTGTACAATTTGTATTACAAAAACCATTTTCATTTCTTTCCTTTTTCTTTTCTCTTATTTTAAACACCACATATGCGTCCACTACTAATAATGCAAATTCATCTTTTACACCCTGTCTGGGACCTCACCACTCCCAACAACTCCATGCTGATACCAACAAGTTGGACAATATTTTATTAAATGCTTCACATTCCCCAAATTGGTGAACCCCAGAAAAATAATCAAAGTCAATGCGAGATTCAAAATCAAAATTCAAATTTGTTTTTCCTAAGAGTTAACAAGTTAGTTTAATTAAGTAATTAATAAATTTAAAATTAAAATGAGTTTCAATTCTTTTCTAGTAGGAAAGAGGCATTAAGATTTTACTTGATAACGTGGAAAATAGTTTTTTAGAATAATTTTTGAAAACTGTTCTTTATGTTTTATAGAATAAAAGTTTTTTTTAAAATATGAAATTGTTATAAAATATGAGAATTTATCATATTATGAGAACTTGTGAATGATCATCTATATTGATGTATATCTCGTTGTGACTTTCTATAAAAGGGAGATACCTCTAATGAAAATTCATTCTATTCTCATCCTACACTCTAATGTTTCTCTCCGTCCATTTTATTATCTCTTTCTTATTTTTCTTCTTCTCTCACTTTATTTACAACTCGTTATCAACACGAATAGTCTTTACAAAAGAAATAGAAAGATTTTTCTCTATTAAGAGAAATAAAAAGACATTTTTCTCTTCAGAGAAATAGAAAGACTCTTATCTCTTCTTTCTCACAAAAGGTATGTGATAAACTTATATAATAATTTTTTACTTTATTACCCTTTGACTCTCTATTTTCACTTATTTTATTTGAATGCATAAATATGTACAATTCCTATAAGTAGAAGTTATGGGATAAATTATAAATTATAGGGTAAATTCATAACCAAAAGTTATGAAAAATATGTGCAATCCTTAAACCTAAAGTTATGGAGAAAATTACAAAATTAAAAATACATGACCAAAAGTTATATATATGATCCCTAATTATTTATTTTTAATTATATGGTATAACTGGAAGTTATACCAAACAATATTATATAGCCCGAAACTATAAAATAAATAAATAAATAAATGTTCATAACTTGAAGTTATGTACAAATCTACATGATGAAAGGTCATAGTTTGAAGTTGTACTATAGACCCTCCATTTTATCCCATTAGCACATGTCTTTAAGTTCACTTCCAATACTTCACAATAACTCTTTGGTGGCTCATTACTATTCATACTACTTACCTTTTTTTACTCACCTTGGAGACTTTGGTTGAGAGATTTATCTAACCTTATTGTGACCCAAGGCAGCCCTGAATTAGACTTGAACTTTTCCTTCCTTTTTAGGATAACTTTTAAGTGCACTTTTAGGATAGCACACTTAGGTATGTTTAGGTCACTTAGACAATGTCTTGATCACTTTAGGTCACTTAGGCATTGTCCTAAACATCCTAGGCACCTTCTAGCTTACACACACTCACTTTAGGTCACTTAGGCACATTACACTTCACCTAGATTCACCTAGGCACATTACATTTCACCGAGATTCACTTAGATACCTTTTTTATTACCTTAGGCACTTTTTAGATCACCCTAGGTTACTTATGCACTTTTCAAGCTCACCTAGGTTCATTTTAACCCACTTAGGTTCACCTTGGCCCACTTAGTTTAGTTAAGACCACTTAGATTCACATGGGCTTGTTTAGGTTCACTTAGGCCCATCGAGGGACACTTAGCCCACTTAGGTCCACCTTGACCCACTTAAATTCACCTAGGCTCATTTAGACACATCTAGACCCACTTAGGTTCACTAGGTGACTTAGGCATCCTGGCCCATCTATGTTATCTTTTAGGTAATTTCTACATGACTTACATAATTTGTATGATTTGCATTTTTAACGCTTGCATGTACACCTTTGGATCTTATGTCTTTTTGTACCAAAGCCTCATTCACTCATACTCTTGTATTTTGGTCTCATTTGCTTATATCCTTGTCTAACAACCTAAATTAATTTTATCATACACAAACAACAGTCAAAATAGGCCGTTAGTAGGCACCAATTTGATACTATAGTATTTTCCATTAACATGGTTACGGATTAAGCAACTATGGTTAGCCTAAAATGATTGGATGCATGGTGAGCTATAAAAGGCCATGCTAGCATCTAGCTGAGAGAATAAAGGTTTATTTGGGAAGTGTTTTTGAAATCGGTTTCGAAAAATAGTTTTTGAAAACAATTTTTAAGAACAATTTTTTTTGTGATTTCAAAAATAAAAATTACGCTTGGGAACTAAATTTTAAAAATAATTTTTTGTTTTCAAAAGCTCAAAAAAAAAAAAAAAAAAACATGTCTGATTGAGTTAATAAAAATAATTTGAGTTAATAAAAACAATTTTATAGAATAAGTAAAATAAAAAAACTTATTTAGAAATTATTTTTTAAAATTATTTTTTATTTATTAACTTGATGTTATAAATATAAATAACTTTTAAATTTACACTTTATCCATTTTCTAATTACTTGCATAATGTTTCATTTTTTTAATACATTTTTTTTGCAACATATTTACTCCTTAAGCAGAAAGAACAACTCCACACAGTCCCATTCAATGAAAAATCATTCTTTTTATTACCTTAGAAAATTTGGATTGAGTGTTTGCAAAGATCTTAAAGTGTGTCTTCAAATACTACACAAAAGGTACGTGCAAGAAGTCTTCTTCAAGCAAATCTCTGCACATCATTAACCCAACAATCTGAAACATCAAATACCCATTTCTTTACCCTTTTCAGTTGAAGATAGGTTTTTGGGTACAATAACTTCACCCAAATCCCTAGCCCATAAAATCAGTAGATTAAGGAGAGAACCCTTCACTGCTGAATTTTTTTTCTTCTTCTTTCTAGATTGTTCTTCATACGCAAAGGGGTGACAAATTAATGTATACTGAAGAGGCCCATGCCTTCATGAACCTTGCTCAGAATGTTTTAGTTGGCCCATTGAGCTGAATAACTCTATTTTGATATGGGTTTTTGGCCCATTAGGATCAAGATGCATATAATGTATACCTCACAACTATTCTGTTATTGGGTGATATACAAATGGTGTAAAACTAAAAGGGAGAGGGGAGTAAAGGGAGACTTCATCACCCTCATCACTTTTATTCTCATTGCTAACCAAGTTTGTGCAGTCAAGCTTGTTCTTAGCTCAAGAAGAAAAAAAAAGGTAAAGATAAGTTCAAAAACTATGGGATGTAAGAATTTTTCAGATCTCCATGCTACAAATAGAAAATAGATTGACGATTTTCTATAAACTATTATGTTATATTTGGTTCCCAAAAAACACTAATAAAAGAAAAAAAAAATACTATTAAAAATGGTTTTCTCATGTTTAGTTTCATTATTGAGAATACGAAAGAAAATGAAATATAATTAAAATTAGTTAGAAATTTATACATTTTAAAATGATTTAATCTATGGAAGAAAATAAGTGAAATGAATTTGAGAAAATATATAAAAATAATTTATTAACTTTGAATTTTTTTTTTTCCTTCTACTTTTTCTCTTTATTTTCTTTCCTCACATTTTCCAAAACCAAACATAGCCTTAGTGTTTGTTATCTAAGGAAAATGTCTAAGAGTACTTTTGCCATATTTGATTTCACGAAAGTAGAAAAAAAAATTATAAAGAAAGTGATTTTCTCTTGTAACATTATAAATATATAATTTAATCATCACAAAATTAATTAAGAAATATAAATAATCAAAATGACGTTTTATCTTTACCATATTAAATCATAATGAAAATAAAATATAAATATATTAATATTTCTAATTACATTATAATATTTATTATTAAAAGATATATCATATATAAGTAAAATAAAATTTTACGTCCAGTGGTTGTTTATTGTATGGGTTTATTATCTTAGTGTATTTTTTTACCTATATTATTTTCATATTTATTATCTTATGCATGAATGTATATTTATTTTAAATATCTTTCTTATAATTATAAATAAACTATATAACAAAAAAAGAAATTGTCCTAATAGTACTGTTTGGACCACCGAACTAGGTGTAAAAGCACACACATAGAAAGACTTGACCTTGGAAGTATCTTAATACACTTGTTGGAAGCACCTCTGTGGACCCCGCATTTCCGCTCATGCGCTTCTACTCGATGGCGAACTCACTTTTTATTTGAAAATGATTTATTTAATTAAGAAAATGACTTGGAGTCGCCACTTATTTTTATTTTATTTTTAAATGGTAAACAAAATAAGAAAGAAAAACCCTAAGTGTGACTCCTTATTTGGAAAAGATGGTCTGTGAAAAACCAAACATGGCATCGGGGGTTAGGTTACTTATCGGGAAGGTACGGTAAAGATCGTAGAATCTCTCTAAGTCCCTAAAGACGGGTCTCTACTAATAAAATGAAACACGTGTGGCGATTGATTAATTAAACATGAATACCAAGAAGCGATCATACACTGGGAGCCAAAACATGCATGGAGAACGATCAAAATATGAGTGAACGCGTACCTTCACAGTAAGCCATAATGCGCTATCATGAAATGAGATTAGTACACAATAGCGAGCATAAAATAAGTCACACGTGTCACTAAACAAAATGAGAAATCATTAGATATCACAATTCAATCAAATTTATTTTTGGGGGAAACATCTATTGATGTTGGGCCCCCACCAAAGCCAAGTTTATTTCTGCACAAATTAATTCCATAAATTTCATTATTTGAAAGATAGAATTTAATTCATACTCATTTTATAAAAATCAAGAAACATACGAAAGAGGTTTGCCGAAGAGAAAATGGCAACCAATTTTATTAAAAATGGAATTTTTGGAACCTAAAAATCTTAAGGATGAAGAAAAATGTGGAGAGGGGATTAATTATGAAACTAAAATCCGGGAGAAGAGGGTTTGGAAAATTATTTTCAAAAACCAAAGGTGATGAGTTGGAAGATGGCACGTGGCCCAAAAATGGCCAAGCAAAAAGGTGGCCATGCAGCTGGATGCACGTGTGAGTGGGCCCAGGGTGGAATGATGGGGTTGAGCATGTGATAGTCAATAAAATTGAGGTATCCAGAGAGAGACCTGCAACTCTCTTCAGTTCCCCCTCCCTGGAGAGAGCTTCTCTACTATTAGATTGAGGTTGTCCCTTGAGAACTGAAATTGGGTAGGCTCTCCCGGATTTTCTGAAACTGTTGAGGAATTCTGGGCTAAGGCGGCCTGAACCTGAGCCTTCTTTTCTTTTGCTTTCTGCAGTTCCTTCAGCTCTTTTGATCTTGCTTTCCTCTTTGCATCTTTATCTGCCCGCGTAGTTGCTTGGGATTCCTCCATTTCCTTTGTCAATGCACCGGGCACTTTTGCAGCATGCCAATCCCACTTGTCAAGGTTGGAGGCCATGAACGGCCTAAGAGTATTCCTGTCTCTCTTCTCAGTCGCCAGCATACATGAGGTCCTCCCCCCCCCCCCCCCCCCCTTCATCTATAATGCAAGGATCCGAATCCCAATATAACAATCTCCAGACTTCGCGGCTTCATGTAAAGGTGCTGATGAACCAGTAAATCCATGCTCACTCTCACTTGAATAGGCTTTGCCCTCTATACTCACTTTGCTGGACTCCGGGTTGTCAAATGTGAATAGCGCTTAACCTTAAAAGTGATGATGCTTTCCGGAGATTCTGCCTCATCCATATCATGTGCAACTTGTGTCAATTGATTATATGCACTGGGTTTCCTTGAATGTAAACCTTCGAACAGTCAATGGAACATTTCAAGCAGCAGTCTGATTACTGAAATATGCCTTTGGTCCTGCTCAATGGAATCAAATTCTCATGCCCGAACCTTCCCAATTGCTTTATCACCGGCAAACACGAATTATTATCTATACAACTGCCTTCCCTCAGCAGCCTCAACGCAATGCTCCCTCCATCTGCAAGCTTTGCTTTATACACTACCCCGTACCTCGTCTTCTCCATCAGCCTGAAACTCAAGGAAGCACCTATCCATCTTGTTAACAATTAAGACATTTCACCCAAAGCCTGCCACAGAACAGCTTTGGTCTGGACACAAACACCCTCAACGCAATCCACAACCACAAGTGCGCCAAAGATGACTGCACCAACAAACCCATTTTTTTATGAAAAACAAACACCACAATGCTGCCACCTTCTTACCTATCCGCCATTCTCACTACCATGCGCATGGAGTTTCCATTGGTGGAATAGAGGGTGAAGATGTGGGATGTGGTGATGGCTAGCAAAGCATGCAAGGTTCAGGTATGTGAGGAAGGGTGGAAATGAACTAAAAGAATGAGTTTTGAGGGGAGAGATGGGTCTCACGGGTGTTGAAAGAAAATGAGTGTGGTGTAGAGAGAGAAAAGGTGGTGATGGGCATGTGGTTAAATGGGTATACGTACGGGGGGTATGAGATGTGAGTGTGAAGATGGGCATGATAGGCATAAGGGTGGCCATGTATGAAGGGTATGTGGTGTAGAGAGATAAATGGTTATGAGGGTATGAAATGTGGAAGTGTCCATGGGGGATGGCCATGCATGCATGGTTCCCACGCATGTGGATAGGATATGGGTAGTGAGAGAAAAATGGGTATTTGAAAGGGTGGCCATGCATGGTATAAGAAGTGCGTATTAAATGAGCACATGCATGGGAGGTTATGAAAGATGGGTATGGAGACGGGCATGCATGCATGAGGGTAAACGGGAAAGGAAACGTACAAGGAAGTTGAATGGAAAAAATGAATGAGAGAAATATTGAAGGAAATGGGTTTAATGGGTATGAATGGAGCTTTAGAGAGAGAAGTGGGTTTAAGGATGGGTATGGAGGATATGGAGAGATGAGGGTGGTGAGTAGGTTGGGTACGTGTGGGGACGTGTTTGCATGGAGGTTTAGGTTCATGAAGAGTGAAAGGAAGGGGACCGAAAGTGGGTTATGGGTTTCAAAGAAAAGGTGAATGCATGGGGGCTTATGGAGGATGAAAAATTAGAGAGAAATGGGTATGAGGACATTGTTGGTAGAATGAACTGTTGGCTTTGGTCCTTTTAACACTCTGTGTCAATCAACATCACAAGCATGACTTCGCTTAGAGAGTTTAAAAGATGACCTGCCGATAAGCTTTGGATGTCCCCACTTCCAGCTTCAGTCCCATAATCAAAGAACCTGATTGCGAGGCCCGTGCTCTGGAGTGTATATAGCATGCAGGCAAATGATTGAACTGCAAGGTGCATGGTGGCAAGAACCACTGGAAGGAACTCATGAAAATAATAAATTCTTTGATGCTGAGATCAAACCCTGCAGGGTTTTTAGGCAGATCAAGCTCAAAAGCATGCGAATCTCTTTGCCCAGCAAGCTTCTCTTCAAATGAGGAGATAACTCTTCTTGTATTACATGGCAATAGTGCCAAACGGCGCACCAACCCAACAACTGTATACTCAGGACCTTCTTACCATGGCGAATATGTCACCTTTGTGTCCAGAATAATCACCCAAACACTCCCCTACTGAGAATATGTCCTCCGTAACTCCTTGCTCCCTCGGGCAGAGATGGGAAAAAATAATGCGCTCCATGAACAAGTACCAGAAACAGGGGAAGATGGAAAAACAGAGCACAAGGGATAGGAACAAAATAATCCCATTGTCACGACCCAAATTCCGGGCGACCCAAAATTTGGCCCGTGACCCCAAGTCAAAGGTTTGACCCTAAGGGTTTCTCCTATTCCACGTTGGCAGTCAACCAAAACAACTCTGAAATTTTTTTTTTCTACGTATACATCCCACTAGAGTACTCAACTACCAACAATATCCCAAACATTTATCAAAAACAACAAGCTTAAATGAATTTCAATATAATCCAAAAATAAAGGTTCACCATTAAGCAATTTAAACAAAAATGATGTCTCATAACCAATCCATTGTTCATAAATACTAAAATAGATCCCAAAACCATAAACACAATAAAAAATAATATGCTCCCCTAGGCTGCTCCAGGAGCATCCTGATGTCCTCCTTGCCCCACTTGTGAATCCTCAGGAATAATATCTGCATCTAAAATATATAAAAAGGAAGGGGTGAGCATTTCCACATTGCTCAGTAGGGTGCCTAACACCCAAGGGGGGGTTAAGGGGGATTACTAAGTTTCACATAACACAACAGGAACATGTCAACAATATTAAATAAATGCACATGAACATGTGACACACAATCATGCAATGCACTATCGTTCTCGGGCTTTCACCGAAGGATACGCGTCCGCACCCAAATATACTCCCCATTTGGAGTCTTTCCGGGGTAAACTTTTGGGTCTTTCACCCTAGGATCTCTCTCCCTTCTTAATTCGCCCCACACGAGCTTTTACTTTTCATCACTATTTCAATTTTCTCTTCATTCTGCCATTTCATGCACTTTTCACAGTTTTTATCCTTTCTTCACATAATCATGATGCAAATGCATGCCATGAGGTTAATTACCCTCATTCACAAGTGTCACCACAATTTCACAATTCCAACAATTTCATTTATTCCAACAATTGCCAACAATTTCAACAATTCCAATAAGCCAATAAAATAAAATTTTCGCATTAGAATTCCCGAAAATATACCAACAAATTTTCAGAAATTCAAACATCAATATACTTGAATTTATATCACAATTTCAGAATTTTTCAATAATTTTAATAATTCCTAATATGTGAAAATAACTAATTTCCACAATAAAATTACCGCAATTATTCCAATCAGTTTTCAAAAATTCATAAATCACTAGATTTGAAATCTTGCCCTAATTCCGGAATTTTCCTACATTTCTAGCAATTTTTAACAATCTAAAATAATTATTTATTAATTACAAAGAATTCCGGAAATTACAAAAAATCCAGAAAAAAATCCCAAATCATTCCAGAAAATTCACACAACATCACAATTACCTAATTAACTCATAATTATCAGATTTATAATTTTTTTCCAATGAAAAATACATTAAATTTGAGTTTTAGGGTTAGTTTTCCCCTACCACAAATCTGAGAAGTTGACCGATAAAAATGAAATCAGCCACCGTAGACTTGTTCCTCTAGTCGAATAGAGCACTTACTCCGAATTTGGGCCGAAATGGAGGTCGTTTGGCCGTCCAAACGGCCGATCAAAGATCCGGTGAGTGACCAAATTTTCTGCAGTAGCCCTTCTCTCTCTCTCCCCGCGTGCTGCCATTTTTTTTTTTTTTTTTAAAGACATCACCCACTTAAGCCCAAAACCAAAAGCCCAACTCCATTATTATTATTATTATTATTCTTTTACAACCCATTACCTTAAACGGCCAATATTCAAAGCCCATTGAATATTTTTATTTTATTTCTTTTATTTTCTTTTCTTTTCTTTATTCTAATTGTTTTATTTGATTTCCAATTCATTTTTTTTTAACACACAATTTATTTATTAACACCAATCTAAAACTAATTTTTCTCAATTTTATTATTCATCAATTTAATTTAATTTTTCTTAATTTTCCGGAAAATTTCAATTTCTAAAATCCTAAGAAATTTTCTACCCTAAGGCTGACATGGCATAAAATTTCAACTCGTTTAATTGACCGACACAATAAAACGAAATTCACCAATCCGAAATTGACATGTGTTCTCCAAACACTTTTCTTTTTGACTTTTCAACGATCACACAAAATAAGACTTTTCAAACTAAAATGCTAACGTGGCATAAAATACCCGGTCATTACACCCATACAAGTCACGTTTCATATTCGATTCAACGGGCTTGGATGGGGAGGGTGAACCAAAATGGATTTCAAATGAGTTTTAAAACAAAACCAAGACGTGAATGCCAATATCTCATATGAAAACTCGAAACAGAGGACATAAAACAGGTTAGAAATCAAGCATAAAATGAGTGCAAACAAGCTCAGATTCCAAAAAAACAAACGAGAGTCCCTAATAAACACATTTTGACATCGAAATAGAAACCCAGAAAACACAATAAGATGGCCTGAACATGGAAGAATCGACAGCTTATAGAAACAGTACCTGTGTCACCTTATTTCATTCCACGTGTTTCCTCCTCTAAAGCTCCTCTCGATCTTTTCTGTAACCCCTCTCCAGCTATCCCGTTCTCTCTAAGCTCTCCCTTGTTTTCTGCAAGCTCTCCCAACTCTGAGCTATATCCCTCCTGTCGTCCTTTTCCACCTTTCTCTCCAAGAAAACCAAAAATATCTCCCCCCCGTGTAGCTTGCTCCCCGAAGCCAACCCAAAATATCTCTCTGCCCTCTCTGCTTTCCATCCCATCTAGCCTCTTGGCTCCTCGAGAACAACTCCCTATCATTCTCTTTGGCTGCCCGTATTGTCTCGTCGCCTAACACGGCTCAACTTACGGGTTGACGAAGAAACAGGAAAGAAGAAAATAATAATATAAAAAAACAAAAGACATGCCTCTCATCTGAGGGGGTCTACAACCTCTCGTATTAAAATAAAATAATCATAATAATAATTATTAAACCTGAATTTTTTGTCATTTTCTTTTGTTGGCACCTTTCCTTGGGACAATGACCTTAGAGCTTAATTGGTGACATGGATTCCTCGTTTAAACAAATTGTCCATGACATGTGGACAAGACAAGGAATGGAGAATTTTTCTTAGATTTTTTTTTTTTTTCTCATGTCCGCGATGACTAAAACTTTAAAGGTTTGGTAATTAATATATTTGAATTAAAGAGTATAAATAAATAAATATTTAAATTGTAAAGCCTTTTTTTTTTTTTGTGAAATCTCCTTTCCTATAGAGTTGTATTATCGGTTTTTTGCACGTTGAAAAAGTCAACCATATTTATTATATATGAAATTAGGAAATTAAATTTAGAATTCCGCAAAATTTAGTTTCTTAATTCAAAAAATTTAATTCTTTAATTTTAACAACTTGTTTTCTTTATTAAGAAAATTTACTAATAAGAGAATATTTATTTTTAATTCTCTTTTGACTTCAACTGAAAAATTTGATTTTATTTGTGATCAAATTTCATAAGCTTCTAAATTTTGTCACATGTCACATGTCACATTTTCAATATATGCCACTTGTCAAATGTATAAGTGACCCATCACTTGTCGAGTCCAAACTTTTTTGAATTGGAAAATCACAATTTTGAAGATCAATTTAATGATAATTTAATTCACTAAAATTTTTTATATTTAACACTATTTTTTTCTCTTTGCTCATACTTTTATTCTCTATTTTCTTTCCTTACAAAAAAAAAAAAAAAAAAAAAATTATTCATTCAATAAAAGATGGTCAATTCATTCAACAAAAATGATGAAACTATTCCAAATGAATCAAGTTAAATTTTTTTTTTTTAACAATTTCAATTTTCGAAATATAAAACAAAATCAATACATTCTTGGAAGTGATTGTTTTTCTTTCTTCTCCCATATTTTTACAGTGAGTTGATTTTCCTTTTATATAGTGATATGCATGTTGACTTTTCATATTAACATTGTTGATTGTCGTTGCAGCTTTTTCACTAAATTTGAGTTCAAGGATCACAAGCTTGCTAGTGGTGTTCAGATATGGATCTGCGGGAGTATTTACTATGGACCTGCATTTTTCACGTGCGTCCCCACTCAATTGGCGAGACTCGCTTTTATTTGGAGAAAAATTAGTTTTGGAAAAGTCGGAATCACCACTTATTTTATTTTATTTTTAAAAGGGAAAATAAAACAAAAAAGAAAACCCTAAAGAAGTGACTCCATAGTTTTTGGAAAAACGTGCCTTTGAAAAACCCGAGTCTAGGTTCAGGGATCAGATTACTTATTGGGAAGGTACCTCTAAGAGGTAGTACCCCTCTAAGCCCTACAATGATCTCTACTGGCTAGGTTGAGGAAGATGAGACAATTAATTGATTAATTAAGGGTACCTAGATAGACTAAGGTGATTTCAAAAAATAGCATGCCAAACAAGATCAAATCACAATAAAGGAGAGTTAAGGTGCGTACTTGAACGACTCCTCAAGCGCTATCATGAAACATAAAAGTTAATTTGAATAGTGTATCACTCAGCATGTGTTTTATTAGAGATAATCAAACAAGTATCAAGGCAATCAAGGATAGCGTTCAAACATGGATATAGCTCATGATAACATGAGTTTTCATAGAATTTTGGAATTAGAGGATAGAGAGCATACCCAGATAGCAAGTATATTTTATAAGATTCCTCCAAAAATGTTAGAGTGTTTAAGACAAGCATAAGTTATATAACATATCCATTATGTCTAATATATAGTTTCAAAGCCAAAAATTGAGCTAAGATAAATCAAATGACTCCAAAAACAATAACAATTTCACGTAAAGTGTAAAACCATCAGCATGCAATTAGAAAATGAATCATCATAAAACAATTTCTAAAAAAATGGCTTAGAGTGGAATTTGATTATGAAAAAATTTAGGAAATAACTCCTACACATCTAGATCAACATACCGAAAGCCAAACACTCATTCAAAGGACAGATTACAGCAAAGACACCTAAAGGTTCTATAAAGTCCAGATTAGATAAGAAAAAGTGACATGCATAAACGAATTTTTAAAAAATAGTAAATGATCACATAAAATCATAAAAAAATCACACACATAGTTCAAAGTGTTTAAAAAATGAATCCAGGGTCAGATAGTACTCAAAAATATTTTTAAAACACTCAAACTAATCAGATGTCCAAAATCCATCATGCACAATAGGCACGACTTTGAAAAATCATATCTCCCTCAAAAAGGCATATTTTTAAATATTTTTTGTGTCTAAGATCAATTTAAAGAAGCCTAGAATTGAGGGAAAATATTGGATCAAATTTAAAAAATCGTCTGGTTTTTTATTTTTGCAAAAAGATCTCGGGTATCCAGAATTGGGTGAAAACGGAGTCCCCCTAAAGACTTGTTTATATCTCCTATTCCAGAATGGCTTTCTAACTCAAACGAAACTTTAAATTCAAGTTCCAGAAGTGGAAAAAATCATACTAGTTATGAATTTTTTTTTAGAATATTCTAAAGTTGCTAAAATGAATTTTAAAGCTAAAGGGTCAGTGATTAAGTGAAAATTGGCAGCAAGGGAGAGTTTTGAAAAAAAATGATTTTGTGTAGGGGTTCCACCAATTCCCTAATTGCTTTTGCATGAATTAATTCAATCAGTCCCATTATTTGGAACCATGAAGTTTGTTCATGCTTGTTGAAAAATAAAAAAATTAAATAAATTGAGAAGGGTGTTTGCTGAAGGAATATAACAGTAGGTGTCTTTCAAAAAAACTGAATTTTATTTTCTAAAATCTCCTAAGGATGAGATTTGAAGAAAACTGAAATTATTTTAATGAACAAGAATTTTTTTTAATCCAAATCTAAAGTGTATAAGATCACCAAAAGAAGAAAAAGAAACATTAGAGGGAAGGATGATGTGCACTAAGGTGGTCAAGTTAGAGTGAGATCCAAGAGTGTGATTGGGACTACATTGTTTCTTGGGTCATATTTGTTATGTTCTGCCTGTTTTCGAAGCATGAACACATTAAAATAATAGCTGATTATGTCCTAAGCAATATGTTGTCTTACACATCTGACAGAACCTCTATCATGACAGCTACAATTAGTTCTACCATTTCCGACTACAACATCGTTGCAAGATGGTTCTGACTTAGGCACATGGAAATTTCAAGCCCTAGATGAGAGCATTTAAGACAAAGAAGGTGACAAAGACGGTGGCTAGGAACATGGAGGAAAATATCGGGATATATCGATGATATAGTCCCGATATATCATGTATCGGGAGGCGGCGACACGACATTTCGTGGAGAAAAATCTGAGGGACGATTTTTAGCAAAAAATCGGCGATATATTGGTGAAAACGGATAAATCGGCGATTTTCCAAAATAATCACCTGTGGTTGCAGAAAATCACCGATATTTCGGCAATAAATCGCCGATTTTTTAGCGATTTTTTGCTCCTCTCTCCAGCGTGATCTGACGGCCTAGATCACGCCCATGTTGATTCGACGGCTTAGATGCGATCCAATGGTAATAATGTGATCCAACAGCCAGATTTCTCCCAGTTTGTGATCCAACAGCCAGATTTGAATTTCAACAGTAAATTAATGTTCCAACAGCTATTTTGGCCCAAATTTCTTCTATAAATAGCCATTTTTCCATCAATTTCATCCATTTTTGCTTTCATTCTTCATTTGCTCTCTCATTACTCCATTTTTTTCTAAGGTTGCTCAATTATTTAATCATTTTAAGGTATGTTTATTTTAAATTGTAATTAATTTTGTTTGCAATTGTAATTAATATGAATGATTTAATGTTATTTTTACATTCAATAGTAATTAATTTGTATATTTTTATTGAATTAACTTAGGTTAATTTGATTATTTAATTATAAATTGATATGTTTATTTTAGATGATTATTTGTGATTTAGTTTCACATTTAGAATGATTATTTGTGATTATTTGTGATTTAGTTTCACATTTAATTAATTTAATTAACATGGTAAATTATTTAATTAATTTAATTAACATGAACTACTATATATGAAATATTAAATATGTTCAATTTTTATGATTATTATGATTTATTTTCATATTCAATTATGATTAATTTTTATATTTAGTAAATTTATCATATAATTAGATTTAGATTCAAAAAATTAACTTAGCTAAATTATTTAATTAGTTTAATTAACATGAACTACTATATATGAAATATTAAATATGTTCAATTTTTATGATTATTATGATTTATTTTCATATTCAATTATGATTAATTTTTAATTTAGTAAATTTATCATAGAATTACATTTAGATTCAAAAAATTAACTTATCTAAATTATTTAATTAGTTTAATTATCATGAACTACTATATATGGAATATTAAATATGTTCAATTTTTATGATTATCATGATTTATTTTCATATTCAATTATGATTAATTTTTAATTTAGTAAATTTATCATAGAATTACATTTAAATTCAAAAAATTAACTTAGCTAAATTATTTAATTAGTTTAATTAACATGAACTAACTATATATGGAATATCAACTATGTTCATTCTTTATCATTATTTTGTAAATTTCTCATAGATTTAAATTTAAATGTTGACTTGATTTTTGTTTACATTGAAATCACATTCAAGTGTATTTTCATTGCAATAGATTTAGCATGGCTAGTGAAGGTGGTTCTGCCATGCCAGGGCGAGATCCGGCTTGAAAGTATTGTTCACCAATTGAGGGTAACCGAAATGGAACAATTTGTAATTTCTATGGGTTGGTGATGAAAAGTGGAGGCATCACGCAATTCAAGTTCCATTTAACACATAAAGAACCGCATAACAACACCAAAAAGTGTCCGAGAGTGCCGCCCGAAGTGAAAGAAGAGATACGATTCCTGGTGCATGACAAAAAAAAAGCAAAAGCAAAGAAAAATGTTGATATTGAAGACATTCGTGCTCAATTATGTGGCACAATAGGGACTCATCATACACATTTGGAAGACGAAGATGATGATGAAGATGCTGAGGATGAAGATGTGTATATGTATCCGGTAGATATGCACCCAGATGAGCGGGATGCATATCGATCTGCTGTTCATGCCTCGAAAGCATTAGAATGGGAACGTGAACAACATGAGAATATTGTAGGAAGCAAATGTAAAACGGGGGAGTCTTCATAGTCTACTGGTATACCGCCGATGATGTGAAAATCACATAGTATGCGACATTCGCAGCAATCAACTCCTATTGCCCCTTCGCTTTACAGGTCTTCTGCAGCAAAACAAAAAAATATTAAAGATATATTCAAGGGTGGTGCAATTAAAGAAACGATGGGACGTTAATCACCAAATTCTTCATTTATGAGAACGTCGCACCCGCAAAAGCAAAGTCTCATCACTTCAAGAATATGATTATTAGTGCACAACAAGCAGGTAATTACTAATTTTTGAAATGTTATATTGTGTTATACTTTTAGTAAGTATAGTCTTTTATGACATGTTTTACATTTTTTTTTTTATGTGAAGTGCAGGAATGGGAATCGAACCTCCATCTCCATTTGAAATAAAGAACAAGTACTTGGAAATGGAGTACAAAGAAATGGAAGCTTATGTGAACCAACAAAGAGAAAATTGGAAGACATATGGGTGCACAATAATGTCAGATGGATAGACAGGGCCCACGAAATTAAGTATTATTAATTTCATGGTTTATTCTAAAGGGACCACTGTCTTCCTTAAGTCAGTTGATGCATCGAACTATATCAAAGACCACAAGTATATGTACAACCTATTGAAGACTATTATCAAAGAAGTCAATAAAGAAAATGTGGTCCAAATTGTCACAGATAATGGGTCGGCGTTCATGAAAGTAGGGAAACAATTGATAAAGAAGTATAACTTATACTGGACTTCGTGTGCGGCGCACTGCATCGACTTAATCTTTGAAGACATCGGTAAAAGACCCAGTTTTATCGAGGTGATAAACAATGCTCACAAGATAACTAACTTCATTTACAATCATGGTTGGTTACTAGCACAAATGAGAACGTATTGTGGTGGAGACATTGTTCGACCAAGAGCTACAATGTTTGCTACCAATTATATTGCTCTTGACAGTCTTCTTAAAAAAAGGGTTGATTTGAAAAAATTGTTTATAAGTGATGATTGGGCACAACACAAGCTTAGTCGAACAAAACATGGACGAGAGTTGGAGCAATTATTGTTTGACCATGCGTATTGGGACAGATTGACAAATATAGTTTCATTATATGAGCCATTATATGTGGTGCTTCGACTTATGGATTCTGAAGTTGTTCCCACAATGCCATTTGTGTATGAGCTTATGCACGTGATGAAAGAGAATCTTACGTGTCAAGGAGCTGGAGATTGGATCTTCAAAATAATACAAGATCGTTGGGAGAAAATACTAAAACATCCACTTCATGCAACAGGTACTTAAGTACTATATATCTTTATAAGTTTTTACTCTGTATTTAATTTTGTTTAAAAAAAACACTAACTCTACTTAATTTTATTGTAGCATACTTCTTGAATCCAAGATTTCAATATAGGCGTGGAGTTGGTAGTGATCTGGAACTACTTCAAGCGGTCCATGATGTTTTTTCAAAATTAGATCCAACTACTGAATCACTTAGTCAATTTGGAAATGAGGTAAATAAAAAACTATTATTTTTGTCTATAAAACAATAATTTCATTCATTAATTTATTTGAACGTTTACTAACAAATATGATATTAACAAATTAAATGTTGAATACATAGCTTGTGCTTTTTCGAGATGCAAAAAGAGGATTCGGTGATCGAGCGGCAATTGCTTCAAGGTCAACCATGGTGGCCGGTGAGTCTTTATAGGAAAAAATTGATTATCATTATTGTAAATTCACCACATAAGTATTTATATGATTATCAAATTGGTTGCAGCTGAATGGTGGTTTATGTATGGGAATCAAACACCTACATTGAGAAAGTTAGCCATCAAAGTTCTCTCACAAACTGCGTCATCTACTGCCTGTGAGAGAAATTGGAGCACGTTTGCTCTCATCCACACAAAGTAATGAAATCGTTTGGCTTACTCTCGATTGGAGCAATCAGTTTTTTGTTACTATAATATGAGGCTAAAGTTACGCGATATAGAGGCAGAAAATGATCGAGTTGTTGAAAATGATTACCTTGATCTTCTTGACATTTCAACCGAGGTGGGTGAAGAAGAAGATAATCAGTTGTTCCAATGGGTTAGGCCTATACACTTGGATGACGAAGTTGGAAATCCCAATCCATGAATTGCCACTCATGCTCGAGAATTTGAAGTTAATGTTGAACGTGTGTTGTCCGAATAAGTTCACTCTGAAAGTTTTAGCAAAGATACTGATGATTCAGTTCATGCGGCATTGAATTCCCACCAAGAGATTGACTCCACAAGTGTTGGCCATAGTAGTAGACCTAGTGCTGCAGGTACTTCTGCTTCTGGTTACGATGGTTTAAGAGGTGGAACTGATGATGGAGGTGATAATGCGGGAGGAGATATTAATGAACATCAACATAGTCAATGTCCAGTCAGCCAATTCACTTGTGAAAATAATTTCACACACTGCACACAGGATGAAGACTATGGCTCTATAAGAGCTGGTCCAGGCATAGGAGCTATTGGGAAGCCTTATAGAGGAAGAGAACGAATGATGGAACCATATAACAAGGAGTTACTTTCAGGGAGTTTTGAATCTATGAGTATAGGGACTCAATTTAGTGACTCCTCGAATGAGGCTAATGTCTACCCTCCTCATGTGATGAGTTATGGTCAACCTTCAAGTTCAACAGATGAATATGGTATGTCGCATTATTGACCTTCTAGACAAATGCCTTACCAAGTTCTATATCAGATGGAAGGAGGATTGGGCATTAACACATGGGTGAACTTTGAGTATCCTATCCATGTAGAGGCGGTGGGCAGGACTCAAGAGATATATGCATGGCATGTTAGAATTTTTAACCAATATTATCAAGGCTCATTGAGTTGGTACCAATATTGTCTCCAACAGCAAGACGACATTCCTTCATCTATCAATCCCATTGAACCACATCGATCCTCATTTTGGTACTAAAGGGACATTGCAATGTAATGTGTACAAATTATTGCTATTTAATGAAATAAAGTATTTTATGTGACTTTATAATGAGAACAATTACAAAATTAACATTTCTTATAGATCGACATGATATAATTACATCTAATATCGCAAATTATATCATATGTATATAAATTTTTTCAATAAAACAACTTTAAAATGTCTATTGTACTTCTAATTATATTATTATGAAGTTTTCCTTGCATTTCCATGAGTTTTTAACAATTTTAAGCCTACCGTTATTTTTTTCCAAAATATCCGCCGATATATCCATAAAATCGAAGTATCGATATATCCGTGTTTACTGATATTTTCTTTCTTGGTTGGGAAAGCTAACCAATTTTAGAGAGAGCTTACCCATTGGAAGAGGAAAATCATGGTCCTAAGGCTCCATATCATGTCTTCTCAACGAGCTTAGTGGGATTGGTGGGGAAACCAAAGGACAAGGTTATAACCGAAACGGGAAAACAGAAACATGATCAGATAACCAGAGTAAATCCAGGGTTGTGCATATTTTCATACAAAATCACGTAAGCAACAGAGAAAACCATACCATAAATAGTATATATGCAATATATGATAAAACAAACCGCTATAATCCATGTACAAATCAAATAACAATATCCAAAATAAATGGCCAAAAAAAATGAGTAGAGTGAAATATGAAGATGAACAGGGAGTCAAAAATATCCATCCCGGAAAACTCCCCTTCGTTTTTTTTTTTTTTTTTTTTTTTTGGCTGCTGCAACTCCTTTTTCTGTTTTGCTCTTCTTTGCTTTGCTTGTGGCCCTCACTTAGCCTTTTCCTCTTGCTTCCCTTTTGAAAATCGTCCAAGAAGTCCTCCCTCTAAAAAATAATCTCCCCAAATTTCCTATATCTCTTCCTTTGAAAACAATCTCTCTATCAAAACAGTCTCTGAATCTCCTCTATTTTTTCCCTGCAGCCCCACACCCATCTGTTAGAGCTTTTTATAGCAAATAGCAGTCTTTCTACGCGAAGAGTCTTCCTCTCTCCAAATTCTATCTCATCCACCGGAAAAACTCTTTTTCTTTAAATTTCAAACAAAACCAAACCATGTATATCACCTGCAAGCCATGCATATCACCTAAAGAGTCTTACCGTTTTAAAAAACTTCTCCATTGGTAGATTTTCCTATAAAACTTCAAATTATTAAATCGGGTAAATAAAAAAAAAAAAAACCTGATAAAAAATAATAATAATAGATAAATAACAAGATAATGAAGAAATAAATAAAAAATAAAAAATATCTAAATAAATAAAAGTGCTTGATAACAATGAAAATAAAAAAATAAACAAATAAATAAGTAAATGAGATAAAAGGGCCATGCAACCATACAAGTCTTGTTAAAAATTTCTAATGGGTCAAGTGGGCTTAAGTGGACCTAAGTGTCTAAATAGGCCTAAGTGAACCTAGATGAGCCTAGGGTGCCTAAGTGGGCCTAGGGTGCCTAAATGGGCCTAGGGTAGTGTCTAATGGGCCAAGTGTGCCTAAATGGGCCTAGGGTGAGACTAGGAGGGCCTAACTAAGTCTAACCTAAAGTGCACCTAAGGAAAGCCTAATCTAAACTTGAAAGGCAGTCAAGGTCATAATGTGGGGCCGGATAAACCCCTTAACCAGAGTCTCCAAAGTGGCTCAAAAAAGGTAAGCCACACGAGTAGTAATGGGCCACCAAATAACTACTGTGGAGCATTCGAAGTGAACTTAAAAAGCATGTGCTAGAGAGACAAAATGGAGGGTTTACAAATATGCCCCTCAAGATCACGAGTGTAGAGAATGTGAGTAAAAATACAAATATTAAGTGGAACAAAGTGAACTATACCAAAGAACTAGAAAAAAAAGACTAGAGATTTTGTCTTAGCACATGACGAGAGTAAGCTCGGAAGATGGGGTTGCAATCACAAAAATGAAACAACACTATGTCGTGAACTCAAGGCTCTACGTGGAAAGAATGACTCTAGGCCATAGATGAGATGATCGACTCTAGGTCATGAGCTTCGGGCTCTAAATGCTTGTGCAAATGGTGGCTCTGAACGCCTATGAAAATGGTGGTGGCTTTGAACACTTATGAAAATGGCGGCTTTGAATGCCTACGAAAATGGTGGTTCTGAACGCCTATGAAAAATGGTGGCTCTGAACGCCTATGAAAATGATGGTGGCTTTGAATGCCTATGAAAATGATGGTGGCTCTGAACACCTATGAAAATGATGACTTTGAACGCCTAGCTATGAGGATATGAGGGGGTGGGGAGGGGGGAGGGGGGGATATGCCCCAGTATCCAGGGTGTTCATACTGTTCAAACAACTAGTGAATCAATCATCTGCTAAAATCAATGGTTCAGAAACTGATGTATCATGACGAACCACTGAAAAATCTGAACTGAAAGAACTCTCTATGTCTCTAGAGTTGCTCTGTCGACGAATCTCAGAAGGTAAATCTCAAAGTGTGTATATCGTGGCTCATCTAAAAGCAAATCTCAAGGTGCACAAAATACTGCTCATCTGGATAATCCAATCTGCAAGGTAACAATGACGGAAACAAATCTATCTCATGAACATCTAGCTAAAGGATCTACCCATGCTTCTTGGGTGAAACTTGATATGATCCATCTCTATCTTAACAAATCAATGTAGAGAGGTTTTGATACAGTCAATCGTCGAAAGCTTCAAACTAGTACTCAATCTAAAACCAAGCTGGCCACTGTCTTAATCTCACGGACACTAAAAGAAAATGGGGAAATATGCCCCAGTATAAGATTTGGTGTCAAAGTCATGAGGTAAATAACCAAAAAATATCATCTAACCTTTTACTACTGCCCGAACACAATCTCATCATGGAAAAGGGAATATGCCCCAATATAATATCTGATGTTAAAGTCATGAGGTAAATAACCAACAATGATCATCCGTCTATGTACTGCTACCTAAACACAATCTCATCAAGGAGAAAGGAATATGCCCCAGTATGGATATCGTCTAACAACAACTAGAAACCTCATAGAAGGGTGGAAATATGCCCTAGTGTGAGTATCTAATGCTCAACAAAAGAATGAATCCAACATCATCAATGAACTGTGACCAAACTTAGAAATCCATCAAACATCAATACACCAAGCAAGAGACAGAAACGAAATGCTTCCAAAAGTATCTTTCATAAGAGAAAACATAGTAACAATTATACTTCAACCAATTTACAAAAGCCTGTCCAAGTGAAAACTGTCAAAGATGACATCTGATCTCATGGCCTTAGGGTGGTCTTAAGACACGGGACGTAACATAGGCCAAGATGAAAAGGTAAAGAAACGAAAGAAAACTAGGCTCAAATACCCAATGATAAAACTCGTACCCTTGCATATAGCATACAACGCGTAGAAGAATCTCATGAGCATGTGAACTTAAAAGGATGTCGATGAGAATGTCAATAATGAAACGAGAAAGGAGGAGAAGTGGTCAAGCCATCAGCAAGTCATGTAAATGATGTGAAGAAATGTGTTGAATCGGGAAGGTGTATAGGTGTCGGAACGGGACAAAAAATAGAATAAATAGTAAGAAAGAAATGATGGGAAATCAAATGAAAGTAGTGAGAAAGTAAAAAAAGAATGATGAGTAACGCGTATCAATACAACAAAGGTAAATCATATCACCCATGATGGAGTAGTAGAGAAGACACTGATTCAGAGACCTTAGTGAAAGGTTACTTAACTCTCATACCTATAAAGTACAACAACTCTGATCCAAGAAACAAAGGATCTCATAAGACTCGAAAATCTCACAAAAAACTCTCATCTCTCCAACTGCATAATGAAAGTGGCTCAAGGAGCGAAAAGTCCTCATGGAAAACTTGCACAAACCCTCAATGATAAACCTAATAAACAAGCCTCAAATAAAAAACCATGCTCAATGAAGTAGGATATCAAGTACAAACATATCACTACACCTTTTTTTGTTTTATTTTTTTAAATATGCGCATACTCTGATCATCAATAAATCATACTCCAATGAAAAACTACAAGGAATGAATAAACACTTTCAAATCACTAATAAACACACGAAACCCTATCCCATGAGACAACCTCTCAATATAAAGTCTCCGAATCAACGCCAAATGATGGAATGAAGAGAGTGATATGACTACCCTATATGCATCAATATGTGAAAGATCATCATTCCAAGTGAAGAAAATATGAAATGTAGCAACCAATGGAAAAAGCTGGGATCGAGATGAAAATGTGAGAATAATGGAATGTAACACACAGGGTGGTGAGGTGATAATAGCAAGGGATGAGGAAGATAAGCCTATAAGTCCAAAGCTCTTGAGACTTTCCTAGCAAAGCATAACCACACAACAAATGACCCCTACCCAGGTGTAGAAATGATAAGAAGGGCTATAGAAAAGAAAAAGGCTATAACATACCACTTGAGGCTCAATGGGCTAGAAACAGTCTAATATATCAATAAAGGTGATAAGGTGTAAGGTTAACTGAAATTATGGCCACCCATCCTGCAATCATAATCTCAAATGTAATACTTCTTCAGTTGATCCACATTAGTAGGTTCTAAAAACTGGTTTCCATCTAAGTCGGTCAATCATGCAGCCCTTTCTGGAGTCAACTCTCGAATAACATAAGGCTCACTCCAACTAGGTTTGAACTTGCCTCTAGGGTCTTCAACCATACCTCTAAGGATCCTCAAAACCAAATCCCTTTTTTTGTAATGGTTTAGGCTTAACCCGTTTCCTGAATGCACGAGCCATCTTTCTCTAATAGGCTTGAACGTGATCCGCTGTTCTCAATCTCTTCTCATTTAAAAGGTTAAACTAATCAAATCGAGCCTGAGCCTACTCTGTCTTAGAAATCTGCTGCTCAAGGGCTACTCTCAATGAACCCATTTCTGTCTCAATTGGTAAAATAGCCTCCATACCATACATTAGAGAGTAAGGTGTAGCTCCTGTAGAGGTGCGAAAAGAGGTACGGTATGCCCACAATGAAAAAAGGATTTTCTTTGATCAATCTCGAGAAGTCTTAACCATCTTCCTCAAAATCCTCTTAATATTCTTATTTGTAGTCTCTACTGCCCCATTGGTTTGTGGCCTATATACAGAAGATCTATGATGTCAGATGTCATACTTCTGCAACAAAGTATCTACCTCAGCTCGGAAGTGCACCCCTCTATCTAAAATCAACTCATGAGGAACCTTATAGCGACAAATGATGTGTGACCTGATGAAACTGACAACTCTAGCGGATGTCAACCTCGTATATGATGCAGTCTCCACCCACTTGGTGAAATAATCTATGGCGACTAGGATGAACTCATGACCATTGAAAGATTTTGGTGAAATCTTCCCAATAATATCAATACCCCATACTGAAAATGGCCATGGCGAGGTCAAAGCGTGTAACTTTGATGGCAGTGCATGAATGAGATCACCATGAATCTGACACTTTGGGCATTTTTGAACAAACTAACAACAATTTGTCTCCATAGTCAACCAGAAATAACTCGTCTTCATAATCTTACGGGCCAACATGTGTCCTCCCATGTGTGGACCACAAACTCTTGCGTGAACCTCTCTCATCATATGGTCTGCGGCATCTCGATCTAAACACAATAGAAGCATACCATCAGCTGATCGCCTGTATAAGATATCTCCACAAATCACAAATCTAGTGGCCAACTGCCTCAGTGCTCTCCGATCCTTGGCAGTGGCTACCTCAGGGTATGTGCCAGATTTGAGAAACTGATAAATGTCGTGATACCAAGGTAGATCATCCTGGACCTCTATCTCTCCAATCAAACAACAGTATACAGGTGTAAACCTCAACTCAATCAGCAATGGAAGTACAACCACATCAATCGGAATGTCTATAGAAGACACTAAGGTAGCTAAGGCATCAACAAACCGGTTCTGCACTCTAGGCAGATGAACCTATCTCAAGTCATCAAATCTCCCAACCAGTAACTTTAAATAAGTGTGATACGACTTAAGCTTCACATCCCTAGTCTTCCAATCTCCCTGAATCTGTCTGAGTAACAGAATGGAGTCACCAAATGCCTTCATTTGTCTGATGCCAAGCTCCAATGCAGTCTCTAAATCGAGGATACAAGCCTCATACTCAACTATGTTATTCGTGGTAGGATGTCGATCGGAGAATGCCAAACGAACGAACCTCGGAATATGATCACCCTGAGGGGATATCAATAGAACACCTATCCCATACCCTGACTGATTGGTTGCACCATCGAAGTACATGCACCATCTTGATAAGCTGGTCATAGCAACAAACTCCTCATCTGGAAAATCATCATCAACTGGTCTATCCTTAAATGTCGGTAGTGAGGCTGAGTGATCAACGATAATACTTCCCTTAATAGACTTCTGAGAAACATACTGAATATCAAACTCTGTAAAAAATACAAGCCATCTCATCAGTCTACCAGTCAATGCAGGTTTATCAAATAAGTATCTCAACGAATCTAGGTGGGATATCAAGTGCATTGAATACTCTGTCATGTAATGCCTCAATCTCCTAGTAGCCCAAACTAATGCTAAGCAAAGACGCTCAATTATAAGATATCTCATCTCATACTCCAGCATCCTCTTACTCAGATAGTAAATAGCTCGCTCCTTCCCCGATTCATCAATCTGAGCTAACATACATCCTAAGGCCATGCTTGAAACTGACAAATATAGAAGAAGTGGACATCCTAGCATGAGAGGCACTAAAATAGGAGGAGAAAGCAAATATTCCTTAATCTTCTCAAATGTAAGCTGACAATCATCATTCCAAACTGTTGGTTAGTTCTTTCTCAAAAGACGGAAGATGGGCTCACATATGTTTGTCAATCTGTCTATGAAACGACTGATGTACTGTAATCTGCCTAGAAAACCCCTGATCTCTTTCTCAGTCCTCGACACAGGCATGTCAAGTATGGCTTTGATCTTATCTGGGTCGACTTCTATGCCCCACTCACTGACCATATGCCCCAACAACTTCCCATAAGTCACTTCAAAGGTGCACTTCTTAGGGTTCAGCCTCAATCTGAATTTTTGGATCCTCTCAAAGAATCTCTCTAGACTTGCTAGGTGATTTGCTCTGCCTCAAGATTTCACAATCATATCATCCACATAAACTTCAACATCCCTATGCTTCATGTCATGAAACAAGGTAGTAGCGGCCCTCTGATAAGTGGCTCTTGCATTCTTCAACCCAAATGGCATAACCCTATAACAGTAAGTGCCCCACTTGGTAATAAAGGTGGTCTTATCCATATCCTCTGGAGCCATCAAAATCTGATTATACCCTGAAAACCCATCCATGAAAGACAACATCGAATGGCCTGCGGTGCTATCGACCAACAAATCAATGTGTGGGAGAGGAAATTCATCTTTAGGGTTGGCTTTATTAAGGTCTCTAAAGTCAACACAAACTCTAACTTTGCCATCCTTTTTGGGAACAGGGACGACATTTTCCAACCACTCTGGATACTCAAGCATTGATATAAATCCAACACTAAGTTGTTTCTAAATCTCCTCTTTCACTTGTAAACTCCAATGTGGATGCAAACGCCTCAATTTCTGCTTAATTGGTCTAGCATGTGGTAGGATAGGCAAGTGGTATTGGACTATAAAGGGATCAAGACCAGGCATGTCCTCATAAGACCATGCAAAGACATCCAAGTATGACCTGAGTAAATGAATAAGTCTATCTCTCTCATCTGTAGATAGGGGTCAACCAATCTTCAGTTCTTTAGGCTGATCCTCTATACCAAAATCAATAGTCTTAACATCCCCTATAACAGGTGAAACTCTCTGATCTATGAGATCTGAGTCATGATCAAAAGAGTCTCTATCTGAATCGGGTTGTGCAATCTCATTATCTATATCAAATATTTGTGGAGTGGGTGAGTGGGGTACAGATATAGAGATACTATTATAAGAGACAGGTGAATACTAAACAAATACTCAAATCCATAAATGAAGCAATAGAAACATCGTCAGAGTGAGAGATAAATACCAATAAAACATAAGAAAAAAAGAGGTGGGTCCACGAGGTCGGACGCCCCCTCAACTGGGTTAACAGTGCCCTCAAACAAACTACCATCATCCTCTAAAAGCTCTATAGTAGGAATAGTTTGGGTCTCCTCAACAACCTCAATAGTAGACACCCTAAACATATCAAATGGTGAAATAGGTTGAAGTTGAACAATGCTGGTAATCTGGCCCACGCTCATCATGTCCATCTCATCTCGGTACTCATCATGGGGAACAACTCCATCAATCTCAGTGGGATCAACGACCACTCCATCATCAGTTACCTCCTCTGAGAAGCATAGGGACAACAAACTAGCTCGATCTGGAGACAAAAGAGCAATCGCCATAGAAATAGAAGTGCCAGGAGCCCCATCACTCAATTGTAACTGGTGAAATAGATGGTGAAGCTCAATCTCTCCATCTGTATGAACTACACTATCAATATCCTCTAGACGGGGTTGAATCTCTTATCTTTTGACAAAGTAGTCGGCTAAACTCATCCTATAGGGTCGAATAGGATAATCAAATGGTATGTGAGACAAACGGGCCCTCACTCTCTCCTTGCACAGTCGCGCCATGTATCAGTAATTGGCCTTAGTAGGAATGATCCCAATTTCAAATGTCGTGTCATGGTCAATGGCAGCTATAAACTCACTAGGTCCCTACTGACGTTGTCTTAACCCCATGTCAGGTAGAAAAGTCATATTCCTCATCATATCAAGAACCACTGTGCTGCTATGCTGATCAAATGACATAGCTACAAAATATCTACAAAAATCCTCAATCTCAAGAGTTTGTATCTCATCAAAAGTAAACCCAGTCAAAAATAGGTCATCCTTACTGTGACTGATCTGAAGTATTGGCTCGTAAGAGACTAACATATCTCTGGTAGACTGTACCGTGATGATTTGCCCCTCATGAATGAACTTCACCTTCTGATGAAGGGAAGAAGGAATAACTCTAGCTCTATGAATCCAAGGTCGGCCTAAGAACAGGTTAAATGATGTAGGAATCCTCAAAACCTGGAACAAAGTAGAAAATGTGGCCGGACCAATCCATAAATCAATCACCAAGGTACCCATAACCTCCCTCTTAGTGCTATCATATGCTCTAACTGTCTGAGTAGAAGGACCAAAATCTGAAAGTGCAAAACCAAGGGCTATAGCGGTGGCTAAAAGGTAGACGTTCAGGGCTGAGCCATTGTCCAATAGGACAAATGGAACTCTATGGCCTAAACAACCAACTGTGATATATAGTGGGCATACGTAGTCTGAACCCTTAGGTGGAAAATCATCATCTGAAAACATAATGCAAGTGGCCCTGCCGGCCGTCATCATATGAATCAACCCCTCTAGAGTGGTAGTAGTTTATACTTTGATCTAACTCAAGGCTCGAATCAAAGCATCTCTATGAGTATTGGATGATGCTAATAAACTCCAAATGGAAATGCGAGCTTGAGTACTCTGTAACTGTCTCAAGACTTCATCATCATCTCTCTTAACCTTCTTATGAGAGGCTGCACCCTCAAATGGCCTGACTACTGGTGGTAATGGCTGAGCTATCCTCCCACTACGAGTCACAATCTATATCTCTCTCCTCTTTGAATCATCATCCTCTAACCATAAAGTGAATGGGACAAAAGTATCATAGCGTCTGATAACTAAAGGTGTAGAATGAGTCAACTAGAACGACACCCCATCTGGGATTAAACTGAACTATGTGGAAACCTGAGAACCCAATGAAACCCCATCAACCTCACAACTATCATGCAGAACGATCGACTCAGGTAATCCATCATCCCAACTCAACATATGTATACTATCATCCTCTATAAGGTCTATGTGATAGATATCTCCTGGAGGTGGAGGCACTGCGTGTGTAGAGTGAGCCGGTAGAGGGTTTGTAGTTACACTTGGCTGCCCCAAGTTAACCAAACCCTAGTCTATCAAGTCCTGTATAGCATGTCTCAGAGCAGAGTAACGATCAGTGTCATGTTCTGGACCTTGATGGTAAGCATAATAAAGGTCCATCCTGAACTGAGGTGGCATGGGCTGGGGTACATGCTTAAGAGCTAATTGAGTCAACAAACCACCCTCCATGAGCTTCTGGAAAGCTCAGCTCAATGGCATACCTAGTTGAGAGAACTATTGTATTAGCCTCTGTGCACGAGGAATAGTAGCCTGCGGGGCTCGAGGCCGAGGGTATAAGGTAGGAGGCCTCTCTGAGACCTGTGCAACAAAAACAGGCTTTAGGGTCGGGTGTAGGTATGTAGGAGTCATGAGCCTAGGTGGTCTATACTAAACATAACGCTGTGGGTAATAGGCTCCGGAAGTCTATACAAATGTCTAATAGCGCCTGGGAGATCTCGATGATACTGAACTGATAGCACCAATATCTCCTGATCTATGTCCTCCTAAAGGCTTCTTCCCCTTAGAGTCAATAGAGGAAGACTCAGGCCATAATCCTCTGGCTATGCCTTCCTCTATACCATACAAAGCCTGTACCAAAGATCTAAAATTTGTATGAGGAAATCCCATCAAGTGTCTAGCAAATCTAGGCTATAAGCTCCTCATGATCATACTAATCTGATCCTTCTCTAAAGGACGATCAATAATCTGTGAAATCTTCTCCTTCCAGTGGGAGATGAATGAAGTCACCGACTCATTTGGCCTCTGTCTTAAAGCCTCTAACTCTCTCCTCAAAACATCAATGACAGTGTTAAATACAAACTGTCTAAAAAACTCTTGGCCCAGATCATCCCAAGTCCTACGACGTGATGTATCCAATGAAGTGAACCAATGTTGTGCTGCACCGCTCAAGGACATGGGGAAAACATAACCATCTGGGTCTCATCCAGCCCATGAGCCCTTATAATTATACTATAAAGCCTCAAATGGATGCGAGGATAGCCTATGCCCGTGTATCTCTCAATCTTAGGCATCCTAAACTTAGCTGGTAAACTGGTCACTGGTGCTCCATCAAAATCCTCCCAGGTAATAGCTCCATCTGAAGTCCTCATCTGCCTTAACCTCTGCTCAAGTCTATCCATATGAGCATGTGGGTCCTCTGAGATAGGGGTAGGCACTATGACAGAAGGCAGGGCAACCTCAGTTTGACCATGTAGGGTGAAAGGTATAGGCTATGGTGCTGACTAACTCGGTGGAGGGGGTGGTGGTACTATAGGGTCGTATGGGGCACCCTCTTGAATTGGGACCTGTTGGGCCTGCTGCCCATCTATCCTCTAACCAAGGTTAGCTATAGTCTCTTGGATCGAAGCCATGGCTGCAGCAAACTAGTCAACGGTGACTATCTGGGAGTCAATGTCTCTTTGATCTGATCTCTGGTCTGACTGGTCTGATACTCTGGTCAATCTACCTCCAACTTTAATCCACAAAGGCAAATCCAGATCGGTCACGGTAAACCTTCCTACAAATATGGAAACACTGGATAAGGTGCGGTATGAAGATGACTTTGTAGGAATCAACTGACAAGTGCATAGAAATATAGCCCAAATGTACTCAATCTAATACGCATCTCTGATCACACTAAAAGGAGACTACAGAGAGGGTAATCAAATCTAACTATGACCTTGGCAACTTTGAAGGTCCACAGATGCACCCACGTGTAGGAATGAAATCTTAATTGGGTTTAGGCTAACCTACAAGGTTGAGGTGGCTCTACAAGATAAAATGGGTGGGTTAAAGGATCCCTAGCAGAAGCGAAATCGTACATTCTGGCGATACGCAACCCTCTGCACACCTCTAAGGAAACGGGGTGCTTCCATGCAAGGTGGTCATCACCTCCACACATACACTTCCTCGCTTTCCCAGGGAGTTTCCTAATGGTGAAGGCTCTCCCATCTCTCAAAACTCAGGGATAATCTAACGTGCACAGTGAAAGATGTGGGTGCATTTGA
This sequence comes from Vitis rotundifolia, assembly GCA_030254885.1. Classification (NCBI taxonomy): domain Eukaryota; kingdom Viridiplantae; phylum Streptophyta; class Magnoliopsida; order Vitales; family Vitaceae; genus Vitis; species Vitis rotundifolia. The sequence goes on from CM058159.1 coordinate 12,497,921, forward strand.
AAAACCTAAGATCTAAAGTGAGATAGTGAACAAAGACAAGCAATCATACAATTATGCAAGAGAAAGGGTTGTCATGCAACAAACAGTCATGAGAAGCAAATATGTATCACACAAACAAAGTCCTATCTAGTATATGTGAGAGTGAATCATGCTGAAGTGAGCAAGCAATCAAGTGATCATTCAAGGCAATCAAACATGTTAAGATAACAAACCAATCAAGCAAGTAAACCAAATCACCTTGCCTAAAAAAAGAGGTACCCTCTAATCGACCAATTAAACGCCACATTTTCCTCAACTAGTGTTCAAGCTTGATCCTCAAAATCCCCAGTGGAGTCACCAATTTTTGGACCTGTATTTTTCACGTGTGTCCCCATTCAATCGACGAGATTCACTTTTATTTGGTGAAAAATTAGTTTTGGAAAAGTTGAAGTCGCCACTTATTTTATTTTATTTTTAAAAGAGAAAATAAAACAAGAAAGAAAACCCTAAAGAAGTGACTCCATAGTTTTTGGAAAAATGTGTCTTTGAAAAACTTGAGTCTAGGTTCGGGGATCAGGTTACTTATTGGGAAGGTGCCTCTAGGAGGTAGCACTCCTCTAAGCCCTACAAAGGTCTCTATTGGCAAGGTTGAGGAAGATGGGGTAATTAATTGATTAATTAAGGGTACCTAGATAGACTAACGTGATTCCAAAAAATAGCATGCCAAACAAGATCAAATCACAATAAAGGAGAGTTAGGGTACATACCTGAACGGCTCCTCAAGCGCTATCATGAAACATAAAAGTTAATTTGAATAGTGTATCACTCAACATGTGTTTTATTAGAGATAATCAAACAAGTATCAAGGCAATCAAGGATAGCGTTCAAATATGGATATAACTCATGATAACATGCGTTTTCATAGAATTTTGGAATTAGAGGATAGAGAGCGTACCTGGATAGCAAGTATATTTTATAAGATTCCTCCAAAAATGCTAGAGTGGTTAGGACAAGCATAAATTATATAACGTATCCATTATGTCTAATATACAGTTTCAAAGTCAAAAATTGAGCTAAGATAAATCAAATGACTTCAAAAACAATAACAATTTCAAGTAAAGTATAAAACCATCAGCATGTAGTTAGAAAATGAAGCATCATAAAACAATTTCTAAAAAAATGGCTTAGAGTGGAATTTGATTACGAAAAAATTTAGGAAACAACTCTTACACATCTAGATCAACATACTGAAAGTCAAACACTCATTCAAAGGACAGATTACAGCAAAGACACCTAAAGGTTCTAGAAAGTCTAGATTAGATAAGAAAAAGTGACATGCATAAACAAATTTTTTAAAAATAGTAAATGATCACATAAAATCATAAAAAAATCACACATAGTTCAAAGTGTCTATATCACATAAAAATGAATTCAGGGTCAAATAGTATTCAAAAACATTTTTAAAACACTCAAACTAATCAAATGTCCAGAATCCATCGTGCACAGTAGGCATGACTTTGAAAAATCATATCTCTCTCAAAAAGGCATATTTTTAAATAGTTTTTTGTGTCTAAGATCAATTTCAAGAAGCCAAGAATTGAGGAAAAATATTGGATCAAATTTAAAAAGTCGTCTGGGCTTTTATTTTTGCAAAAAGAGCTCGGGTATCCAGAACTGGGTGAAAACGGAGTCCCCCTAAAGACTCGTTTATATCTCCTATTTCAAAATGACTTTCTAATTCAAACAAAACTTTAAAATCAAGTTCCAGAAGTGGGGAAAATCATACAAGTTATGAAATTTTTTTTAGAATATTCTAAAGTTGCTAAAACGAATTTTAAAGCTAAAGAGTTAGTGATTAAGTGAAAACTAGCAGCAAGGGAGAGTTTTGAAAAAAAAATGATTTTGTGTAGGGGTTCCACCAATTCCCTAATTGCTTTTGCACAAATTAATTCAATCAGTCCTATTATTTAGAACCATGAAGTTTGTTCATGTTTGTTGAAAAATAAAAAAATTAAAAAAATTATCAAATAAATTGAGAAGGGTGTTTGCCGAAGGAATATAGCAACAGGTGTCTTTCAAAAAAACTGAATTTTATTTTCTAAAATCTCCTAAGGATGAGAGTTGAAGAAAACTGAAATTATTTTAATGAACAAGAATTTTTTTTAATCCAAATTTAAAATGTAAAAGATCACCAAAAGAAGAAAAAGAAACATTAGAACGAAGGATGATGTACACTAAGGTGGCCAAGTTAGGGTGAGATCCGAGAGTGTGATTGGGACTGCATTGTTTCCTGGTTCATTTATGTTCTGTTCTGCCCGTTTTTGAAGCATGAACACATTAAAATAATAATTGACTATGTCCTAAGAAATATGTTGTCTTACACATCTGACAAAACCTCTATCATGACAGCTACAATTAGTTCTACCATTTCCGACTACAGCATCGTTGCAAGATGGTTCTGACTTGGGTAGGTCTCTCTAACATACTGTGGACCCCGCATTTCGGCTCATGCGATTTCCACTCGAGGGCGAGCTCGATTTTTGGTTTGAAAAATGATTTTTATTGATTAAGAAAATGACTTGGAGTCGCCACTTATTTTTGTTTTATTTTTAAAAAAGGGTAAACAAAATAAAAAAGAAAACCCTAAGTGCGACTCCTTATTTTGGAAAAGGTGATCTACGAAAAACCGGATCGGGCTCGGGGGTCAAGTTACTTATCGAGAAGGCACGGTAAAAGACCGTAGCACCCCTCTAAGTCCATAAAGTCGGGTCTCTACTAATAAAATGAAGCTGACGTGGCAATGGACGAGTAAATCAATGAATATCCTGAACGATCATGCACACATAAAAGTCGAGACATGCATAGACAACGATTAGAGGAAAATGGGTACATACCTGGGCAACGAGCCACCATGCGCTATCAATAGAGAGGGTTAGTGCATAATTTAGGAATAATCGCATGTATGTCAGAGAATAGGGTAAATCAATCATGTATAACAATCGATAAAATATTGGAAATTAGAAAATAAACAAATTGAATAAATAAATGTGAGGATTGGAGATTAAATTTAAAAATTGAAATTTTGATGAATTTTAAAGATGGAATTTTAAATAAGTGAATAGGTGGACAATCAAATAAATCGAATAATGGTAATGACGAAAATAATAGTGATTAAGTAAAAGATCGTGGAAATTTAGAAATTTTGGGAATTGTAAATTGAATTTAGAAATAGGAAATTTGAAGAATTAATTAAGGAAGGAATTTTAAATAAATAAATAAGTGGGCATATAGATAATTGAATGATGATTATAATGGAAATAATAACAATTAAGTAAATAAATGAGAAAATTTAGAAATTGAATTTATGAATTTGGAAATTAGAAAAATTAACTAAGGATGGAATTTTAAATAAACGAATAAGTGGGCAAATAAATAAATTGAGTGATAATAATAGCGAAAATAATAATAATTAAGTAAATAAATGCGGAAATTTAGGAATTGAATTTATGAATTTGACGATTTGAAAAATCAATTAAGGATTGAATTTTAAATAAATGAATAAATAGGCAAATAAGCAAATTGAATGATAACTATAACGGAAATAATAATAATTAAGTAGATAAATGCGGGAATTTAGAAATTGAATTTATGAATTTGGCAATTTGAAAAATTAATTAAGGATTGAATTTTAAATAAATGAATAAATAGGCAAATGAGCAAATTGAATGATAATTATAACGGAAAAAAATAATAATTAAGTAAATAAACGTGGGAATTTAAAATTAATTAAGGATTGAATTTTAAATAAATGAATAAATAGGCAAATAAGCAAATTGAATGATAACTATAATGGAAAAAATAATAATTAAGTAAATAAATGCGGAAATTTAGAGATTGAATTTATGAATTTGGCAATTTGAAAAATCAATTAAGGATTGAATTTTAAATAAATGAATAAATAGGCAAATAAGCAAATTGAATGATAACTATAACGGAAAAAATAATAATTAAGTAAATAAACGCGGGAATTTAGAGATTGAATTTATGAATTTGGCAATTTGAAAAATTAATTAAGGATTGAATTTTAAATAAATGAATAAATAGGCAAATAAGCAAATTGAATGATAATTATAACGGAAATAATAATAATTAAGTAAATAAATGAGGAAATTTAGAGATTGAAAATGGAAAATTGAATTTAAAAAAAAAAAAAAAATTGGGAATTTGAAGAATTTATTTAACCGTGAAAATTTTGAAGGCTTGATTTAAAGGGAGGTAGGGTTTCGAAAATTTATTTTGAACGCGACATTTTTAAAAGAAATTAAATTCTTAGTTGTGGAATTTTTGGAAGATTAAAATTAGAATTTCGAATTTTGGAAGATTAAATTTAAAGTTAGAGTTTTTAGAAAATTACGTTGAGAATTGAATTTTGAAGAATTAAATTTAAAATATTGGAGTTTTAGAAAATCGAATTTAGGATCTGAAGTTTCGTAAACTAATTTAAAAAAAGTCAAATTTTACAAGATTATTTCGAAAATGGTACGTGTATACATATATTCCTAAATAAAATAATAAATAAATAAATAAATAGATAAATAAAAAATGAATAAATAAAATAAAGTGAAATGAATGCACAAATGAAAAGAATTATTGGATAGCTGAATTTTCGAAAATGAAAATTTTAAGAGATGGCGCGTGAGGGAAAGGAAAAATGATGATATTAATTCACCAGGAAATGTCACTGCCACTTATTTGTTTAAAGGACCTAAAGTGGCCTCTGCCACTAATAAAAAAAAACTCATTTGACTTTTCATTTAGCACTTGTTTTGGTTCACTCCTCTTCCTTCGTTCTCTATTTGGTGGGGGCCACCCTCAAAAACACCCACTCACCCGAAAGTGGGTGCCATTTTAAACTGCAAACAGCCTTGGAAGCATTCTCCCTTGCTGAAACTCCATCACTAGTGCCGCCCGCTGCCGCTCCACCACCAGCTTCATCACGGCCGCGCCGCCGCTAGTGCCGCCGGCTGCCGCTCCATCGTCGGTGGCTGTAGCTCCTCCGTCAGCTGCCACCGCGCCGCCATTGCCGTCGCAGCTGCAGCTCTATCACCAGCTTCGTTGCTGCCGCGGCGCCATTACCGCCGCCACCACAGCTTCATCCACTCCTTTTCTTATACCCTCATTGTCTCTTGGGATTTTTTTTTATCAACACTATCCGCAGAAAAAGAAAAAAAGAAAAAAAAAAAAAAAGCTTTCCCATCCACCTCAGAAGGTCCATTACATGAGGATGAGAACTTCTTACAAGTGCTGGAAATATAACAGCCTTTTGGAAAAGAACGAAAGACTTGAGGATTTTTCTTTTTAGATAAAAACTCGTTTCCTGAGTGATAAACGGGCTGAGGCAATGGTGGGATAAGCGCGAAATCCACAATACAACTACTGAACATTAAACCCAAACTCAAAGAAAGATCCAGCCATTTACAGGAGAGTGTCAAGAGCATCAAACAGAGCAAAAAAAAAAAAAAAAATAGAGCATGAAATACAAGTAATCATGCACAAACAAATCAACCCTGTGGCCCTTAACGTCCACAGCAAACAACAAAACCAAACTCAACCAAACTCATAGAGTAGCAGAGAAGGAAATAGGACACTAAGAAACGGAAACATGCTGAGCTTGAGTTCGCAGCACGACCTTCCTCTGCTTCTCCTCCTTCAGCTCTACCAAATTTTCCTCCCTCAGCTCACCTTAAAAAAACTCCGAACCCTTCTTCAACCTCTCCTCTTCCTTTTAAGCTTTTCTCAACTCCTGTTCCTGTCTTCCTCAGCAAGCCATCACCAACCTTACTGTTCCTCCATCAGCTAGCATGGCTTCTCAACCATCAGCGGCATGGCCTCCTTGCTCTTCTGCTGCCCCGTCCAATCCGGCTTTCCTTCCCCAGCAGAAAAAGGGGCCCCCTCCTTATTTCAAAAATAAATGCCAAGAAGAGCCAAAAGCTCTCTCCCGGGGCCCCCCATAAAAGGGGTCTACACATACGCAAGTCATAAGTATTTACTGAGGCTCCAACAGAAACCAGCAAATTAAATACGGATAATGACATGGACTCCACCTCAGTGCCCAGAATTTTGACACATCCAGGAGCCTTTTTCATACACGTGTCCCACAACATTATCTTGTTATCCCAACCTTCTAACATAACAATCAGAACCAGCACTAAAGGCTATGGACCCATTTTGGAAACAACAATCAAGTAGTGCAGAGTCCGTGGGAGCTTTTAATCCTAATCTAAGCACCCAGCCATCCACGTCATATAATCAAAGACTGCAGTCCCAAGAGGAGATGAGAAGGTTATTAGATTGTGGGGCAAATCTGATTCTAGAGATGACATCACGGATCGGGTTTTGGAATTGCAAGCAACTTCCCTCCATTACTAGATCGTAAAAGCAGCTGTCGTGGAAAATTAAAGCTGGCACATGGAAATTTCAGGCCCCATATAAGAGCATTTAAGACAAAGAAGGTGGCTGGGAAAGCTAACCAATTTTAGAGAGAGCTTAGCCATTAGAAAAGGAAAATCGTGGTCCTAAAGCTCCATATCATGTTTTCTCAACGGGCTTAGTGGGATTGGTGGGGAAACCAAAGGACAAGGTTATAACAGAAACGGGAAAACAGAAACATGATCAGATAACCAGAGTGAATCCAGGGTCGTGCATATTTTCATACAAAATCACGTAAGCAACAGAGGAAACCATACCATAAATAGTATATATGCAATATATGATAAAACAAACCGCTATAATCCATGCACAAATCAAATAACAATATCCAAAATAAATGGCCAGAAAAAATGAGCAGAGTGAAATATGAAGACGAACAGGGAGTAAAAAATATCTACACCCAGAAAACTCCCTTTCATTTCTTTTTTTCTTTTTCTGGTTGTTGCGACTCCTTTTTCTGTTTTGCTCTCCTTTGCTTTGCTTGTGGCCCTCCCTTAGCCTTTTCCTCTCGCTTCCCTTTTGAAAATCGTCCAAGAAGTCCTCCCTCTAAAAAACAATCTCCCCAAATTTCCTATATCTTTTCCTCTAGAAACAATCTCTCTATCAAAACAGTCTCCGAATCTCCTCTATTTTTCCTTGCAGCCCCACACCCATCTGTTAGAGCTTTTTATAGCAAATAGCAGTCCTTCTACGTGAGGAGTCTTCCTCTCTCCAAATTCTATCTCATCCACCGGAAAAACTCTTTTTCTTTAAATTTCAAACAAAACCAAGCCATGTATATCGCCTACAAGCCATGCATATCACCTAAAGAGTCTTACCGTTTTCAAAAACTTCTCCATTGGTAGATTTTCCTATAAAACTTCAAATTATTAAATCCGGTAAATAAATAAATAAATAAATAAACGGGAGAATGATAAAAAAAAATAATAATAGATAAATAACAAGATAATGAACAAATAAGTAAAAAATAAAAAAGAATAAATATCTAAATAAATAAAAGTGATTGATAACAATGAAAAAATAAAAAATAAAAAAAATAAGTAAATGAGATAAAAGGGCTATGCAACCATACAAGTCTCGTTAAAAATTTCTAATGGGTCAAATGGGCCTACGTAAACCTAAATGGGCCTAGGGTGCCTAAGTGGGCCTAAGGTGCCTAAGTGGGCCTAGGGTGCCTAAATGGGCCTAAGGTGAGACTAGGTGGGCCTAACTAAGTCTAACCTAAAGTGCACTTAAGCGAAGCCTAATCTAAACTTGAAGGGCAGCCAAGGTCATAATGTGAAGCCGGATAAACCCCACAACCAAAGTCTCCAAAGTGGCTCAGAAAATGTAAGCCACACGAGTAGTAATGGGCCACCAAAGAATTACTATGGAGCATTGGAAGTGAACTTAAAAAACATGTTCTAGAAGGACAAAATGGAAGGTCTACACTTACCTATAAATAGTACTCTGAGGTGAAATTATCGACCCAAAGAAGAGCATTGAATTGAAAGATACTTCCTGCTGGAGGTGCCTGATTGGAAAGTACCTATTTTTTGTGCTACCAATTCCGATCAGCAATTTAGTAATAAATCAAATTAAACTTAAATTTATATACATAATAGACAAAGTCTCAAACTAGGTTGAAATGAAAAATAAACAAGGTTTAAGTTGTTTACTCTAATATTCAAATTTCTCGATAGCTTAATCATCCTCTCAATCTTATCATTGGGTTATAATATAGAATAGATGTCTTGGTTTTGTTATTAAACCAAATCTAGTTCAACAAAACCAAACTGATTAGTCCATTTGAACAGTTTTATTAGTTCAATTCTTCATACATAAAAGCATACAAGACATTTGATTTTATTATACTTAAAATTGAACTGATCAAACCATGCACACCCTAGGTAATTGTCCACACTCGCTCCTAAACTTTAATAATGGAAAATTTGTCATCTTTGAACATAGAAAGCCTGACAAATGATCATTTAGAACAAAAAAGAAACATCAGAAAATCCAACAGTGTGATTATATACAAACAATATAAAGGTTGAGTCTTTGTTTTTTCTTCTTTTCAACTAAGGGCCAACACGTTTTGGACCTTTCTTTCTTGCCCATTTTAGGATTGAAGAGAGAGACAGAGAGAGGTAGAGAGAGATTTCTTTTTTTCAATTGAGAGCATGTTTTGGACCTTTCTTTTTTTGCCCATTTTAGGATTGAAGAGAGAGATAGATAGATAGAGAGAGAGAGGGCCTGCACCCACATATAAAAAATATTTTTTGGGTATATAAAAAATCTTACAACTAATTATTTGGTTGATTGAACATCTACTGGAAGGAAAAATTGCAATAAAGTGATCCTTCAAGTTTCTAGATTGATTATGCAATGATAGCTTCAATGATGGCTTGTTTTGAATTGCAAAGTTAGAAAATATGGGTGATCAACTAGAACCTTGATAATAGTTAGGGGTGGAGCACCCTAATAATAGTTAGGACCAAGGAAGAAAATGTCGCGATATTTCGGCGATATATCGCCGAAATATCGTGTATCGAAGGGTTTCGACACGATATTTCATGGAGAAATATCGGTCCGACGGTATTTCGGGATTTCTAGCGAGAAATTGGAGATTTCTCGCGATATTTCGGTGATTTGCGATAAATAGGCGATTTTCTCCTATATATCGCGTGGTCAACGCGGGTCAACGAAAGTCAGACGCGCTACAGTGCCCGTCAACACGCTACAGTGCCTCCCCCATATCCTTGCTGCCGAGAGGATTTGAACCCCAAACCAAAAGGTTTGGGGTTCACCTATTTACCACTTGGGCTAACTTGCCCTTTGATACATAATATGCAACAAATATATATATATATATATATTCTTAAACTCATTATATAAAGAAAATATAAGAATATTTTAAAGAGCAAATTAATTATAATTATTTTATAATTAAATGCAAAGTCTTTTAATTAATTACCAAAAATATAAAAATTATATAATTTTCTTCATAATGTTTTTAATATCATTAATAATTAATTAAATATTAAAAAATTATATATATATCATTATTTATATTATATTGTTTAATACAATTGAATTAAATGAATCATATTTTAATACTAATATATATTTTAAAATTAGACATATTATAATCAAATATCATAATATTAGGTGTAATTTAATAATAAATGTACACTTATAAAATTCATATTTTTATCGATGCATACGATATTATTATCAAATATGATAAATCATGTTATACATATATCAAAATTTTTAATAAAATAACTTTAAAATGTCTATTATACTTCTAATTATATTATTATGAGGTTTTCTTATATTTTCATGAGTTTTTAACAATTTTAAGCTTACCGATATTTTTTTCCAAAATATCCACCGATATATCCATAAAATCGAAATACCGATATATCCGTGATTACCGATATTTTCATCCATGGTTAGGACGGGCCTCCACATCTCCTTCTATATGCTGAGACAAATGTTCCAATCGTAAATAACATCGCGGATGTGAAGATAATTGTAAGGCCATTGGGAGAAGGTACTGCGTGGTTCGAGTAATATTGCATACTCGTTCTTTCATATTTAGTAAATTTACTCTACAATCGATTGATTCATATAGGTGGTTTTTCAAGCATATACCTATTGTGAGATTACTTTTTATTTTGATATATGATATCTCATATTTATGAGAGAAATAATAATTATGAAAAATTGAATCTTTACACATAAAACAACTACCCTTAGGCAGAATTAAGACTCGAACTTTCGCATATTTATACTACAAGTGCTTCATCTTAATACTCTTAAGCTTGAACTAAAATATAAGGGACAAAAGATAATATGATAAAAGAAAAAATAATAAATAATAAAAAGAGGAAAGGAAGCTTAAAACAAAATAAAGTTGAGCTTTTACTGTCAGGAAACCAAAACAGAATAAGGTTTAAGATTCTGAGTTGTTTTCTCTTCTTTTCATTCAAGTGTTTTTGGAAAATAAGGGAGTTGGGGATGGTTTGGTTTGGTAATTTTGGGGGATTTCTGAAAATAACCACAACATATTTTTCAGCTTTCTTGAAGTTTTTGTTAATTTTTCCCAAGGTTCTCTTTGTTTTATTCCTATTTGTTGTTTGCTTTGATAATTAAAATGTCTTTATATGCTTTTGTCTTCTTTTGTTTTCCTGTATTTTTTAAGATCCCAAACAGGCTTAAGTAAAATTACATTTTTTTCCTCCTTTTCTTTCATATGACTAGAAAATTTTATTGAGTTGGATGCTACTTTGCTGGCCTTTACATTGAGAATTTATTATCAGGGCAGTGGATTTCTGCAAATTCCTATAAAAGATAGAAAGTGGGGTAATTCCAAATGGAGCAGTGAGGGTCTAAACCTAATACATTACTCCAAAGGGGAATTGATGAACTGTATGTAAGAAAGAAAATAAATGATGGATGACATCTTATTATTGATTAAATATAGATCATGAGTGATCCCTTTTTCTTATCATTTTGGTGATCAATCATGATTATATACCATAATAATGCCCATGAAATGAATATGGTGTTTAATATGATCATGGTGTAATATCAGTAGAAGTGATGGAATGAAAGGGAGGCAAAATATTAAGCTAGATAAATGAGATGTGTCATCACTCCATGGGAGAATTTGGGAAGAGAAGGCTTGGCACACGGCTTAGAAGCTAAGAAAAGAATTGATGATGGTGTGTAAAGACGAGTGAACATGATTGCTGGGAGGAGGGTCTTCGTGTGTGGAAATGCTGGACCACCCCCAGTTTGTGTGTATGAGGGAGAAGACACTCCTCCTCTGAACAAAAGTTGCAGGATTCAGATTAAATAATGGAAAATAGGAACATGAGTGCAGCCACTGGAACCTTTGACTCACAAACCCCATATGATCAGCAGCTTTGATGTATATGGTGCTTCCATAAAATAATCAAAAGAATCACTCAAAAAGATACTACTGCTCTTTTTTGTTTCTTCTTTTTGCCTTTGAGCATGCTCCAGAAAGAGCCCATTTTGCAGGACAAATGGAAAAGAATTGACCCAGACTAAAGCCTCACAAAGTCGTATCAATGAATGCTTGCATCTGGCCATACTGGATTAAAATATATATATATATATACCTTAAATTTAAACATTTTGCATTCATTTTTACATTGATTCGGCAGTTTAAAAAATAATGCATTTACAAATGTCAGTCAGGTTAAATGATGTTACTATTCGTAAGGGATCTCTTCTTTTTTCTTATCATTTATCGTATCTCATGCCAAAGTAATTTTAAGAGGGTATTCGGTGAACCAATTTTATTACTCAATAACTTAATTTTATTTATTAAATAAAGTAAAAATATTTGATAAAATAACTTGTATTAAATAAAGTAATACAAGGGTCGAACACAACATGCCACTGTCAACTATTTTATTTGATGCTGCAAAGAGATCAGAGACGCAACCAACCTCAAGGACTAGCTTGACTTCATATTATATCCGAACCAGCGTTCCCACGTTCATGTTTGAACTTACGGCGAACGCACTTAATGCTAATAAATTAATAATAATCATTTTCATGGCGAAGAAGCATCTCTACCACCTGGCCCATGGTGGGTCTTTCGCCTTTATCTTCTTGCAAGCATTGCAAAGCCACCACGACCAGAATTTCCATTTTACCTATGTCATATTTGCCTTCCATTTTGGGATCTAGGATTTCTTCCATCCATGAAGCCGTCCCGGTTTCTCCATTCATTTTCCTTTTCACCCATGCTACCAGACTTTGGTGTTCCCCTCTATCCTCAGCAGTGTTGATGTCCATTGCAGCGCTCTTCCCCGTAACCATCTCCAGAACCACAATACCGTAGCTATAAACGTCCACTTTGGAGGTGATGGGGAGGTTCAAAACCCATTCCGGAGCCATGTAACCTCTAGTTCCTCTTATCCTTGAGAAACTTGAATTGTTAAACCCTCCTCTGTTTAGTAGCTTTGACAGGCCAAAGTCCGACACCTTTGGCTGGTAATTAGAGTCTAGGAGTATGTTCTGAGGCTTCACATCGCAGTGCAGAACCCACTCCAAGCACTCTTCGTGTAAATAAGCCAGGCCTTTTGCCGTGCCTACTGCAATTTCGAACCTCTTCTTCCAATCAAGTGTATTGGAAGTGAGGTTTTGTGCTAGAGATCCATGATCCATGTATTCATAAACCAAGAGCCTGTGCTTTCCCTCGGCGCAATAACCCCACAACTCTATCAAGTTCATGTGGTTAAGCCTCCCAATGGTGCTTACCTCAGCCAAAAATTCAGCTTCTCCTTGATTAGTTAGATTGAGCTGCTTGATGGCTGCTTCTCGATGATCAGATAACACTCCTTTATATACAGTTCCACCTCCTCCTCTTCCAATCTCCTCACTGAAGCCCTGCGTGGCCTTTTTCAGCTCCGCATAGGTGAATTTTCTGAATCGAGTGACAGCCAGACCGTAGCCTTGTGTATCTGCACCGGGCTCTTGATGGATTTTCCTCAAGAAACACCACACCAAAAGGATGCAAATCGTCTCAACTCCTCCAACTGCGCAGGCAAACCAGAGCATGAACTTCAATACTCCATTTTCACGGCTTCTTGGATATGTTCTGGCTAGAGTCTCAGGAATTTCACCTGAGCAATCTAGCAAGAATTCCTTAACGGATTTTCCATGGCGAAGGAGATCAGCCTTAGGGATTTTTAAATATATACGTCCTTCAAAATTAGGCGATGTATATCCGTTGAGCAACAGTGTCTTGAGGTAACAGTTATAAACACCATCACTCTCCTTAAACCTGTGCTGGAACCCTTTGCAATTGCACTTTTGCGAGCATAACATTTTGCAACTATCCAGGGTCTGATTGCTGAAGAAGCCAATATCGTAGCCGTAGAACTCAACATGAGGGAGATGAACAAAACCAGCCTTATCACCTTGGCAAGAAATGTTGAATTTTGGCATGCATCCATCAGTCCAGTCATTGGAATTTTTCATCTCATAACCGGGCAAGCAAGAGCATCTCCTACCAGAATCATGAAGATAGCTACATAGACTGTTGGGTCCACATATGCCATGGATCTTGCATGGTTGGGAGATGGCTTGCCAAGTGACAACCCAGTCATCTTTCCCTTCCTCGAAACTGTATAATCGAACATTACCATCAATATCCAGGGTCAATCTTCTCTGGACTCTCACGCCCAAGTCCGAGGATTGAAATGTAAAATTGTCACTTGATATAAAAGAGCCTGAGGGATCTAGTAGTGCAATTCTGCTGTTGTTGTACGTGGACCTTCCAGCTTCCCAGCTTAATCGCCAAGGGTCTGGCCAGTAAACGCTTGAAACGTCAGGACCATCATAGAGAAGACTGAGGACATTGTCATTGTCGAAAAAGAGCTTATAAAACCCAGAAGAAAAATTGGTTTGGCTTCTCCGAGAGACAAGCCTTATGTTTCTGGTGAGCGGTTGGTGAGGAAGTAGGGTATCAGTTGATGAATCGAAGCTGCGCCAATAAACAACACCCTCGGAACCAATAAGTTCGAGGTTACCATCGTCGTTGAGCTTTAACTGGACCATTGAGGCTCCAACCGTGTTGGTCGACCAAACGGTGAGCCAACCAGCATCTGTTAAGATAAGATTACCGTTTCTCAGCAGGGAAAGCTCGGAGCGCCTTCCATTAACCGGCTGGTCTCGGTTTGCCATCCAAACAACCGTGCGGTTAATCGATTTGGTGAACCATATGGCAAGACAATAAGAGTTGTCACCAACTAAGTAGAAACCAGCAGAGAACAAGCTGTTTGGTGAAACCAAAACATCTTCAGGTCTCTCAACGGATAGAGATGAGCCATGACTCAAAGTCTGAATGGTTGACGATGAAACTGAAGGAGATGATAGAAACGTGAGAAAGAGCAAGAGAAATGAGACATCCATTTAGATGCTGTGCAACAATACAAGGGTATGGTTGATCCAAGAATCGGCCCCTCACCTTTATATGGAAAGCAAATGCAAAAATGAGAAGTGTCTACTGCAAGGACAAAACCATTCATCGGCCGCCCTGTCCAAATTTGTCATCACTTCCATTGCCGTATCAAGTGAGCCGGACTTTTCGCTTCTGTATTCATTTTCTACTCATTGATCACCCCCTCACCTCATTCGTCCGAATAATGGGTCAAAATAGCCTTCCGCTGAAACAAAATGTTCAGAATGGCCTACTTTTCAAACAATTTTTCAAAGTAGCCCTTTTGAGTCCACGTCAGCATACAAAGTAATTTTTTATTCTTTTTATTTTTTACTTTCCCAAACTTCAGCTGCATTTTTTCTTTCCCAATCCCGAACTTCCATCTGAGCTGCTCTCTTTCCCCGTGCTCTGCGTGTGGATTTTTCGTTAAAAACCCTAGCCCCACCAGTGGGCCACTGAGGGAGACGTTGGAGCTACAACTTCCATCCGAGCTGCTCTCTATTCCCAGCCCCTGCTCATTTTTCCTTAAAAATCCTAGCCCCACCAGTGGGCCACTGAGGGAGACGTTGGAGGTTGAGGTTAGTGTTAATTTTTTTCAGATCTGAGCTTTTTTTTTATCATGTGTTGTTAGTATTTTTATTTTTCCCGTTGGATGCTGAGAAAAGTGGGAAACGAGAATGAAAACAGAAAGAAAAAAATTCTTGATTTTTCCCGTTTCTCAGTTTTGATTTAGGGTTCTTGAAATTTAAATCCAATGGCACAACAGCAAAGAGACCCCTAAAACGGATCCAGAAAACACAGAGAGCAAAAGAAAAGCAATTTTTTTGGTTTTCCTTGGGGGTTTTGCATGGATTTTCTCGGAAATCAAACGAGGATGAATTTTCGCGGAAATCGAATGGGGCATGGATTTTCTCGGAAATCAAACGAGGATGAATTTTCCCGGAAATCGAATGGGGCATGGATTTTCTTGGGAATCAAAGGGGGGTTGTAAAAAAAATAATAATAACATGATTAGATTAGTACCTGCGAGGATTGAGAGTGGCAGAGTGAGAGAAGGGCTTTTTTAGGGATTCTCCCGGCTGGAGGGCAACTTCAGAAAAGGGGTTCTTCATGCCCGAGTGAGAGAAGTGGGTGGCCTTTTGATTTTTAGATTTAATAGAGTTAAAAAAAAAAAAAACAAATCATGAGAACAATTTTATCTCATCTTAATAGAATATATTATAATTTTTAATAAAATTAAAGATTAAATAAAAAAGATATTAATAAAAATAATTTTATCATATTATTATTATGAAATTTTCCTGTGGAATTATTATTATGGGTTTGCTTTGGTAGTGGTATATCAGCTTATCACTTTTCCTATGGAATTAACTGAATTTACTAAATTTATATTAATATTATTAAATTTTCCTATTGATATTAAGTAAATTACTAAATTTATAAAATATTTATATATTTGAATATTTAAAGGAATAAATGAATATAAGAATTAAATTTTGAAGGTGTAGTAGAGTCATTTTTATAAATATATTATATTTAAATACTTCACTTTTAAATAAATTTTATAAAATATAGTGTTATTTATTTTTATTTTCATATTTTCAATTGCTAATTTACTTAATATCTTGTTTTTGTTAAAAAATATTATTTAATTTCATGACAAGTCAACATAATACCACAGTTATGCGTGATGGTCATTAATCAATTATCAAATTTCAATTAGAAAAATTTCTCTTTATCTATCAAAAAAAAAAAATTTCAATTAGATAATTGCTGGCTTTTGAATAAGACAAGGGGACCCACCCTAGTAATTGTTAATTATTCAAATCAAAAGGGTGGTTGGTTGGTTTGAAATTTGAAACTTTGGAATTAGAATAGTTGTTTTATTGTTTGTTTTTTATATTGATTGGAAAAATCAAAGTAAATACTTAATAATGGATGATAATAATAATATGTTAGAGGCAATTAGTGATAGTAGATAATATTTGTTGTTATGTCAGAGGTGATTGATGAATTATATAGTGTTTGTTAATGAATCCCGATAATAAAAGTTTCTAGAATGTTAAAAAGATAAACATAATTTTTAAAAATATTTAAATATAAATCTTATACCTTCCAATTGGCTGATTTTGCTCTTAATAGGGTTTGCCTGAACCCTGGTTTTTTGACTATCAACTGCACAAGCTTCTGTTTCAATGACGAATGTTTCAACTTGAGTTAGGGTCTCAAAAGATCCATCCATGTTGGGGAACAACTTCTCAAGACAAGTTAAAAAATAATGTGCTTCTCCATCCTTCATGTGCTTGTTTTGAGTACAGTCAGGGGGGCACCACTTGATCCATGCAATCCGTTCTACTTTAGGGTCCACATGAGGGAAGGCATAGAAGTCATTGCCACCAACTAATACTTTGGGCTCTGAATGGCATGTAAAACCAAAAGGAAACAATATTTATCAACAGATTATCATAACTTATAACAGAAAAAACGCATTTCTCATCAGATTATAATAAGAATAACTACATAAAGCCCCAAAGAGGTAGTGTAAAGCACCCTTAATCTGGAGTGAGTGGTACAACAGGAGAATGATGTGCTAACCATCACAGTATCTCACATCATAAAACTACAACTGAAAATTACTTGGTAAAATATAGAAACACTCCTTTTAATATTTCAATTAGCAAGGAGATGGAATTAGGAGATGGTACAAATATCTAAATAAGCAAGCACTAAATAACAATCATGTGACAGTAAAAAAAAAAAAAAAACAAATTTTCAACCCGCTTGACAGGAGACTTTGACTGATGATGAGAGTTAGAGTTCCAAAAACGCAACAACTTTCTTGTGATGAGAGTCTCAAAAGGACTCAAATGTGATAAAATCTTAGAATATGCAATTTAGATATTTTCTTGAAAAAAAAGTAGGATTTCAAAATTGGAATATTAAGTTCATCTTGAGAAAAATAATGTACCCATGTTGCTTTATTGACTGCCTTTTGGTTTCATCGAACCAACAATTATATGCCATGAGGATATATGTTACATAATTCTTTGTATTCACATATTTCATTTTCATGAATAACAATTAGAAACAGTTCCAATTAGTTTTTAACTCCAGAAATGCCAATTCCATCACTTCTTACCCATAGATTATCTAACAATGCTAGAGAACTTATTTTGTGCTTCTAGAACAAAAAGTAAACTAGAGTTTCAGCAAGACAATGTGATTGAAGGCATTCTTGTTGTACTCTTGAGCCTTAGACAACTTCCTTCAAACTGTAGCCTAGTCATAGAAAATAATGAAATGGATATGTTTGAATAGTTCAATGTTTAGAAAAGATGAAAAGGGAAGTCCATGGGTAAAACCTATTAGCAGTAGTATAAACCCAGGTACATGTATCCTGACTTGACATAACCCATAAGGAACCCAGTTGAGTAAAAACCTATTAGAAGTAAGGGAATCATAATTAAAGTTGGCTACCTCAACTTCAACTTTTTGCTTACTTCAACTTCTGCAAACTGCCAATTAACAAAAATTTCAAACCAAGATGCAGGAACATCTTGGAAAATAACCTAAAGGACCTGGTACCAATTTTAGGGTAGATCAGCCTACCTCAACAGGCCTTAGCTCACAATCATATATCGCAGGACCACTATGGCTAGAGCTTACGGGCTGGGAATAGTCTCAAGACAAGCTTGGGCTCTGTTTTGCATTTCTAACTGATTTCAGCCTAATTAAATATGAGTTATTGTCATATAAAAATAAAAAAACCATACATAGAAGTTTTCTTTTTCACTTTTTGTCCAAATAATAATAATCTAAGTTTAGAATCACATAGATTTTCCTGCTTCGACAAAATGATTTAATTTCTAATTCAATATTAACATTAATATATAATATGAATACAAATAAATGGACTAATGAATAATATACCAAACAGATTCTATTTATATTAATACTACTGTTATAAATGGTAACCATGTAATATTAAAGTTGATAAACTTGAATAGCATCACGTATAATGTAACAATACTAATTGACTGGTACTTTGATATAGGTTCACATTCAACAGTATTCAGAATTGTTAGTAGATGGTCAAGATTTTCTAATAAAGGCCTCTCCTTCACCTTTTTGATACCCTATAAGCGTCGGCATTCACACAAAAACAGTCCAACATTATCAATTTCCACATAGAAACTTATTAAATTTTCCCCATCACCAAAAGCTGAAGATACCCAATAGCAAAAGGATAGTGTCTGACCAAAATGATTTCATGGTTGTCTATTAGTATCCACTATCCACCCAGATCTCGACCATGATAAATGACAATGCATTAGATTAGGATAATATCAATGACCAGCAATCACCCTGTCTCATAATAAATGAATTTTGAAGGAAGATGGTGGCCAGAGTCAACTATTTCTGCTGCTGCAGGAGAGTCATCAAATGCGGAGACTATACCTGTTTTTGGGGCGCCAGAACAGGTTGTGAACACGAATTCATGGTTGCTTATTTCCGGAAATGAGCTGGCGAAACAGGGAATAACCTCTCAGTCTTGAGTCAACAACACGAAAAGTGGTGCGAGAGCCACACATTTTCCACTCCATGCTGAACTGAGTGGGAAACATCCAGTGAAAGTGATGCGTTTTGGTCAGGTAGGTATATTTTACCTACGTATGGCTATAAAATTGGAGGAACCTTCTCCTAACCTGTCTACAAACCACAAAGGGGAAGGACTCAGAGAATTAAAACTTTCTAATAGTAACAAACAAAAGCAAGCTCATAAATTAACAGACACTACATGAAGGAGAAATTAAGAAAACAAGACTTTACCTTGTACAACGAATCAAGAAGCTGGGTCACTGGTTCCTGAGATACTATGTGTTGACTATGATTCACTAATATAATATAAAATTATAAATCCATGGGAGAACATAGTTTCCACTGAATGACCTGTTGAAGACAACCAAAGCTCTGAGTCAATAAAAGCTAACACTGACTAGGGCACCACCTAGCTCATATATATTGAAAAATTACCTGTGAAAATTGGGTGATTTGAATTTTAAGTTTAGATAAATTAAAAAGAAGAGAAAGAACAAGAACCTCCCCCATTTTTCAGTTCTAGGCACAATCTTACTCATATTTTGTACAAATGACTGGAGAAATTTGAATGCTTTGAAGAGATCAGCCCAAAAATATACAAGGAAAATTTTCATCCACTCCACTCTCTCCAACAATCCCTATTTTTTAAACAGGAAAACTTTCAAATCTTTAAATATCTTCCTATTTCTATCATATTTTCTTTTCCCTCCTTTATTTTCAAATCAATTTTTTCGAAGATTCAAAGAGAGCCAATAGGAATCTTCAATTTGAAATCCATTTCTATCCCTCTCAATTCATAACAGCAAAGTACTTCCAGCCTATGTAGATTCCGAAACATGAAGCTTTTGCAACCCATGGCAAGATATGATGTCCAAACAATCGATCAAAGGGCAACTTGATATTAGTTTCTGAATTTATTGTTCATCACATTGAATTTGTCCTAAATACAATTCGTAGCGCCAAAAAGATCTGTATCACCACAGATTTCCAATCTGCATTCCTGTACACTGAGAACTATAACTATTTTGGCAGCGAAAACTTTGCCTAGCAAGGCTTAAGGCTTGGCTCCTTCACCTTCCTCTCAAGTGCCGTGCAGATCCACAAGTCTATCAACGATCGCGATTCGATGTCATTGAGTCCCAGCTGGAGCCCGAGTTTCGCAAGACTTGCGTCTTTCTGACAGTGTTAAGGAGGAATCGATGGCATTGATGAACGAGGAGACATCAGGGTGTTTGGTTGCTGAAAAATCAAAGCGGAAAATTGATGGAACGGTTGGGAAGCTAGAAACCCTAGAGAGATCCCAGAAAGTGATAACGAGGGTGAGATTTGATTGTGGGGGGAAAGAGAACAAGATGGCTAGGCTGCCGTTCCACATATGGTTCCCTTATATAGCCACGTCCATGTGTCGGCCACGTAGGCATTATGCACCCACTAGTGAAAATATTCTGTCATGTCAATTCGATCAATTTGAATATATATATATATATATATATATATATATATATATATATATATATATATATATATATATAGGAAAATTAAATACAAAATAAAAAATAAAAAATTAAATTTTTTTTTTTTTTTCCTTCCTTCTTCAATTTTCCAAGTTCTATTCAAATTGATAAACCATCATTAAATGTGACTTTTTGTTATAAATATAAAAATTGGTGTCAAAATCTTGTGAAATATTTTGCCATAAATACAAAGTTCATCTCTAAATAGTTCATTTTTGTTATAAAATAAAATATGTTGCAAAAATCTTCTTTTTCCATAAAAATTTATTTGTGTCTAAAATTATGATAGCAAAATATGAAATTTGTTATAATGTATCCTCGTTTCATTTTTCATTGTTCAATTCATTATTCATTGTTAGTGCATTTAATTGAAAATTGAAATTTTGGATGAGTTATGAGACAAAAATAATAGTGACATGTAATTGAATTTTCATTTTAATTTAAAAAATTTATGAATTTATTTTAAATTCATTTATTACCAAAATTAAGTTACATACTTTTTCTCTCTTGTCTGTTTCTAATCTTTTTCTCTCTGATTTAATGTACCCTTTTTTTTTTTTGTAAATATTTAGGTTATGTTTAATTTTTGGAAAATATTAAGAAAGAAAAAAATAACAAGAAAAATAATTTTATTATATTTTGGTTGTATTATGAAAAATATCAAAAAAAAAAAAAAAAAAAAAAAAACTAAAACTAGTTAGAAACTTATGTATTTTTAAATTAGTTAATTTTTATATCGAATGAAGTAAAATTATTGAAGTGAATTTGAAGTAGTACATAAAAATAATATATTGATTTAAATTTTTTTTTTATTTTTTTTTATTTTTTTCTTTCCTTCTACTTTTCCTCTTTGTTTTCTTTTCCTTTTATTTTTCATCAATTTTTTTTTTAGAATCAAACATAGCTTTATCTACAATTGGTTAGTATGGATAATGGTTAAGAGTTTGGTAAGTTGCTATCCTTCCTCGAGATGACAAACTATTTTTAATTGATCTCCACATTTGGTTACAATATAATTTTCTATTTATTTTTTAATTCATATTTATATACTCATTGTATTATTTTAAATAAATTTTTGCTATAGGGTGTATGGACATGTAAAATTATGATATGGATATGATTATGATAAATTCAAATATGTTAAAATTCATATTATTTTTTAATTGTGTTATCAAGTGGTTATATCAAATTGGTAATATCTTTGTCCTTATTTAGATGGATATAAACAATTAAAAAATAATTTTAATTATTTATTTTTACTGTATTCTATCATAATCCATTAAATGATATTTCAAATAACTTGTTACTTTTCGACAATGACTTCATTAAATCAAATTATGACATGTGTCATATGGACCTCACACAACAAGAAATTAAATAGGTTGTCTTCAAATCAAATAAAGAAATAAATAATTTAGATAATTATAATATAGTCGTCAAAATAAATAAAAACAGTGAATTTGATACCAAAAAAGAAAAATAATAATTCTTATTAAAAATAAATTTTATATCTTCAAATATGAAGCATGTCAATCGATGATCATTATTAAATATGGTGTCTTTTTATACGACCAATCCAACATATAAATATTTGAAGAAGAAAAATACTTTCTTGGAGTGCATGAATAATTAGGTCCATAATTGTCTTATTTGCGATCGCAATCTTAGAAATATTCCACATGTTATTTCATTTTTCATCTTGCCGCTTTTCAAAATAATTCAATTTTCTTTAACTCCGCATTATTTGTTGTTTTGTATGTGTTGCAATTATTTTTGTATTATTGAAATTATAAATGTAATAAATTTAAAGATTAATAATTTTTTAATCAAGTACATTTTTTATCATAATAGTTTGACTCAACATATCATAAAAATAGCATGTTGAAAAATAATTTGAAGAATCTTGGCATTTATTTTATTTAATACTTTTATTTTTGTTTCATATAGCATTTTTACATTAGTGAATTAAAAAGTTTATTTCTCTTTCAAAGATGATGATACCAAGAGACTTATGATTTCACCCTCTCCCAAAGGAACTCAAGTCCCAATTTACTTCTCTCACGGCCCAGCCCAACATGGTGTCCAGCCCAATTTTTAATGGATACATGTTTGATGGAGTTTAAAACTTCTAATTTGAAATTATACAATATAACTTATTATTACTTGTGTAAATATTTTATACCCCTACAATTTTTCACTCCAATGATCTTATGTTATATTGGAAATCAAATACATACATGTTATAGTAAAATATAATTGTGTAATATATTATTATATTATGTATGTTGCAATTATGACCTTTATTTTAGTTGATGCTTTTATTTATTTTCTATTTAGTATGGTCTTTTACCTCCCAACAAATCACTTCTTCCAAATGATGACACCAAGAAAAGGCCCTGACCTAGGCCCAAGGGCAACTCAATGCCCAATCTTTAAAATCTAGCCCAAGCGGCCCAACATGGCGTCCACTCCAATTATTATAATAGATTGTATTAGTTTGGGATGGAGTATAAAATTTTTAACCATAATTTGTACGATGTGATTTACATTACTTGTATAATTACTACACAAGTATAATTGTCACTTTAATGATTTTATATTAAACAGATATAATTTAACGGGATATATGTCATAATAAATTATAATAATTATGTAATATATTTATTAATTATTATGATTAAATAAACAAAGTCAGTGTTACAAAAAAAAAAAAAAAAGATTTAATTGATCACATCTTCTTAATAATATTAATCATTTTTTGTGTTAATTATATTTAAATATGATTTATTTATAAAGAAAATTCAAAAGTATTAGGACTTTATTCATGTCAAGAGCAAATGAACTACTTTGAGTGATCAAATAAATGCATAAGTTTAAAATAAATATGAACTCAGAATGCACCTTAATCAAACTCTGAAATTGACTTTCATGGTAAAGATAATAACAAATTGAAAGATTATATTAAAATTTCAATATTATACAAAACCAATATAAGAGGGTAAATTTTATTTTCTTGAATTGTTTTTCTAATTATTTATTCTTTTTTTCCCTATTAAGCTCTAAATTATTTTAACACTAAAAATATCCTAAAAAAATTGAATTTTTCTTTATGAAAAGAAAATATATATGAATAAAAAAATAACCTTGAGAGTTATGTGTTTAAGATTTTGAATAAAACAACACACAAAAGAAATAAATATTTGTAGAAAAAGAGAAAAACAACCCCAAACGGCCATGGTGGATGGTGGTGGCAGATGGCGTGGTGCAGCCGTGGACATCAGAATTGGGCCTGAACTCATTTCTAATTGGGCTTTAAGATGGGGATAAGCAAAATGGGCTTAAAATTGCCCTAGGACCAATTTCAGGTCTACAATAATTTCACTATTTTATTTATAAATTTAAATATTTTAATATTGAATATTAATGATAAATAAATGAGTAATTACTCAATAAATTTTAAATTTTAAATTGTATACTCATTTATAAGTAATATTAAATACAAAAAATAAGTTTTTTTTTTAAAAAAATATTTTATTATCTTTCATATATATATATATATATTTTGATTTTCTAAAAGTATAGATATAAAAAATGTAGATAAATAAATAAAAGAAAAAGCTGAAAGAACAAGGAAAAGTTATACCTCTTTTCGCATATTATAGAAAATAAAATTTTCAAAAATAAAAAATAGGAATTTACTACTTAAGATTCAAATCTATCATGATCTTTAAGAATTATTGCAATCTACTACTACTACTACTACAAAAAAAAAAGAAAAAAAAGAAAAAAAAAAAACCTTAAAAGGTAAAGAACAAGATGTGTATAATGCAAACACTAAATTCACAAAAGAAAAGAATTTAAAACTATATGTATGATACAATATGGTATAATACTAATATATAGTATTATTTAATACAATATTTAATATTTACAAAATATTTTTATATTTTAATCAAGACTATTATCAACAAATAAATAAATAAGTATTTACTAAATTCTAAATTATAGAATAATTTCTAAATAATATTAAACCTAAGAAAGATTTTAAAGCAAACATTTTGAATGTACTATATTTTATTTTTAAAAAAATATCAAAAATTGAAGTGTAATATGTTTTATATTATAATTCTATTGTTTTACTACAAATCAAAATAACATAACATATCTTATTGAGTAAAATATTCTAAAATATTATAAATTATTCTTTTTCAAGGTTTAAGAAATAAATTATATAACAAAGATTAGTGCAACTGCAAGATATTGACACTTACTCTGCCACGTTTTTACTTTGACATCCATGCTATAGAATAAAAGTAAGAGGTCTGGTTATAGCATTATAGTCTTTTCTACGGTTCAAATTAACATGTTGAATCTTGTCAGGGACTAAAGCTACACCACCTCCTACTATTATTAAACCATAAGAGAAATGACTTCATGTCACCCCAATAGATAAGTCACCTTCATAATCACACCATTTAAATTAGACATATAAAGGAAGATGAAAAAAGAACAATTCTTGGACCGTAACTTTTGGAAAAATAGAGATAAAGGGATGTAGATAGATATAGAAATAAAAAAGAAATGAAGGAATGCAAATCGATGAAAGTAAAAAGAGATGAAATAATAAGGATCTCACTTTCTTGAAATCAATTTTATATATTCAATAATTTGATAATGTTTAGAAGTTCATGTATTTTAACATTAATTAGTCATAGCTTTTCTATATTAGGAAAAAAAATAAAAATTTGTATAAACTCAAAGTTTTCCATCTAGGGGGTGATGTTCCAACCACTTTTATCTATACCTTCAACTTGAAAACTTGTAGTAAAAGATGCATGTAGAATAAGTTATGAAAATAGGAGAATTAGAGATGAATTTGTTATGTGAAATAAAAGTATTGTTAAAACTTTAATCAATTGAGAGGAATAAGGATAGCTTAATAAAAGAGAGCATATACTCATTAATTAAGGAGTAATAGTTAAAAGGGATCAAAATACTATCCAAATATGGCTCTTAACAACCCCTATAAATAGGGTGTCTCCTAAGTATTTAAAATAACATTAGAGGTTGTCTTGAGACAGTTCAAACTCTAAAAGAAAATTGCTTCTAATTAAT
This sequence comes from Vitis rotundifolia, assembly GCA_030254885.1. Taxonomy (NCBI): domain Eukaryota; kingdom Viridiplantae; phylum Streptophyta; class Magnoliopsida; order Vitales; family Vitaceae; genus Vitis; species Vitis rotundifolia. The sequence continues at coordinate 12,523,586 of CM058159.1, forward strand.
AAGAAAGAAAAATAATTACCAATTGAACAAAATACATCAATATATTTCAATTTTAGTTTTTTGAACTGAAATTCCATTTCTTCTCACCTTAATTCAACAATTCAAATGAAATTATAAAGTTTAATGGTACAAATATGAAGTTGGGTAGAGTGGGTACCATGACATTTTGTTTGAAAATGTTTTCTAAAATATGTAACTTATAAATTTTACATCTTCAAATATCAAGCATGTCAATCCATGATCATTATTAATTATGTTGCCTTTTTATACGGCCAATCCAATATATAAATATTTGAAGAAAAAATGTTTTTCTAGTGTGCATGAATAATATAGGTTTGTAATTGCCTTATTTGCAATCACAATCTTAGAAATATTCCACATGTTATTGCATTTTTCATCTGACCCTTTTTTAAAATAAATCAATTTTTTTTAACTCCACATTGTTTGTTGTTTCGTATGTGTTGCAATTATTTTGGATTCTTGAAAATATAAATGCAATAAATTTAAAGATTAATACTTTTTAAATTATTTAATAGTTTGGCTCAATAAGATCAAAAGGCTTATACATATTAGGAGTTCAAATCCATAATAGGCATATAAAAATTATTATATGTTAAAAACTTCTTTTTTTTCCACCTAAGCAATTAATGTGTTATCGAACCGTTTTATTGGGAACAACGAGAGCCATTCTAAAATAAAACATGAGGTAGCAGAAATAAATTGTTCTGGGGTTTAATTCCTATGGACCCATTTAGGAAAGGAGGAGCATAAAAAATGTGGTTGTCGGGTTAAGAGTGGCTGGGTAGGCGTTGTTGGGCTTGAGGGGTCCCGGCCCGTTATCCTTCCACCGAAGAGAGCGGGAGGTGAACGCTGCTCTGTAAAGCCAGCCTCACGCGGTGCCCTCCATCTCTAAGAATCCGAAGACCCAGGCCTTCGCCCGGACATCGGGGCTCAACTCCCCACTTGGAGCGGACGAGCCAGGTGAATCACCCCATCAGGCCCTACCAACCCAGCCAGACCAATATCCAACCACACCGATGCCCTCGCTTGAGTTACAAACTCGCGCAACTGAGCTCGGCGGTTTTATCTCTACACCACAGATATTATAAAGACTTCTTCTCTTATATTTGTATTCAATGTGGGACGGCTTAGGGAACTGTTGACTCGTTCTTTACCACATATAGGGATGCAAAAAAACGGGTATGATATGTTACCTTTCTAAACTCTGCTTACAAGATTGAAAGCAATTTTCTTCAACTTGTGTAGCCTACATCAAAGAATAGGAATTATGGGGAAGGAGTCTGTGTGGATTGCCAGAGGCCACATTGCCAATCTATATTCATTCTTCTTAATTAACGCATCCTCCATCCCCTCAATGCAAGGTGTTTTGGTAGTCAAAACCTACTTCTCCAATACTGGGAAAATATTTAAACAAATCTATTCCTTATTTTAGGTTATGTTTGGCTTCATTATTCTCACAATTCACTTGGGGAAACCAGGGATCCATTTTTACCTTCCAGGCCTATGAATGCTTTGTGGTTCTCTCAATGGGGACCAGAACAACCATTAGGAATTTATCAGACAACAATGCTCCTAAGTCCTATGGTGGCTTCCATCAGTGGGCAACAATTGCTAGATTTTGAGGGCTTAACCAGTAGCTTCAATTTTAAAGAGGAGATAACCAGTAGCTTCAATTTTAAAGAGGAGATAACCAGTAGCTTCAATTTTAAAGAGGAGACGTTTTGCTCCACAACTCATTTACTGGTCCTTATTGTGGTTGGGAAGATTTACAGAGATCTGAGGTTTTGGTCAGAAGAATTGGGCTTCTTCTTTGTGAAGGGAGTAACTCTAACAAATCCTCGACTACATTTAGAATTTGTGAATATCTGAGATATAATCATCTGGGATGATCCAATCGTTTGTGGAATTACCCCTTTAGTAGGGCTGTTTGTGGAATTAGTCATTTCATCAAGTTATACAGCCTGTCTCACCAGCTTACTCAACCAGGAATGCCTTCATCCACAGACAAAGTTGAAACGCTGGAGAGCGAGGAGAACACGAGTTGGGATGATGGGAATTCCTTTCATGTGAAATACTTGGAGGTGATTTTTTATGTTTTCACCCAAAAATCATCCACAGAGTGTATTGAGGGGATGACTATCCTCGAGCCAGTCAAGCTCTCATGAGCAGGGAGATACTGGTGGACTTTCTTGAAGTTCCATGTGTTACAAATGTCCCTTGCCAAATATTGCAATGATTTTGATACTTCAGACAATCATTCAAATTTGGAGGTTTCGGATGTGAAGCAAATTCAGGCTCTTCCATTCATCTCTATATGGTTTTTCCAAGGGTGCTTTGGGGCTTCATTTCATTTTCATGTAACTGATGTCTCAAGTGCATCTAGAACAATGCTCATGAATCTCAAATCCCTTGATAGGGATAAACCCACATTAGATACCCTAGCCATTCCTGCTGAAATTTTGCCCAAGATTGTTAGTAATTCTGGAGATTATTGGAATGGTCGGAAAGGGATGGTACATTCCTGGGCTCCCAATTTCTGGATGCCTCGGTGACCAGAATGCTGCAATGCAGGGCCAAGCTTGCCGAAAAGGTGAGGCCAAAAGCACATATGGGACTGGGGCTTTCATACTTCTCAATACAGGTGAGGAGTCCAAACATGAGCTTTTAACCACTTTGGCATTTAAGCTTGGATGAGAAGCTTCAACCAACAATGCTCTAGAGGGCTCTGTTGCAATTGCGGGAGCTGCAGTTCAGCAGCTGAGAGACAATCAACAATCACTGTAGAGCCATCTAGGGACCCAACTCAATGTGGGGTATTAAATATGACTAGATCCACAACATAATTACCTTAAAGCATGAATGACTTCTAGGAATCACAGTTGAAAAAGCCTAACCCAAAAGATGGACAAAACACATTGATGTAATGATCCAACCTCCTAGTTAACCATGAAATGATTGGACCATAAAAATCTTACCATAATCATCGTGGAAATGGCTAAGGTGTTAAAGAGATGCATAATGAAACCATTAAAAGCACCCATTAATAGATACCACTATTGTCATATTTCTATAAACTATCAATAAAAGAACAACTATAAGTAGGGAGCCCCTCCAAGAACAAGGTACACACAATAATCTAATTCTTTTATTTATTTGTCTTCTTTTCACCATTAACTAGATCATTGAAGAGAGGTTGGTTTAAGTGATCTCACTCTATTTCCTACATGTTTATTTGCTTGTAAGTGATACTTGGTTCAATGTTATCAAAAGAAGGCCAAAAAAATATGGGATAATAATCGTAAAGAAATAACAAAAATATAACACCACAAATATTAGAAAAGTATAGCAAAATTTTGCAACAAAATATATTGCCAAGATATTCAACTCATAAGAGGGTTACTTCATACCAAATATTAAACAAACAAGAAAGCTAAAACAACCCAAATAATTCACACCAAAAGGGTCCACAAAATAAGCCCTCAATGAAGCTAGAGAAGAACATACTGATATTGCTTCAAAAGGCCCAATTTATAAATGGGCCCAAAAGACCCATACCAAGCAAATACCAAACATGGCCTCATGTACAAAAGCCTTAGGACCACCTTAAAAGCCCATGACCTCTATCCTCTTCTACCTCATATCCAAGCTAAGAGTAATGGAGACATAAAATAGTACAATATTTGGTAATTATATATATCACGTTGGTTAAGATCATGTCTAACATGCTTGATGGCTATGGAATGATTCTCCTGCCAAAACTAAGCTATTCCTTTTTTTTTCTTTTCTTTTTTTTTTATGTCAATGAAGAAAAAGGAATTTCTCCACTAAAAAAAAAAAAAAAAAGGCGAAGAGCATGGTATTTAACTCTTGTTTGAACATTTATGTTCAAAATAAATTAACTTATAAATATAATGGTTCTTATGGTTATATGTATGAGACTTGGATAATGGTTTTTATGGTTGGAATATGAGGCCATTGAATCCATGCATCTTGATTAATCCAAGTCAAAGTTGTGCACCAAGTTCTTTTATTAAGCTATAAAAGATTACCCAAATGGAAATAATAATTAAAAAAAGGAAAGAGTTCAATAAATTCTTTATAGAAAATATTATAATACATATATTTGAGTAAGTTAATGTTTATCCTTAATTTAAATATTATTAATATTTAACTAGTTATTAATAGTTTGAATTAAAGTAGGAGATGAAGTTTGAATTATAGTATAACTCAAATATATTTGTATGTAAATATTCATCATCATCAATGAGAACTCTATCTTCTTCCTTTCTTAGTATAATAATCATGCACAAAAGAAAAGAATGATGAATAAATTTCCATAAAGGAAAGCTAAAAAAGAAGACTTCTATAAAAGTGTTAATTATTTTTCTATTTGGAAGAATATATATTGTCTCAAATGAAAAATTTAGTGTAACAAGATATATTCTCTTAAAGAAGAAAAATTTGGAGCCCTTCTATAAGACATAGGAGGATATAAGACAAGTACTTTTATCCTCCTTTTAAAAATGATATATAGACGATTCCTTTCTTAAATAATTTAATTCTATTGCTTTCAACAAATTTATTTTTTATTTTTTTATTATTCAATTGATGAATAAAAAATCAATTTTAGCATAATTAAAAATATTTATTCAGTTAATTTATTTTTTATGTATTGGGTTTTAAAGAAGGAAATCAATTAATAATTTTTAAATATAAATAATAAATTCACGCCAAGAAAAATGTTTTAATGCCTTAATTTCAAAAAATAATTTGAAAAAACTTTTTTTTTTTTTTTTTAACATTTTATTCATATTTTTTTTAGAAAATTGATACATTTGATATTGTTGTATTAAGAGTTCAAACAAAAAGAGATACATTCATATAAATTAAAATTAATAATGTGGCTCCTTAATTAGGCGGCTTATTCCTATCACACCTTTAAAAATATTGCACTTTTTCTATTTGTAAACCCTCCCCTTTTAAAGATAAATCAATTTTATTCAACCCCAAATTGTTTATTGTTTTGTAGATATTGTTATTATTCCTGCATTCTTTAAGGCTATGTTTGGTTCCCGGGCATAGCCTAAATATATATTTTTTATGTAAGTAGTTTGGCTCAAAATATTGTAAAATTAGCATATTGAAACATGATAGGATATTGGTATTTATCTTAGTTGAAGCTTTTATTTTAGTTTTTTTACTTGATATATTTCAAAAAGATGGTATCAAGAGACTTTATGCTATTAGCATAACTAAGGCCAATGGCCCAAGGAAACTTAAAGGCCCAGTCCTTGAAATTAAGCCCAGGCTTTCAATGTTGACATGGTAACTATCTCTCATGCATTGTAATAAATTATAATAATTGATAATACATTTATCAATTATTATGATTAAATAAAGAGTGTTACTCCACATGAGAAAATAAAATATGATGACTTCCTTATTTGATATTTTAATGGTTGCTATGATAAAAGATACTAACAAATTGGAAGATTATTTTACAATTCCCATATTATTCCAAACAAATTAAAGATGATAAATTAATGCTTCCTTGAATTATTTTTTTTCCAATTATCTATTATTTTGTTCCTTTTTATTGTTTCCTAATATGAATGTGAAATTATTCAAATGCTAAAAAAAATCTTAAAAGTTTGAATTTGTCTTTATAAAAGTAAATACTGTACTCAATGAAGTAACCTTTATAGTAATCTACATAAGATCTTAAATTAAAAAGATAGAAAAAAAAATGAAAATTGAAAATGCAAACAAGAGATGTTGAAATCTAAGCAAAGGTAAGGGTGTGGACTTTAAATCATAACAATTATTTTACTAGTAGACACAAAGATGATTGTTATTTGTATCACCATATTTGGTTCTATTCCAAAAACAAGTACTAGTTAATTATACAAACATCATTCAAATAACTTGAAATAAGTATCAAAAGCAAAATAATAACAAGAATATATACATTCCTCGATAAAATTGAACCATCTTTGACGCCAATAAGGGTTGATGTAAAGGATGACTGCAAATCCTAGCAATATCATGATATATGATGTAGTAAAACTTGCAAAGAAAACAACATGATCGATATCATACCATTTTGCCTTATTTTCTTGAGAAGACTGTGATGGTGAGTCTTGTGACTCAATACTTGTGTTGCATTTCCTCTTTAACATTGGCCCACAAAGAAAAGAATTATCTTCATAGCTGCTTTCACCAAATGTCTCAAATTGTGCTTTCATATCTGGAACTCTACCAGAGATGTTGTGAGCCACACTAAACACCTCTAAAAAATTGAGTCCAATCAACTTTGGAGGAATTTCTCCACTCAATTTATTATAAGAAAGGTCTAAGCTCTCTATTTGAGAAAGGTTGGAGAAACTCTCTGGAATGGAGCCCTTCAATTGATTGTGAGACAAGTTCAAGGCCAAAATCGAACTTAGCATTCCAAGTTCATAAGGGATTTCACCTGTCAAGTTGTTACATGACAAGTCCAATCCAGACATGAAATCAAGGATGCCACCTCTGTAGGAGCTAGACCTGTCCTTGGTAACAAACTCAACTTCATCTACTTCATCACGCTGTACATTAGTAAAGAAATAAAAATATTTTATTAAGTAACCTGTATATATAGGAAGGCTTTCAGTAGACAGACCAAACTTCGGTTTATACACATTGTGCTCAGTTTTGGATATTTTTGATACTGTATGTGGATGATATTTTGCTTGCTAGCAGTGATCTTGGTTTATTACGTGAAACCAAGGAACATCTCTCTAAAAACTTTCAAATGGTTGATATGAGTGAGGCAAACTATGTTATTGGCATCAAGATCTTTAGGGATCGATCTTGAGGAGTGGTAGGTTTATCTTAGAAAGGATATATTGATCGAGTTTTAGAGAGATTTAATATGTAGTCATGTTCATCGGGTATTGCACCTATATTGAAAGGTGACAAATTAAGTAAAAAGCAATGCCCAAGGAATAACTTGGAAATGGAGCAAATGAAGAAAATTCCTTATGCATCAGCTATGGGAAGTTTGATGTATGCTTAAACATGTACAAGACCGGATATCAGCTTTGCTATTGGCATGTTAGGAAGATACCAAAGTGATCCAGGATTCGAACACTAGAAAGCTGCAAAGAAGGTGATGAGGTACTTACAAGGGACAAAGGATTATATGCTCACATATAAAAGATTTGAACAATTAGAGATTGTCAGTTACTCGGATTCTGATTATGGTGGTTGTCTTGATAGCTTAAAGTCAACTTCAGGATTTGTCTTTATGCTGGCGAGTAGGGCAATATCATGGAAGAGTGAAAAACAATCAATTACTGCTTCATCCACGATGGAGGCCGAGTTTGTTGCTTGTTTTGAAGCCTCAAGTCATGCTTTATGGTTGTGAAATTTTATCTCAAGGCTTGGTGTTGTCAACTCTATTGCTAAACCTTTGAGAATATATTGTGATAACACCGCAGCCGTTTTCTTCTCTAAGAATGGCAAATTTTCTAGTGGATCGAAACACATGGATTTAAAGTATTTAGTTGTTAAAGAAAGAGTCCAGAAACAACAAGTGTCAATTGAAAATATTATGACCACACTTATGGTTGCTAATCCATTAACCAAAGGATTACCTCCAAAGGCATATTTGGAACATGTTATGAGGATGAGTCTTTTGAGGAATCCATAATATGTATGATAATGAATGGTGGTTATGTAATTGACAATTTGCGCATTAAAGATTGCTTCTGTTTATTCTTGTTTTCAATTATGGGCGCACGTTTTATTGTTTGATAAACAAGAATTGTCCTGACAAGACAAATTACAGGGGCTGTTTGGCATTAAGGACTGGGTTAGTAAGGATTATTGATGTGTGGTGCATGGAAGGAAACATGAGATTATGGTTATGTGACCGCCATGACTCGCATTTATGATCTAAACTGATTCAATATTATGGTATATGATTTTGGACGTATTGGCTAAGTTTATTGAAATCGTGATCACGTGTCAAATTTATTTTCCAGTATATATATAGTTTTCATAATCGGTTTAGTGGGCCAAGTGGGAGAATGTTATTTCCACGTTAAAATTAAGTGGGTGGCCCACTAACCTAGTGTTTTAATTTTTTATCCACATTATCCACTTATAAAAAATTTTAGTCAATTAAAAGAATGCCCAAAATAGTTAATAACTAAAGTAAGGATATTTACCGTTTGATGGAGTGTGTAAATTAAAAAATATATAAGAATAAAATAGTTATTAGAATAACATGTTCAGAACAGTTTTGAACGGTTATTCTTGGCCCTCTTCTCCTATTAATAAAAGAATAATACAGAACCCCTTTTTTGAGTGAGTTCTCTTCCATCAATTAAATGAAATAATTATGTGTATTAAAGTTCGATAAGGAGAAGAAGAGATCAAGAATTTAAGGTTTATAAATTGAAGGGGATTTCTCGATTTAACATGGCTGCGTGTTCTTCAAACGATATGTAATCAATTCTTTAATTTTCTTGAGATGTGTTGAATTTAATGATCTTAGATATTTGTGTGTTAATTTCTGCTTTAAATTCTAACAAAACTTCTCAAGACACGTCTCTTGGGATCAAGACCTAAAGCTAATCCACTTCTTCTTCTTCTTCAACTACTAAAGAGGTTTCATAGCAATTAAATAATATGGTTATCAGAATTAGGGAGCAACCCGAATGATTGGTCCGACATATTTAATATCAAAATTTAAATTTAATAAATTTAATTTAATTATATTGATTGATATCAAAATATTATTTTTAACTCAATAAAAAAAAAATTAAATATTTTATTTTTTTTATTTAATAATAAAAAAAAAAAAAAAACATCAGCCCAGCACCAAGTAACCAAGTCTAATCTAGACACAAAAGAATATTTGATATTTATGTTAAATATTCATTAAATTGGATATTATAAAGAAACACGAGATGGAAAAAATGCCGGAGAAAATTATTTAAATTATTTTAAAATAATTTAAGTGATTAAATAATATGATCTGGAGAGAAACTTTTTTTTTTTCCCTTTCCTTGTATTGTCATTGGAAAAATCTTTATTCAAATTTTGTATCAAATGAAGAGATCTATATAATTTATAAAATTGAGGATTTTTTATGAGATGGTAGAGTCATTTGACTCTACAAATTTACCTACACTTAGAATTTTTTACTTTCTTCAATATTGATCACTTTAGGTCTAAATCTCTCGATAAGGAATTTTAATATTTTTGTGACCACTTTAGAGTAAAGAATTCTTTCCCCTAGACTGAAATGAGAATTAAATTCTGATGATTCATACTTCGAATGATGAGTGTGCAGAAATGGGTCTCACGGTCTCAATGGCTTCTGCTATAGAGAGTGAGCGGAAGAGGTGTTGGGCTAGCTTATATATGGGTTTTATGATAGCTGTTGAAGCCCATGTGGCTTTAAAATCCATGTGGCAGCGACTTGAAGAAATCTGTGTCTATTGAACCATAGCTGGATGGGGCCAATTTTTTCCTGCAACTATATAGACCCATTTAGTAGCGGCCAATTTTTTTTTTGCAGCTGTATAGGACCCATTTAGTAGCAACCAATTTTTTCCTGCAGCTATATAGGACCCACTGGCACCTTTTAGGTATTAAATGATTCTCATATAGCTCTCCATACAATAAAGATTGGAAGCATAGAATAATTTAGTTATAGTGCTATTAATTGCTTAATAAGGTACACATCTCAAGGAAAACTATACTAAGTTAAGGCTTCAAAATTGCGAGACTGTTTTAAAAGCTTTTAAATGTTTGTTGATGGATTTGTCCCCATTAGCTGATTGAAGGAATGCATCTTGGATACCATGAAGAACATAGAAGAAGGTGGCCTCTCATCTTTTGATCCGTACACTAGGTCTTATTCATAAAGAATTGAGCTCTTGATATGCAAAGTGGAATTTAAGGCAACACGTAGCCATTTCATGTACACAAGTAACAATATTAGAACTCAAAAGGAATCTCTTAGTCAAATAATTTATTCATTCACTAAAATAAAATATCTTTTTTTATTGTACCAACTTAAAACTTGAATCAATAGAAAGTTGTGAACAACTTAAGTGTGAGTTTTTTAAGCATTTCTATACTACTTGATGCGCCTAAACATGATAGAACATGCATATACTCTTCAATGGAATGATGAACTAATGGAGCCCAAACATGTGCTCATTATAGATTAAAATATGTTCAATGAGGTATATTTTCTTAAATAAATAAATAAGAAAAGAGGTAGTGTAGCAAGATATATTGTCTTGAACAAATTTTTTTTTGTTGTCTATGATGCATAAGAGGATAAAACATCTCTTATCCTCCTTTTAAAAATGATTTGAATAAAAAGTGAATTTTAGTAAAAAAAAAACTATATATATATATTATAATGAATTGAATAGGGATTAAAACAGGAAAAAAAAAAATATTCTTCTTTCAATTTTAAATCTTGTTTCAAAAATATTTGATCAATGTCTTATACATTGGGTTTCTAGGGAATTAAACAATTTAATTTTTCTTAATGCTTCATATTTTTTTTCATTAAGAATATAAGTAGAAATAAGAAATTCTTATCAAGGAAAATGTTTTAATATCCTTAATTTCAAAACAATAATTCAAAAAAAAAAAAAGTTACATTTACTTTTATTATAAATTTCAGATTTTTTATATTATTTTATCAAGAATGTAAATAAAATGAAATAAATTCATACAAACTGAAATGAATAATATAATGCCCTAATTTGGGCCTTATTTGCAATCACAATTTTAGAAAATATCGCACATGTTATTACATTTTTCATCCGACCCTGTTAGAATAAATTATTTTTCTTTAACTCCACATTATTTGTTGTTTTGTATTCTTGAAAATATAAATGCAATAAATTTAAAGATTAATATTTTTTTAATCAAGTATATATTTTATATTAATAGTATGATCTTGACATTTATTTTGTTTAGTGTTTTTATTTATGTTTCATATAGTTTTTTGCCTTCAGCGAAGTAAGAAGTTTACTTCTCTTTCAAAAATGATGATACCAAGAGACTTTTATTATGATTTCAACAACACTCCATACACCAACCCAAGGGAACTCAAAGCCTAGTTTACTTCTCTCACGGGCCAGCATGATGTCTAGCCCAATTTTGAATAGATATTGTATGTTTAATGGAGGTTAAAACATCTAATTTGAACTTATACAACATATTTTATTATTACTTGTATAAATATTTTATAGGTATGCAATTTGTCACTTTAATGATCTTATACTATATTTAAAATTAAACATATAAGTCATGTTTGACTGACTAGATATAGCATGAACTAGGATAAGAAAGTGATATTATATAGTTTATTAACATATATATTGTAATAAAATATAATTATGTAATATATTATTTTAATTGGTATGTTGCAATTATTTATTCATTATTGAAATTATATATCCAATAAATTTAAAGATTTCTTTTCAAGAATCTCGGCTTTTATTTTAGTTGATGCTTTTATTTATTTTCTATTTAGTATTTTTTTTTTCTCATCCAAGCAATGTACTTCCTCAAAATGATGATACCAAAAGAAGGCCCTGACCTAGGCCCAAGGGCAATTCAAGGCCCAGTCTTTAAAATCTGGCATAGGCCTAACACGAGCTAACTAAATGTACTTCTTCAAGAAAGATTATTTTAAAATTTTAGTATTAGACAAAACCAATTGAAGAGAATAAATTTTATAGAGGATAAATTTCATTTTCCTAAGTTTTTATTCTAATTATTTATTCTTTTCTTCTCTTCCCATTAAGCTATAAATTAATTTAACACTAAAAAACTCCTGAAAATTTGAATTTGTCTTTTTGAAAGTAAACAATAATTTAATAAAAAAAAAAAAAACCTTGAGAGTTATGTGTTTAATATCTTGAATAAGACAATACATTAAAGAAAAACATATTTGTATGAAAGGGAAAAAACAACCTCTAATTATTTAAAAATATAAATGCTCTTTGTAAGTGTTTGGATAGGAAATAGGGATAGAAAAAAATGTTGGAGGGTATTTTTATAAAATAAAAAAATATTATGTTTTATGTTTTTATAAAAATACATGTGTTTTTAAACCATATGTTTTCATATGTTTTTAAAATATGAAGGTTATTTTTGTGAATATGTGATATTTTTTTTTTAATTAAATAACCCTAAAATAGATAATAACATAAAATAAAAACAAAACATGCTAACCAGCACGCTGCAAACAAGTCTCACATTGCTCGAGTCGTGCTTGAGAGTATGTGTTTTCAGGTAAAGGAGGTCCTAGATTCAATGCACAAGGATGCAGGGGAGAAGGGTGAGGTATTTCCAATTTATAAAAAAATTGGAATAATTTGTCATGCTTAAGAAGCTATAAAAAATCAAAGCAGTCCAGGACACAACATCTCGTTCAGGTATTTCCCCAAACACCTTACATGCATATTTAGAGCTCCCACATTTTGCATAAACATTAACCAACGAAGTCCACAAATGGGAATCCGGGTTTATCCCACTTTTTATCACCTGCCCATGAATAGCCTTCCCATCATTTAAAGCCCCTTTGTTGAAGCACAAGTCCTCAGCATCCTCGAATACCATCTTAGGCTCTCCTTGCTATCCAAATCCAAAACCCTCCAAATTCTCTTCTTTTCAACTGTTTCAGAAACCCTATTCCCCGACGTCTAATTGGGTCTATTGGGACTTGATAGTTTACTGGGTGTTTTCTGGAACCCATCCTGAAGCCGAACCGACAAGCTCTGGGCATCGGCAAAAGCCCAATTGCCTGTAGGGTTTGACTCAATAGCATCGAGAGCACAAGCCCACGATTTCAACCGAATAGAAAACTGAAAATTTCTGGAGAATATTTGAGGTTTCTTAAAGAATTTAAGTGAAGGAGACTGTATCGGATACCTGGGCAAGGAGAGTATGCCTCGAAAACTTGGGGGTCGTGGGGATTCCGTCCCAGCCAGAGAAACTGTTAAGATGCAGTGGCGGTTAGCTCCAAAGAAGGAAAAAAAAAAATAAAGGCATTGGGTCTTAAGATAATACATTGTTGTTTTTAAATTCTTTTCATATAAAGTTCTTGATGTGATAATTAGTAGCTTAGAAAATCCGAAAAGGAAAAAAAAAATATAAATCTACATCCCCTTTGGTTATAACCCTAATAATTTATTATCACTCCGGCAATTTGTGCAAGTTGTTTCCAATCATTGCCTTGTGTTTGCACTTTTCTATCCTAATACTTTTTTATAATTAGTAAAAAATTAAAAACTAAGATATTGGGAATCATCCGATATTTCCATATTGATGAAAAATGAAGGTAATATTATGACTAAATGGAGGTAAGACCATCACTAATAATAATAATAATAATAATAATAATAATAATAATAATAATAAACATATTTAAAAGGAAGATAAATATTTATATGGAAGAGTCTAATTGTCAAATAGTGTTGATGATATGATAAGTAAAAGAGACATTTTAGGGAATAATTATCTGACTCGTTAAAATATACATGTATTTCAAATTATTTTTAAATAGATGTAGATAATACTAATTTAATAAATTTGAGATTCTTTTTTCCATATATTTTCATATTAGTAAGTCAAAACCCACTTTTTCCCTTTATATTATCACATGAGATGAATAAATAAAAATACAACATGAATAAAAATATAATGTACTTGCGAGGAATTGAAATCTCATTTATAAGAATTGATGAAAATATCGGTACTTTGATTTTACGGATATATAAGATATATCGAGAATTGTGGACCCCGCATTTCTGCTATATGTGTTTCCTACTCGATGGCGAGTTCGCTTTTTATTTGAAAAATGATTTATTGATTAAAAAGAAAATGACTTGGAGTCGCCATTTATTTTTATTTTATTTTTAAAGGGTAAACAAAATAAGAAAGAAAAACCCTAATTGCGATTCCTTATTTGGAAAAGGTAGGTTTGTAAAAAACCGAGTTGGGTCCGGGGGTCAGGTTACTTATCGGGAAGGTACGGTAAAGACCATAGCACCCCTCTAAGTCCCTAAAGTCGGGTCTCTACTAATAAAATGAAGCTGACGTGACAATCGATAAGAAAGTCAATAAATACCAACATGATCACACGCTAAAAGCTAAAACATGCACGAAAAATGATCAGAATGAGAGAAGATGTATACCTCAGCGACGAACCATGATGCGCTATCAAGAAATGGGGTTAGTGCGCAATAATGAACATACAATATGTCACTTATGTCATCAAACAAGATAAGATATCATCAAATAGCGCGCTTCAATCAAACTCATTTTTATTTTAAATGAAACTCAGCTGATGTTGGACCCCCACCAAAGCCCAATTTATTTTTGCATGAATCAATCTCATAAATTTCATCACTTGGAATTACGAAATTTAATTCTTGCTTATTTCATAGCAATTTTAAAAACCAAGAAAATTATGAAAATTGCATGCCGAAGAAAATGACAGCAAATTTTATTGAAAAATGAATTTTGGAACCTAAAAATTCTAAAGATGAAAGAAAATGTGGACTCGAGATTATTTTTTTTAAAAAAACATTAAAATCCAGAAAATTATTTGATCAAAGAGATTTGGAAAATCATTTTCAAAATTAGGGAGGATGAGATGGGAGCAATGTTTTAAAAACCGGACCGGTCATTGAACCGGAAAAGTTACCGGTTCACGGTTCACTGGTCCGACCGGCGGTCGAACCGGTATTGAACCGCTATCGAACCGGTGACGTCATAAATATATATTTTATTATTTTATATATTATAAAAATTAAAAATTTAATAAATTTTATGTAAATTTTGACAACATCATAGTCCAATGATAGCATGCATTGAACTCAAGACACAGTTTTGATTTAATAAAAATTAAGATGAATTATTAATAATTAATAATTATTTATATGGAGGAATTCTCTCAGGAGGCATCAAGAAGCTCTTTTCTGAAATATTTATATAAAATATTTTATTTGAGATTTAATTTCTAAAATTTTATTAAAAATATGTGATAATAATTTTTTTATTAACATTAATTTATTTAAATAATTAAAATTATTAATAATTTATCTTATTAAATTAATTTTAATTTATAAAATATCAATGACCGAAATTTCAATGGTAGCGATTTAATCAAAATAAAGATGGATTAATAATTATTTATATTGAGAGAGGAAAATTGTTCTCATGATTTGTTTCATTTTTATTTTTTTATCTCTACTAAATCTAAAAATCAAAATGGGCATCCACTTCTCTCACTCGGGCATCAAGAAGCGCTTTTCTGAAGTTGCCCTCCAGACGAGAGAATCCCTAAAAAAAGCCCTATTTTCCTCTGCCACTCTCAATCCTTGCAGTTACTAATCTAATCATGTTTTTGTTTTTTTTCTTTGCAACCCCTGTTTGATTCCCAAGAAAATCCATCCCCCATTTGATTTCTGGGAAAATTCATCCTCGTTTGATTTATGAGAAAATCCATGCAAAACCCCCAAGGAAAACCAAAAAAATTGCCATGGTTTTTTGCTCCCTGTGTTTTCTGGATCTGTTCTAGGGGTCTCTTTGCTTTCCTGCCAATGGATTTAAATTTCACGAACCCTAACTCCACGATTTTTGAGAAATATCGCCAAAAATTTTCGATATTTCAAACACTGTTGGCGACAATGGGAACAGCCGCGGGGGAGGGGGGGTTGAGTGCCCGGCGACAGGGCTTTGTAGCGTTTTAGGGGAGGGCTTTCCAACGCGCGGGGGCTGCTGCCAGCGGGACGACGCTCCAGTGACCAGCGACAATGGGAACAGTCGCGCGGATGCTGGGAGGAAAAAAAAGAAAAAAAAAAAAAAAAAAAAGATTGAGCCGGACGGTTCGTCAGGAACCGGCCGGTTCGTCCGGTTCGGCGGTCCGACCGTCGGTTCAGCCGGTTCGATTCCGGCTCAACCTCTTTACAGTCTAATGGCCGGACCGAACCGGAATGGTGACCGGTCTGACCGTCCGGTCCAGTCCGGTTTTTAAAACCATGGATGGGAGAAATAACAAAGGTGACACGTGGCCCAAAGGGGACCATGCAAACTACGCATAGTGGGACCCTGGCAATAGGAAGCATGCAAGGGTGGCCCAGATTGGAATTTTGGATTGCTCTGAGGCAGTTATTTGATAATGATGTGGCTTTCATTTCCAAAAAAAACACCAATGTGCCCAGCCTCGCTTTGATTGATCCACTTTGTTGGAACCCCCAATCAAGAACATAATCATGATCCCCAACAGTAGCCACCATTCAGACCACTAGATTTGCTGCTGGTTCCATTCTTCTTATCGTTCGTGCAGGGATGCCAACTTATCTGAGGAGGTAGGTTCTAACTTCTTGGTTGCAGGACTTACATAACCTCTCTCACGATCGTGGCTCAGGATCATACCCTTGAGGACATCACCAGGTTGAAGGACCGCGGCAATATCTGAGACATGATCACGACTGATCAGACTGATCAGACTAACACAAGGAGGCCATTAATTCCACCAATGTCAATGAAGACGCCAAATGGTTTCAGACCTTGAACAGTTCCAATAACCACGGATCTGGTCCCTAGCTGTGCTTGGCTGTCTGCCATTCTACACTCAATTGCTCTTGGTGAACCTGGTGCCAAAACTGTTTCAACAACGATGTCTCCTACCTCACTTGGGTCCATACTTGTCCTCTCTATCAATGTCCTCAGAATAGGGGCAGATATATCATCGGGAGGGGTATCCTTGAAACTAGAGTTCAGATCTTAGGCAGGATCAACAGGATGAGATATATGGGATTCAAACATGCTTGAGGCTCAGGCCCTTCGCCTGCAAGCTTCAGCTTAACTTGATTCGCATCTCCCAGAAAATTTGTCATAGGTTGCTGACTGGTTTTTGAAGGAGATAGTGAGCCTTCACCTGTAATTTTCACAACATCACTGAAGGGACTTCTGTTCGCATGGAGAGCCGCATTGCCGCTCAAAAGATCCTTGACGGTGAACTCCGACTGCACATCTTGGGGAAAAATCATTCTTTGGCGAAGTTTGCTTTTCCATCAGAACATCAACAGGTTTACCGATCGGCATTGTGACCCACAGCTTCCACTTAATTGATGAAATTCGGGCCATCTATATTGACATTGCTCATGTTTCCTGAACCGGCGTCTGACTCCAGAGCAGAAGAATATAGGCCTTGGCATGATTTCAAACATAACCATTCGTCCAAAGTGGCTGTATTAGAGAGCTCCAGGGGGAGCGCGTCAATATCTTTAGGTAAGCCACGGCTACTGTCAATGTGTATCCCACCAGTTAATTTACTCTCTGCAACTACAGTCAATCTTTATGTAACGGCACCTTTGAACTTGTTGGAAATTCCCAGAAATTTCTATAGGTGCACCACGCACTGCCTTCTCTGGAGGTTGATGATGAACGTGTTTAATGGGTTTGGGAAATGGGTATGGAGACCTAGAGAGATACAAGGGTGGTGACGAGTTAGGCAGCAGGGCACTTGCATGGGTATGAGAGATGCATAGAGAGAGACAAGGGTGGTGATGAGTGGTAGGAAGGTTTAGAGAGAGAGAGGTGGTGACGGGCATGATGGTGAGGGTGAGTTAATGGAATCCATGCACGTGGAGACAACGGAAATGAGTTGATGGGTTAGATGGTGGTGGGTTTGATAGATGGTGGTGTGGAGACAATTGAGGGTGACTGCGTATGAGACTTTATGTATGTATGGAGGGGAATGAAAGGAACCACATGAGGTGAGTGATGCGCTTAATAACGAACGGGAAGTGGATTAATCAGCATATAAAAAGAATGGAGACATGGATGGAAGGGGGCATGAAACTTATGATGGATGGGAAGGTGGGGGTGAAAGATGGATGAAGTGATGGGTTTAATGAAGTGTGAAGGTTAGTAATGAGGTAAGCATCATGGGTATGTGAAAGACAAAGGAGGTAAAGGGATGAGAACTGGATACGGGCAGGGTATGAGGAGTGATGAAAGGGGGTATTGTGGTGTAGAGAGACAGGGTCATGGGTGGTCTTGTGCAATGCAAGAAATGGGTCTAATGAGATATGAATATGTGGAAAGGGTTAATGGGTATGAATTATGGCCATTCAAGGAAGCTTTCCAACAAAATCGCAGGCCGTCGAGGTTCCTCATGAAAATCACCTCCGACCTGCATTATCCATGTCAAACGGAAAGCACATTAACGCCATCCCCAATGGCAGCTTCAGTTGCAACTAACATGGCGCGGCTGGAGTAGCCATATTCACCTCACGCTCTATAAATCGCCAAGTGAGTACAAGGCACCACGCCAGCGGCGGCACCCTTGGAATTCCCAGACAAATCCTCAGCGTCTTCCATAAAATTTTCAGCGGCCAGGCTTGCTACAGATACGCCGCGGATAAAATCTTTTGTGGTCGGCCGAGACTCTGCAAAATCGGTTGCATTAATAATCTGGTTGCTGCAGATCTCCCCGTTGAAGGCATACTTTCGTTTCCTCTGGGTTTTTTAGCGACCGAACACAAAAGTGGGTGCACTCTCAAGACTGCAGACGAAGGGAGCTAACGAAGCCGGTCCCTGCTGCCGAAACTGACAGAAGTGGCCGTTGTCCAGATCTGTCTATGCTAGATTTGACACCCTTGTCATTGTTTGAATTGATGCCTCTGTCTTTACCCTCAATGGGTTCAATTCTTGCAGACACATCGCTCCTTTTAGCACCTTCATTCTTAGGATCAGAAGTTTTCCTACTTGGAAACATCTAAAATCTGGATTTCTTCCTTGCAGCAACTATCACGGTCTGAACGTATTCATCCAGAAACCGGCACAGCTTCAGACTGTATGAGATCTTCTCGTCGGCCTGGGATAGTTTCATTAGAAGATGGTCATGCATGCACGGGTCACCTGGGAATTAATCGAGGTAACGGTAGCAACGGGTCTCCCCTTCTCAATACTCTCAGTTTACAGCAAACCATAAAGATACTGAACCAATCCCCGTGAAGTAGACATGAAATGCTCTTACTGTTTTGCCAAAGTCTTTATTTGCAACGAAACGATCCAAAAATCTCTTCCCTCGCTCATACTCTCTTGTCATTGTTATGAGCTAAACAAACTCCGAACTCGATGAAGAGAATACAGCCCGAATAGGGATGAGTGATAATGATGCTTCGGACCAGAATGATCTTAGGTGAAACTTCACCATTATTAATATCCTTCCCCTCAGCATGGAACCATCATTCTCTGGAACAACATGCTTGCAGAGTTACCGGAGCTGCTCTTCTTCGTAAGCCCAGACACCAACTTATTGCAATATTCAAGTCATTAACCCACCTCATAAGCAGGGGCTCTCAGATGGTGATACATGAACCAATGTATTCCACCACTAGTTACACACGAGCAAAAGAGTACAGAGAACGAAATAGCTAAAAAAAACAGAGTAAGAATGAGAGACCCAAGGAACATTCAGGCAAAGCCTCGTTTCATGAGTGATGAACGGGCTGAAAACTGGTGAGACAAACTGGAAGTCCACAATATAACTATCGAGCATCTACCCAAACCCAGAGCGGAACCCAGCCATTAACAGAGGAAGAACAAGAGTATCAAAGAGGACCAGGACAAAGCATTATGTGCAAATAAACATATTCAACCAAAACAATCCTGTGGCCCTTGAGGTCCACAGCAAACAATGAAACAATACTCAAAGATCATCAAAGAACGAAGCAAAATAGTAAGAAATAGAAACAACCAAGCTCAAGGTGACCTTACCTGAGAGTCTACAGCGCGCCTTTCTTCTGCTCCTCTTTCTCTGTAACTCCGCCGCCCACAGCTCGCCCTCCAAGCTGCTTCAGAAAAAAAACGCTCCTCTATCCCCCACAAAACCTCCACCCTCTCTCTGTATCCTCACACTCTGGTCTTCTTTCTGGATGCTCTTCCCCCCAGCTGAAAACCTCTCCTCCCACGTCTGCCTTCCTCACCCAGCCCAAAAAAAAACAGCTTTTTCAGAAGATCCCTTTACAGGTGTCAACCTCCTATTGTCCCATTCGAACCACTACTGTGATTCTCCCATAGCCAACTAAAATGTGACACGTGTCCACCCCAGATGGTGACCTGGGCTAAAACAAAAATGACTAAAATGCAGCCCAAAAGGGGGTCTACAAGGGAATATATATATATATATATATATTAGGGATATATCAATAGATATTTTGATACAAAATATCAATGGACCTAAAATTGATCAAAATTTATAAATATATAAAAAATAAAAATTAAATTAAAAGTATGATAAATATTTTAAAATTATTTTGTTAAATAAATTGATATAATTTATCATATTTGATAATAATATTGTATGTGTTAATAAAAAATATAAATTTGATAAGTGTACATTGATTATTAAATTACATCAAATATTATTCGATAATAATATTGTGATTGATTATAATATGTTTAATTTTAAAATATATTTAATATTAAAATCATGATACATTTATTAATTCAATTGTATTAAATGATATAAAATAAATTATGATAAATGTATACTTTTTTTAATATTTAATCAATATATTAATGATATTAAAAACACTATGAAGAAAATTATCATGATAATTTTTATATTTTTTCTAATCAATTAAATGAAAAAAATTATTTAATTATAAAATAATTATAATTAATTTGTTTTTTAAAGTATTATTTTAATATTTTGTTGGTTCGAATCCAACTCAACGACAATAGAAAAATAGCTCATTTTTTTAGCTTTCTATCGATACATGGGAATGAGGAAGAGAAGGAATAAGATGTCCATTCCCACTCCCCATTTCCATGTACCAAACACCCCCTAAATTCATATAAATTAAAATTAATAATATGACTCCCTAATTAGGTAGCTTATTCCTATTACACTTTTAAAAATATTGCACCTTTTTCTATTTGCCATCTCTCCGCTTTTAAAAATAAATCAATTTTCTTCAATCCCCAATTATTTATTGTTTTGTAAATATTATAATTATTTCTACATTATTGAAATATATATTTTATCTTAATAGTTTGACTTAAAATATTGTAAAATTAGCATATTGAAACATGATAGGATATCGGTATTTATCTTAGTTGAAGCTTTTATTTTAGTTCTTTTATTTGATATATTTTAGAATGATAGTGTCAAAAGACTTTATGCTATCAACATGACTAAGGGCACTGACCAAAAGAAACTTAATGCCTAGTCCTTAAAGTCAAGCCTAGCCTCTCACTTGTTGGCGTGGTAACTATCAATCATGCTTTGTAATAAATTATAATAATTATGTAATACATTTATCAATTATTATGATTAAACAAAGAGTGTTAGCCCACGTAAGAAAATAAAATATGACTTCATATTTGATATTTCAATGGTTGCTATCATAGAAAATACTTAATAAAGTAACCTCAAAAGTAATGTACTTAAGATCTGAAATTAAAAAAAATATATAAAACAAAATAAAAATTGAAAATACAAACAAGAGATAGTGAAATTTAAGTAAAGATAGACTTTAAATGATAATAATTATTTCACTAGTAAACACAAAGATGATTGTTATTTGTATCACCATATTTGGCTCTATGCCAGAAACAAGTAGTGGTTAATTATACAAACATCATCCAAACTAAAAGTATCTAATTATACAAATATGCTAATAACTTGGAATAAGTATCAGAAGCAAAATAATAGCAAGAATATATACATTCCTCAATAAAATTGAACCATCTTTGACGCCAATAAGGGTTGATGTAAAGAATGGTAACAATTCCTAACAATATCATCATATATGATGCAGCAAAACTCGCAAAGAAAACAACACGATCGATATCATACCATTTTGTCTCACTTTCTTTTGAAGACTTTGGTGGTGAGTACGGTGGCTCAATACTTGTGTTGCATATTCTCTTTAACATTAGCCCACAAAGAAAAGGATTATCTTCATAGCTGCTTTCACCAAATGTCCCAAATTGTGCTTTCATATCTGGAACTCTACCAGAAATGTTGTTGTGAGCCACACTGAACACCTCTAAAAAATTGAGTTCAATAAACTCTGGAGGAATTTCTCCACTCAATTTATTATAAGAAAGGTCTAAGCTCTCTATTTGAGAAAGGTTGGAGAAACTCTTTGGAATGGGGCCCTTCAATTGATTGTGAGATAAGTTCAACGCCAGAATCGAACTTAGCATTCCAAGTTCATGAGGGATTTCACCTGTCAAGTTGTTACATGATAAGTCCAATCCAGACATGAAATCAAGGATGCCGCCTCTATAGGAGCTAGACCTGCTCTTGGTAACAAACTCAACTTCATCTACTTCATCAAGGTGTTCATCCGTAGAGAAAAATAAATATTTTATTAAGTAACCCGTATATATAGAAGGATTGCTTTCTAAATACGGAACAAACACCGGTTTATACACATTGTGCTCAGTTTTGAAGTCTCCAAATCGAATATGACCAAAGCATTTGGGAATTGACCCAGAAAAATTGTTGTTTGAAAGATCCATCAAGCTTATTTTAGTCAAATGACAAAGCTGATTTGGAATGAAGCCACTTAAAAGGTTTCCTCTTAGCAAAAAAATCCTTAGCTCCAAAAGTCCAGAGATTGAATTGGGAATACTTCCAAATAACCTGTTGTCTCTGATATCCAAAGTCAATAGATTTGAGGAATTGAGAAAATCTCTGGGTATTAATCCTGTAAACATGTTCCCTTGCAAATGTAGATGCTCTAAATACTCCATGCTCTTCAAAGAAGGAAGAGATCCTGAAAGAGCGTTTTGAGAAACGTCAAGAAACTCCAACCACTGCAATTAAGAAATCTCAGGTGGTAATTTGCCTTTAAAACTATTGTTGCCCAACGCTAGTGTCTCCAAATATGTCATGTTACCTATCCAGCTTGGAATTTCACCTGACATGTTGTTGTTGCTCACATCTAACTCATGCAACCAAGAGCTTTTGGAGATTACATTTGACAGTGTTCCCCTGAACTGATTATTGTCCAAATGCAAAAACACTAACTGAGTCAAGTTAAAGTCCCTTGAAAATATTTCACCATGGAATTTATTATTTGATAATTTCAAAAACCCCAAATATTTTGCCGCAAGCAATTGCTTTGGTACTTCCCCTGAGAAACTATTAGTAGACAAATCCAACGACCGTAAGAAACTCATTTCGGCTATTGAGGATGGGAGAATACCTTCAAAACCATTGTTGGATAAATTTAGAAACCCCATATTTGGAATCATATGGGCCACATTTTCTTGAAGTTGTCCATCCAACTGATTGAGTGAGATATCCAATGATCTAATACGTGTATTAGGTCTCAGAGGAACTAGTTGACCCATTAAAGAGTTATTCCTCAGGATTAGAAATTCCAATCTCGTATTGTTTTCAAGCAGCCAATTGGGGAAACTTCCTGTCAAGTTGTTATGGGAGAGATCAACCACCGTTAATCTGAATTGGTATTGAAGAAAACTAGGAAGGTCACCGGTGAGGTTACAGTTGGATAGCACAAGAGCTTTTAACTGAAACAGGGGAACCCAACCAACTGGATATTCAGTTTCTACCTCAAACTTATTGTTATCCCTTCCAACTACCTCAAATTTGTTGTTAGTGCTTCCAAGTATGACCACTTGAAGCTTGGAGTGATTAGCAAAAGAGCTGAAAGAGAATGAACCCTCAAATTGATTGGAACTGAGATCGATGTACTCCAGCGATGTGAGATTAGGTAACAGAGGGGAAGAAAGATTTCCGGAGAATAGGTTGGAAGAGAGATCCAATAACCTCAGAGATGTCAAATTATTCAAACATGGAGGAAAGATCCCTTGGAATAAGTTGAAATGAAGATCCAACTCTTGAAGCTTGAAAATATAAATGCAATAAATTTAAAGATTAATACTTTTTAAATTATTTAATAGTTTGGCTTATACATATTAGGAGTTCAAATCCATAATAGGCATATAGAAATTATTATATGTTAAAAACTTCTTTTTTTTCCACCTAAGAAATTAATGTGTTATCGAACCGTTTTATTGGGAACAAAGAGACCCATTCTAAAATAAAACATGAGGTAGCAGAAATAAATTGTTCTGGGGTTTAATTCCTATGGACCCATTTAGGAAAGGAGGAGCATAAAAATGGTGGTTGTCGGGTTGAGAGTGGCTGGGTAGGCGTTGTTGGGCTTGAGGGGTCCCGGCCCGTTATCCTTCCACCGAAGAGAGCGGGAGGTGAACGCTGCTCTGTAAAGCCAGCCTCACGCGGTGCCCTCCATCTCTAAGAATCCGAAGACCCAGGCCTTCGCCCGGATATCAGGGCTCAACTTCCCACTTGGAGCGGGCGAACCAGGTGAATCGCCCCATCTGGCCCTACCAACCCAGCTAGACCAATCTCCAGCCACACTGATGCCCTCGCTTGAGTTACAGACTCGCGCAACTTAGCTCGGCGGTTGTATCTCTGCACCACAGATGTTTTAAAGACTTCTTCTCTTATGTTATGTTCGATGTGGGACGGCTTAGGGAACTGTTGACTCGTTCTTTACCACATATAGGGATGCAAAAAAACGGGTATGATATGTTACCTTTCTAAACTCTGCTTACAAGATTGAAAGCAATTTTCTTCAACATGAAGATATATAATTTGCCTAAACCAATGTCCTCTTTCCACCATGACAAGCTGTCAGAAAAACAAAATCGAACAATTTAAAACCTCTTAATGTAAAATAAATAAAATAAAATAAAAATTAGTATTTGATTGACAATGCTTTCTAAACTGTTCTTAAAAACTATTAGAACCAGTTTTTTTTTTTTTAGAACAAAAATCTGTTAAAAAAATTTGAAATATTTTTAATCTACTTTTTATGTTTTCAAATATTTTTTAAAAAACCTTTTATTATATTAATTTAATTTCAATCATTTTTTAAATATTTTGTACAACTATTTTTTAGAAACAAACCTTAAACACAAGTAAATTTAAAAATAATTAAAAAATATTCTAAAAAAAAAAAATACCCTACTTGCAAACAAATTATTAAAAACTAATTTTTATCAAGAAAATTGCCACGTCTTTTCAAGTGAGGAAATTGGCTCTAAAAAAAAAATCTATTTTAAAAAAAGAAAATTAATTGATTAAAATAGATGAAATAATCCCAAATTTGTAACCATGAAGACTAACCCTTTTTAATACAAATGCACTTCAACAGTTGTATTATTTTCAAGTAAATTTTGAATAAAAAATATTATATTTATAAGAATAGGAATTATGGGGAAGGAGTCTGTATGGATTGCCAGAGGCCACATTGCCAATCTACATTCATTCCTCTTAATTAACGCATCCTCCATCCCCTCAATGCAAGGTGTTTTGGTAGTCAAAACCTACTTCTCCAATACTGGGAAAATATTTAAACAAATCTATTCCTTATTTTAGGTTATGTTTGGCTTCATTATTCTCACAATTCACTTGGGGAAACCAGGGATCCATTTTTACCTTCCAGGCCTATGAATGCTTTGTGGTTCTCTCAATGGGGACAAGAACAACCATTAGGAATTTATCAGACAACAATGCTCCTAAGTCCTATGGTGGCTTCCATCAGTGGGCAACAATTGCTAGATTTTGAGGGCTTAACCAGTAGCTTCAATTTTAAAGAGGAGACATTTTGCTCCACAACTCATTTACTGGTCCTTATTGTGGTTGGGAAGATTTACAGAGATCTGAAGTCTTGGTCAGAAGAATTGGGCTTCTTCTTTGCGAAGGGAGTAACTCTTAACAAATCCTCGACTACATTTAGAATTTGTGAATATCTGAGATATAATCATCTGGGATGATCGAATCGTTTGTGGAATTACCCCTTTAGTAGGGCTGTTTGTGGAATTAGTCATTTCATCAAGTTATACAGCCTGTCTCACCAGCTTACTCAACCAGGAATGCCTTCATCCACAGACAAAGTTGAAACGCTGGAGAGCGCGGAGAACACGAGTTGGGATGATGGGAATTCCTTTCTTGTGAAATACTTGGAGGTGATTTTTTATGTTTTCTCCCAAAAAACATCCACAGAGTGTGTTGAGGGGATGACTATCCTCAAGCCAGTCAAGCTCTCATGAGCAGGGAGATACTGGTGGACTTTCTTGAAGTTCCATGTGTTACAAATGTCCCTTGCCAAATATTGCAGTGATTTTGATACTTCAGACAATCATTCAAATTTGGAGGTTTCGGATGTGAAGCAAATTCAGGCTCTTCCATTCATCTCTATATGGTTTTTCCAAGGGTGCTTTGGGGCTTCATTTCATTTTCTAAGTGGTTCTAAAAACATTTGAGTGAAAATTTGTGAGAGCTACAGAATCCAGTGGTCTCCTCTGCCTGCAAGATGATATATAGTCTGAGGACGGATGGCTTCCAGGGGGTTACTTATGTTTCATATAGTTTTTCTACATCAGTGAAGTTTACTTCTCTTTCAAAAATGGTGATACAAAGAGACTTATGATTTCAACAACACTCTTGACCCTGGCCCAAGGGAACTCAAGGCCTAGTTTACTTCTCTCATGGCTAGCATAGTGTCTAGCCCAATTCTTAATAGATATTATATGTTCGATGGAGTTTAAAACTTCTAATTTGCAACTTATACAATATAATTTATTATTACTTGTATAAATATTTTATACCCCTACAATTTGTCACTTTAATGATCTTATACTATATTTGAAATTAAATATATAGGACATGTTTGGTTGACTAGATATAGCATGGGATAGGATAAAAAAAAGGATATTATATAGTTTATTGACATATATATGTTGTAATAAAATATAATTGTGTAATATATTATTTTATTTTGTATGTTGCAATTATTTATGCAATATTGAAATTATATATCCAACAAATTTAAAGATTTCTTTTCAAGCATCTTAATGTTTATTTTAGTTGATGCTTTTATTTATTTTCTATTTAGTATGTTTTTTTTTTCTTTAACATCCCAGCAATGTAGTTCTTCAAAATGATGATACCAAGAGAAGGCCTTAACCTAGGCCCAAAGGCAACTCAAGGCCCAGTCTTCAAGATCTGGCCCAGACCTAACATGGTCCATCATGGTGCCCACCCCAATTATTATAATAGATTCTATTTGTTTGATGGAGTTAAAAATTTATACAATATGATTTATGTTAATTGTATAATTAGTACACAACTATAATTTGTGACTTTAATGATCTTATATTATATTTTATATTAAACATATATAATTTAACGGGATATATGTTGTAATAAATTATAATAATTGTGTAATATATTTATCAATTATTATGATTAAATAAACAAGATCAACATTACACATGAAAAAAGATTTAATTGATCACATCTTCTTGATAGTATTGATCTTCTATTGTGATAATTACATTTAAATGTGATTTACCTATAAAGAAAATTATAAAATTATTAGGATTTTATTCATGTTACTAACAAATGAACTTCTTTCAGTCATCAAACGAATATTTAATTTTAAAATAAATATGAACTCAAAATGCTACCTAATCAAAATCCGAAAATGGCTTCCATAGTGTAAAAAAAAAAAAAAATACTAACAAATTGAAAGATTATTTTAAAATTTCAGTATTATACAAAACCAATTTAAGAGGATAAATTTTATTTTCTTGAGTTACTCTTCCAATTATTTATTCTTTTTTCCCCCTATTAAGCTCTAAGTCATTTTAACACTAAAAAAATTCCTAAAGAATTGAATTTGTGTTTATGAAAGTAAACAACATTTTTAACATAAAAAAAAACAACCTCGAGAGTAATGTGTTTAAGATTTTGAATAAATCAATACATGAAAGAAATATTTGTGGAAAAAGAGAAAAACAACCTCAAAGTATTGAAAGTTATAAATATAATCTCAGTTTTATACTCCTATATGCTTTTTGTGAGTGTTTGAATAGGAAATAAGGATAAAAAAAATGTTTGAGGGTATTTTTATATATATAAAAAAAATGTTATATTTTATGTTTATAAGAAGGTTATTTTTGTGAATATGTGAATTTTTATTTTTATTTTTAATTAAATAACCCTAAAATAAATAATACAGAAAAATAAAAAATAAAAAATGGAGAAATTTAAGCAAGAATAAGAGTGCAAGTTTTAACTCATATGTTGATTGAAAAAAAATAAAATAGTAAATTAGAATATTTATTTTGGTTTTCTATATGGTATAGTTTTTTACATCACTGCACTACTTAAGGCCTTGGCAAAAAGAAACTCAAGGCCCAGTCTCAAAGTCAAGCCCATGCCCCTCTCATGAATCAGCATGGTGTCCAGTCCAATTATTAATAGATTTTATTGTATGATAGAGTTTAAAACGTCGACCAATAACTTATTACAATATGATTTATTGTTATTTATATAAACATATTATACAACTATTATTTGTCACTTTAATGATCTTATATTATATTTAATATTAAACATATAGAGTTTAATGAACATGCAACATATTATTATTATTATTATTATTATTATTAAACAAAGAGAGTGGGTGTTCCACTTAATGAATGTGCAAACAACCCATGTTAGGAATCAATTGGATGGTGCCTACATTTTGTTTTTGCAGGAAATTGGAGAAATAATTACTTGGGGGAAAAACACATTTTGTGGAGACATGTGGTTTGCCTATAAGCACTTACTTTAGTGCATTGAAGCTTCTCTGGTTGTTGGAAAATGTGGATGCTATGAAAAAGCTGTCGAAACAGGGGATGCCCTGTTTGGAACAATAGACACTTGGTTGATTTAAAGTATGACGGGAGGCTTGAATGGTGGGGTTCATGTCATTGATGTCTCAAGTGTTAGGAAGTGTCTCAAATTCCTAATTAGTATAGATTCCTTTTTTGTAAAGAATAATATATACAATATTTCTAGGTTGATATATTATTGTAATATTAGACTTTCTTATAGAATAAGGAAGGTTGTTGGAAATATCTATATAAATATTCTAGGCCATGAGGGGAAAAAGTTATGAGATGGAGATGGGCTTGTAAAGACTATATGAGGTGGATAGAGATGTGAGGAAGAACGGGAGGTACCCGGTGGAGTGAGAAGGCTTGTAGTAGGGTATGGATACAAGGAGTGGGGAAACATGGGATGTTTCGGGAATCCAATAGTTGTATCTGGTTCTATCCTTTGTAATATTCTTTATTGTATAGTGGAATCATTCTCTCTCATCCGTGGATGTAGGCATGGTTGGCCGAACCACGTTAAAACCTCGTATACTGTATGTGTGATTGTTTTATCTTTGTGTTCTTGAACTAACATTGTTGGCATCAAAGCTTTCGTTGGCACAACAATTGGTATCAGAGCGAGGTTGGGATCGATGTCTGGGATTTCTTTGGCGAAGTTCGATGTGGCCAAGTTCGATGGATCTAGGAATTTTGGCCTATGACAGAGGAGGGTTAAAGATCATAGAGCACACAAGATGAAAACAAAAGGAATTTTCATTGAAAGTGGAGTCGATTGCTCTTTCGTGGTGATATGAGACAAAAGGTTTGTGTCATGGAGAGCTTGAAGATTAACTTCATGGAATTTGGTCAAAGGTGGAGATAATCTCCCACTTGGAGACTAGTTCAATCACCAACATCAAACTGCTATCCCCAAGAAACAATCCCTCATCCCTGCAACTCATCCTCCTGTCCTCAAGCTAGAAGACCAATTGAAGCTGCGCACAGCTTCAACTTCTCAATAGTGACACCCTTAGTCAACATGTCTGCCGGGTTCTTAGATCCACAAATCTTCTCAAGTATTACCAGTTTATCTTCAACAACGTAACGGATAAAGTGGTATTTTGTTTGTATATGCTTCGACTTTGAATGAAAAGCCGAATTTTTGGCAAGAAAAATTGCACTCTAACTGTCACTGTGTAGAATGCCCATCTCCTACTTCTTACCCAATTCATCTAAGAAACCATGTAGCCAAATCATCTCCTTTCCAGCTTCAGTTGCTGCAACATACTCAGCTTTTGTAGTAGACAAAGTAACAATCTTTTGTAGATTTGAAGCCCATGATATAGCTATACCACCTAGAGTAAAAACAAATCCAGTAGAACTCTTTCTACTATCAATATCACCAACAAAATCAGCATCTACATAACCCTGCAGTTTCAAACGTGCACCTGTGAAGCAAAGACATGTATCTATTGAATCCTTCAAATATCTTAGAATCCACTTGACTGCCTCCCAATGCTGCTTTCCAGGCCTACTCATGAATCTGCTCACAACTTCCACTGCATGTGCAATGTCTGGCCTTGTACACACCATAGCATACATCAAGCTGCCAATAGCTGAGGCATAGGGCACCTTACTCATATGGTCCCTTTCTGCTTCTGTCTTCGGTGACTGTTCTTTGCTTAGTTTGAAATGACTACCCAAGGGTGTGCTCACTGGTTTAGCTTCATTCATGTTGAACCTGCTGAGAAATTTTTTCACATACTTTGACTGTGAAAGCTTCAATGTACCATTAGCCTTGTCTCTAATGATTCTCATACCAAGGATTTGCTTTGCAGCTCTCAAATCCTTCATTGCAAATTGTTTGGACAATTGCTTCTTCAGATTATTAATCTTCTCAATGCTAGACCCTGTAATAAGCATATCATCCACATACAACAGTAATATGATGTAAGAATTGTCAAAAGACTTAACATAACAACAGTGATCAGCTTCACATCTCTTGAACCCAATTCTATGCATAAAACTGTCAAACTTCTTGTACCACTGTCTAGGAGCTTGTTTAAGGCCATACAAGTTCTTTCTCAGTTTGCAGACTAGATTCACTTGTCCCTGAACAATGAACCCTTCTGGCTGAATCATGTAAAGGTCTTCCTCTAAGTCACCATGAAGGTATGCTGTCTTCACATCTAACTGCTCAAGATGTAAGTTTTCTGCAGCCACCATTCCCAGTACAAGTCTGATTGTTGACATCTTCACAACTGGAGAAAATATCTCTGTGTAGTCAATGCCCTCCTTCTGCTGGAACCCTTTAACAACTAATCTAGCCTTGTAACGTTTGCTACCATCATGCTCATTCTTTATTCTGTATACCCACTTGTTATGCAAAACCTTCTTTCCTACTGGCAATTCACTCAGTTCCCATGTCTGATTCCCCAACAAGGAATCCATCTCATCCTTCATGGCTAACTCCCACTTGCTTGAATTCTCATATTGCAAGGCTTTATCATAACACTCTGGCTCACCATCATCAGTCAACAGGAGATAATTTAAAACAGGTGAATAACGCTGTGGAGGTCTAATGTTCTTGGAAGATCTGCGAACTTCAGCTACAGGTGTACTCAGATCTACCTGTGAATTTACATTCTCCTTATCTTCTTCACCCCCCTTTTGGATAGTACTTTCAGTCAATTCATCTAAGTTGATAAACTCAGATTTCTTTTGATCTATCTCTGTAGCATCTAACACTATAGTTGACCTATCGTACATAACCTGTTCATTAAATATCACATTTCTATTTCTGATGATTTTCTTGTTTTGTTCATCCCAAAACCTATAGCCAAATTTCTCATCACCATAGCCAATGAAAAAACATATTTCAGACTTTGCATCAAGTTTACTACGAGCATCGGAATCAATATGAACATAAGAAACACAACCAAAAACTTTTAAATGTGAAAACTTTACCTCTTTACCGCTCCAAACCTCCTCAGGAAGTCTGAACTCCATGGGAACTGATGGTCCTCGGTTTATTAGGTAAGCTGTAATGCTAACAGCATCAGCCCAAAAAGTTTTTGGTAGTCCAGCATGCAACCTCATACTTCTAGCACGCTCATTTAGAGTTTTGTTCATGCGCTCAGCCACACCATTCTGCTGTGGTGTCCCAAGAATGGTCTTCTCCATCCTAATTCCCTATGCAGCACAATACTCACTGAACCCTCCATCTATGTACCCTCCTCCATTATCTGACCTCAAACATTTTACTTTCAAACCTGTTTCTGTCTCAACCATGGCCTTCCACTTCTTAAAAGTTTCAAATACATCAGATTTATTTTTCAGAAAATAAACCCATACCTTTCTCCTTGAGTCATCAATAAAAGTGATGTAGTACCTTGAACCTCCAAGGGATGCAACCGGAGAAGGCCCCCACAAATTAGTGTGTACTAGTTCCAATTTTTTAAACTTCGGTGTCCTGCCAGTTTTCAAGAAGCTCACCTTTTTTTAATTTCCTAAGATGCAACTTTCACACATGTCAAAATCAATGGACTTCAATTCTGGTAGTTTTCCTTTTGACAACAACCTCTTCATCCCTTTCTCACTCATGTGACCAAGTCTGCAATGCCATAAGCTTGTATTAGTACTTGCATCAACAACTGCAATTGTGTCTCTTAGACATGAGGTCATATACAGAGTACTAGTCTTCTTTCTACGAGCCAATACCCTAGCTCCCTTTGTAACCTTCCAAGTACCACCAACAAATAGTATTGCATATCCTTCATCAAGTTGTCCAACAGAAATCAGATTTCTCCTCAGGTCAGGAATATGTCGAACCTTCTCCAGTAACCAAACAGACCTATTGGGCAACGATATCCGGACGTCTCCCAAACCCACAACATCTAAGGCTGACCCATCAGCCAAATACACCTTACCAAAATCACCTGCAGCATGATTCTGTATGATTTCTCGGTGTGGAGTGGTATGAAACAAAGCTCCTGAATCCAAAACCCAATCATCAAGTGGACTATCTACTATAAGAAGTACTGCATCCTGTACCTCTTCTGTTACAGCATCAGTAGAATCATCTTCATTATTCTTCTTAGGACTTTTGCATTGCCTTTTAAAGTGACCTATTTTCCCATAATTCTAGCATTGTACCTGTTGGCCTGATCTAGATTTGCTTCTATTCTTATTAGAATTTCTGGATTTTGATCTACCCTGGTTTGAATTTCTGTCATTACCTCTGCCTCTTGTTTCAAGGTTTAGGGTAGAACCAGATCCTGAGGTTTCACCTGCATCTCTTCGGCGAATCTCCTCATCCAGAATTAAATCTCGTATATCATTGTACTTGAGCTTTTCCTTTCCCGTAGAATTGCTTACAGCCATCCTCATTGCCTCCCAACTGTTTGACAAAGAAGCTAAGATGATCAGAGCACGAATCTCATCATCAAAATCAATTT
Source organism: Vitis rotundifolia (assembly GCA_030254885.1). Classification (NCBI taxonomy): domain Eukaryota; kingdom Viridiplantae; phylum Streptophyta; class Magnoliopsida; order Vitales; family Vitaceae; genus Vitis; species Vitis rotundifolia. The sequence continues at coordinate 12,556,825 of CM058159.1, forward strand.
CTACCGATGGCAATTGATTTGTGATTGTATTAAATTCATTCAGATGTTGTGCAAGTGATGCATTCTCTACCATCTTCAAATTGAACAATTTCTTCATCAGATGCACCTTATTGTTTGCAGATGGTTTTCATACATACCGAACAAAGCCTTCATCAAATTTGCTGTGGTCTTCTTCTTTACAACATTGTGTGCAACAATCCTAGACAGAGTTAACCTAATAACTCCTAAAACCTGTTTGTCAAGAAGCGCCCATTCTTTAGCCTTCATACTCTCAGGTTTTGTCCCCAAAAGAGGCAGATGCAATTTCCTCCCATAGAGATAATCTTCAATCTGCATCCTCCAATACGCAAAGTCTGTGCCATCAAAATTTTCTATTCCAGACGCTTTTCCTACTTCCTCTGCCATTGCTCTCACTCAAACCTAACCCTAGGCTCTGATACCAATTGTAGGGAATTAAATAGAATTCCAAACCTGTGAGAAACAAAAATAGAGAAAAAACACGCACCAAAGAAAAACAATCACATGCATAAGACAGTATTTACGTGGTTTGGCAATTTGCCTACGCCCACGGAGTTGCAAGGATATCACTATTATCAGGGAAGAATCCAGAGTACAACCCACAGCTACCATAATAATTTTCCTCTCATGACCTAGAATATTAATAGAGATATTTCCAACACCTTTCCTTATTCTATAAGGAAGTCTAAAATTACAATAATATATCAACCTAGAAATATTCTATATAATATTCTTTATAAAAAAAAAGAATCTATACTAATTAGGAATTTGAGACACTTCCTAATTAAACTAGGCTCCACAAAGCCCAACATCAAGTGCATCTAGAATAATGCTCATGAATCTCAAATCCATTGATAGGGATAAACCCACATTAGATACCCTAACCATTCTTGTTGAAATTTTGCCCAAGATTGTTAGTAATTCTGAAATTATTGAAATGGTCGAAAAAGGATGGTACATTCCTGGGCTCCCAATTTTTGGATGCCTCGATGACCAGAATGCTGCAATGCAGGGCCAAGCTTGCTGAAAAGGTGAGGCCAAAAACACATATGGGATTGGGGCTTTCATACTTCTCAATACAGGTGAGGAGGTAATCGAGTCCAAACATGGGCTTTTAACCACTTTGGCATTTAAGCTTGGATGAGAAGCTCCAACCAACTATGCTCTAGAGGGCTCTGTTGCAATTGCGAGAGCTGCAGTTCAGCAGCTCAGAGACAGACTTGGTATAATAAGCATTGCAAGTAAGATAAAGGAATTAGCAGCAGAAGTTGATTCTTCGAGTGGGGTTTATTTGGTTTATTATATATATATATATATATATAATGAGATGATGCTAGAAAAGCAAATTGGTATTCAATGATCCTAAGACATCCACTAAACAAGTGGTGCTAAATTTTTTTTCAAGATTTCTCAAATAAACACAACATTATGTCTTCTCAGATTCTATCTTGTTTTCTCCCATTATTCTTGTTTATATTGAAGAAGTTTTGGGCTTTTTTTTTTTTTTTTGATGCATTCCAATGGTAGATAAACTTTGACTATCCAAATCATCTACCTTTTTGGTTAATATTTGAAGATTTTAAATTAATTATTCTACTTTGATATATCTTAATAATTTTGTTTAATATACTCTAAACTTTCAATTTTGAGAAATCTCAATAGAACAAACTTGGGCTAAATTGCTATAATATCACCATTCATGTAGAGAAAATATTTAGAGGTTTCAACAAATAATTATGGGATAATTATAACTCAATTATATTTTAACTCATAATTATAATTATGAGTATTTATGGGAGCATGCACATCCACCACCATGTGTTGACCCGATAGAAGTGACACATAGAGCCAATCAACAATCACTATAGAGCCATCTAGGGACCTAACTCAATGTGGGGTATTAAATATGACTAGATCCACAACATAATTACCATAAAGCATGAATTGACTTCAAGGAATCACAGTTGAAAAAGCCCAACCCAAAAGATGGACAAAACACATTGATGTAATGATCCAACCCCATAGTTAACCATAAAATGGTTGGACCATAAAAATCTTACCATAATCATCATGGAAATGGCTAAGGTGTTAAAGAGATGCATAATGAAACCATTAAAAGCACCCATTAATTGATACCACCATTGTCATCTTTCTATAAACTATCAATAAAAGAACAACTATAAGAAGGGAGTCCCTCCAAGAACAAGGTACACACAATAATCTAATCACTTTTTCATTTATTTGTCTTCTTTTCGCTATTAACTAGATCATTGAAGAGAGGTTGGTTTAAGTGATCTCACTCTATTTCCTACATGTCTATTTGCTTTGCAAGTGACACTCGGTTCAATGTTATCAAAAGAAGGCCAAAAAAATATGGGACAATAATTGTAAAGAAATAACAAAAATATAACACAACAAATATTAGACAAGTATAGCTAAATATTGCAACAAAATATATTGCCAAGATATTCAACTCATAAGAGGGTTACTTCATACTAAATATTAAACAAACAAGAAAGCTAAAAAAACCCAAATAATTCACACCAAAAGGGTCCACAAAATAAGCCCTAAATTAAGCTAGAGAAGGACATATTGATATTGCTTCAAAAGGCCCAAGTTATAAATGAGACCAAAAGACCCATACCAAGCAAATACCAAACATGGCCTCATGTACAAGCCTTAGGACCACCTTAAAAGCCCATGACTTCTATCCTCTTCTACCTCATATCCAAGCTAAGAGTAATGGAGACATAAAATAGTACAATATTTGGTAATTATATATATCACATTGGTTAAGATCATGTCTAACATGCTTGGTGGCTATGGAATGATTCTCCTGCCAAAACTAACCTATTCTTTTTTTTTTTTTCATGTCAATGAAGAAAAAGGAATTTCTCCACTAAAAAAAAAAAAAGGCGAAGAGCATGGTCTTTAACTCTTATTTGAACATTTATGTTCAAAATAAATTAACTTATAAACATAATGGTTCTTATGGTTATATGTATGAGACTTGGATAATGTTTTTTATGGTTGGAATATGAAGCAATTGAATCCATGCATCTTGATTAATCCAATTCAAAGTTGTACACCAAGTTCTTTTATTAAGCTATAAAAGATTACCCAAATGGAAATAATAATTAAAAAAAAGGAAAGAGTTCAATAAATTCTTTATAGAAAATATTATAATTGTTGTAAAATTATAAAGTGAGAGAAGAATAAAGCAAGAAAGAGATAATAGAATGTAGAAAGACTGTATTGAATTTCATTAGGGGTCTCTCCCTTTTATAGGGAGTTACAAAAGATATTTATGGAAGATCATCCACAAGTTACCATAGTGGTACAGAATCTCATATTTTATAACACTCCCCTTGGATGATCATAAGAATATGCCTCATTAAAACCTTACTAGGAAAAACCCTATGGGAAAAAACCCTAGTGAAGGAAAAAGAGTACAATATTCTTTTGGATCACTCTAATTGCCTCATTAAAAACCTTGTCAGTAAAACCCAATGGGATAAAACCTGGACGAAGGAAAAAAGAGTGCAGTATATCCATATTATCATTCTCCCCCTCATGTAAACATGATTATGGTTTCTTCAACATTTCAAATGGTAGGTCTCTCAATCTTCGCATTCCAATGTCATACCTTAACTTCTTCAATGTGGTCGAAGGTAATGCCTTTGTGAATAGATCTGCTAGATTGTTGCATGATCGAATCTGTTGAACATCGATCTCACCTTTCTTTTGGAGCTCATGAGTATAGAAGAATTTAGGGGAGATATGCTTAGTTCTGTCACCTTTTATGAATCCTCCTTTAATTTGTGCAATACAAGCAACATTATCTTCATGTAACACGGTTGCATTGTTTCTAATGGAAGGTAGTCCACATGTTTCTTGTATATGTTAGATCATTGACCTTAGCCATACACACTCACGGCTTGCTTCGTGAATTGCAAGAATTTCTAAATGATTTGAAGATGTGGCTATCATTGTTTGCTTGACTGATCTCTAAGATATTGTCGTTCCACCATAAGTAAAGACATATCCCGTTTAAGATCGAGCTTTATGAGGATCTGAAAGATATCCTACATCTGCATACCCAATCAATTGTGATTTTGATTCTTTTGAATAATATAAACCCATGTCACTTGTTCCACAAAGATATCGCAATATATGTTTAACCCCATTCCAATGCCTTTTAGTTGGGGTAGAACTGTATCTTGCTAGTAAGTTGACAGAGAATGCTATGTCTGGTCTAGTACAATTTGCAAGATACATTAGTGCACCGATTGCACTGAGATATGGTACTTCTGGACCAAACGATTCTTCATTTTCTTCTTTAGGACGGAATGGGTCTTTATTCACTTAAGTGAACGAACAACCATAGGGGAATTGACTAGATGTGATTTGTCCATACAAAATCGTTTTAATACTTTCTCTATATATGTTGATTGATGGACTAATATGCCATTTGAACAATGCTCGATCTGCAGGCTGAGACAATATCTTGTTTTCCCCAAGTCTTTCATTTCAAATTCCTTCTTTAAATAATTGGCTGCTTTTGTGAGCTCTTCAGGAGTTCCTATAAGGTTTAAATCATCCACATACACTACAATTATTGTAAGCCCAAATTTTGATTTCTTGATGAAAACACATGGGCAAATTGAATTATTCACATATCCTTCTTTTAACAAATACTCACTCAAACGATTATACCACATACGTCCGGATTGCTTTAATTCGTATAAAGACCTTTGTAGTTTGATTGAGTACATGTTTCGAGGTTTTGGATTAGTTGCTTCAGGCAATTTGAATCCTTCAGGGATTTTCATATATATGTCACTATCTATAGACCCATATAAATAGGCTGTGACAATATCCATAAGATGCATATCCAGTCTTTCAGAGACTGTTAAACCTATCAAGTATCGAAATGTAATTGCATCCATTACAGGGGAATAAGTTTCCTCATAGTCTATACCAGGTCTTTGAGAGAAACCTTGAGCAACAAGTCGTGCTTTATATCTTATGATTTCATCATTCTCATTTCGTTTTTTCACAAAGACCTATTTATATCCAACAGGCTTTATGTTTCCAGGTGTTTGAACTATAGGTCCAAATACCTCTCATTTTGTTAACGAGTTTAGCTCTGTTTGGATTGCTTCTTTCCATTTTGGCCAATCATTCATTTTTCGACATTCATCCACAGTTTGTGGTTCTTGATATTCATCATTTCTCATGATGTCCATAGCCACTTGGAATGCGAATATATTATCTATGATAATGTCACTACAGTCCTTTGTTTCTCCCGTGTGACTCATTGAGATCTCTTTAGTTATAGATACTGGTATTTGATCAATTTGAGCTTCTTCAGCAGCTAACTGTTTGTCAAGTTGGGTTTCATCATTTGACCCTTTCATGTTTGTGAACTCTTCAGGAGCACTTAGTTTTTTGTATGCTGTACATTTTCTTTTTCTAGGAATTGAATCCTTTGAGCCAATAGGTCTACCACGCTTCAAGCGTGTCTTAGACTTATTTGCTATTGCATTCTCCAATTGTCCTTCAGGGACATCAATATGTGCTGGAGCGTTCACAGCTGGCACGTGTGACTTTGTTACTTTCTTTATATCTGTGAAAGCATCAGGTAATTGATTTCCAAGTCCTTGCAAATGAACAATCCTTTGAACTTCTAACTCACATTGTCTTGTGCAAAGATCAAGATGAGACAAGGAGGGTACATACCATGTAATGTCTCACCATTCTTTTGACTTGTCTCCCCCTAATGACGGGAAAACATGTTCATCAAAATGACAATCAGCAAAGCGGGCAGTAAACACATCACCTGTGACAGGTTCAAGATAACGAATAATGGAGGGAGAATTAAAACCAACATATATGCCAAGTCGACGTTGAGGTCCTAACTTGGAACGTTGAAGTGGAGCTAGGGGAACATAGACAGCACAACCAAAAATTTGAAAATGTGAAACATTTGGTTGGGAGCCTAAAGCAAGTTGTAAAGGTGAGCAATCATGATTAGCTGTAGGGCGAATTCGAATTAAAGTGGCAGCATGAAGAATAACATGTCCCCAAGCAGACAAAGACAATTTTGTTCTCAAGAGTAATGGTCTTGCAATCAATTGTAAACGCTTAATTAGAGATTCAGCTAATCCATTCTGAGTATGGGTATGAGCAACAAGATATTCAACATCAATACCAACCGACATACAATAATCAAGAAATGATTGAGAGGAAAATTCACCAGCATTATCAAGACGAATTGTCTTAATAGGATGGTCAGGGAATTGTGCCTTGAGTCGAATTATTTGAGCAAGTAACCTGGCGAAGGCAACATTTCTAGTTGAAAGAAGACAAACATGAGACCAACGAGTTGATGCATCAATTAAAACCATAAAATAACGAAAAGGTCCACTAGGTGGATGAATAGGTCCACAAATATCACCTTGAATACGTTCTAGGAAGGTTGGTGATTCATATTCAACCTTGGTAAGTGATGGTTTAATAATTAACTTGCCTTGTGAGCAAGCAACACAATTGTAATCATTGGGCATCAGAATCTTCTGGTTCTTCAAGGGATGCCCTAAAGAGTTGTTGATGATACGACGTATCATGGATAATCCTGGATGACCAAGACGTTCATGCCATATCATAATAGTTTTTAAGTCATAGAACTTCTGATTCATGACAGCATATGACTCAATGGGTCTAATGATTGTTTGATATAACCCACAAGAATAAGAAGGAAGCTTTTCCAAGATGTGTTTTTCCCCAAACTTACAACTAGCTGTTACTTACCGTTGATGAGGTCTTTATGAATTAAGAATAAAGTTTTTCATTGAATACCAAAAATTAATAGACATGCATGACTTAATTGGCATAAAGAACAAACAAGATATTAAAAAAAGAAAACAGAAAAACCTGTAATCACAATATATGTACCTTGATTTGCTAAGGAACCATTGAGGTGATTTCCAGCCAGAGATAAAGACTTGAGAGAAGACATCAATCTTATAGATGATGGAACGATCCCACTAAATGAATTATAACTCAAATCCAATACCTCCAAATTGCTTAAGCTTGCAAAATCTATCAAAAGAAAATCAAAATAACTAGTGTAATAAAAGTTATTGTTCTTAAATCAAAATAAATTAAAATGATTTAAACAAACTACCTTAAAAATTGATCAAAACCTATCATTTTACCTTTTTTCATACTAAACTAGAAAAATGCATTGTCTTATAAACTAGAGCACTTTGTCTATCTTTCCATAAAAGTATCTAAATTTCCAATGACTTTTTTTTTTTATATCATTTATCATATTCAAAAATGTCTAAACGCCCCCAAACTTACAACTAGCTGTTACTTACCATTGATGAGGTCTTTATGAATTAAGAATAAAGTTTTTCATTGAATACCAAAAATTAATAGACATGCATGACTTAATTGGCATAAAGAACAAACAAGATATTAAAAAAAGAAAACAGAAAAACCTGTAATCACAATATATGTACCTTGATTTGCTAAGAAACCATTGAGGTAATTTCCAGCTAGAGATAAAGACTTGAGAGAAGACATCAATCTTATAGATGATGGAACGATCCCACTAAATGAATTATAACTCAAATCCAATACCTCCAAATTGCTTAAGCTTGCAAAATCTATCAAAAGAAAATCAAAATAACTAGTGTAATAAAAGTTATTGTTCTTAAATCAAAATAAATTAAAATGATTTAAACAAACTACCTTAAAAATTGATCAAAACCTATCATTTTACCTTTTTTCATACTAAACTAGAAAAATGCATTGTCTTATAAACTAGAGCACTTTGTCTATCTTTCCATAAAAGTATCTAAATTTCCAATGACTTTTTTTTTTTATATCATTTATCATATTCAAAAATGTCTAAACGCCCCCAAACTTACAACTAGCTGTTACTTACCGTTGATGAGGTCTTTATGAATTAAGAATAAAGTTTTTCATTGAATACCAAAAATTAATAGACATGCATGACTTAATTGGCATAAAGAACAAACAAGATATTAAAAAAAGAAAACAGAAAAACCTGTAATCACAATATATGTACCTTGATTTGCTAAGAAACCATTGAGGTAATTTCCAGCTAGAGATAAAGACTTGAGAGAAGACATCAATCTTATAGATGATGGAACGATCCCACTAAATGAATTATAACTCAAATCCAATACCTCCAAATTGCTTAAGCTTGCAAAATCTATCAAAAGAAAATCAAAATAACTAGTGTAATAAAAGTTATTGTTCTTAAATCAAAATAAATTAAAATGATTTAAACAAACTACCTTAAAAATTGATCAAAACCTATCATTTTACCTTTTTTCATACTAAACTAGAAAAATGCATTGTCTTATAAACTAGAGCACTTTGTCTATCTTTCCATAAAAGTATCTAAATTTCCAATGACTTTTTTTTTTTATATCATTTATCATATTCAAAAATGTCTAAACGCCCCCAAACTTACAACTAGCTGTTACTTACCGTTGATGAGGTCTTTATGAATTAAGAATAAAGTTTTTCATTGAATACCAAAAATTAATAGACATGCATGACTTAATTGGCATAAAGAACAAACAAGATATTAAAAAAAGAAAACAGAAAAACCTGTAATCACAATATATGTACCTTGATTTGCTAAGAAACCATTGAGGTAATTTCCAGCTAGAGATAAAGACTTGAGAGAAGACATCAATCTTATAGATGATGGAACGATCCCACTAAATGAATTATAACTCAAATCCAATACCTCCAAATTGCTTAAGCTTGCAAAATCTATCAAAAGAAAATCAAAATAACTAGTGTAATAAAAGTTATTGTTCTTAAATCAAAATAAATTAAAATGATTTAAACAAACTACCTTAAAAATTGATCAAAACCTATCATTTTACCTTTTTTCATACTAAACTAGAAAAATGCATTGTCTTATAAACTAGAGCACTTTGTCTATCTTTCCATAAAAGTATCTAAATTTCCAATGACTTTTTTTTTTTATATCATTTATCATATTCAAAAATGTCTAAACGCCCCCAAACTTACAACTAGCTGTTACTTACCGTTGATGAGGTCTTTATGAATTAAGAATAAAGTTTTTCATTGAATACCAAAAATTAATAGACATGCATGACTTAATTGGCATAAAGAACAAACAAGATATTAAAAAAAGAAAACAGAAAAACCTGTAATCACAATATATGTACCTTGATTTGCTAAGGAACCATTGAGGTGATTTCCAGCCAGAGATAAAGACTTGAGAGAAGACATCAATCTTATAGATGATGGAACGATCCCACTAAATGAATTATAACTCAAATCCAATACCTCCAAATTGCTTAAGCTTGCAAAATCTATCAAAAGAAAATCAAAATAACTAGTGTAATAAAAGTTATTGTTCTTAAATCAAAATAAATTAAAATGATTTAAACAAACTACCTTAAAAATTGATCAAAACCTATCATTTTACCTTTTTTCATACTAAACTAGAAAAATGCATTGTCTTATAAACTAGAGCACTTTGTCTATCTTTCCATAAAAGTATCTAAATTTCCAATGACTTTTTTTTTATATCATTTATCATATTAAAAAATGTCTAAATGCCCCCAAACTTACAACTAGCTATTACTTACCGTTGATGCGGTCTTTATGAATTAAGAATAAAGTTTTTCATTGAATACCAAAAATTAATAGACATGCATGACTTAATTGGCATAAAGAACAAACAAGATATTAAAAAAAGAAAACAGAAAAACCTGTAATCACAATATATGTACCTTGATTTGCTAAGGAACCATTGAGGTGATTTCCAGCCAGAGATAAAGACTTGAGAGAAGACATCAATCTTATAGATGATGGAACGATCCCACTAAATGAATTATAACTCAAATCCAATACCTCCAAATTGCTTAAGCTTGCAAAATCTATCAAAAGAAAATCAAAATAACTAGTGTAATAAAAGTTATTGTTCTTAAATCAAAATAAATTAAAATGATTTAAACAAACTACCTTAAAAATTGATCAAAACCTATCATTTTACCTTTTTTCATACTAAACTAGAAAAATGCATTGTCTTATAAACTAGAGCACTTTGTCTATCTTTCCATAAAAGTATCTAAATTTCCAATGACTTTTTTTTTTATATCATTTATCATATTCAAAAATGTCTAAACGCCCCCAAACTTACAACTAGCTGTTACTTACCGTTGATGAGGTCTTTATGAATTAAGAATAAAGTTTTTCATTGAATACCAAAAATTAATAGACATGCATGACTTAATTGGCATAAAGAACAAACAAGATATTAAAAAAAGAAAACAGAAAAACCTGTAATCACAATATATGTACCTTGATTTGCTAAGGAACCATTGAGGTGATTTCCAGCCAGAGATAAAGACTTGAGAGAAGACATCAATCTTATAGATGATGGAACGATCCCACTAAATGAATTATAACTCAAATCCAATACCTCCAAATTGCTTAAGCTTGCAAAATCTATCAAAAGAAAATCAAAATAACTAGTGTAATAAAAGTTATTGTTCTTAAATCAAAATAAATTAAAATGATTTAAACAAACTACCTTAAAAATTGATCAAAACCTATCATTTTACCTTTTTTCATACTAAACTAGAAAAATGCATTGTCTTATAAACTAGAGCACTTTGTCTATCTTTCCATAAAAGTATCTAAATTTCCAATGACTTTTTTTTTTTATATCATTTATCATATTCAAAAATGTCTAAACGCCCCCAAACTTACAACTAGCTGTTACTTACCGTTGATGAGGTCTTTATGAATTAAGAATAAAGTTTTTCATTGAATACCAAAAATTAATAGACATGCATGACTTAATTGGCATAAAGAACAAACAAGATATTAAAAAAAGAAAACAGAAAAACCTGTAATCACAATATATGTACCTTGATTTGCTAAGAAACCATTGAGGTAATTTCCAGCTAGAGATAAAGACTTGAGAGAAGACATCAATCTTATAGATGATGGAACGATCCCACTAAATGAATTATAACTCAAATCCAATACCTCCAAATTGCTTAAGCTTGCAAAATCTATCAAAAGAAAATCAAAATAACTAGTGTAATAAAAGTTATTGTTCTTAAATCAAAATAAATTAAAATGATTTAAACAAACTACCTTAAAAATTGATCAAAACCTATCATTTTACCTTTTTTCATACTAAACTAGAAAAATGCATTGTCTTATAAACTAGAGCACTTTGTCTATCTTTCCATAAAAGTATCTAAATTTCCAATGACTTTTTTTTTTTATATCATTTATCATATTCAAAAATGTCTAAACGCCCCCAAACTTACAACTAGCTGTTACTTACCGTTGATGAGGTCTTTATGAATTAAGAATAAAGTTTTTCATTGAATACCAAAAATTAATAGACATGCATGACTTAATTGGCATAAAGAACAAACAAGATATTAAAAAAAGAAAACAGAAAAACCTGTAATCACAATATATGTACCTTGATTTGCTAAGGAACCATTGAGGTGATTTCCAGCCAGAGATAAAGACTTGAGAGAAGACATCAATCTTATAGATGATGGAACGATCCCACTAAATGAATTATAACTCAAATCCAATACCTCCAAATTGCTTAAGCTTGCAAAATCTATCAAAAGAAAATCAAAATAACTAGTGTAATAAAAGTTATTGTTCTTAAATCAAAATAAATTAAAATGATTTAAACAAACTACCTTAAAAATTGATCAAAACCTATCATTTTACCTTTTTTCATACTAAACTAGAAAAATGCATTGTCTTATAAACTAGAGCACTTTGTCTATCTTTCCATAAAAGTATCTAAATTTCCAATGACTTTTTTTTTATATCATTTATCATATTAAAAAATGTCTAAATGCCCCCAAACTTACAACTAGCTATTACTTACCGTTGATGCGGTCTTTATGAATTAAGAATAAAGTTTTTCATTGAATACCAAAAATTAATAGACATGCATGACTTAATTGGCATAAAGAACAAACAAGATATTAAAAAAAGAAAACAGAAAAACCTGTAATCACAATATATGTACCTTGATTTGCTAAGGAACCATTGAGGTGATTTCCAGCCAGAGATAAAGACTTGAGAGAAGACATCAATCTTATAGATGATGGAACGATCCCACTAAATGAATTATAACTCAAATCCAATACCTCCAAATTGCTTAAGCTTGCAAAATCTATCAAAAGAAAATCAAAATAACTAGTGTAATAAAAGTTATTGTTCTTAAATCAAAATAAATTAAAATGATTTAAACAAACTACCTTAAAAATTGATCAAAACCTATCATTTTACCTTTTTTCATACTAAACTAGAAAAATGCATTGTCTTATAAACTAGAGCACTTTGTCTATCTTTCCATAAAAGTATCTAAATTTCCAATGACTTTTTTTTTTATATCATTTATCATATTCAAAAATGTCTAAACGCCCCCAAACTTACAACTAGCTGTTACTTACCGTTGATGAGGTCTTTATGAATTAAGAATAAAGTTTTTCATTGAATACCAAAAATTAATAGACATGCATGACTTAATTGGCATAAAGAACAAACAAGATATTAAAAAAAGAAAACAGAAAAACCTGTAATCACAATATATGTACCTTGATTTGCTAAGGAACCATTGAGGTGATTTCCAGCCAGAGATAAAGACTTGAGAGAAGACATCAATCTTATAGATGATGGAACGATCCCACTAAATGAATTATAACTCAAATCCAATACCTCCAAATTGCTTAAGCTTGCAAAATCTATCAAAAGAAAATCAAAATAACTAGTGTAATAAAAGTTATTGTTCTTAAATCAAAATAAATTAAAATGATTTAAACAAACTACCTTAAAAATTGATCAAAACCTATCATTTTACCTTTTTTCATACTAAACTAGAAAAATGCATTGTCTTATAAACTAGAGCACTTTGTCTATCTTTCCATAAAAGTATCTAAATTTCCAATGACTTTTTTTTTTTATATCATTTATCATATTTAAAAATGTCTAAACGCCCCCAAACTTACAACTAGCTGTTACTTACCGTTGATGAGGTCTTTATGAATTAAGAATAAAGTTTTTCATTGAATACCAAAAATTAATAGACATGCATGACTTAATTGGCATAAAGAACAAACAAGTTAATTAATTCATAAAAAAACTCAATTACTTATGAAAATATTAGTTATATTAAACATCTTGTGCATGCTTGATGCGTTTTATTAAAACTTAAAAATTGAAATGATGATTTAGACTACTTTATATCAAATTTAATGATATTACAAAAGAAAAGTAAATGATGAGAAGAAATTGTTTGTTAATCTTACCTTTAATTTAATAACAAAATATCATAAGTTTTTTTAGCAAGTTAATGAAGTACCTTGCATTGGTTGAAAGCTTTCCAAATCATTATAACTTAGATCCAACACTTCCAAATTTCTCAAACTAGCTAATTCTGCAACAAACATGAATCAAAAGAGAGATTAACTAAGGAACATTAAAAGGTAGAAATATATTATACTTAATTTCAAAGAAACAATGTGGACATATAACATGCCTCGAATGGAAAAAGATCCATCCAGTCCCATGTTGCAAATAGCCAATGTCTTGAGTGATGTTATTGCACCCAAAGATTTTAAGGCACTTTTGTCAAACTCATTACCACTTATGTCCAAGATCTCCAATTTCTTTAAACTTGATAACCCTTTAAATCCTGTAAAATAGAGTAATATAACTTTAATTAGAAGCATGTAATTACAAGTTGAGATCTTCATATTTAAATATGTAAGCTTACATGTCTTTAATATAAGAATATGTATCCAAATTTCTAATTCAATTTTGTGATTTTTGTGTTTAAATGTTAGAAATAAAAAAGTCCATAAAGCTTCAAAGAGCTTTTGTGATCCTTGTGAATTTTAAACATGAAAATTTTCATGTTTTATGCCCCTATAATTTGAATCCTAACTAAATAAAGGAAATTATCTTTTGAATTAAAGTTTTTATATTCATTTTAACATTGTATGTAGAATCCATCTAATAGGTTTAATTTATTAAATTTTTTCCATGAAAATGTCATATTAATGGGTTATGGATGGGTGGAATTTGGAAATGCGTAGATGGTCATGGGTTGGGCTTTACTCTTTTCATTATTAAACCAACCCGACATCAGCTTAAAACAATAAGGCTTGGACCTTACCCGAGGCTAATGTGATTCCTCATTTGAAAGCAATAGTCAAATTTTGTGATCACCTTTCTTTAACCAACCTCTATCAATTTGGAATATAGAAATCAAACTTTTTAGGAATGGAAGATAAGGAAAGACAATTCAACAAAAAGGATAAGGATATGGGAGCCTAAGTGTTCTTGTTAATTAATAATTGTGAAATTGCTCACTCTTAGTTGAATCCCACTTATTGGGTTGAGTGTGAAATGATGGCATAAATAACAAGTATGCTTATATATATAAGGCTAATGTAATCTATAATATTCTAAAATAATAATTTTTTATTGTTCTATTTAAATGTTAATTTACATTATAAATTTTAATAATTAGTAATTGTTCTTATATTAAATTCAGTAGTTACTAGTGACCATTTGGTCTCCACCTGAACACTTTTAAGAATATATGCTAGTAGTTCCTTTAGAATGTTTGGAGTTTAAGTGAAAAGAAATTTTAAAGGTGAGAGGTAACATACCTTCATTCTCAATAAACCCATCAAATGAGTTTGCAGACAAATTTAGATGGTGAAGTTCTTCAAAAGGAAGGAATAGGGAGACATTTAGTAACCAGAATTTGACATTTTCATAATAGTACCAATCGTCTTCCAACAAATTTTGTTGTTGCCTTATATCATTGAGGAAAAGCTTCTTAACTCGACCTGTGGTGGGATTGCAAATAACCCGCTCCCAATTACAACATTCACTAGTGTTGTTATCCATCCATGAAGGGAGAAGAAAATCTCCATGCTCATCATTCAATTTAAGAAAAGCCTTGAATTCAAGCAAACCCATCTTCTCTTCTTCGATGCAACCTTTGCATCCACATATTTGCACCAAGAGTAGTATAAAAACCCACATCAAATATTTAGATGACAAACTCTCCATTGAAAGTTCACACATGAAGTACCAAAGAAAGACACTATTAAATTGCTCTTGATATGCAAATAGATGCAGAGTATTTAATATAGTTGGTCCACCGTTCTTACCTACAAATTATCTTGACTAGTAGTTTGACAGGGCCCACCAGCATGCTAAAGTCTATATTAATTCTATTCAAAACGGCTATTTATGAAGAAAGAAATTGTGATAGATACAAATTATAGGGAAGACTTGGTCTCACTTTAATATGTGCCACATGTTTAAAGGATGAAGTCTTTCAAACTAAAATTTTCTTGTGAGATTCAATGAAGTCATGATGTTCATGTTAGTATCAAATTTAAGAGTCTTCATTTACCAATTTAACAATGGTAAAGTTCAACTAACTTTATATTCAACTAACTTCAATGGTAAAGCCTTTAAGAAAATGATCTGACTTCTAACACCACAACTACAAATATACTAGTTATAAATATTTGTAAAATGGCTAATTTTAGTCCACACCCCCTAAGATTTAGTGCAAATACATTAAATCATCATTGGTTTTAAATTTCATTAGTTGGAACTTCCATGAACATATTCCATCTACATAAATTATTTTTAGAGAATTGTTGAACATATATACCTAAAATATTTTTACCTACAATTCTTCTAAAAAATAAAATTTAAAAACAAACTACATCTATAAGGGTGCTACAAATTGGAAACCATTGGTGGTTCAGTATATTTACGACTGAAATTAACTTATTTGTAAAATGATTGGTAATATGAAATACCAATGAATAGGGAATTGTAGGACCACTAGACATAAAGGATTTGAAAGTTCTTTAAATAAGAAAAAACTATCCTATCAATTCAATCAATTAATATCTTGTACAATTGTCGTAATGGAGAAGGCTAGATAGAAATAATTGTAAATGACTTGACTTTAAGAAAATGATATAAAGTTTATGAGTAGCTAATGAGTTGTGAGACCACTAATATATATATTCTTTTAAAATTTTTAATTTTGTTTATTTATTTATATATATATATATATATATATATATATATATATATATATATATATATATATATATATATATATATATATATGTATGTATTGTTATTTTTATTTTTACTTTTTTTAGCAAAGTTATTTTAATACTATTTTAAAAGATTTATCAAACTGTGTCAATACCATACATGTAGGTATTCATTGATCATCAATATATATATATATATATATATTTATTTATTTATTTATAAAAAAGTATTCAGTTGCTTAGTAAATTATTAGTTATATCAAATATGTTGCACTTGTTTGATGCATCTAATTTGAACTTCAAAATTTTGAAGATGACTTAGCCTACTTCTCTTCTTCGATGCAACCTTTGCATCCACATATCTGAACCAAGACTAGTATGAAAACCCACAACAAATTTTTAGATAAAAAACTCTCCATTGAAAGTCTAGAAATGAGGTACACAAGAAAGACACTACTAAATTACTCTTGATATGCAAATAGATGGAGAATACTTATTCTAGTCGGTACATCATTCTTGCCCATGAGTTGTTTTGACTAGAAGTTTGATAGCTAGGCCCCACCATGCATGCTAAAGTCTATATTCTATTCAAAAAGGCTATTCATTAGGAAAGAAATTGTGATAGATACAAATTATAGGGAAGACTTGGTCTCACTTTAATATGTGCCACATGTTTAAAAGATAAAATCTTTCAAACTAAAATTTTCTTGTGAGATTCAATGAAGTCATGATGTTCATGTTAATATCCAATCTAAGAGTCTTCATTTACCAATTTAACGGTGGCAAAATTAAACTAACTTAATTCAATTGTTTAATTTGTTGATTTTATTTCTATTTCTTTTACAAAATAAAAATATTGAAGTGAAAAATAAACAATAAAAATTTTTTAATGGATGTAAAAATTTATTTAAATAGAAAAAATTAATTAATTAATTAATTAAATACAATATGAAGAAACTATACTTTCAAGCGAAGAGTATATATATTAAATTAATGATTTTTTTTTAGATGAAACAAAAAGTTCAAAACTTTGGCGATATTTCCAATATCTTAAAGGCCTTTAAGAAAATGATCAACTTTCAACACCACAACTACAAATATACTAGCTACAAAATATTTGTAAAAAGGCTAGTTTTAGTACACCTCCCCTAAGACTTAGTGCAAATACATTAAATCATCATTGGTTTTAAATTTCATTAGTTGGAACTTCCATGAATGTATTCCATCTATATAAATTGTTTTTAGAGAATTATTGAACACATATTCCTAAAACATTTTTACCTACAATTCTTTTTAAAAAATAAAATTTAAAAACAAATTACATCTATAAGTGTGTTAATCAATTAAATTTGAAACCATTGGTAGTTAAGTATATTTACCAAGTGAAATTAACTTATTTGTAAAATGATTGGTAATATGAAATACCAATGAATAGGGAATTGTAGGACCACTAGACATAAAGGATTTGAAAGTTTCAATAATAAAATCAAATTCTTTGAATAATAATAATAATAATAATAATAAAAACCTATCCTATAAAAAAAGACAAGAAGATTTTTTCGACCAATCAATATCTTATACAATTGTCGTAATGGAGAAGGCTAGATAGAAATAATTACAAAATGACTTGACTTTGAGAAAGTGATATAAAGCTTATGAGTGGCAAATGAGTTGTGGGACCATGCACACACACACACAATATATATATTCTTTTTTAACTTTTAATTTTATTTAATTATATATATATAGATCTATTTTTATTTTTATTTTTACTTTTTTTTAGCAAAGTTATTCTAATACTATTTTAAAAGATTTATCAAGTTGTGTCAATACCATACATGTAGGTATTCATTAATAATCAAGTAAATTAAAAAAAAAAAAATGTATTCAATTACTTAAGAAAATATCAGTTATATCAAATATGTTGCATATGTTTGATGCATCTAATTTGAACTTGAAAATTTGTAAGATGATTTAGCCTACTTCTCTTCTTTGATGCAACCTTTGCATCCACATGTTTGAACCAAAACTAGTATGAAAACCAAAGTCAAATTTTTAGATGAAGAACTCTCCATTGAAAGTCTAGAAATGAGGTACATAAGAAAGACACAACTAAATTACTCTTGATATGCAAATAGATGAAGAGTATTTAATGTAGTTGGTACTTCGTTGTTGCCCATGAGTTGTCTTGACTAGTAGTTTGATCGGCCTTGCCATGCATGCTGAAGTCTATATTATATTCAAAAAAGGCTATTTATGAGGAAAGAAACTATGATAGGTACAAATTATAGAGAAGACTTGGTTTTACTTTAATATGTGCCACACATTTAGTGGATGAAGTCTTTCAAACTAAAATTTTCTTGTAAAATTCACCGAAGTGATGATGTTCATATTAATATCAAATCTAAGAGTCTTCATTTACCCATTTAACGATGCAAAAATTAAACTAACTTAGTTCAATTGTTTAATTTGTTGATTTTATTTCCATTTATTTTTTTGTTTTGTTTTTTTTAATATTATTAAAAGTCCTAGATCAAAATCACAAGGATAAAGTAACTTTTTTTTATATTTTCTTTTAATGCTCTTAAATTAATAACTAGAATGTGCTAAGTGACTTTTAAGTTTCAAGCTGATGTTAAAATGATAAGGTTTTCATGGTGCATTCTACGGCACAAGAGAGGTATCATACCGTTGTCTTATATAGAGTACAATATGAGAAAGCTTATATTGATTTTTGAAATCTAGTCATTGAATTTGATCTTTAAACATTATGTAGTCTAGATGAATGGAGCTAAGGTACCTCTATGGTACCTTCTAGGATGACTTTGCTCCTCATCATGTCTTTTAAGATGTTAATGGAAAGTTCATATATCTATTGTTACATAAAGTCTAGTCCATCGTACCCAAAACTCCAAGAGAACTATTGTTTCAAAAAATATTATCTTTTTATATTATTGTTACCTAAATTACAATTTTAGAAGTATTTCTACTTTAATTGGTCTATTTTAAGTATAAAGCACTTGCTAATAGTCCTACAGTGTAAACTTTAATTTCATTGCAATATTTCTTTTTAGGAGTGTTCAAATCTTTTTTTTTTTAAACATGTAGGAAAAAATCTTTTCAAATGCCTATTACAAAATAAAATATTGAAGTGAAAAATAAACAACAAAAATTTTGTAATGGACGTGAAAATTTATTAAAATAGAGAAAATAAGGAAATTAATTCAATATTAAACACTCCTGATCTTGAATATCTTTCTTAAGTATGCTAACTTTTTTAATATTAAAAAATCTTACAAATATCAATTATTAATCCAAATAAAATTCTAAATTGAATAAAAAAACTAAATGTTTTTCAATTTCATATAGTTTATAATTGTCATTTTACAAATAAGTTTTACATATTGAAATGACAATTTAGTAAAAAAAAAGTAAAACCCAATTAATAATTTTACATCTATAAAAATATATTACATAAAATTTTATCATACAATAATAAATTATTTATATTTTGTAATAAACGAAAGAAAAACTTGACCTAATATTGTCACCTAAGGGCTCATACAATATGGAGAGACCTTACTTTTAAGTCAAGAATATATATGTTAAATTAATAATATTTTTTATTACGTGTAATAAAAAAAAAGCCTAAAACTATGGCAATATTTCGAATATCTTAGAGGCCTTCAAGAAAATGATCAATTTCCAACACTACAACTACAAACATATTAGCTACAAGTGCTTGTAAAAGAGTTAATTTCAATCATACCCCATAAGGTTTAATGTAAATACACTAAACAACCATTAATTTTAAATTTCATTAGTTAAGACTTCTATAGATGCATTTTGTCTATATAAACTTTTAGATAAGAATTTTTTTTTTTAGAGAATTGTTGAACACATATACCTAAGATATTTTTACCTGAATAAAAAATAAATTTTAAACACAAATTACATCTATAGGGGTGTGGCTAAGTATATATACCCCAAGTGAAATTAACTCACTTGTAAAATGATTGGTAATATACATAAAAGGTTTGAAAGTTTCAATGATAGAAGCAAATTCTTGGAATAAAAAAATAAAAATAATAAAAACAACTATCCTATAAAAAAAAACATGTAGATTCTTCCAATCAACAACTATCATATAAAAGTTGTTGTAATGGAGAAGGCTAGATAGAAATAATTGTAAATGACTTGACTTTGAGAAAGTGATATAGAGTTTATAAGTAACTTTATATTATTTTATGATATAATTGAGAAAAAACAAAGTTATTCTAATATTATTTTAAAATATTTATCAAACTATGTAAATATATGTAAGTATTCATCAATAATCAAGTAAATTTATAGAAAAATAAGTGTTTAGTTACTTAAGAAACTATTAGTTATGTCAAATATGTTGCTCATGTTTGATGCATCTAAGTTACAATTTCTAGATGCATGCTTGCTTTAATTGGCCTCTCTCAACATAAACACTCGTTAAAAGTCTAATAATGTAACTTCAATTTTACTACAAGATTTCATTTTTATAGGTGTTCAAATTTCTTTTTGTTAACATATGAAAAAACAATTCCTTTTCAATGTTTACTGAAAAATGCAAACATTAAATGAAAAATAAATAATAAAAATTTTGTTAAACATATATACCTAGAGGGTTAATTTCAATCACACTTCCTAATGTTTAGTTTAAATACACTAAACCACCATTAGTTTTAAATTTCTTTAATTAGAACTCCTGTAGATGTATTCTATCTATATAAGTTATTTTTTAGCAAGTAAAATTTATTTTAGAGAATTGTTAAAGACATATACCTAAAATATTTTTACCTAAATTCTTTTAAAAAATAAATTTTGTACACAAATTACATCTATAGGGGTACTAATTAATGAAATTTGAAATCATTGGTAACTAAGCAAATTTACATCAAATCTCAGAGGATGAGAAATTAACTCATTTGCAAAATGATTGGTAATATGAAAGACCAATGAATAGGGAATTATAGGACCACTAGACATAAAGGATTTGAAAGTTTCAATAATAGAAGCAAGGTTCTTTAAATAAGAAAAAAAGAAAAACAACTATCCTATCAACAAAGGCATGCAGATTCTTCCAATCAATCACTATCTTATAAAGTTGTCATAATGGAGAATGCTAGATAGAAATAATTGTAAATGACTTGACTTTAAGAAGGTGATATAAAGTTTATGAGCAACTAAGGAGTTGAATGACTGCTAAATTCAAATAAACAAATATAGTTTTTTCCTAAAAGACATACTAATGAGTATTATGTGTGTGTATGTATGTATATATTTGATAAATTTGTTAATTGGGAAAAAGAAAAGCCATTCTAATACTATTTTAAAATATTTATCAAACTATGTCAATACCGTATATATAGGTATTCATTGATAATCAAGTAAATTTATAGAAAAAAATGTTCAATTACTTAAGAAAATATAAGTTATATCAAATATGTTGCACATTGTTACATTGGTAGAAGCTTTGATGCAAGCATTGTTAATCAAGAACGCAAAGATAAAAAAAAATCAACACAAATGGTATTTGAGGTTTTAATGTGGTTCAGCAACCGTGCCTACGTCCACAGATGAGAGAGAATAATTCCACTATACAATAGAGAACATTACAGAGGACCGAACTAGAACATTATAGATGACAGAACTAGATACAACTATTGGGTTCCAAAAACATCCCATGTTTCCCCACTCTTCATATCCATACCCTACCATGAGCCCTCTCGCTCCACTGGGTACCTCTCGTTCTTCCTTACATCTCTATCCACCTCGTATGGTCTTTACAAGCCCATCTTCATCTCATAACTTTTTCCTCTCATGACTTAAAATATTTATAAAGATAGTTCCAACAACTTTCCTTATTCTATAAGGAAGTCTAATATTATAATAATATATCAACCTAGAAATATTTTATACAATATTCTTTACAAAAAAGGAATCTATACTAATTAGGAATTTGGGACACTTCCTAACAATCTCTACCTTGGATCAAATTCCATGGAGTCAATCTTTAAACTCTCCATGACACAAACTTTTTGTATCATATCACCATGAGAGAACAATTGACTCCACTTTCACTAAAAATTCCTTTTGTTTTCATATTGTGTGCTTTGTGATCTTTTACTATTCCATAAATCTTCAACCCAAGCTCTGATACCAAATTGTTACGTCGGTGGAAGCTTTGATGCACACATCATTAATCAAGAAACAAAGATAAAAAAAATTAAAAAAAATAATACAAATAGTACATGAGGTTTTAACGTGGTTTGACAACCATGCCTACGTCCACGGATGAAAGAGAATCATTCCATTATACAATAGAAAATATTACAGAGGATGGAACCAAAATATTATAGATGACAGAACCTACAACTATTGGGTTCCCGAAACATCCCATGTTTCCCCACTCTTCGTATCCATACCCTACCATGAGCCCTCTCGTTCCACCGAGTACCTCCCGTTCTTCCTCACATCTCTATCCACCTCATATAGTTTTTATAGGCCCATCTTCATCTCATAACTTTTTTCCCTCATGACCTAGAATATTTATAAAGATATTTCCAACAACCTTCCTTATTTTATAAGCCTTATTCTATAAGAAAGTCTAATATTACAATAATATATCAACCTATAAATATTCTATACAATATTCTTTACAAAAAAAGAATTTATACTAATTAGGTATTTGGGACACTTACTAACAATCTCTACTTTGGACCAAATTCCATGAAGTCAATCTTCAAACTTTCCATGACACAAACTTTTTATATCATATCACCACGAGAGAGCAATCGACTCCATTTTCACTAAAAATTCCTTTTGTTTTCATCTTGTGTGCTCTGTGATCTTTTACTCTTCCAAAAATCTTTAACCCAAGCTTTGATACAAGTTTGTTACATTGACGGAAGCTTTGATGCAAACATCATTAATCAAGAAAATAAAGATAAAAAAATCAACACAAACGGTACACAAGGTTTTTACGTGGTTCAAAAACCATGCCTACGTCCACAGATAAGAGAGAATCATTCCACTATAAAATAGAGAACATTGTAGAGGACAAAACTAGAACTTATAGGACATAACTAGATACAACTATTGGGTTCCCAAAATATCTCATGTTTCCCCACTCTTCATATCTATACCCTACCACGAGCCCTCTCGCTCTACCGGGTACCTCCCGTTCTTCCTCACATCTCTATCCACCTTGTATAGTCTTTACAGGTCCATCTTCATCTCATAACTTTTTCCCCTTATGAACTAGAATATTTATAGGGATATTTCCAACAACCTTCCTTATTCTATAAGGAAGTCTAATATTAAAATAATATATCAACCTAGAAATATTCAATACAATATTTTTTACAAAAAATGAATCAATACTAATTAATAATTTGGGACACTTCCTAACACACATGTTTGATGCATGTAATTGGAACTAGAAAATTATTAGATGACTTAGACTATTTCAAACCAAATTTTATGATATGATCGAGGAGAGCTACTATTTGAGTACAACATCTAAATTATAATTTTAGATGCATGTTTACTTTAATTAGCCTCTCTTCAACATAAAACACTCACTAAAAGTCCCATAATGTAGCTTTTAATTTACTACAATATTTCAAATTTTTCATCAGCAATATTAGTAGAATTTGAAGTCTCTTGGGGTTTAAAAATTTTCATTTCTTCTAGGTACTTCATCAATTCTTTACAATATCTCTTGATATATATTTTTTTTGTAGTAAAAATACTTCATATCCCTCCATAAGTGTGATTGGAATGATCATCCTCCTATCATGATACTTTTCTTTCAATTTACTCTTATGATGATGTGGTTTAGAATTCATCATGATAGTTTGTCCAGTATGAGATGAACTATTGACTACTTAATATTTTTGGTCTCTAAAAGAGCAATTGACACCCTTGAAAGAATATTTTTCATTCAAAACAATGTATTTCATTTTTAAGACTTAAACAAATAGTACTTACAACTCTTGCTTCTAATTCTTCCATTTCTTTATTTGTCATGCTCTCTAGTTTTTTGGCTTGTAATGCTTTGAGAAGTCTTTGTTGTATCAAAACATCTTTAATAATACTTTGTCAAATATTAAAATTATTCTTTCCATCAAAGGGCTCAATTTCATATTTTATGTTCGACTCCATCCTCAAAATAATTTTTCCCACAATCTTCTCACCATGACTCTTGAAAATTGCAACACCTAAACTTAATATAAAAAATCAAGCAAATGAAGTAGATAAAATATTTACTTGGTTTGGTGTAATCGCTTCAAAAAGGGAGATCAAATTTATTAATAAAATTCAAGAATACACAATGCAAACTTGATCGATTGATTTATTGTTGTTTATTGGATAAAAAAATTATAACCTAATTCAACTATGCTAAGGTAACTCTTGCCCGATCAAAAAGGTTTTTTAGCAAAAGCTACGGTAGTATAGCGGTCTTAGGTGTCTTCCACTGGGATGGATTATTCTCAGTAATTAAGTCTTAAATGGAAGGAAAAGAAATGATTGTGGTCAAGTGAAATTGATTTGACAATTCATGAAAAATCAAAATAACAATGATTTCTAATTGAAAAGAACAATAGAATGTAGAACATAAGAAAATTGATAAGAAAAAGGAATTCTCGGAGTTAATAGTTTTTAGAAAACAATTTCCATGGTGAATAGATGTTGAGATTTATTTTTCATCAAGTTAGATTGAAAACTTAAATTCTTATCTAAACCAATTTTAGATTTACCTTTAAGTCTAAACTTAATTTCTCTTCAAACTAGGTTATTTAATCCAAGAGATCAATTTAATTTATATATTCAATTCATCTTAAATCATCTTTCAATGATTCATACAATGCAACTATTTGATCTCATTAAATCTAGCTTTAAGAATTTAATGAATCTACCTAGTTTGTAATGTAATAGTCATTCAAGACAATTTGAAAAGAAAAATCCTCAAATTTCAATTAATCAATCAATTGAATCAAATTACCTTTGCAATTAAAACTCATTTCTCTAATTCACCATAGATTTTGCCTCTAGATCCTCCTTCCTCTCAGAAAAGCCAGATTTAGCCACTCATGCTTGGAGATTTGGTCTCACTAGGCATGTTTGGCTAGTGAGAAAATGAGGGAAAATGAAAGAAAATAGAGAATTCTATTGAGAGAAAGAGTTTCTAGAAAAATCTAAAATCAAAAGTATCACAAAGCTCTTTACATGGGAAATTCAAGTTTCTATTTACAGACCAAGGTCAAGTGGACACTTGGCAACCTCTCATTGGTCTTCTAAAACCTTCCAAATTCACAAATCTGGAGTTTAGCATCAAAATCATGATTTCACATGAGCTTTAGCCATTTTGCATGAAAAGATCGATTTCGCATGGTCGTGCGAAATCAGTGGAGCAGCAACAACATTAGAGAGCTTTTTGGACCATTTCGCATGATTGTGCGAAATTTTCGCATGTTCATGTGAAATCAACTTAAGCATCCTCCTTATACTACAGTCAATTTTCCTCCTCTAATCCATTTCACATAGTCATGTAAAATTTTTGCATGATCATACAAATCTGCAACATTTGGTTTTTAAGCTCCTCGTTGTCATTTCTTCCATTTTCTTCTTTTGACTCCATTTTAACTACCTCCAAATTAGCAAAAAATCCTGATCAAACTAATTATATTGCTTCTTTCATTATGCATTTGGATCATCATCAATATTATTTGCCTTCTTCAAATCAATTCATCTCTTTCGTCACCAATTTATTAAAATCATAACTTGAAATGACTCCAAAACTTCATAAAACTTGTTAGTAACTCTTGCAAGGGCAACAACATGTTAATTAAGCATTTTTAGGCATAACTAATACTCAAAAATGTGAAACTCGTGAGAATTACTATCTAAAATATGCTCTTTTTGAGTAGTAATCAAAACTCTCTCAACCTTTCTCTATCTAAAACCCAATGCACTCTTTGCCTATCTTTCTTCACTTTTTCTTACTTTTTCTTTCTCTTATTAAATCCTATATAAAACTACAAATTTATAGAGCCTTATGGGTTAATCTTAAATTAATAGTTTCCTAATCCTAGTAAAACTTAAAAAGATAATTTACCAAAAGATAATTAAACTCTATAAATATTGGTTTTCCTAAAATTTTAAAAATAATAACAATTTGAGTCAAATACCAATAAATTCAAATAAACAAATATGTATAAGTTAATTTGGTAAATTTGTTAATTGGGAAAAAGCAAAGCTATTCTAATTCTATTTTAAAATATTTATCGAATTATATCAATACCCTACATAAAAGTATTCATTGATAATCAAGTAAATTTATAGAAAAAAAGTATCCAATTACTTAAGAAAATATTAGTTATATCAAGTATGTTGCACATACTTGATGCATATCATTGGAACTTGAAAATCTACAAGATGACTTAAAGTAATTCAAACCAAATTTTATGATATAGTCGAAGAGAACTATTGTTTCAGTATGACATCTAAATTACAATTGTAGATGCATGCTTACTTTAATTGGCACTTCTTAAGTATAAAACTTTCACTTAAAGTTTCACAATGTAACTTTGATTTTACTGCAATATTTTATTTTTAAAGACATTGAAATATTTAACATACAGGAAAAAAAATCGTTTTAATATCTATTACAAAATGCAAACATTGAATGAAAAATAAACAATAAAAAATTTGTAATGGATATAAAAATTTATTAAAACATAAACAATAAAGAAATTATTTCAATCTCAAGTATTCTATTGA
This sequence comes from Vitis rotundifolia, assembly GCA_030254885.1. Classification (NCBI taxonomy): domain Eukaryota; kingdom Viridiplantae; phylum Streptophyta; class Magnoliopsida; order Vitales; family Vitaceae; genus Vitis; species Vitis rotundifolia. The sequence goes on from CM058159.1 coordinate 12,583,836, forward strand.
TCTTGAATATCTTTATTGAGTGTGTTAACTTCTATAATATTAAAAAATATTACAAATATTAATTGATACTAAATCAAATAAAAATTAAATATTTTTCAAATCCATATATTTTATAGTTTTATTTTTATAAATAAGTTATTTATTGAAAATAATAATTTAGAAAAAATAAAACTCAATTAATATTTTTTCATCTATAAAAAATATATTATAATAATCTTTATTATACAATAAATAATATTATTTAACGTAATAAAAATTTTTTTTTTTAAAAAAACCTCACCTAGTATTGTCACCTAAGGCCTCATATAATATAGCCTCTACTTTCCGGTTAAAAGAACATATATGTTCAATTAATGAAATTCTTTATTAAATGGAATGAAAAAAAAAGGCTATTTTAGAGGTCTTCATGAAAATGATCAACTTTCCACACTACAATCGCCAAATATACTATATACAAGTATTTGTAAATGATTATACTTTGAAAATGTAATATGAAATTACCAATGGATAGGGAATTGTTGGACTGCAACAATTTGAAAATTTCAACATTAAAATCAAGTGAACAACTTCCCACAATGCAATTGCCAATATATTAACTACAAGTGTTTTTAAATTATTAGACTTTGTAAAGGTAATATGAAATTACCAATGGATAGGAAATTGTTGGACTGCAATGATTTGAAAATTTCAATAATAAAAACAAGATTCACTAAGTAAAAAAATCAACTATCCTATGAAATAAGACATGTAGATTCTTTCAATTAATCACTATGTAATAAAGTTGTCATAGTAGAGAAAAGTAGCTAGATAGTAGTTGTAAAACAACTTAACTTTGAGAAGGTGATATAAAGTTATGAGTAACTAAGGAGTTCGGGGACCATTAAATTCAAATAAACAATATAGTTTCACAAAACATGTCCTGCTCCAAAACCCACTCCAAGGGCATAATGGTCATTTCACACCCCAAGCCTGAAGGCTCAAAGTGGAAACGACACAAATATTCATCTTGTAACTGGATGATTTCCAATTACTAAATTTCTATTCAAAGTAAATAAGGTACGAGGGAACGCGGCTATCCGGATGGCCTCCTAACACCAGAGAACCATTGCTCATTACAACAAAAAGGCCCGACCACGTATTTTTCAACCAGAACCCTAGTCCTCAGAAGAGTCTTCAAGAACATGACTGAAGTAGGAACCAAAAAACTTTAGACTAATTGGGAAGGGCCTTATGTTGTGACTAAGGCTAGGGACTCAAGGGCATACCATCTCCAAACACTAGACGACATACCCCTACTCCGCCCTTGGAATGTGTCCAACCTAAAGCAATACTATTAATGAAACTTGCTTATGAAAGTAAAGTATATGTGGAAGGCAGATAAGAAAGACAAGTATATATATATTGAAAATAGTTTGTGTCTTTACAAATTTTTGTTTAGGCCATCTTCGGCCAGAAAAAAAGAAACAAAAAAATACATAAAAATGTGACAGAGTCAAGCACGCCCACAAGAGAGACCGGCTACAGAAGCATCTCCTTCACCCCAAGCAGGATCGTCTGCAGCTCCGTCCTCATCATCTAAAGGATAGTTGGGAGTATCTTGGGTAATGTCATGTTTCTTCATACATTATTGATAGCCATAGAAGAACATGTCGTCTACTTGCTTCTGATTCTCAACTTCCAGCTCTCCCTTCTGAACGGCGAAACCCACCCGAAGTTCATGCAGTTCCTATTTCAGCCACTCAGCCTCCTCCTCGGCCTTCCTCTTGCTAGCTTCCATCACATTTCTCTCCTTCGCCAGCCGGCGAGCTTTAGTTTTGATTGCCTCATTCCCCTCCTCTACCTTCCTTAGTACCTTGACTTCATCATCAACTAGTTTCTGAGCAGTAGCAAGCTCACCTTCTGCCACTTCCAACTTGGCCCGGAGTTCTTCACTATCGTCCATGTTGTGGGCAATATATGTCCTCATAGTCTCGGTAGCCTCCAACCTTTTGAAGAGCTAAGCACATTGCCGCATCAGATTTTGGACCTCGGCTACCACCTGAAAAGGTAACAAGAAAGTTGTTAAGGAATCATAGACTAAGGCAGCATGAATAAAAGAGGAAAACGACTTACCACTTCCGCCATCTCAAAAGCCGTGTAATCTTGCATGGGCAAGATGCGGGAGACGATGGTGTCCGAAGTGCTGAATGGAAGTCGGGTCGGGAAGGATAGGCTGAAGTTGCTTTCTAAGTCCACCAAGACCCCTCAAGTGGCCAAAAAGAGCACCCCCATATTATGCACAGGAGCCTCCCTCTCGGTAAATGAAATGATCTGCCTCATCAACTCGGTTATCTCCTCCCGGTTGGGGGTGCGAGATGACTTTGGACGAGAAAAGACGAAAGCCACACACTCAGCAGAATCATCGCTAAGGTCTTCTGGACTAGAGAAGGGCCTCTGTGGCTCTTGATGAGCAGTGCCTTCAGCTAAGTGAAGCCTCTCGTCTGACTCAAGGTTGGTGCTTGTAGCAACAGTCGAGGGCACTAGCACTGGTGCAATGACCAAGATAGGCTCCGAGCAGAGAGACTCTGAGTAGGGCCTCTTAAAGGAAAGAGAGTTGACCGTGATGGATTCAGACAGGCGTTTGCGCTGCCTGTCCTTAAATCTGGTCCTCAAGTTTGTAGCCATGTCTTCCTCTTCTTTCTTTTTGCAAGTGACGGGGAGCACCACCAACTAAACCCCGGTTTCTGGCTCGGCCTTGGAGGTTGACCGATCAACCCTTGTGTTTGGCTCGGTGCTGGCAGCTAAAGAAGATGAAGACAAAGAAGAAAACGAAGCAAAATGAGAAGACAGAGAGGCGGATGGCGGAGTCTTTGCCTTCTGAACAGACTAAGTAACTAGACATTTCTTCTTCTTGACAAGAGGGCGGACGGTGGAGCTGAAGGTGGGGCGGTTGGTAGTTGGGGCTTGCCTAAGCGTCTCATCCTTACGCTTTTTCTCCCTCTGCTATAGAAAGGCCTGACGTGCTTTTTAATCCGCCACTCGTGCCACTTCATAAAAGAGTAGATCCTTTAGCACGTGATGCTCGCCGGGCACTAAGGACCGAGGAGCCAAGCGAAGGAGAATGAGGAGAATGAACGGCTTGGACTTTTTTACCACCGCCTGTAAGACAATCATCATTATAGAAGAAAGTCAAAGTGCCTAGTTAGCACTACAGTGGTACTCTCATTAGCACTATATAAACCCTCCAAAAAGCACAAACAAGTTATGCGCACACATACGCCTATTCACTCTCTCCCACTAAGTAGCTTGAGTTATTCTTGCCTGACTTAAGCTTCAGAGGGGCATGCCCAGACCACCAGTCCAAACATCTTTTTTGTGCAGGAAATGAGTCTATCCAAATTTATTATTGCTAGGTAGACTCTCTGAGAGGCACAAAGAAAGGAGAAAGGTTGTTTGACTTTCATATAGCTAGACGGACTTGACTCCAGTTGGCTCAAAACCAACAATCAGTTTTTCCTTATTTCCTCTCATTCCATTCAACGTGTTCTTAGCATGTTGCGACTTAAGGCTCTCATTCCTTTGTTTTCCCTAGAGGTTCAGGCTCTCACCCAAGAGGAGCTTGACACCATTCTGACTTCTCTTTATGATGGTCCTTGCCCATTTCCATCTTATATCCCAATTGTTGGCTTTTCCAAGCTAATATGGTTGCTTGTCATATTCTTCACTTCCTCCTTCTACCTATCTACACACTGCACCCAAATCTGTCAACCATCTACTCACTTTATTCATGCTATTCTCTCAAACCAGCAATTTGACATTAGCTAGGTCATCTTGGATACAATCACTCCCCTTTGTGGTTTATCCTTTAGAGGAGGCACTCTCCCATTTACCCTCCTCATCATGCGGATACTCGAGGATGTGGGATTTAAGATTGATCCTACACTAGGGGTCTAGGCTACCCATGCCTTTATGGATGGGAGTTCCTGGGCCAAGCACTACATTCATGTATACAATCTTATGGCTTTTCCAACTTATGAACCACATGATGCAAACCAGCATGCAGAGGCAGTTGTCCAAGAGGACGAGCTTCTAGCTATGGAGTAGGGTGGAGTTTTGGAGACAGAATATTTAGAGCCTACTCCGAGGACTCGCTCTAGTTGAGGTTGTGTGAGTTCTTCCCGAGCTACACACAAGGCTTTTATTTTCGTAGACCCAACACCCATGAGGCTCTAGATTCCATGGCCGACTTCATCAGAAGATGGATTCTTAGGATCTCTAACTCTGAGATATTAAAGGATAACTTAACTACATCATTTCCTGTATCTATTCTTAGGGCGCTTCGAGCTCTATCCCTCTACCACCACCTAATGCATAAATGTTCTATTATTTATGTTTTTGTATACTTGATTTGAATTCTTGTATTGATTGCATATCTTTGTATCCAGAATCATTATATATATATGATGCTCGTTTTTCTATTTATCTCTTATGTGTTTTCCTATGTTTATGATTCTTTGCTTTTCCATTTTTGTGAAAAATAAAAAATAAATAAACTTCTTGTAATTTAGGGGGCATTACTATGAGTTAAAAAATTTGAATTCTTCAATTCAATTCATTCATTCATTCATTCATTCATTAAGGGAAATTATTGAAATATTAGAGGAAATTAAACTTAAGAAATTGGAGAAAACCAGATCAACTGATGAAAGCATAACTTAGATGGTTTAAAGAGATACCTGACACTAATGTTTCTTATAAGATATTTATGTTTAAATTGTTTATTTATAGAAATAAAAACTAAAATGATAAGGATGTGTATTAGTCTTAGGAATATATGTACATTTATGTTTTAATTGAAATTATCTTATGTTATCTTTTTATTAAATAGATATTGTTAGGCTTTGTTCATATCTATTAGGACCAATATTAAGAGTTTCCTCTCATATTTCAAACAATGCATGAAGACTTGTAAACTTTCAAAAGAATGATGTCTTTGATCAAACAGTAGTTATTAGTTGAGAGGATTTGACAAGATGAATAGGAGCATGAAGTCTCTCCTGAGTTCTAGTCTAGGAATTGAAACTTGTTATTAGTTGTTCATGATATATTAACAACAAAATATTCTCTCTCTCAACCTAATACATTAAAAAACCTATAATTTCATGAAGCTTTAAATTCTACTGACCCAACTTTCTAATATATAATTTATGGTTACAAGAAAGTTCAAAGTAAATCCTAAATTCGCTATGATCAAAAGGAAGCTCAAAGAATCTAAAAACCTAAAACTCCCCATGGTCACAAGGAATTTCAAATAATTCCCTAAATTCCCCCCCCCCCCCCCCCCCCCCCCCCCCAAAAAAAAACAACAAGATTGAGTACTTTCAACACTTCCTGGAATACCTAGAAACTTTTGAAATTATGATTTTTCAAAAATAAGAAAGGAATTAAGTAATCTAGGTATAATAGAGTATGAAAAAATATTCACCAGGCTATAGAGAAAATTAAAATAATTTAATTTATAGAATTCAAAATATTTTTGAGGTTAAAAAAAATAAATAAAACATAAGTGAAGGAAAAGAAACTTCAATCCGAAGAATAGAATCATTAATGAGTTAAGATTCTCATTTCATCTCCCCTCATTAGTTCAACTAATTAATTCAAGGTCACATTCAATTAATTGAATTTCATCCCATCGGATTTTTATTTAGTACATGTTAATTTCTTTCACATAAATATTCAAAAAAGATAAATTTTTGAAGGATTAAAGAAACTGAGGTTCAAGTTTTTTATGATTAATGGCAATACTCTAGATTCATAAAGTTAACACATTTTTATAAAATATTTCTATTTATATATATACAACTCTAATATTTAATTATGAAGAATTTCTTAATTTTAAAACATTCCTAAAATCCCTTTTAAAATCAATTAAAAACCAATTTTAGAGATAAACGTAATTTTAAAATTTACCAAAAATAATTTTTGGAATTAAAAACACAGTAAAAACCAAATTAGGAAACATAAAATAATCTTTTTTCTAATTTCATTTATTAGTGATTCCAAAAGTTTTACCAATCATAAATATTTATTTACCTTAAAATTTACAACCACGAACAACCCAAATTTAAATCCGATTAACTCAGAAGTAGTTTTGAGACAGATAAAACCCATGGAAGAAAATCACTTTTAATTAATAAGAAAGAAAAATAATTACCAACTAACAAAATACACTAATATATTTTAATTTTGTTTTTTTTACTTAAGTTTTTTCTTCTCACCTTAATTTAACAATATAAGCGGAATTATAAAGTTTAATGGTACAAATATGAAGTTGGGCTGAGTGGGTACATGACATTTTGTTTGAAAATGTTTTATAAAATATGTGACTTATAAAGAGTCTATGAAGCATGTCAGCCATTATCATTATTAATGGTGCCTTTTTTACACGACCACTCCAATATTTGAAGAAAAAATGTCTTCCAGGAGTGCATGATTGGATTGTGTCATCCCCCAAGAAAGCCCTCACAAGATGACAAACACAACTCCCATGAAATAAGAAATAAAGCAAGATTAAACTATAAAGCAATCATACTTCAACAAGAAAATCCAAAAAGTACATGAGAAAAAAAAAATGGAGAAAGAGAAGTGGGATTGAAGAAAGCTTCTCCCTCTTTGTTTTTACTTTCCAATGTCAAAGTGCATTTCCCTCACGCCAAGGAAGGGAGTGAAAGAGAAAACAAGTTGACCACTTACAATCAAAGGAAGGAAAGGGAGAAACAGCCTAGAAATGAGAGGTTTGAGGGCATTCATTGTTCATTGCCAGTTCATTTCTCATACTGCTTCTCCCCTTTTTGCAAATTTCAAACCCACTTCTTCTTCATTATGACTGCTTCCACTTACTCTCTTTGCCTTTCAACTCATAATTATTACTATTTGCTTTCATTATCGAAGCTTTTGTGTTGCAAGTCAACATAAATCATAGTTGTTATTCCATGAACATTGAAAATTATGGGGATTCATTCCCTTTTTTCCTTAATGATCAAAGCATATATTTTCAAAAGACAAGGGGCTGAAATCCAAAAAGGAACATGTAATAATCAAATAGTAGTTAGTCCAAAAGCTAATAATGCCCCCAATTAGACAAAATTACAAATTGCAGGATAGAGTAGACAAAGCAACATTGTTATATTTACCTCTTTGGGTTTCTTCTCTCTCAGTGGACACCTGACACCTTAGGCATAGTGTCCTATAAAGCAAAGCCTCAAGCTACACGATCTTTAATTATTCACATTTTCTCCTCAAACCATCCTCCCATATGAAATAGTTACGGCGTGTTTGGTAAGCTGGAGTGAGGAATGGCAATGAATCTTCATTCCTATTTCCTTTTAAATAGGAATTAATTTGTCAATTCTAATCTTATGTTTTGATACACATAGAAATGTAAGGTTGGAATAATAATTTATTTTCATTCTAGTGTTAAGTAAAAATAGGAATAAAAATTAAAGAAATAAATAAATTATCAATAATATTTGTAAACATGATTTAAAACAATAATTTTTATTTTTATTTTTATTTAGAAAAAATCTCACATTGTACATACTTCAAAATAATTTTCTATTTTTATCTAAAAAAATCCTTGATAGTTTTTTTCTATATAATAAAAGCCTATTTGGGCTTGTGATTGGAAAAAAAAATGTTTTTAAAAATTTATACCACTTTTGGGTTATTTTTTAAAAATAATTTTTAAAAACAAAGTAAAATAGAGAACTATTATTCTGATTTTTTTCATTAAAGAAAATGAATTTCAAATCAAGTGAGACTTTGTATTGAATTTATTAATAAGTTTAATAATTTTAAAAAATAATTTAAAACTCAAATATATATATATATATATATATATATATATATATATATATATATATATATATATAATATAATATGACTGAAAAAAATAATAAACATAATTAATGTTTTAGATTCTTTAATAAATCTTATAATTTTTAAAAATAATTTGAAATTCAAAAAACTAATTAATTTATTTTAAATTAAATAAAATAATTCAAAATGTCATCTTCATAACTGAATAATAAATGTATGGATATAATGAAATTTTTGGCTCAATTATACCTCAAAAAATTAAATTTTATTTATTCTTATATTCATTTAAAATATGATAATATTAGCAATTAATAATTTTGAATAATTATTCTTTATTTTTAACAAAATAAATAAATTAATAGTAATATCTATATTTTTATAATATTTATAAAAAATATAATATATTATTTTATTATATTATTAATATTCGTATTTTATTTAAAATATTTATTTCTAATTAAAAAATTATTTTTATTTTTAAGAAGACATGAATTAAATTTAGTTTATATTATATAAATTGAATTTACAGTTTATATTTTTTTATAAAATTAAAATAAATAATTATTTTAAAAAACAACTTATCTAAAAAAGCCTTTATTTTTTAAATTTTTGAAAAGTATTTTTAAAAATAACTTGTACTAGAGAATCAAAATACCCCTAGTTGGAATGAATTAAAATCCTACCTAAAAATAGAATTTTATTTATATTGAAATCACTTTTGATTTCATTCTCATTATTATTTAAATTATCTAAACATGAGAATGAATGAGATGTTTGTTTTCACTCCTCATTCCCATGTACCAAACATGTCCTTAAAAGGTTGTTTGAACATGTTTTTCGATGCTTATTTTTAAAAATTGTTTTAAAGTTAAAAGAACAACATATATATATATATATATATATATATATATATATATATATATATATATATATATATATATATATATATATATATATATATATATATATATATATATATATACAGTTTTTAATGTTTTATAAAAATAAAGCTATTTGGTAAATTGTTTTAAAAAATAGTTTCTAAAGATAAAAAATAAAAAACTTGTTTGGATAAGTTGTTTTTAAAAATATTTTTTTTGTTTTGATTTTTTAAAAATATTGTAAATTCTATTTATATAATATTAATTTAATTTAATTCATTTATTATGAAAAATAAAAATGGTTTTGTAATTACAAATAAAATAGAAAATAAATAGTTTTTCAATATAAATAATAATATTATAAAAAAATCATGAATTCTATTTTTTATAAAATATATATATATATACTATTTTACTCTATGTTAGAAACATAAGGATATTAACATTTTCATAAATTTTTAGTTAAAAATGAATAATAATAATAATTTAAAAATAATATTTTATTTAAAATGAGTAACGAATAAAGTTTAATTCTTTTAACATATAAGTGGACCAAGTTTTGGATTATATATACGTATTTAGTACTCAATTAATATTATAAAATATTTTGATTTAATTTGTAATTAATTGAATCAATTTTTTGAATTCCAAATTATTCTTAAAAATTAAAAGATTCATTCAAGAATTTAAATTATTAATTATGTTTTACTTAATTTATAATGTATTACCTAGTAAGAAAACTAAAAAAAATATGTAATTGCATGTATAGGAGAAACAGTGAAGTCATGGCTCATAATATATCAATTTTAATTTATTATTTTTTTTAGTGATTAGATTTATTTATTGAATTCTAGATTATTTTTAAAAAATGTTTAACTCATTAATATATTCAATTCAAAGTTGCTTGATTTAAAATTCATTTTTTTAGTGAGAAAATTTATAAAAATATAAATATATGTAGAAAAGAAATAACAAAGTTATTATGCACCGATTTTTGTCCATGAATTTCTAGTATTAATGGTTTATTATTTGAGATTCAAATTACTTTTAAAAATTATTAGACTCATTAATGTATTCGACGCATTAGGCCTTGTTTTATTTGGGTTTATTTGTCTAATAAAAAAATATAAAAAAATAGTGATTCTATGTAGAAAAAAATAATAAATTGGTTTTAAACCAAATTTTATTCATAAATTTTTTATTTTAATTAGATCACTCTTTGAGTTTTAAGTTCGATTAAAGGAAATTAGAGCAAAGTTACCCATTGAGCTATGATTTTAGAGCTATGAAGCCTTTGTGGCTGTTGGAAAATATGGATGATGTTCAACACATATGCTCTAGAAGTAGAGAATGCTCTGTTTATGAGAATGGGAGACTTGGTTCATTAATTTGGAATTTAACCAATGGCTTAAATGGAGTTCAGGTCCACTGAATCAAGTATGGAAAATCAGGTACAAAAGCACCCATGTTGTCCACTACAATCAAATAACGTCACTCCTTGAGATATTCCCTCAACATTCTGGATCACACCACGTATGGATGATGTTCAACACGTATGCTTTAGAAGCAGAGAATGCTCTGTTTGTGAGAATGGGAGACTTGGTTCATTAATTTGGAATTTAACCAATGGCTTAAATGGAGTTCAGGTCCACTCAATCTAGTATGGAAAATCAGGTACAAAAGCATCCCTGTTGTCCACTACAATCAAATAACGTCGCTCCTTGAGATATTCCCTCAACATTCTGGATCACACCACACATGTGTTGAAATTTTGATATTTAAAAGAAAGTTTACGACTTTTATTATTATAAAAATGAAATAAAAGAATTTTATATATGTTTTAATAAGTTTGGTAAGTAAATGTCTTAAATATTTTTACATTTAGAATTTATAGCCCTTAATTAACTTATTAGTTATCCAATCATTTTGCATACCTCTCTATAAAAACAAAATCTTACTTACCTGACTAGGACAATTCCGTCAACTCCTCTCAAAGTTATAATTAATTTTGTGAATGTGTTCATAGAAAAAATATTTATGAGAGCTATTAAGATTGTATGTTGAAGTAACTATCAACCATTTGCACTTGTTCATAAAAAAGACATTTATGAGAGCTATTAGGATTGTATGTTAGATGGAATATGGAACATTTATAGAGGTGATAGTAATTTTAGGACGATGTGTCTAGATGTTTATATATATATATATATATATATATATATATGTACACTTGATCTAGATTTTTGTATTGCTTGTATATCTTATGTATCTAGAATCATTGTCTTTGATATATATATATGATGTTTGTCTGTCTCCTTATCTCTTGTGTGTTTTCCCATGTTTATGATTCATTTGCTTTGCCATTTTTGTGACAAAAAGGGGGAGATAATTGAATATTTAACTCACTTAAACAGGGGGAGCATAGGCATATAGGCATAGAGATATTTGAGAGTTAATAATTTTGAATTCTTTAATTTAATTCATTTAACTTTTAAGGGAAATTAATTGAAATATTAGAGGAAATTAAACCTGAGACATTGGAGAAAAACCAAATCAAGTGATGAAAGCATAACTTAGAAGGTTTAGAGGGATACATAACATAGATGTTTCCAGCAAGATATTTATGTTTGAATTGACTATCTCTCTAGAACCTTTCTAAGTCATAGAAGGTTCTTCCTATGATCTTCACTCCCTATTTTCTGGTTGGAGATAGACCCTTAGGCCTTATTATTGATCTATTGCATCTTATCTAGCTTTTATTATGTTTGGTTGATTTGCATACATATATATTCTTCTCGAGCTTTGCTTTGTCCCTTGGTATTACTATAGGAATTTGTTCTTTTTTCATGCTTTCACAAGGCATCAAGCAAAATTTCCAATTATCCTATTTTGCTTTCTTGATCATATCTTATCCTGCACATTGCTTTACCTTTGGTATAGTTTTCTATATGTGTGTAGGTTACAAGGTTGGAAGACAAATACTATAAAGTGATACAAAGTATTCCCATAGTTTATTTTTAATTGAATGTTAATGTGTATTATTAAACTCAATTATGAGAGTTCAAGTGGGTTTATGTAACGTTGTTTTTGTCATAAAATTGTCAAAGGGGGAGATTGTTAGGACATTGAGTCTTGTTGTTATGTTGGCAATTTTGTTGTTTTTTATGTTTGACCATAGAAATCTTTTTAGATAGTGACTTGCTTTCAATTGAAGATTAAGAGCTGTTGTTCGTCCAACTAGGAAGTCACAAGTACATCTAAAAAGGTTTGGTTTGTGGCAAGTTAGGCTTCTTTGAGGTATAAAGGGAATCAATTTTGTTTTGAACTTAAAATGATTTAAAATTAACTTTTGAAATAGAGCAAGATTGCTCAAGTAGCCTGGAATGCTCAAGCGCTTAGGATAGCTCAAGTGAGCCTTACCACTCAAGTGCCCGAAACGCTCAAGTGGGGAGTGAGTTGGCTCGAGTGGTCATGTTGATTCTGTCGAGTTTTTCACATAAATTCAATTGAGAAACCTTCCAAAATCGAAACTCTTCGACTTAGTTGCTTATAAATATCTCATTATAACCCCTTGATGGTTAGAGATTGTGGAGAAAGATCTCATTTTGTTTAAGAGGTTTTCATTGAGGAGATCATTTTAGAGATCTTAGAGAGAAATCCTAAAGTGGCACACCATTCTTGATCTCTCATTTAAGGAATTGATTGTTGAATCTTAGTTTGAAGGCCTTCATCCTTTCAGTAAACCTGAAGTGATCCATTGGAGTAATCGAGGGTTGCTACATCGTGGACATGAATCAAGTTATAAGTACCGGAGAGTAAGTATTTAAGGTAAAGCTGCCAAATAAATTTGTGTAACTTGATTTCGTATAGTGGATTTAGATTAATAGGTCTTAGACTCCATGGCTTTTTATCTCCACAGTTAGTGTGGGGTGTTTTCCATGTAAAAATCTTTATGCCTCATTATTTATATCTTTTTATTATTTGATATATTATTTGAATTGACAAAAGGAAAGAATTGATAATCCTTAACAACTCGCAGGTTAAAAGAATTGGGTATAATTTATAAATCTTTATTGAAAATTTTTAAAATCACTCATTCACTCCCCTTCTAGGTGTTCCATATTAGACCTTTGGTTTTGCAAAAAGAAATTAGGATAAAAATTACTTTATATTTTGTAATTCAATTTATATTGTGTTTTTAATTCGAAAATTTGTTTTTGTTAAATTTTAATAATGTGTTTATCTCTAAAATTGTTATTTGATTCTAAAAATGATTTTTGAAATGTTTTAAAATTAAGAAACTTTCTATAATTAAATAAATAAATGCTGGGTTTCAGAAGTATAAATAGATAAGTTTTATTTAACAAAAGGTGTGAATTTTCATGAACCCTAAGAGAACATGGTCATTCATAAAAGACTTGAACCTCCATCTCTCAAATCTTTCAAGATTTGTCTTGAAAACACATTTGGGTTAAACAAAGGTCAATGGTTTCATCATGAAACTTTGATAAGGGCTCCAAAGGATCCACTAAGGAACACATGAGAGTAGTGATTTTTCCACATTATACCCTATGTACTATATGGAATCAATTTATTTATCTATTAATGAAATTTTTACTCTCACCAAGGAATTCATGTAAAGGAATAAACCAAAAATAGGCAATAAAGAATTTAATTTGGGAATTGAGGGACTACCTATTCAATCCCTTTCTTTCAATAATAACAATAATAATAAAGGATTTATATGTATAATCAGTAATCCAAACAAATAAAAGCTTAAATCTAATTAAAATTTTAAAATATACCAATAAGTCAATAATATTTTTATTTTTATTTTTGTTTTTTTTTATGTTTATAAGAAAAGAAAAATGCTAAAAATTATTTATTAGTTAAGCATATAGAAGAATCTAGCATTAATGAAATTTTGAAGGATAAAAATGTAAATCCAATATTATAAAATTTTAAAAACTACTTAACCTATTTTGCTATAAGTGATAAGCCAAGGTTAGTTTATTTTATAGAGTAAATTATTTTTAAAAAAAATGAATAAATAATAAGTGGTAGGAAATTTGTGCTACCAAATACACTTAACAGAGTTACACCAAAAAAATTTACACTTCAGGGAGTAGTTGTCTTTTAATTTTTTAATTTTTAATTTTTTATCAAATATCCTTTTATGATTCATCCTTTGATTCTTCAAAACCATCAAACTATGGTTATTCAACAAGAAAGTTTGATTTTGCAAGTTTTGCAATTTTGTACATGTTTTTTTCAAAAAAATTGGTTGATTAGAAGACATTATGTTCACACATTCTCACATTACCTAAAAATGAACAATGAGAAGAGTAGTGCTAGAGATTCCAATTTTCACATTGAAAAAGGTTGAATAGTAGTTATCAATGACTTGACTCTTAATAGCAAATTGATATAGTAGCTATCAATGACAGCACTTCATCACAAAAAATCAATGGTGGGAATTATTAGAGAGACCACTAGACCCACAAGGACTTGGAAGTTTCAACAATTCAAATGGAAATGGACTCCACCTACAAAAATCAACTAACAAGTCAAAGAAGGCATGTAGCTTTATAAGATATCAATGAATCACTATTCTAGTTTAATTATATTTAATTATGTGGGGAAAAGTATTAGCATTAGTAGGTTTTTCACAATTTTCATTTACCAATAAAAATATTCAAAGTTGAAACCAATATTTGAAAAATGGGAGCTTTTTTATCGTTTTTTCTTAAATTTGTTAATGTTATATGACTATTCTAATTTATCATATAACCATCAAAGAAAATAAAATTAAAAAAAAATTGGTCAAATCAATTTGAATGTTGAGGAATATCGGTAAGTGCAAAAATTAGATTAGTTGTTATCCCTCAAGGATAAAAATATCGATAATCACGGATATATTGGTACTTCGATTTTACGAATATATCTAATATATCAGAGATATATTAGTGAGTGGAATCCCCCAAAATGCTAATTTAACTATCATCAAATTAGCAACATGGGCACTAGGGCCTTCTACGCACCTTAGAGTCAAATTTCCATTGGATTTAGAATTAAAAAATTAAAAATTTAATTGTTAAATTTTTTTTTTTACCATTTAACAAAAGAATTGTGATTATCATGTGGAACATTTGGAGTGATAGAGGAATAGGAGAGGATAGAAGAAGGCTTTAAATTAATTAGTTCTTCACCTGCAACAGCCTATCATGCGTGTAAGGCTGAGGCAGCCTATAAATCCAAACCCGAACCGGTTCACTGGCCGGTCCATCTTTCCATTTTCATGAGGCTAGAGCTTTTTAGAGAATGCACTCCATGAATATCTATTTATCTAGTAAGTAGTAACATGCTTCTCCAATGCAACAAGAATTTATTATTATTATTATTATTATTATTATTTTAAAAAATAAAGTAATTATTATAAAAATAATTATATTTGATTTCCATTGAAAAAAAATAATTTATCGGTTTTTTCTTTCTTGCCCATTTTTTCTATGGTATCATGGCCATATTCAAAACCTTCTTTCAATACACGTATCTTTCCATACTCCAAGTCTAAAGGCTAAATCTAGATGTTATGTTTGGTTTTTGGAAAGTAATAAGAAAAGAAAAAAAAAATGCTAAAAAAAAGATTTTTTTTCATGCGTCGGATCTCGTCTGAAAAATATAAAAGAAAATTAAATATAATTAAAATTAGTTAGAAATTTATACATTTTAAAATTATTTAATCTTTATATAATAAAAGAAAATAAGTAAAATAAGTTTAAAAAAACATATGAAATAATTTATTAACTTTAAAACTATTTTTTATTTTCCTTCATTTCTTCTTTTTTGCTACTTTTCTTCTTTATTTTCTTTCTCTCAAATTTCTCGGAACCAAACATAGTCAAAGGAGAAACATCAATCCCTTTTGTATATAAATCTTCTAAAGTGGAAACACATATTCTCTTAAACACGAAAATTTTGGAGCTCTTCTATGATAGCAAGATATATTTTTTTATATATATATTTTTATACTTTAATTTTTTGAATAAAAAATAAATTTGAGCATAAAAACCAAAAAATTTTTTTGTAATGAATTGAAAAAGAAAAAATTTATTCCCTTCTCACTTTTAAATCTTAATTCATAAAAAATTGATGGTGGAAATTAATAGAGAGCTATGGGACTACTAGACCCACGATGACTTGGAAGTTTCAACAATTCAAGTATACTCCACCTACAAACCTAATATGCTATTCTAGTTTAATTATATTTATATACGTTTTCCTAATTTTCATTCACTAGTAAAAAATTCAAAGTTGAACTTGGAAAATGGGTTCAATTTATTTTAGACTTGGGTTGTGATTCATGAACGTAACTATCAATGACTTGACTCTTAAGGCCAAATTAATATAGGGGTTAGGAATGACTTGACTTTATTGCAAAAAATTGATGGTGGAAATTAATAGAGCTATGGGACCACTAGACCCACGACGACTTGAAAGTTTCACAAATTCAAGCAGGCTCCACCTGCAAACCTAATCTACTATTCTAGTTTAATTGTATTTATATATATTTTCCTAATTTGCATTCACTAGTAAAAAATTCAAAGTTGAACTTGGAAAATGGGTTCAATTTATTTTAGACTTGGGTGGTGATTCATGACCATAACTATCAATGACTTGACTTTTAAGGCCAAATTAATATAGGCGTTAGGAATGACTTGACTTTATTACAAAAAATTGATGGTGGAATTTAATAGAGAGCTATGGGATCACTAGACCCATGACGACTTGGAAGTTTCACAAATTCAAGTAGGCTCCACCTGCAAACCTAATCTACTATTCTAGTTTAATTGTATTTATATACATTTTCCTAATTTGCATTCACTAGTAAAAAATTCAAAGTTGAAATTGGAAAATGGGTTCAATTTATTTTAGACTTGGGTGGTAATTCATGATCGTAACTATCGATGACTTGACTTTTAAGGCCAAATTAATATAAGGGTTAGGAATGACTTGACTTTATTGCAGAAAATTGATGATGAAAATTAATAGAGAGCTATGGGACCACTAGACCCACGACGACTTGGAAGTTTCAACAATTCAAGCAAACTCCACCTACAAACCTAATCTACTATTCTAGTTTAATTATATTTATAAATATTTTCCCAATTTTCATTCACTAGTAAAAAATTCAAAGTTGAAATTAGAAAATGGGTTCAATTTATTTTCAACTTGGGTTATGATTCATGAAAAAAGTTCTTTTCTTAGAGCCTTCTAGATATTAAAGTGGAAGCAATATTTGGAAGATCAATGCTTCTTTCTTTCTTCTTTGTTTTTTTTTCTTAAATTTTTTAATCATGTTATATGAGCATTCTAATTCATCATACAACCATCAAAGAATATTCAAGATTACTTACTAGTGTAAAAAACCTAGACTACACCTGTGAAGTCCCTCAACATGTGCGCCAAATAATATTTGCACCTCAAGCAATATTATTTAAATCTTTGAATATGCTTTCAAATGTTTATGAAATTCGCCGTTGTCCTTTCTTTATAAATCTTTGATATGGATTGTAGTCTAAACATTAGAACTTGTAGGATGATGATAAGAGAAGTGTTTTCGTGTACTCACGTTGCCTTATTCTAATTAATAAGACAAGTTTAGGATTAAAAATAAATGGATCAGGGATGAGTTTAAGATTTTTATTTTTTATTTTTAAAATTTGGATTAGAATCGAAGGGGATTATTTCTTTGTCCCACTCTGCCTTACCCGATTATATATATCAAAAATAAAAGATTATATTTATTTTTAACATATATAACATAAGAAATTTACTTTTCTTTAAAAAAATTATAAAATTTGTTTATTTTAAATTATATTTATTTTTTATGTAGTTTAAATTTTTAAAAGAAATTGATTTTTTTTAAAATAATAATAATAAACTAGAGAGAGTTAGTGTGAGAATTTCTCATACATGTCCCACCTTATTAATTTTTTTAATTTTTTTGGATAGGGATGAAAATAGATATAAATATATGTAATTTAAAAATTTTTAAAGAAATTGAAAAAAAAAAAAAAAGATGGGATTGTCCTAGTTTGTTAATTTTTTTTTAATTTAAATTTTGAGTTTATGGAGTATAACATTTAATTAATACAAGATAAAAATAATTATATTTGATTTCCATTGAAGAGAATAATTTATCATCTAGTAAAGCTCTCTCTCTCTCTCTCTCCATTTTTTTCTATGGTATCATGGGCATATACATAACCTTTATTCGATACTCCTATCTTTCCATGCTCCAAATCTAAAAGCTATGTTTGAGTCCTAAAAAGTAGCAAGGAAAGAAAAAAAATGCTAAAGAAAATAGTTTTTTCACATTTTGTTTCACTTTGAAAATTAATAAAAATCAAATCAAATCAAATATAATTAAATTTAGTTAGAAATTTATGTATTTTAAAATTATTTAATCTTTATATAATGAAGAAAATAAGTAAAATAAGTTTGAAGAAGCAAATGAAAATAATTTATTAACTTTAAATTTATTTTTTATTTTCCTTCATTTTCTCTTTCGTTATACTTTTCTTCTCTATTTTTCTTTCCTCACATTTTCCTTCAAATTTTTTGGGAACTAAACATATCCAAAGGAAAAAATATCAATCCCTTTTGCTTATAAATCTTTTAAAATGGCAACACATATTCTCTTAAATAAGAAAATTTTGGAACTCTTCTATGATAGCTAGATATATATATATACACTTTAATTTTTGAATAAACAATAAATTTTAGCATAAAAACCAAAAATATTTTTTGTAATGAATTGAATAGGAATTGAAAGAGAAAAAATATATTCCCTTCTCACTTTTAAATCTTATTTCATAAATATTTATTCATTATATATATATATATATATATATTGGGTTTTACATTTACTAATATAGACTTTTTTTCATATCTGATTTTTAAAAAAATAAAAATAAAAAAGAAATTTATTTAAAGAAAAATGTTATAATAAACTCAATTTTAGAAAAATAATTAAAAATTTTCTTTTACAATTATTTTTTTTTTAAAAGAAAATTGACATATTTTATATTGTTGCATTAAGAATATTAATAAAAGTAAATAAATTCATATCATTGAAAATAAATAATATGGATCCCTAATTGGTTGTCTAACTTCCCATCACAAATTTAGAAATATTTCAACCACATTTAAAATAGATCAATCTTCTTTTAATTCCAAATTCTTTATTGTATCATATATTACAATTATTTATGCATTATTGAAATTATATATGCAACAATTTAAAGATTATTTCTCAAGGACCTTGACCTTCATTTTAATCAATGCTTTTATTTAGTTTTCTATTTAGTATAGTTTTCTCTCTGCATCAGCAATTTATTTCTTCAAAATGATGATACCAAGAGAAGGCCTTGGCTCAGGCCCACGGGGCAACTCATGGCCCAGCCTTTAAAATCTAACCCAAGCCCCCAACTCGGGCCAACATGGTGTCTAGTCTACTTATTATAATAGATTCCATTAGTTTGAGGGAGTTTAAATTTTTTAACTACAATCTATACAGTACAATTTATATTAGTTGCATAATTATTCCATTAATGATCTTATATTATATTTAATATAAACATGTATAATTTAATGACATATAAGTTGTAATAAATTATATTGACTATGTAAAAAAATAAAGTCGGCGTCATAGATAAGAAAGCAGATTTAATTGATCACGTCTTTCTAATAATATTAATTTTTTTATTATGTTAGCTATATTTAAATATGATCTACCTAAAAAGAATCTACAAATTTGTTAAGATTCTATTCATGCTACCAACACTTGAATTTCTTGATTTTAAAATAAATATGAACCCGAATTCTTCCATATCAAACTCAAAAAATGGCTTCCATAGTATTACACAAAACCAATTTAAGAGGATAAATTTTATTTTTTTTGAATTGCTTTTCTAATTATTTATTCTTTTTTCTTCTTCTTCTTTTCCCTATTAAGCTCCAAATTATTTTAACGTTAAACAATTCCAAAAAATTTGAATTTATCATTATTTAAAGTAAACACCATTCATGATAAATAGTAACCTTAAAAGTATTGTGTTTAATATTTTGAATAAAACAATACATAAAAGAAAGAAATATTTGTGCCAAAGGAACAAGATCATTTTTACATTTGGAAAAACAACCTCTAATTATTGAAAATTATAAATATAATCCCAATTTGACATTTTTGCCCTTATTATTATTATTACTATTATTTAAAAAAGACGTGTTTGGATGTGAAATAGGGATATAAAAAATATTGTTGGAGGGTTTTATCCAAAAAAAAAAAAGTGTTATATTTTATGTTTTTAAAATATGAAGGTTATTCTTGTGAATATGTGATTTTTTTTTTAATCCTTTTAATTAAATAACCAAAAAAGTAATGATATGTGAAAGTAAAAATAAAAGATCGGAGAAATTGACGTAAAGATAAGATTGCAATTTTTACTTTTAACTTGTATCAATAGTTAACTAATTGAAAAAAATGTGACAATTACATGTATAACCACATTCTTTTCCATGTCAATTAAAACTGCAACAATAATTAGTTTAAATATCATCTAAACTAAAAACTTATAACATAAGGTTATAATATTTATAATAAGAATGATAATAACAATTACAAGAAAAAAATAGTTAGTTGAGAAAAAGGAAAAAAACAAAAAATGGTAGTTTTGTCTTTTCTCCTATTATGGATTTCTAAGTAAAATTAAATTGAAACCCTTTATACCAGTTATATTTATTCACACAACCTATAAAATATTTATTTAAAAAATGATAATTTAACATATTGAAACGTGATTTCAAGGATATTGGTATTTATTTTAACTAATGCTTTTATTTTGGTTTTCTATATAATATAGTTTTTGACATGACTGCATTTATGGTTCAAAGTAATAATATCAACACCACTCAAGGTTGTCTTAATGTCAAGCCCATGCCTCTCTCATGGCCAGCATGGTGTCCAATCCAATTATTGATAGATACTATCGTATGATGGAATTGCAAATGCCTACCAATACCTTATAAAATATAATTTATTGTTACTTATATAAATATATCATACAACTATTTTGTCACTTTAAGGACCTTACATTATAATTAATAGTAAATATATGTAGTTTAATAAATGTGTAGTTTATTATTATTATTAAACAAAGAGGGTTTGTGTCTCACACAATTAAGAAAATTATTTAATTGATCATATCATCTTCATGCATGTTACAAACACAAGTGATCATATGTATGCTTGATTTTAAAATGTATGTGACATGCAATTTGAGCTAATAAAAAATCAAAATGTGACTCCCTATTTGATATTGGAATCAATCCTATAAGGAATGTGACTAACAAATTGAAATATTATTTTGGAATTCCCATTTGTTATACTGAAGATTTATACTTAACTTGTTTTTTTAATTATCTATTCTTTTCTTTCTTTTTCTTTTTTTCCCTTTAATGTGAACTCCAAATTATAATAATTCTAAAAATTCCTAAAAAACTTCAATTTGTCTTTATGAAAATAAATATCATGCTCAATAAATAAGTAACCTTGAAAGCAATGTGTTTAGGATCTTGTATTAAACAATACATAAAAGAAATGATAATTAAGAATTAAAACAAAAACAGAAAATTTAAGCAAAGATAAGGGTGCAAGTTTTAACTCATATCAATCATGTGTTAGCTGATACGTCGTCCAGTTCTTCAATTGTGGTCCATCACTTTGACCATGTCCTCCATCATCTCTCTTCCACTGCGGTTAAGGAGCACGTTCCACCAACTGCTCAACATGGTGGCAAATACCAAAAACGTGGTTTGATGGGAAGCCACGATTTTTGTTTTTTAAATATTGGTCTTGGTCCCGAGCTCCTCTCTCCTGCTGCTGCTTCTTCAGAAATACACCATCTAAAAGGAGAGATTAGAGTTTGGAAATCAAGTCTCGTACCAATTACAGAAATCTAAATAATGGCTGGAGGTAAGTATGATCCTAAAATTTTTTAGAAATGATTTTTATGGTAGAAGTTTCATATGCTTGGATTGATTATATTGCATGAAAACTTCTTACATTTGGTATCAGAGTGATTCAATCTTACCTCTGCCTTGTATTGTTTTTTTGCTTGAAATACCTTGCTTGCTGACCGAAAAAATTACAGTCAGTCATATTGAACTAAATATTGAGTTAACATATTGCATGGTATAATTACTATGGCGGAGACTGTTAACCAGAAATTGGGTGGAATGGTTCAGCTCCTGTGGTTTACTGCCACCTACAGCCATGTGACCCATTCAACTACAACGTCTTTTAATCCAGTTTTTTTTTTTTCACCATAAAACCCATCTCTTTCTCTCTCTACATACATATTTTCAGCCACATAAAAGATCTTCATCAGGAAACTACTTATTTAATTTTCCGAATTATCATTTAAAATCACTTCATAAGTCTATTACTGAACCACCCCATCCTTTTTGTGATGGCCATTGACGCTGCCATGGCTGGCCATGATGATCTGGCCGGAGTGTATAGAGGTTGGCTGCTGGTGATGTAGGCGGCTCCATGGCTAGCCCGTGACTGTGAGTCACGCAAAGCCTTCCCGAAGTGCTTTGCATTTAGGAATTTTATTCAAGCCATAGCTGTTTGAACTTTTCCTTCTGGGGGGGTTCAATTCCACTATCATGATCTCATACCATTTGGATAAGGCTACAGAAACAATTTGCAGTTTCTGGTCATGGTGGTGGGCAGGTACATCAAGGAAATGAACAGCTCCATGGTCGTCGGGTCCTCGTGGCTTGCCAGTTGTTGGATATCTCCTTTTCTAGGCAGCAACCTTCATCATTCATTTGCAGAATTGGCTGCCGATGAAGGAAAGTTGCAACGCTAAAGCCGGTGCTCACCTCGCTAGCTGCGATACCAGCACACACATCGCCAAGGCTGGCCTACCCGTATGATGCAGGCTGTCCAAGGCTTGGATTACTGTCGGTACTACTAGTGATGGTGTAATCCACGTGGGTGGCAGTGCGCACGTCGCTGTAGGTGTCGATGCAGCCCACACGGGTCACGGCGTGCATGGCAATGTTGGTGATGAAGCAGTCCACAGGGTGGCGGAAAATAAAGATGGTGGGTTCAGTGAGGTGTTATTAATTTGTTGAACCTAGAGAGAGAATGGGTTTCCACTAAAGCCCACTAAAGTTTTGGGCCTTTAAATAAATTGCTATTGGGCCCATTAGGCTCAATGCATGAGCAGTGGCCCATTTTTGCAAAATAAGGGGCTTCAAGTATTGGTTCATTGGATGATTGTTAAAAAATTGGGCCAGTTTAAGCCCTTTTTGGCCCGATTTGATTTTTTTATTTTATTGGGCATGGAATTGATTGTGTTTCTTTAAATTATTTTTAAATTATCATGTGAATTTTATACATGCAAAATAAATTATTATATACTGATTTATATGTTTGTATGTATAAAAATTGTAGCCTAAATTAAAATTATAGCTTTTAATGCATGCAATTGTTGCCTAAAATTGTGTTGGATATATTAAAATTATATCATATAGTTTTAATGTCTAGTGAAACCATATGATTTTAAATAATTAAGGAATAGCCATAGCATCCTTAATTATATAAAAATTATATATTAAGTAAATAGGGATCACATTATGGACATTAATTGTAATTAATTAAATAAATATGATGATTTTACCCCACAGGGATTTCATTATGTTTATATAATTAATTAGGATAAAATATTAAAATTATTTTTTCCTAATTTACCCACAGGAGTTAGGAAGAATTAATTTGATAGGTTTATCATAAAGCTTTTAGATAGAAAATATCAAACTATATTCATAATCAATTTCATAAATTCAATAAAATAGTTTGATAAAATCTATTATAAAGATAATGAATCTGATTGAATTAAAGATTTAGCCCACAGGCAATTTTTAATAAAATTAGATTCATTTTTAAGCATGTTCTACATTGGTAAAGCATGAATTTATATTAAAGCCTCAAATTTTTTTAATAAGCTTGTAATTCTTTTGTGCAGTTTTACCTAGCATATCTGATATTCGTTGTGAGGTTCCCGAACTTAGGGGAGATAACTTTAAGATATGGAAGGAGAGAATTCTTCTTCAATTAGGGTGCATGGACATAGACTATGCCATAAGGAAAGATAACCCTACCTCATTTGTTTGTTATGAATCTAATATGGTTAATGTAAATACCAACACATGGTGGATTGATTCTGGATCTACAATCCACATTTCAAATTCCTTGCAAGGTATGCAAAACCTAAGGAAGCCAATGACAAGTGAGTAATTCATCTTATCCGGAAACAAGATGGGCTCACATGTGGAAGCAATAGGGACATGTTATTTAACTTTAGAAAGTGGTTTTGTTTTGGAATTGCAAAAGACCTTTTATGTATCAAGTTTCTCACGAAACTTGATTTCAATTTCTAGACTTGTACCGTTTGATATTCCTTTCATTTTTCAGAAACATCTTTCAGTTTGATTTATAAATTTGATTGTGTTGGGAATGGTATTTTGTCTGATGGTCTTTATTGCATATTCTTACAAAATGATACCACTCATAATTCATTACATGTCCAAACTGGCCTTAAAAGATGTGTTGTAAATGAGGATTCCTTTACATTGTGGCACCGGAGATTAGGTCATATCTCCATAGGTAGAATCAAAAGGTTGGTGAATGATGGGGTACTTAGTACTCTAGATTTTACTAACTTTGAGACTTGTGTGGACTGCATTAAGGGAAAGCAAACCAACAAGTCAAAGAGAGGTGCTACTAGGAGTTCCGCCATACTAGAGATCATACATACTGATATATGTAGTCTTGACATGGACTCTCATGGTCAGAAATACTTCATCTCTTTCATAGATGATTTCTCACAATACATGTATCTCTACATACTTCATAACAAAAATGAAGTTTTAGATGCCTTTAAAGTTTTCAAGGCAGAAGTAGAGAAACAATGTGGTAAACAAATTAAGATCGTGAGATCAGATAGAGGTGGAGAATATTATGGTAGATACTTGGAAGATGGACAATCACTTGGGCCATTTGCAAAGTTTCTTCAAGAACATAGGATTGTTGCCCAATACACCATGCCTGGTTCTCCAGACCAAAATGGTGTTGCAAAAAGAAGAAACCGAACTTTATTGGACATGGTGAGGAGTATGCTTAGCAGCTCAAAACTTCCTAAATTCTTGTGGACTGAAGCACTTAAGACAGCAGTGTATATATTAAACCGAGTTCCAACCAAGGTTGTCCCAAAGACGCCATTTGAGTTATTGAAATGTTGAAAACCGAGTTTGCAACATATGCGCGTTTGGGGATGCTTGTCTGAAGTAAGAATTTATAATCCACAAGAGAAGAAATTGGACCCAAGGACTATTAGTGGGTATTTCATTGGATATGCTGAAAAGTCTAAGGGGTACAGATTTTACTGTCCATCTCACAGCACTAGGATTGTGGAATCAAGAAATGTTAAATTTCTTGAATATGACTTAGTCAGTGGGAGCGATCAATTCAGAAACATAGTTTCTGATATTGATCATACAGAGTCTCAACCTTCCACTTCAAGTGATAGATTGTTTATTGTTCATAACACCCCTCAAGTTCAAACGGGTGTAGAACGAATGATCGTTGAAGTTCAACCAATCATTGAAGTTCCACAAGCTATTAACAACATTCCAGTAGATCAAGTTAATCAGGAGTTGCCTGATACTTCTGAACAACAAGTTGAACCTCATACTTCCTCAGAAGATATTGGTGCAACCTTAAGAAGGTTTACTCGAACTAAGAGGTCAGCAATTCCTAGTGATTATGTAGTGTATCTACAAGAATCTGACTACAATATAGGAGCTGAAAATGATCCTGAATCTTTTTCACAAGCCATGAGTTGCAAAGAATCAAAATTGTGGTATAATGCCATGAAGGATGAGATGAGTTCCATGAGGTGCAACGATGTTTGGGACCTTGTTGAGTTGCCTAATGGTGCAAAAGCCATTGGCTGTAAATGGGTTTTTAAGACAAAAAAAGACTCATTAGGCAACATTGAGAGATACAAGGCCAAACTTGTTGCAAAGGGGTTCACTCAGAAAGAAGGAATCGATTACACGAAAACTTTTTCTCCTGTATCTAAGAAAGATTCCTTGCACATTATATTGGCATTAGTAGCCCACTTTGATTTGGAATTGTAACAAATGGATGTGAAAACAACATTTCTTAATGGAGAGCTAGAGGAGGATGTTTACATGAAACAACTTGAAGGATTCCCTTCTAGTGATGGTGAGCAATTGGTTTGTAAGCTTAAGAAATCCATAGACGGTTTAAAACAAACGTCCCGCCAATGGTATTTAAAATTCCATAACATAGTTTCTTCATTTGGTTTTGTAGAAAATGTTATGGATCAATGCATATACCTTAAGGTTAATGGGAGCAAATTTTGTTTTCTTGTTTTATACGTGGATGACATCTTACTTGCAACAAATGATAAGGGTTTACTTCATGAGGTGAAACAATTCCTCTCTAAAAATTTTGACATGAAGGATATGGGTGAGGCATCTTATGTCATTGGCATTAAGATCCATAGAGACAAATTTCAAGGTATCTTAGGTTTGTCTCAGGAAACCTATATCAATAAAGTTTTAGAGAGATTTCGGATGAAGGATTGTTCACCTAGTGTCTCCCCTATAGTGAAGGGTGATAGGTTCAATCTGAACCAATGCCCGAAAAACAATCTTGAGAGGGAACAAATGAAGAACATTCCATATGCTTCTGCAGTCGGAAGCTTGATGTATGCTCAGGTCTGCACAAGCCCTGACATTGCATTTGCTGTTGGAATGTTAGAACGATATTAGAGTAACCCAGGTATGAACCACTGGAAAGTTGCAAAGAAAGTGATGAGATATCTTCAAGGAACCAAGGATTACAAGCTTATGTACAAACGAACAAGCAATTTAGAGGTTGTTGGCTACTCAGATTCAGACTTTACTGGCTGTGTTGATTCACGTAAATCAACATCTGGATACATTTTTATATTGGCTAGTGGAGCTATATCTTGGAGGAGCATTAAGCAGACCTTGACTGCTACTTCTATTATGGAAGCTGAGTTCATATCTTGTTTTGAGGCTACTTCACATGGTGTATGGCTTAAGAGTTTCATTTCCGGGCTTAGAGTTATGGATTCAATATCTAGGCCATTGAGTATATATTGCGACAATTCAGCTGCAGTCTTTATGGCGAAGAACAATAAAAGTGGAAGTCGAAGCAAGCATATCGACATTAAGTATCTAGCCATAAGAGAATGTGTTAAAGAAAAGAAAGTGGTTATTGAGCACATTAACACTGAATTGATGATCGCTGATCCTTTGACTAAGGGCATGCCACCGTTGAAATTCAAGGATCATGTAGTGAACATGGGACTTAGTTCCCATATGTAGTTTCTATTGTACAAACTCTTATTATGATGTTTTCTCATATTGATGTGCACCTTTATTTAATTTTGAGAAAATTCAACTTCATTGGACCAAGAATGAACATAGGGCTTATTCATTAAGTAATATTGTCACATAAAGTATAATGTTAAGAAATGAGTACACTGTAATACATGGAAGGTAACACTCGTTAAATAGAGGACTTATCGCCATGATTCATGTATTTGTTACTTAATAGGAATAATTGATGGATTGAGATAGGACATTAGGTTAAAGGTGTGGACCAAGTGGGAGAATGTTAGCTGATACGTCGTCCAGCTCTTCAATTGTGGTCCATCACTTTGACCACGTCCTCCATCATCTCTCTTCCGCTGCGGTTAAGGAGCACGTTCCACCAACTGCTCAACATGGTGGCAAATACGAAAAACGTGGTTTGATGGGAAGCCACGATTTTTGTTTTTTAAATATTGGTCTTGGTCCCGAGCTCCTCTCTCTTGCTGCTGCTTCTTCAGAAATACACCATCTAAAAGTAAAGATTAGAGTTTGGAAATAAAGTTTCGTACCAATTACAGAAATCTAAACAATGGCTGGAGGTAAGTATGATCGTAAAATTTTTTCAGAAATGATTTTTATGGTAGAAGTTTCATATGCTTGGATTGATTATATTGCATGAAAACTTCTTACATCATGCACTAGCAGAGGAGAAAAAAGGTGGTTGTTGCCAATTTGTGACTTCCCAGATAATCCTATGTTTTCTCCCATCAACCTTGTTGACATTGAAGAAGATTAAAAAAAAAAATTGTTAGATGCATTCCTATGGGAGATGAACTTCGACTATCCTAATTATTTAGTTTTTGGTATATGTTGAAAATTTCCAAGTTAATCATTTTACTTCGAAATATTTTTAATAATGTAGTTCAAAATTTCAACAAAGTTGGGGCAAATGGGGGCATTATCACCATTTATATAGAGCAAATATTTAGAGGCTTAAACAAACAATTATGGGATGATTATAATTCAATTAAATTATAACTCATAATTATAATTGTGAGGAGGGAACAATAATTGTAGAGAAATAACTTAAATATAACTCAACAAATATTAGAAAAATACATATAAATATTACAATATTCTACTCCTAAGAAGCTTAAATAATTCACACCAAAAATTTATGTAAAATAAGCCCAAAATTAATATGGCTTCAAAAAGCCCAATACATGGCCCAAAAGACTGGTGCCAAGCAAATATCAAACATGGCCTCATACACAAACCCCTGGTCTTGGTTGATGACACAATATGTGATGTTGTCTGGTATGGAGTTGGGAAATAAATTGTAAGATAAAACAAGATTGTATGAGAAATTGCCAAAAGAAATGATATGTTTAGTTATATTTTCTTAAACTTGTTTTAAAAAATTTGTTTTTAAGTCAAGGGATAAATAATAATGTATTTTTTTTCTTCTCAAAATGGTGATTTATGGCAAGTTGTTTTCGAAAAACAAACAAATGAAAAACATTTTTGGATAAATTTTATTTATCTTTTTAAAACAATTTTTTATTTTGATTTTGTAATAAATTTGTGAATTTAAATTATACTAACATTAAATTAAATTAAATTATTACTAAAATAAAAATTAGTTTTGCTATTACAAATGAACTAAAGATAAATAGTTTTTGATAAAATATGAATGTAATTTTTTGGTTAAAATTAAAGACTTTTAAATGGAAGACCTTTTGCATATTTTGAGATGTTAGGAGTGACCTAACACATTAATTTTTTTTTTCCCTAGGGAAAGGAAATTAGAAGCATAGGAAAGAGAGTTTTGGTTTGTATGAGAAGGATCAAAGGAGGATTCTTAGCTAAAAAAAAAGTGAAATAGAAAAGAAAGAGAACAAGGAAACTAAGAAAAGAGACTCACTTTAAGGTTATAAGGAGGAGATACAGCAGACGAAAGAGAAAGTAACTGTCACACTCTAATCTCTCATCTCATTGCCATCAAACTGAAAGATCTATCTTCCTTCACATCATTGGTAAGTGCCTTAACACCTTGCATTTCAATTATGATCATCTTCCTTCTTATTAGAATGTTAAGCTTGAAACATGAAATCCATCCCATGAATGGATTTAATAGTTGTGTAATTTGATTGGTTTCATTTTTGTAGATGATGTTCAAATTATCCTGTTCTCTAGGCCAAATAAATGAAGAAGAAATAAAAATTAGATCAATTTTAAACTCCCAAGTGAAGATCTTGCAAAAGCATGAAAAAAATGACATGTTCATTTTAGAATTGATGATTGAAGATGAAATCATGATTTTCCATTATTTAAGACCTAAGTGATGGGATAAACACAAACAATGTACAACCAGGTTTTATCCCCTCTTGTGAGAACCTAATAGGAATCAATCAAATAGAGCAACAAGAATTCACCCAATCAACAAGTATATGAACACCAACAATTTTTATCATGGAAAACCTTCGCCAATGTGAGGAATAAAAACCACGGGACCCTTAGGCCACTTAAAAACTCCACTAATATAATCAATGGGTTACACAATTATCTCTAGATAAAACTAGAGGCATACATCAACCATATCTCAAGACAAATTAATCTTGGCAATTTCAACAACTTTGCATAAAAACAATGGAAAAATCTCACCAAACATAGCCACTGTTCTTGGACTGAAATATAACTGTTCCAAACTCCAAATCCAATCTCAACCGTTCAGAATGAATATCAATTAGTTTTGAACATGCTCACCAAAAATCATCTCAATCGAACCACAGATTAACTTTGAACAGAGCTCATGATTAAAATTGTCCGAATAGAAAACTCACCAAAATAGAGGCTCTATTCTCGGATTGAAAGAAGACTGTCCGGAACTCCAAATCTGATCTTCACCATTCAGATTGAAGATCAATGAGTCATGAACCTCTCCTCCAAATTTCAGGTCGATCGGTCCACAGACAAAGCGGGATCAGACCTTTGATGAAATCTGGATAGTGAAGAAAAACCAAGTTTTTCTCTCTAACTTCAAAAATGGTGGTTCTCCCCTTCTCTCTCTTTTCTCCTTCTACTCTCTTTTTCTTCTACCTCCGGTGGCTGCGCTAAAAAAAATTGGAAGAAGAAGAAGAAGAGGGATTCTTCTTCTAACCCTTTTATATAAAGGCCTAAGAGGCCTTAAATTTTGGGCTCTTAATTTGGGTCTTCCACATGAGGAAAAACCCAACACTAAGAATATGAGATAATGCTTTAGACCTCAAATGGTACAAATTGTTAAAATCCTCATTTTCACAATAAATTTAGTATTGGGTTAAGATCGCATGGCCAAGACCTTATAAGCCTTACCAAAGAAAGATATTTAATTAGGTTTGATTAGTTAAGGATAAACAAAAAATTTTACAACAAAATATTCTAGAAAAAGGGATAAAAAATCAAAAGAAAGAATCAGTTTTTAACCTCAGTGGTCATTTGACCCTAAGAGGATGGTCAAGCCTCCTAGGGTGCTCAATTGCCTTTTGGCAACAAACCCCTTCAATCTCCATATCCCATGCTCATCATTTTCACTTCTTTTCCCATTATTTTGAGTGATAAAGTGTGACTCTTTAAGGTGTATTTGGACTTATTTTTGTCATGAAAATGAAAGAGAAAAAATTGCACCATTTACTCGTATAGCTTCCATGAAAATCAATTACCTTATCTCCATCGCTCTATTCATTCATTCACATGATCTACCATGCTCTTAGTCATTATGCTTATCTTGTACATAATTTTAATGAGGCATCCATCGAATAATTAATTGAAAATAAAGTTTCTCTTAGTTCATTAATAGAGACCAAGTTTGAATTGAGCCTAGAGAAGTGTTTTTATGACTTCCCAATAAGTAAGTTGACTCCCAAACTTGATCTAGGCTTTGCAATCATTGTCTTTTTGTTTTTGTTTTTGTTTTTGTTTTTTTTTTCATTTCTAGGAGTTACCACGGTTTTAATTTTCTTATTTTGTTTTTTCTATTTAAAAACGAAATAGAATAATTAAACAACTCTAAAATTTTATCAATATAAAAAAGAGTTTTTCAAATAAAAAGAAATTCAAGTATCAAGGTTGCACCTTGAAGAGGAATATGTTATTATTCCTACAATTGCAACTGAAAATGATCAAGTAATTATGTTTGACATTATTCAGGATGTAAATCCATATAATCAAGACACTCCTGAGTTACCTCCTGCTCGTATTGAAGAACCAACTTCTATTCATGAGGAGGAACAACAATAACCTTAATTGGAAGTGCCATTGAGAAGATCCACTAAAAAGAGCAGAACAAAGATTCTAGATGACTATATCATGTATCTGCAAGAACACGTGTTTGATATAGGATTAGAAGATGATCTTATTGGGAACCCTAGATCTTTGTTCTCATGCCCTGATCTTATAGGGTGCATGAAAACCTATCATAGGCTCTCTAAATCAATCGTAACGGAAAACTAAATATTCAAAAACCAATATTGATACCATAGAATTCATAGATCTAGAGAATAAAGCCACATACCTTTGATCTAAATGTTCATAGATCAATTCCAATCAATGTAGATAACTCCAAAGTAGTAATGGACCTTGTAAACACTATGATCTTCTGCCTGATAAATCTTCCTTGTGTTTAGGCATTGAGATGATGGGGATCTTAAGGGTAGAGGCTAAGGTTCTTTCTTTATATTAAGGAAGAAAATGGCAAGACCTAGAAATCCTAACCCCTAAAGGGGTATTGATAGGCTTCCTACTAACCTTAAGTGACTTAAGCTCACCATGACCTTGGATCACTTAATATAGTCTAAAAAGGTTGCTAATTGATTAATTAACCATATAGGACCCTAATTAATCAATTAGCCTATTTCAGAGATACTACTCACTTATCCCTATGTAACCTTAAGTAATTACCAAAATGCCTTTATGCATAAAAGTGAACTGAAAACTCATCTAACCCTCATAAACCGTGTTAACAAGGAATATGGCTTAGAACAGGGACCGATAGGACCCATAGGAGTACTATCTCCCTCAAAATCAAATTTTGAAATTCACTTAATATCTTACTATAGAGAGTCAACTGCACTATAGTACCCTATATATATCACAACAGGACACCAAGTGCTCAAATCTATGGCCTACTATCCACTACATGCAGACTCCTCATGAATTGGTGTTCATAATCTAACAAAGTAGTGTTATCACCTATCAATATTACCTCTCAAATCCTTGAGTTACAGATCCCACTTATTATGTGATCAATTGACATACTCTAACTCCAAGGAGCATATGTCAAATTCCATTAAAGGAATTACTATGGCTACAGATTTCATGATCACATGTCCTTTGGATCACCCAAGGGTACACATTGTCTCAATCCCATGAGATATCATGGTGCCTCTATTGAGAATACTTATTGCTATAAGCCTCCATCAACAATGACCCAATCCATAGGGACATTCTAGATTTTAGCCTTTTTAAAAAAATGATTTTTCATAATTTTATAATAATAAAAAAATATTTACAACTTTATTTTTATTAAGAAAAAAATGACTTTCCAATTGTATTTACAACTTATTAAAAAGACATTACATTTTTTACTTGAAATTTTTTTTATTCTTTTTATCTAAAAATTGATTTCACGGTTTTTTTAATTTTATTTTAAATGATTCTACAGTTTTTATTTTAAAAGAAAACGACTTTGCAATTTTATTTAAAAAACAAAATAAAAAAATCTTGTAGTTTTATTATAAAAAAAATCAATTTTTTGGAGAAAAAAAAAACATTCAATTTACAAAAATAGGATTTTTGCAGTTTGTTAAAAAAAAAAAGAAAAAAAAAAATTGTTTGCTATAAAAGACTTTTGCAATTTATTAAAAAAAAAAAAAAACACTTTTTGCAATTTTGTTAAAAAAAAAAATGCATAACATATTAATCTTCATTACTTTTGTAGGGTTATATTAAGCTATATGCATCAAGTCAATGACATTCACTCCATTTTGTTTCCTTACAAATTCATTTTTGAAATGATGAAAGTTCATTGATTTATTTCTTGAATTCCTAACCTCGGCCTTACTTTTGCCAAAGTCAAAATAAACTCACTTCAAAAGCTATGAGATACACTTCCTATAATAATTACCGATCGCACTCTTATACACAATCTTATTAATGTCTTGTGTTTTTCCATGTACATATTTTCCCGCTTGACATGAAGAAGTGAATCATGTCTAGGTATCACATCCCCCGCACTTGGATACATTTTGGCAAGAAGTGTGTGCACACGTGTCAGAAGCTGATCCTCCACCTGCAGATTCTTAGCAACCAAACTTGGAGTTCATGTCCCAAAACCCTCAAGTTCGATTAACCTATGAACAAGGATGGCATATTAGTTTGATTAATTTTGTAAGCTTTGGAACTCCAAGAGGGCATTGTGGCACATTTGATCCAAGGAATTGTCATGCTAATGTATTGTCAGTTATTGAATAGGTAAGAAAGACTTTTTTTTGCTCATATTCAATTTGAAACTAGTAACTTACACTCTGATCTTCCCTGCATTTGCATTAAAATTATTATAGGAAATTTTATACTTTACTCGAGAAGATCCTCGACTTTGTCTGTCAGGAGTCAAGGGTTTTAAAGGCAGTATGACCTTCCACACTTCCAGTCATAATGTACCAATAAATCATGCAACAAGCAATCAGAAGCATGATGAGTAGAGAAGTATACGTGCTTGTGTAGTTCTGCTTGTCCTACAATTTTATCACTATCTTCTCTTATTATTTTAGTTTTCATTTCTAGTTTCTTGTTTCTTGTTTCTTAGGTATCAAGATTCAAATGGCTTCATTTCTTCATGCCCTCTTCTTATTTCATTTTTCACTCTATTCTTAATATGATTTCCAAGGCATTCCTAACTGTTGGGATGGAACTACAGGCCTGTATTGCACAGGAGGGTTGTGCAATCAACAACTAGGCTTGGAGACACTTGCCTTGGAGTGCTCAAAAGCTTCGTAATTGAAGCTCTTTCCGATTACTGAAATTCCTATCCTTGCTTGCTCAAATGGAGGAAAGGAGTATCGTGGTTTTGTCTAGAATGTTGAATTAGTAAATAATGCATTTTCTCATACAGTTCTACTTCAACCTTACCATTTTGTACATTTATTCAAACTTCAAATAAGCAATATATGCCTTTTTCCTTTTTTAAATCAAGCCATTTATTGGAAACCTCTTCATGGACAAATTCAGTGAAGAGCCTCTCCATTCATCCACCCGTGCTAGTTTCAAATTGATAGACATTCTGCATTTGATGTTCTGGATCTTCAAAATTTCATGCTCAAACCATAATCGACTCAAGCAGCACACCTTCAATCTATGCAAGTTTTTCATTCGCCTTTAATCCCAGTGCCAGGGTAAAGGGGACAACTCGAATAAAAGAAAATGCTAGGTGACTACATACAAGGCTGAACTTTGGTGGAATGGTAATCTTGTCTCGACCTTTAGGGCCCCTGGTTTCTCACACAGCCAAAGTTGTTTAAATAAGGTGCTCAACCAGCCAAGCTTTGGTTTCTCAAACAGTTCTACCTAACCGTTTTATACATTTTTGTTCAACTTTAGATGAGGAAGGTAAGCTTATTTATAGAGTTGGAGAGTTATGATCTATTTCCATATGAAAATTCAGTTTCAACCATCTCGAAGCTTTAGATTCCAGTAGTCTAAATGCTTGGATGGGAAGACTGGTTTCTTCTCAAATGACGGGGCTACATAAGAAACTAAGCATTGACAATCTACACCTGCCCATCACATATTGTATCAGATAGCAAATGCTTATTAAGAGTTTGAAAATCATGTCATCCCAATGAGGCATAATATCATTCATAACCATAACATAATAGAATGAGCAGTATCTTCCCAACATGCTTGTTGCTTTCCATGAGCTGGTGGGCCTCTGCTGCTTCCGTCAATGGAAAATACTTGTACGCCTGTGATTGTAGGCCAAACATTTTTCTCCACCTAACTCACAATTACAACTTTGTTTTCTAGACTTATGTTTCGCAAGCCAGCTGCTGCAGAAACAGTTGCCATTTAGTACAAACTTATCCACTAAATTTACAAATTATTTAATACAATCTAATAACCACTGTAACTGACACATGGAGTTTTTTTGCATAAATTTACTAGTTTGGGTAGTGATAACAGGGCTAACAGAAGCAAGGTGCATGATCCAAAAACAATAAAGAAAGTATGATATAAAAGCAACTTATCAAGAGATCTATCAAAAAGCAAGACAAACCCAATTAAAAGTTGTGTCAAGAGAGAACAAACACTTAAAAAGTATTTTGGGATGACACAAGGAAAACAAATGTTGTAATTAGAAAACCATTGCTATTTCAGAGGAAAATATTAAATTCTTGAGTGTTTCCAATTATGGCAAATGAAAAACATATTTTCCTCAAAATTTCCATATACCTGACCAGATTAAGAAATAGGATTTTCAAGAAGTAAAACAATCTAGAAAAGAAAAAGAATTTATGGTAATATGGTTTTTCCTTGGCTTGCCAGAATCCACCTTAGTTCTTAACTTGGATGAGATTAATCAAATTGATTCAACTCCGAAACTACACAAAAATCTTTTATAGAGAAAGTGATACCTGGCACCGTAAGGCGCCTTGCAAGTAAACCTGAAAGATTTACTTCTGCAACTGTTCCACCCTGAAAACCTATAATAAAAGTCTTTCATCAACATTTAAACTATCAATGTTTTGCTAAAAGTACGCCCCTCCAATATTATCCAGTATAACATCAACACCTACCATCCAACTTTTTTTAGGGTTAGATCTTCACAATCAAAATCAAGTGGAAGATGATTATTTATCTTTTCAAACATTCCAGACTAGTGGATTTGGTGCTCCAAAAAATAAAAAGCAATTCCATCTTCAATTGAAATTATGGTTAAGATACAATAGAATATACCTTTCCCTCCTGGTTCCTCCTTCACCCATGCAACAAAGTCTACAGTCTTGTAATTGATGCACACATCTGCTCAAAGATCCTTACAAACAGCTAATTTTTCCTCGTTTCCGGGTGGAAAAATGGTTGGAAACATGTGAAGACAAGGAATTGTTGCCATGAGATAAGCATTCCATGAGACGAGGTAGGACAGTGATGGCAAACCTGATGTAACAAATACCCTTGCTCCTTGGTATTTCGCTTTTTGAATAGCAAAGGTACCAATTCCAATTACAATATAGAGCATGTTTGTTTAGTAGAAGGGAAAATGGTTTTTTTCATAAAATCTTTCATTTTAAAAAATGAAGACCATGAACATGTCCATTTCAGAACCTTTTAAATTGATAAAGTGTTTGAATTTTTTAAAACACACAAAACAATATTTTAACCATATTCTAGAAATAATTCATCTTCAGGAAATATTTTCGGAAACAAGTTCTGAAAGTAGGCTACCAAACGTGTTTTCTGCATCTATTTCCGTTTTGGAAAACAAAACACAATTCTTATTTCTGCTACCAAACCGGCCCACAATATCTGGACAAATTTTCAGTAAGCAAATTGGTAATGAACCCATAACCTTACACTGACCAATTTTCTTACAACCATAAATTTGAAAAACCAATAAGCTCAATAATTTAACCTATATTGATACACAAAATTAATCATAAAATCACAAACTTATCATAAATTTCCCCAAAATTCTCAACAAAGACTCCTTAACATAAACAAGAACAAAAAATTCCCATTTTCGCAATCAACTAACCACCTTATTTACACGTTCCTAGTGTTTGATAGCCGAGAAAAATACAGGAACAGGAACGAAATCAAAATATTAGGCAATTAAAATACTTGATCGCTAACCTTCCATCGAACGACGACCTTTCCAACAGCTTTGATGATTCCAGAACATTCGAGACCGGGGTAGGGACTGTTGTGCCATCGAAAGCTTTTGATGCCAACAATGTTAGTTCAAAAACACAAAGATAAAACAATCACACATACAGTACACGAGGTTTTAACGTGGTTCGGCCAACCATGCCTATGTCCACGGATGAGAAAGAATGATTCCACTATATAATAAAGAATATTATAGAGGATAGAACTAGATACAACTATTGGGTTCCTGAAACATCCCATGTTTCCCCACTCCTTGTATCCATACCCTACGAGCCTTCTCGCTCCATCGCGTACCTCCCTTTCTTTCTCATATCCCTATCCACCTCGTATAGTCTTTACAAGCCCATCTCCATCTCATAACTTTTTCCCCTCATGACCTAGAATATTTATAGAGATATTTCCAACAACCTTCCTTATTCTATAAGGAAGTCTAATATTACAATAATATATCAACCTAGAAATATTCTATATAATATTCTTTACAAAAAAAGAATCTATACTAATTAGGAATTTGGGACACTTCCTAACAATCTCCACCTTGGACCAAATTCCATGGAGTTAATCTTCAAGCTCTCCATGACACAAACCTTTTGTATCATATCACCACGAAAGAGCAATCAACTCCACCTTTAGTCAAAATTCCTTTTGTTTTTATCTTGTGTGCTCTGTGATCTTTCACTTTTCCAAAAATCTTCAACTCAAGCTCTGATACCAATTGGTGTGCCAGTGAAAGCTTTTGATGCCAACAATGCTAATTCAAAAACACAAAGACAAAACAATCACACATATGGTACACGAGGTTTTAACATGGTTCGACCAACCATGCCTATGTCCATGAATGAGAGAGAATGATTCCACTATATAATAAAGAATCTTATAGAGGATAGAACCAGATACAACTATTGGGTTCCCGAAACATCCCATGTTTCCCCACTCCTTATATCCATACCCTACGAGCCCTCTCACTCTACCGGGTACCTCACGTTCTTCCTTACATCTCTATCCACCTCGTATAGTCTTTACAAGCCCATCTCCATCTCATAACTTTGTCCCCTCGTGACCTAGAATATTTATAGAGATATTTCCAACAACCTTCCTTATTCTATAAGGAAGTCTAATATTACAATAATATATCAACATAGAAATATTCTATATAATATTTTTTACAAAAAAGGAATCTATACTAATTAGGAATTTGGGACACTTCCTAACAGGGATTGCCGCATTTGAGGGAGGGTGCAAGCTCTTCCTCTGAAGCTAATCTGCTCGATTAATGGCAGCGGCGTCCACTCTAATTAGAACTTCATTATCTCCAATTTCAGGGTTTTCGACTTCTTGCACTTGGAGAACTTGAGGATCACCAGAAGAGGCGATCACTACGGCTTTCATGGCTACAGGCCTGACTGTTGAAGCTACTTTTGGGATATGGATGAGAGGAAGATGAGGCAGTTAGGGTTTGGCTTCGAGGTGAAAATTAATTTTGAAGAATTATGAATCTTTCGATTCTAGAGGGTTTTCAAAAAATGGAAGGGGTTAGGGTCACGGGATTTAGGTTTCCAGGACAAGAGGAAGACGAGGCAGAGGTTAGGGTTTTTCGGATAGCTATGTTTGAGAAGAAAATGGGGTAGCAGTTAGGGTTTGGCTTCGAGGTAAAAATTAATTTGGAGGATTAATTTTGATTTGGGTTCAGTGTCTCAAAATGTGAAGACTCGAGAAAGAGGATCACACACTTCTGTTTTTTTTCATTTATAAAAAAAAAAATTATTTTTAGCCATGTTGGATGCTTAAGTGGTAGATTGGAGAGCAAATTGGGTATAAAAAAATCCAATCAGCACATAAAAACCTAATAATTTTTTTTAGATTAGCATATTTACCTAGAATTTGGAAAAATTAGGTTATGAGATTCTTATTATTTTGAAATGGGCAACCCATAACTAAATTTAAATATTTTTAAATTTAATTGTTTTACAAAATATGAAAAAAAGACTTATTAACAATATTATT
This sequence comes from Vitis rotundifolia, assembly GCA_030254885.1. NCBI lineage: Eukaryota > Viridiplantae > Streptophyta > Magnoliopsida > Vitales > Vitaceae > Vitis > Vitis rotundifolia. Next base: position 12,623,012 of record CM058159.1, read on the forward strand.
AAGATGTTTTTTTATATTTTTAATAATATGTTAAATATAATTCCAAAAAGAAAATAATTAAAACTAATTTTATTCAAACTAAAGTTTAAAGGAACAAATAAGCTATAGGGGAAATGATGTAACCATTCATCATTTAAAAAAAATTGTATTTTTCTAAAACTTTGATTTTTTATTTTCAAAGAATATGTGTTTCAAGGAAAATAACTTTCAAAATATCTACTTAGAGAAAGTAATTAATATTTCAAACTTACCCTCAAACCCTCCTCTCTCTCTCTCTCTCACCTCCAGCCAACTACCACATTTTTCTTTTTTTTCTTTTTTTAATTTACTTTGATAAGACAAATGAGTTCATCATTACTATTATTATTTTAAAAAAAAAAAAAACTTTGACATGTGGCAATTATCATACCACATGATTTTTTTTTTTATCTTTTTCCCCTCCTCTATAATATCCCCATCTTCTTTTTGCTTTTTTTTTCTTCAAAATATGTTAGCTTGATGAAATCTTTTTAATTTAATTCTTTTAATGTTTCATTTTTTTTATATTTATTAATTTTAATTATTTTATGGACATTTTTAAACATAAAATAATAATATATAATAAATAATTATTAATAATAAATTTAATATAAAAATAAATATGTGATGAACAAATTTAGAGATTTAGGATATAAAATAATAATATATTCAATTTTTTTATATCTTGGTTTCCTAAGGAATTAAAGAAATTCATGATTTTCTTTTTTAATATTTCATGCTTTATTATTAAAAATGTAAATTAAAATAAGAAACTCATGATGTTTTAATCTCCCTTAATTTCATAAAATAGTTCAAAATATGATGCAAATAAAAATAAGTAAATTCATATAAATTAAAATGAATAATATTGCACCCTAATTAGATGGCTTATTTCCCATCACAATTTTAGAAATATTTCACATGTTATTATATTTGTCATCCCCCCTTTTTAAAAACAAATAATTGTGTAATATATTTATCAATTATTATGATCAAAGAAAAAGAGTTAGCGTCCTACAAAAGAAAAGAAAACATTATTTTGTGATTGATATTTCAATCATTGCTATAATAAATAAATAAACGCTTCTAGCAAATTGAAAGATTATTTTTGAATTCCCATACTATGCCAAACAATTCTAAGATGATAATTTAATACTTCCTTGAATTGTTTTTCCAATTATTTATTATTTTCTTTCTTCTTTATTTTTTAAAATCTCACTATGAAATTATTTTAATGCTAAAAGTTCCTAAAAATTTGAATTTGTTTTTATAAGAGTAACAAAATATGGTTAAATCTTGAATTAAACAATAGATAAAAAATAACATAACTTGAAAATAAAAGCAAAAGATGTCAGAATTTGAGCAAAGTATGTAAGTTTTAGCTCATAGCAATTATACATCCCATTTCTTTCTATCCCATGGAAACGAATAGTAGTTAATTATGCAAACATCATCCAATTAAAAGTATCTAATTATAAAAATATGTTGATAACTTAGAAATACTATCAAAAACAAAATAATAGCAGGGATATATACATTTCTCAACAAAATTGAACCATCTATGACGCCAATAAGGATTGATGTAAAGGATGGTAGCAAATCCTAACAAAATCAAGATATATGAAGTAGTAAAACTTGCAAAGAAAACAATAGGATTGATATCATACCATTTTGCCTCACTTTCAAAAGACTGTGATGGTGTGCATGGTGACTCAATACTGGTGTTGCATTTCCTCTTTAATAGTTCCCCACAAAGGAAAGGATTACCTTCATAGCTGCTTTCATCAAATGTCGCAAATTGTGCTTTGGTATCTAGAACTCCACCAAAGATGTTGTTGTAAGCCACTCTAAACACCTCTAAAAAATTGAGTTCAACTAGCTTTAGAGGAATTTCTCCACTCAATTGATTATAAGAAAGGTCTAAGCTCTCTATTTGAGAAAGATTGGAGAAACTCTTTGGAATAGATCCCTTCAATTGATTATGAGACAAGTTCAATGCAAGAATGGAACTTAACATTCCAAGTTCATGAGGGATTTCACCTATTAAGTTGTTACATGATAAGTCCAATCCAGACATGAATTCAAGGATGCCACCTTTGTAGGAGTCACGCTAGTTCTTGGTGACAAACTCAACTTCATCTTTTTCTTTATACATGAGAATCTCAAACCTCAAATATTTCACTAAGTAACTTGCATATACAAGTCTACGACCTAGTGCAAACCGAAAAATATCCCATTGTCCAAACATGTCCTTTTTCATCTCCCCAAATGGGATATGGCCAAAGCATCTGGGAATTGGCCCTGAAAAAGAGTTGTTTGAAATATCCATCAAGCTTATTTCAGTCAAATGACAAAGATGATTTGGAATGAAACCATTGAAAAGGTTTCCTCTTAGCAAAAGAATCCTTAGCTCCAAAAGTGTAGAGATTGAATTGGAATACTTCCAAATAACCCGTTATCTCGCATATCCAAAGTCAATAGATTTGAGGAATTGAGAAAATCTTTGGGTATTAATCCTGTAAACATGTTCCCTTGCAAATGTAGATGCTTTAAACTCAGCAGGTTCTTCAAAGAAGAAAGAGATCCCAAAAGTAAAAAAAGACATGAAGATTTTTCCAATCAATCAATATCTTATACAGTTGCCATAACAGAGAAGGCTAGATAGAAATAATTGTAAATGACTTGACTTTGAGAAAGTGATATAAAGCTTATAAATAGCTAATGAGTTGTGGGACCACTAATATATATATATATATATATATATATATATATATATATATATATATATATATATATATATATATATATATATATATATATATATATAATTCGAGTATTACAAAATTAAAATAATCACACACTCATCATTTCAATAATCATGTCACATATCACATAATAATAACAATTAAATACATCAACGCTTCAAAAAAAAAAAATCTTTGACTAAACAATCATTTCAACATATTTCATGCATTTAACAAAATAGGGAAATATTAAGAATAGATCAAAGACATTCGTTTTTAAAGAAATTTGAAAAGCATTCACAATACAATTACTCACAATATGAGTCACAATCAAAAGTGCAACAAAACTCATAGAAAAATGGCTCGTCAAGATTCATGTCCTCTCCTAACAATAGAAAGTAAGGAAACTTATAGATCTACAAGTCTCAAACCAAAAAGAATTTAAGACCTAAAGTTTGCTAATCTAATCTCACTTGAACAACCCTAAATTAAAATCTATGAACGTTCCAAGAATAAGAAATTAGGCAAATGAAGTCCTACTCGAGTAAAACTTAAGCCATTGAGTCCATACCTTGAAAATTAATAACTAAATCAAATTGTCTCTAAGACCATCAACTAAGTCTCAATGTCAAATAGTCTTAGATTTTCCCCAAAATAAAGCCTACTAAAATACCATTCAATTTCTTAATTTTTCTTACTAATTAAAAGAGTTCCCAAAATTATGAAACTCTTTAGATTTGCTTTGTGATGAATCTAAAAACTTATAAAAATAATTTAGAGCTCCTAGGAACAAGATTTTTGAGACCTATAAAAAATAACTACACTGAGCATGCTTGATGTAAGGACCCTACTGCTTATGTTAGTCGATATGTAGAAAATATTCCCTATTCAATTCATCAACCCTCTTATATATAGAAATAAAAACTAAAAACTAAAATGATAAGGATGTGTATTAGTCTTAGGAATATATGTACATTTATGTTTTAATTGAAATTATCTTATGTTATCTTTTTATTAAATATATATTGTTATGCTTTGTTCATATCTATTAGGACCAATATTAAGAGTTTCCTCTCATATTTCAAACAATGCATGAAGACTTGTAAACTTTCAAAAGAGTGACGTCTTTGATCAAACAGTAGTTATTAGTTGAGAGGATTTGACAAGCTAAATAGGAGCATGAAGTCTCTCCTATGAGTTCTAGTCTAGGAATTGAAACTTGTTATTAGTTGTTCATGATATATTAACAACAAAATATTCTCTCTCTCAACCTAATACATTAAAAAAAAAACCTATAATTTCATGAAGCTTTAAATTCTATTGACCCAGCTTTCTAATATATAATTTATGGTTACAAGAAAGTTCAAATTAAATCTTAAATTCCCTATGATCAAAAGGAAGCTCAAAAAATCTAAAAACCTAAAATTGCCCATGGTCACAAGGAATTTCAAATAATTCCATACCTAAACACCTTTAGAATTATGATTTTTCAAAAATAAGAAAGGAATTAAGTCATCTAGGGATACTAGAGTGTGAAAAAATATTCACGAGACTATAGAGAAAATTAAAATAATTTAATTTATAGAATTCAAAAGATTTTTGAGATTAAAAAAGATAAATAAAACATGACCGAAGGAAAAGAAACTTCAATCTAGGATTAGAATCATTAATGAGTCAAGATTTTCATTTCATCTCCCCTCATTATATCAACTATTTAATTTAATGTCACATTCAATTAATTGAATTTCATCCTATTGGAATTCTATTTAGTACATCTTAATTTCTTTCACATAAATATTCAAAAACAGATAAATTTTTGAAGAATTAAAGAAATTGAGGTTCAAGGTTTTTGTGACTAATGGCAAATACTCTGGGTTCATAAAGTTCACACATTTTAATAAAATATCTCTATTTATATTTATAAAACTCTAATATTTAATTATGAAGAGTTTCTTAATTTTAAAACATTCCAAAAATCCTTTTAAAAACCAATTTTAGAGATAAACATGATTTTAAAATCTGCCAAAAATAATTTTTGGAATTAAAAACACAATAAAATCCAAATTAGGAAACACAAAATAATCTTTTTCCTAATTTCTTGTATTAGTGATTCAGAATTTTTTACCAATCATAAATACTTATTTACCTTAAAATTTACACACCAAACAACCCAAATTTGAATCCGATTAACTCAAAAGTTGTTTTGAGACAGATAAAACCTATGGAAGAAAATCACTCCTAATTAATAAGAAAGAAAAATAATTACCAACTAACAAAATAAACTAATACATTTTAATTTTTTTTTAACTTAATTTCCTTCTTCTCACCTTAATTTAGCAATAGAAGTGGAATTATAAAATATATGCTTTTTGCTAAGTTTATACTGGAGAATTTTTTTCCTTTTTTTTTCTTACCTTGTTTTAAGGTTTTCCCCCTACTTTTTATCTATGGTATTAATGTAAAAATAATAATTTTTTTCAAAGAAAACAGATGTATTTTCGATTTTTTAATTTTAAAAATAGAAAATAATAATAATAATAATAATAATATAAAATATGTAAAATATAAAAACTCTTAGACACCTATGTTAAAAATATCAAGGTTTTTAAAGAATTGATTAAAAAAAATTGACTCAAAATTTTTTATTATCTTAATTCTTTTTTTTAATCCTCAAAAATAATTCTTTAAAACACAATGTAAGCTTATTTATTTATTTTTTTTATACGAGTTTATATTTATATACATATGTACATTAAAAAAAATAAAAAACATTAAAAAGTATTTAGAGGAACAAATATGAAGTTGGGCAGAGTGGGTACCATGACATTTTGTTTGAAAATGTTTTATAAAATATGTGACTTATAAAGAGTCTATGAAGCATGTCAGCCATTATCATTATTAATGGTGCCTTTTTTACACGGCCAATCCAATATTTGAAGAAAAAATGCCTTCCTGGAGTGCCTGATTGGATTGTGTCATCCCCAAGAAAGCCCTCACAAGATAACAAACACAACTCCCATGAAATAAGAAATAAAGGAAGATGAAACTATAAAGCAATCATACTCCAACAAGCAAATCCAAAAAGTACATGAGAAAAAAAAATGGAGAAACAGAAGTGGGATTGATGAAAGCTTTTCCCTCTTTGTTTTTACTTTCCAATGTCAAAGTGCATTTCCCTCTCACCAAGGAAGGGAGTGAAAGAGAAAACAAGTTGACCACTTACAATCAAAAGAAGGAAATGGAGAAACTGTTGGAAAAATTTTATGTGAGCTAACATTAATTGAATAATTTGTATTTGCAAAAAATGGGTTAATGGATAGTCTATTAAACAATGAGCTCAATTAACTAGTGATCATATTTGGATTGGGTTTTACATTTTTTGAGTAGATGCTCAGTTGAGTGGCAAGTGTAGGCTATGGGTCTCATTGAAGCCCATTATGGGAAGGCCCAATGAGAACCCAATATTGAGTTATGCTAAGTTCCCTCTCTAATCTAGATAAAGGGTCTTTCTGTTTTCCCATAAAGCCACCATAGCTGTTATCAAGATCATAGAGAGGAAGACTTGGTTGCAACAATCAATCAATCACTTATTTTTTTTGTGATGGCTCAAACAGGTATGTTCTTTATAGTGATTTTCTATTGTTAGTATCCTTTAATCATGTATGATTAATTTATATGATTATGTAAATATTCTACATGTGGTATTAGAGCCAAATTTACATGATTTAGGATCTACAATTGGAAATCGAAAATAAAATTTTTAGTTTCTTATTTTATTTTATTTTCGGAGCCGAATATGTGATTCATGACTGTGTATGGTTTTTTGGTTTCTTTTGATTGTGAAACTTTAGGCCTTTTGTTCCTCTTGTCACAGACTTCAAATTGATATATTATATGTGCAATTTCGTTGTTTAAATTAGGAGTAATTAAGTTTTTAAATTTTCGAAATTTTCTTGTTTAAATATTCAAGAAAAATTTTATTTGTTCAAATTATTGTGTTTTACTCAAATTAAACTCTTGGATTTTGTTGTTTACATATATTATAGTTGATATGTAGCATCAATTTTGGTTTTTTGGCTCAATTTGGTGAAAATTGAAAATTCGAAAATATGGGTATGAACCCTAGAAAATTGGTTTTATTTTTTTTTTTAAATTGAGCAAGATTGAGAAGTTTTTTGTTTAATTAATTTTTGTAGAGAGATTTCTTATGTTGTTAAGGTAAAAATACATGTAAAATGAGGCTGAAATAGGTGTTAAAATAGAGTTTTTCGATCTTAGCTATGGAGGTATAAAAACCGAATTTTGTTCATCAATTATGGAGATCTTTAAGTTGTTTTTTGATGATTAAATGACTTAGAATGGTTAGAAACAACCTAAAGTTTAAAACCCCTCGAGATCCCAATCGAAAACATTCTTTTTTTCAATTGTTTGTAAACCGAGTAGCAACCGGGTCATTTAACCCGAATTGCAGGTTTTTTGACCCGCTGCTAGAGGTTAGAGATAACTTCTAGCACATGCCGCACATGTCACATGTGCTGCACGTTCTCCACTCGCGTGTCAAGTGTGTGAGGCGCGTGTAACCTCATCCAATGTTCGTTTTGAGCCCCATTTTTTCCTGTGAGCTCGTTTTTTTGTCATCTATTTTCTAGATATATTATTTTATTTTTTGGGGTCAAAAATATTTATTAAATAATTATTACTTATTTATGTGATTTAATTAGTTTAAAATTATTCTTTGGTATAATTTTATGTTGAGAATTTACCATAAATTATGCTAATATATATGGAATAGGAGTGTAGTACTCACTCTCTCTAGATTAAAACTTTTTCAAGCATACTCTCCTACTTGTTCTAAATCACATAAACTAGTTAAATAATTAGTTTAAAAAAAAAAAATTGTTGTTCAAATTCTTGCAACTATAATTGATCATTGATCATTGAAAGTACATTTTGTGACGTACTTCATCTTGTTTGATCATATGCATATATATCGCTATTATACACTATTGTTGTTGGGCAATATTGTTTTTTAATTTACCCAATTTTGGAACGTTGCATGTGAATTGTTGAGGTTATTTCACCAAAGTGATTTAACCATCAAAATTTGCAAGTTTATTAGTTCCTATTTTGTTGATGGGGAAAATTTTAGATTAATTTGTACAATCGTCTGCCCAAATAAGGTTATTGTGCAAATTAATTTAACAACATGAGGATATTGAATGAGATAAATAATTTGATAAATTAGTTTTCCCAAAGGAAATAAATTTTAATGAATTATTTGTTGATCTTCATGCTTGGAGAATAGTTGTTTATTGTGGACTCTGCCCAAAGGGGAGTTTATGATAATACAATTGATTCTTGTATTGTATTGCTTATGCTTATTTAAGCATTTTACCTATTGCCCATAATTGATCTAGTTGCAAATTTTTTTCAATCAATTTCCTTTGTTGTGAACAACAATAATGCTACAATTGAAATTCTAAGTGGGTCGAACTATAAGAGATGGAGATCAGACATAGAGTTTGTTTTAGGAATGATGGACTTGGACATGGCTCTATATGAAGATGAACCTCCTAAGCCTACTAATGAAAGCACTAAAGCTATGAGAGCTCATTATGCAAAATGGGAAATATCAAACCGCTTGAGTCTCATTTCAATCAAGAGGTCCATTGTTAAGCATCTCCTTGGAGGAGTACCTAAGAGAAACAATGCTAAGGAATTTCTCGTTGTTATGGGAAATAGATACCAGACATCTGACAATGCCGAAGCTGGGTATTTTATGGATGAATTGATGAATATGAGGTATAATGATACGAAAGGGGTTCGTGAGTATATCCTAAAAATGGTGCATCTTCAGACTAGATTGAAAGCACTAGACATTCTCATTCCTGATAAGTTTATTGTTCATCAAGCCCTCAATACTCTACCATCTTCTTTCAGCCAAATCAAGACTGCATACAACACCCTAAATCAGTCTTGGGGTGTGAATGACCTGATCACTAAGTGTGTGGCTGAGGAAGAAAAACTGAAAAGAGAAAAGAATGAATCTGCTCATCTTGTTGCTCTTAGAAAATCGAATAATCAGAAGAGAGTTGAAAAGGTTAGAAAACCCAGCTTCTACAGTCATAAGAAAAGCAAGAATTTCAAGAAGAGTGGGAGTGAGAAGCAGAAGAATGGAAATAGAAATGCCAAGAACACAGACCTTAAGTGCTATCACTACAACAAAAAGGGTCACAAGATGGTTGATTGCTTTAAGTTTAAGAATTGGCTAGATAAGAAAAAGAAGGAACAGGGTATGTTATCTGCCTATGTCTGTTTTGAATCTAATTTAGTTAATGTTCCTTTAGATTCATGGTGGCTTGACAGTGGTGCTACTATTCATGTTGCAACTTCTTTACAGGGGATAAGAAATCTGAGGAAGACAAGTGAAAAAGAGTCAAAGCTTAAAGTTGGCAATGACATTGGGATTGATGTTGAGCATATTGGGATTGTTGTTTTAGAATTAAATTCTGGTTTTCAGCTTGTTTTGGACAATGTTTTTGTGTACCTTCATTTAGAAGGAATTTAATTTCTCTTTCAGTACTTGACAAAGTTGGATATAGTTTCACTTTTGCAAATAAAAGAGTTGAGGTGATTTATGACTCTAAAGTGATTGGAAATTTGGTTTTGTCTGACGGGCTTTATAGATTGTTGTTGATATCTACTTGTTCTTACAATGTTGAAAATAGTGTTGCTAAAAGACCTTTAACTAAGGAAAAATCTTCATTGTTATGACATAAGCGTTTGGGGCACATTTCTAAAGAATGAGTAGAACGCTTAATTAGTTCTGTGATTCTTCCTTGCCTTGATTCTGATGACTTAGAAATTTGTGTTGATTGTGTGAAAGGAAAATTGACAAAGACTAAGAAAAAGGGTGCGACTCGTAGTCAAAATTTGTTGGAGATTGTTCATACAAACATTAGTGGACCTTACACCACTACCTTATGTGGCAACAAGTACTTCATTACATTCATTGATGATTTTTCCCGATATGGCTATGTATATTTGATCAAAGAAAAGGTAGATGCTCTTGAAATATTCAAAGTCTTACGAACTAAAGTTGAGAAACAATTGGGGAAAGTCATCAAAATTGTAAGATCTTATCAAGGTGGTTTGTATTATGGGAAGCATGGTGATGGTGGACAACAAAAGGGACTTTTTGCAAGATACTTACAAGATAATGGTATTGTTGCTCAGTATACTATGTCTGGTAGTCCTAAACAAAATGGCGTGGCAGAAAAGCGCAACCGCACTCTTATAGAAATGAAGAGAAGCATGATGAGTAGATCAAATTTGCCAGAATACTTATGGGGTGAAGCCATTAAAACAACCTACATTCTGAACGGTGTTCCTAGTAAGTCTGTGCTTAAAACACCGTTTGAACTATGGACAGGCAGAAAACCCAGTTTGAATCATTTTAAAGTATGAGGATGTCTAGTTGAGGTGAAAATCTATTATCCTTTTTTAAAGAAGACAGATTCGAGAACTACTAGGTGCTACTTTATTAGGTATCCTAGTCACTCAAAATGATACAAGTTTTATTGTTTGACTCATGGCACTAGAGTTGTTGAGTCTCAAGTGGCAAAGTTTTTAGAGTTGGATGTTGCTGATAGTATACCCTCTCAATCCAATGAAAGAATGGAACCCATGGATGTTATTTCTTTACCTTTTCCAGTCTCAGACGTCAACCTTGATGTTGGAGCTTTTGATTCTGGGATTCAGCAAGGAGTTGCTACTGTCAATTTCCCCACTATCGAAATAACCCCTATTGTAAATGAGATTCCTCCTGTGAAAATGAGGAGATTGCAAAAAACTAGAAGGCTTACATTTTTAAACGATTATTATGTTTACCTCGGAGAGGGAGAGTATGACATTGGAGAAGAAGTGGACCCTACTACTTATCGTGAAGCTCTCAGTAGTGATAAGGCAAATGAATGGTTGATTGCTATGAGAGATGAGATACAGTCTATGTCAAATAATGATGTTTGGGAACTTGTTGATCTTCCCAAAGGATATAAACCCATTGGATGCAAATGGGTATTCAAGACCAAAAAAGACAACAGAGGAAATGTTGAATTGCTAAAAGGTATACACAGCGAAAGGGCATTGATTTCTTAGAGACTTTCTCACCAGTCTCTACTAAAGATTCCTTTAGGCTAATTATGGCGTTAGTAGCTCATTTTGACTTAAAGCTTCATCAGATGGATGTCAAGACAGCTTTTCTCAATGATGATTTGAGTGAGGAGGTCTACATGTCACAACCTGAAGGATTTGAGGCAAATGGGAAAGAGAACATGGTATGCAGATTGAAAAGGTCAATTTATGGTCTCAAGCAAGCTTCTCGTCAGTGGTACTTGAAATTTGATAAAACTGTGACATCTTTTGGTTTTATAGAGAACAAGTTTGATCAGTGCGTTTACATGGAAGTCAATGAGAGCAAGTACATTTTCATGGTTCTTTATATTGATGACATTCTATTTGCTATTAGTGATGTGAATCTCTTGAATGATACCAAGCGTATTTTGTCTGCTAATTTTAACATGAAGGATCTTAGAGAAGCATCTTTTGTGTTGGGTATTGAGATTTATCGTGATAGATCTCAAAACCTCCTTGGGCTATCTCAAAGAGCTTATATCAATCGTGTACTTAAAAGATTCAATATGCAGACATGCAAAGCTGATGATGTACCTATTGTAAAGGGAGATAAACTCAGTAATGAACAGTGTCCAAAGAATGATTTAGAAAAGGATGCCATGAAGACTATTCCTTATGCTAGTGTCGTTGGTAGCCTAATGTATGCACAAGTATGTACGAGACCTAATATCGCCTTCATTGTTAATGTTCTTAGTAGATATTTATCAAACCCTGGACATGATCATTGGGTTGCTGTAAAGAAAGTCATGAGATATCTACAAAGAATGAAGGATTTTATGCTTGTGTATAGGAGGGTGGATAATCTTGAGGTAGTTGGATACTCAGATTATGATTTTTGGCGGTTATTTTGACGATCGCAAGTCTACTTCAGGATACATTTTCATGTTAGCTGGTGGAGCCATTTCATGGAAAAGTGTCCAACAGAGCCTAATTGCATCCTCGACCATGTATGATGAGTTTGTAGCTTGTTATGGTGAATCATCTCAAGCTGTTTGGCTAAGAAATCTGATTTCAAAGTTGCAAGTTGTTGATTCCATCTTTCGACCCATTGTGATTTATTGTGACAATAATGCAGTTGTGTTCTACTCCAAGAACAATAAGATCAGTACGGGTTCTAAGCATATGGAAATCAAGTACCTTACAGTCAAGGACTTAGTGAAGAAAAGAGATATTATGATTGAGCACATAAGAACTGAGTCCATGCTAGCTGATCCTCTAACTAAAGGTTTAAAGCCCATAACGTTCAAGGAACATGTTGTGAATATGGGTGTCATTAAGTCTTTTGATTCTTTGGTTTAGTGGGAGCTTTTGTGATTTCCCTTATTTCAATTATTGTTTTGTGTAAACATTGATCATTATTGTTATGCGGCTTGCAAAATTAAAATCTTTTTATTATGATCATCATTATTAAGTATTATATTATAGCATGTCGTAAATTGAATTACATACAACATGGTATCTTAAGATATTGAACCTTAAGAATTACAGTTGTATACTATTGAATGTCACAAATACCATTATTTGGAGATCTTGTGGTGCACTATTGGTGACATATGACTTGTTAAAGTCAAGCAATTTCATATTGTTTAGAAATTGCAATAATTTCATTTTGTTGAGAAATTGCAATTACAATTTTATTTTGCTAGTAAATTGTAATGAGGACTGATAAGAAACAATGCATATAGATGATGATCACATGTTGGCATTGATTTCTTACTACACTACTGGGTTTACGATCCATGTCGATATGGTTATAAATATTCGTGACTATAAGGGGCATTATGTTTGTTGAGATTAACATATAGACCATCATAATCCAATATTAAGACTATGTTGGACCGGATAAGTTTATCAAGATGCTACTTATAGACTATCATTTCTTTAAAAAAAAAAGTGTGGTCACACAAAATAAACTTTTCTATACTTAACCTAAGAGTCTTATTTTCAAAATGAATTTAATGAATCCTGAAAAAAAAATAATAATAATTAATGTAGCCCAAGTGGGAGAATGTTGGAAAATTTTTATATGGGCTAACATTAATTAAATAATTTGTACTTGCAAAAAACGGGTTAATGGATAATCTATTATATAATGAGCTTAATTAACTAGTGATCATATTTGGATTGAGTTTTGCATCTTTTGAGTAGAAGCTCAGTTGAGTGGCAAGTGTAGGCTATGGGTCTCATTGAAGCCCATTATGGGGAGGCCCAATGAGAACCTAATATTGAGTTATGCTAAATCCCCTATCTAATCTAGATAAAGGGTCTTTCTGTTTTCCCATAAAGCCACCATAGCTGTTATCAAGATCATATAGAGGAAGACTTGGTTGCAACAATCAATCACTTGTTTTTTTTTTTTTTTTTTTTTTTTTTTTTTGTGATGGCTCAAACAGGTATGTTCTTTATAGTGACTTTCTATTGTTAGTATCCTTTAATCATGTATAATTAATTTATGTGATTATGTAAATATTCTATAAAAATAGCCTAGAAATGAGAGGTTTGAGGGCATTCATTGTGCATTGTCAGTTCATTTCTCATACTGCTTCTCCCCTTTTTGCAAAATTCAAACCCACTTCTTCTTCATTATGACTACTTCCACTTACTCTCATTGCCTTTCAACTCATAATTATTACTATTTGCTTTCATTATCGAAGCTTTTGTGTTGCAGGTCAATGTAAATCATAATTGTTATTCCATGAACATTGAAAATTATAGGGATTCAGTCCTTTTTTTCCTTAATGGTTTCGATGAATACATCAATAGTACTACTCTTGTGATCAAAGCATATATTTTCATAAGACAAAAGGCTGAAATCCAAAAAGGAACATGTAATGATAAAACAGTAATTAGTCCAAAATCTAATAATACCCCAAATTAGACAGAATTACAAATTGCAGGATAGAGTGGACAAAGCAACATTTTTATATTTACCTCTTTGGGTTTCTTTTCTCTCTCTCAGGCACAGTGTCCCATAAAGCAAAGCCTCAGACCATCCTCCCATATAAAATAGTTACGGCATGTTTGGTAAGCTGGAGTGAGGAATGACAATGAATCTTCATTCCTATTTCCTTTTAAATAGGAATTAATTTGACAATTCTAATCTTATATTTTGATACATATAGAAATGTAAAGTTGAAATAATAATTTATTTTTATTTCAGTATTAAGTAAAAAATAAGAATAAAAATTAAAGAAACAAATAAATTGTCAATAATATTTGTACACATAATTTAAAATAATTATTTATATATTTATTTATATTTAGAATAAAATCTTACATTGTACATAATTTGAAATAATTTTCTATTTTTATCTAAAAAAAAAAAAAACCTTGAGAGTTTTTTTCTATATAATAAAAACCTATTTGGCCGTGTGATTGAAAAAAAAAATGTTTTTAAAAATTTATATCACTTTTGGGTTGTTTTTTAGAAATAATTTTTAAAAGCAAAGTAGAGAATTATTATTCCCATTTTTTTTATTAGAGAAAATGAATTTCAAATCAAGTGAGACTTTATATTAAATTTATTAATAAGTTTAATAATTTAAAACTCAATATATATAATGACTATAAAAAAACAATAAACATAATTAATGTTTTAAATTCTTTAATAAATCTTGTAATTTTTAAAAATAATTTAAAATTCAAAAACCTAATTAATTAATTCTAAATTAAATAAAATAATTCAAAATATCATCTTTGTAATTGAATAATAAATGTATGGATATATAATGAAATTTTTGGCTAAATTATACTTCAAAAAATTAAAATTTATTTATTTTTATATTCATTTAAAATATAATAGTATTAGCAATTATTAATTTTGAATAATTATTCTTTATTTTTTAAAAAATAAATCAATTAATATTAATATCTATATTTTTATAATATTTATAAAAATATAATATATTATTTTATTATATTATTAATATTCATATTTTATTTAAAATATTTATTTGTAATTAAAAAATTATTTTTATTTTTAATAAGACATGAATTAAATTTAGTTTATATTATATACATTGAATTCACGGTTTGTGTTTTTTATAAAATCAAAATAAATAATTTTTTAAAAAACAACTTATCTAAAAAAGCCTTTAGTTTTAAAATTTTTAAAAAGTATTTTTAAAAATAACTTGTACTAGTGAATCAAAATGAATTAAAATCCTACCTAGAAATAGAACTTTAAAATCACTTTTGATTTCATTTTCATTGTCATTTAAATTATCTAAACATGAGAATGAATGATAAGAGAAATGAGATGTTCGTCCTCACTCCTCATTTCTATGTACCAAACATATCCTTAAAAGGTTGTTTGAAAATGTTTTTCGATGCTTACTTTGAAAAATTGTTTTAAAGTTATAAGAACAAAAAAAAAAAAAAAAAAAAAAGTTTTTAATGTTTTATAAAAATAAAGCTATTTGGCAAGTTATTTTAAAAAACAGTTTCTAAAAATAAAAAATAAAAAAAACTTGTTTGAATAAGTTGTTTTTAAAAATAGTTTTTTTATAAAAATATTGTAAATTCTATTTATATAATATTAATTTAATTTGATTAATTTATTATAAAAAATAAAAATGGTTTTGTAATTACAAATAAAATAGAAAATAAATAGTTTTTCAACATAATTAATAATATTATAAAAAACATGAATTATATTTTATATAAAAAAATATACTCCCTCAACATTCTGGATCACACCATGGATGCATTGAAATGATATTTAAAAGAAAGTTTACGATTTTTATTATTATAAAAATGAAATAAAAGTATTTTATATATATTCTAATTAGTTTGGTAAGTAAATGTCTTAAATATTTTTACATCTAGAATTTATAGCCCTTAATTATGACTATATATTGGTTTTTACTTTTTTAATAATTAGTTAAATGAAATTAAAAATTAGATAATTAAAATTTATTTTATAATTACTTTATTTTTGCACACAAGTGGTGATCAAGAATGTGTTTAAAATTATTGTCTTTTTATTATTCAATATATAATTAATAATTTTATGTATAAGTTTATATTTTTATATTTAATTATTTTATAAAACATATAAAGATAGACTCATTAACAAGATTATTATGATTTTTTTTTTTTTTTTAATAATATATTAAATATAATTAAAGCACCAGCCCTCACAGTCCCTTCTCCTTCGACGGTGCTTTCTGACATACCATTTTAGTAGCCCTAGACTCCAACGATCCAACACCTTCAAATTAAGGTAAAACAAAATTTTCTCCCATGTTGGATTCTGAAATCCCTTTTATCTTCTCCCGTTTTCCCTTCTCCTATTTCCATCTCTCCATTGCATCAAAATCGTAAATAAGAAAGGGTTTGTTTCTATTCAAATCCATCATCAATGGTTGTTAATTTTTCTTTTTAACTCCCTTAATTTGATTTTTAATCTCTTGTTTAACAAATCATTTGGTAGGAATTTCTGTGCTACCATTTCAGTAGCAGATTGCATAGTCACGTGGGGATCACTCTCCACAAAATCGCCATTGTGCTGCTCTGGTACTTCCTTTTTCATTTACAGGTGCTAAATTTTCTCTAATTAAATTTGTTGTTTCTCGAATTAAATTTTCTCTAACAAGTGGTAGCAATTTGAATTCTAGGGTTAAATTTTCTTTTGGTTATATTTGCTTCTTAGTTTTGTTTAATATTTCCTTTGCAACTTCACGATGGGAACATCGACCAGAAGATTGTTCATGGAATTGTCGGGGAACTTTGGTGGCTAAGTTTGATGTGATAAAAACAAGAGTTCTAATTGAGTGAAAATGATTCAGTTTGGGTTTGAAGTGGGAGAGCTACGCATTTTTAAATTGTCACAGTGGATGCTATTGTGTGCCTCATCTGTAATAATCCAGTATGGGTTTCTTGTTAAGCCATTATTTTTTTACACCATCAAATCCAGTCAAACATTTGTGCAAAATATATTCAAACCCAAGTCTAGTACTAGTGGAATAATGTTGCTACAAGCTTACTCATTTTCATCTTGTTTTGTTACAGAAATCTGAGTCCTGGTACTAGTGGATTTTTGAATTATCTTGTTTGCTCAAGTCTATTACTCATTTTCAATACTGCTGGGATTCTGATATAAAAAAATTTCTAGCAACCTGTATAATGTGTTCCACCATTCATGCTCTGTTTGGAAGCACTCTTGTCTCATTTAATAGCACTAGCATGTTTAAGGGCATTTATTTTTGTGGTGGGTTTATATTGGAATATTGGAATAAAGAATAAAAGAGAAATAAATTGGAAATATGTTAAGGAAACTTGTTTTAACCTGTGCCTCTTTTATTTGTTTGAACTCAAGATATTTAAATCAGCTATTGGTTTATTTGGGTGTCAAAGTAGATCAGTGAGTGATGATGTCCCAATAAAACAGCTTTAGGTTATGTTTGGTTCCCGGAAAGTACCAAGGAAAGAAAAAAAAATGCAAAAGAAAATGGTTTTCTCATGTTTGGTTTCACTATAAATTTTTTTAAAGAAAATTAAATATAATTAAAATTAGTTAAAAATTTATACATTTTAAAATTATTTAATCTTTATATAATAGAGAAAATTAAATGAAATGAGTTTGAAAAAACATATAAAAATAAATTATTAATTTTGAATCTATTTTTTATTTTCCTTTATTTTTTCTTTCCTTCCACTTTTCCTCTCTATTTTCTTTCCCTCACATTTTCCCTCAAATTTTCCGGGAACCAAACATAGCCTTAAGGTTTTCATTTTTTCTTTGGATTAGCCTTTCACTTCATCAATTAATTAATTAATTAGACATGATCTGTGAAATGTTTGTTTGTGAAGTATTTCTGTATAGCCCGGACTTAATACTCTCAGCCCTTGCTTCAGTTGCCTTTGCTGCTGCAATTTTTGACCTCCCTTTGTGAAGCTCAGATTTCAGCAGTGCTATTTCAACTTGAGCTTCATTCTCCCTTCCTCTAATCTCATCCACCTCTATTTTTGTCTTCTCTAATTCCCCTGTAAGCATCTCAACATCACAGTTAAACGCCCTACCTCCTCATTTGCATTCTTAAGCTTTATTTTAAACTGATTAAGCTCCATTTCCAGTGAGTTAATGGATACTGCTTGTTCTGAGTTCTCTCTTTCCTGCCTTTCAAAATCTGATTATAGCTTATTTAAATCGTTGATGGCATCAGAAGCAGCTTTTGCATATACACAGTGAAGTTCATTGGCTTCTTTAAGTTCAAATTGCAGGGTTTCAATAAATTCCTATTTAGCCAGGAGCTCATTTTCCAGAAACTGCACTATCTCTGTTTGTTCCCTCAACTCTTCTAGCTGTTCCTGTGCTTGAGCCAAAGTTGCTGTCACTTACTGTAACTCCGCCTCTTTCTCACATAGAACTGCAGAGTTCTCTTTCTCTGCTTCAATAGCAGCCAGCTTTGAATGAAGAATAACTTCATTGAGCTCTGAGACATGCTTTAGAAGCTCATCAGTCTTGCCTTTTTCCATGTTGGCAGCTGTTTCCATCAGCTTTGCTTGTGTCATAGCCTTGAATTCAGATTCTCTAGCATTAGCAAGTTCTGTTTCCATACGAAATAACACTTCTTGTGTTGTCTTCAACTCGCTTAAAATATGATAAAGCTACAGAATGGAAAGAAAGTGTTATATATCGTGATTTTTCAAGTTTAGTTTTTAATTTGGCGTACTATCTGCTTTATAGGTTTTGGGATATTGGAAAATCTAAGCATCATGTTTTTTTCTTTTTCTTGCTGAATATTTATTAGTTATGTAGTTTTGATTTTTTGAATCAGCAACGTTGAATATTTATTAGTCATGTAGTTTTGGATTTTTGAAAGTTAACTGGCTTGTGATTATTGCTGGAATTTGGAAATTAGGATTCAAAACTTTGTTTTTCCTTCTCTTCCTCTATATTCTAAGCACTCTAATAGAGGATTGGGGTTTAATGGTAGTTTAGTCTGTAGTGGCAATGGGAGTGATTGTCAACCAATTAGATATTTTTGAAAATAATTGAAAATTTTAATTAAAAAATTCCTAACTAGTTTTTTTCTTTTTCCCCTAAATTTTCTCTCAGATCAAATGCAGGGTTTGTGAATTTTCTGTATTTTGGTCAATAAATTGATGGAATTTATGCTTTCTGCAGATTTTTAGTATTGGTGGAGGTTCAGACAACAAAATTGGGTTTGGGAAAACCGAATTTTTTTCTTTCTTATTTCTATTCTTTAATATCACAAATAACAAAACAAGAAAGAATAGAAATCTTATTATTTAACAGTACAAAAAAAAAAGATAACATAGTACAATCCTACTCTATAAGGGGAAGAAGTGATGGAGGCAGAGGAGCTGAACAAGCAAATGGATGCTCTCATTGCTCTTCGGATCAAGGTGGAGAATCACTGGTGGGGTTTGGAGCAGCAGGAGGTCGTGGTTCTGGCCCAGCGGAGAGGTGGCTTAATCATCAGGACAGTGGCAGAAAGCCTGGTAAGGGGAAATTGTTTGCTCAGATTTTCATTTCAGTCATAGAAATCTATATTATTATTATTTTGGTTTTATATTTAACAAATTTGATAATTGATTTATTGTTAAGTTCGATGCATTTTCTATGAAATCACCCACATGGAAAATATTTAATATGATGCAAGTTCTTATAAGAAAAACAATAAAATTATAAGAAAAACTTAGTTTAAAAATAAGCAAGTTCTTGTCTCTTTATTTTGTTTTTCAAAATTAATTTTAATTTATATAAACTAACAAAATTTCCATCTAGTAAAACATCTATGTGAAATTGATCTTAGCAAACATATTTTCAATCAAAAATTTCAAAATCTGTGTTTATTTTTATTTTTTCGATTTTCAGAAACTTAATTTTAAAAACTATTTTCATAGAACAGACTCAATCATGCCCTATAGATTTTAAATTTCTTACCTTTATATATAAAGCAAGAATGGGATTGAAGAAATATGATGAAAAAAATTACTAAATTTTGATTTGTTCTTGGTTTTCCTTTCTGTTTTCCTTTATTTTTTTCATAGAAGGGATATTCTTAGGAACCAGAAACTCCAATATCAACTTTGAAGGGCATTCTCTCCACTTCAACATCCAACTTGTCATTCAGCAAGGAGGAGCTGAGGAAAGCAGAGGAGCTAATGACAAAGGCATTTGTTGAATTCCATAAAAAGCTCCGGGTTATAAAAAGTTATTGGTAACAAAGGTTTCTTCTTCTTCTTCTTCTTCTTCTTCTTTCTACATAATCTGATGAAGCTAGACATATTTCTTGAGAATTTACTAATGTTAGTAGGATCAATTCTATTCTCACACATGCTCCATAGCACTTGTAGTTGCCTTTTATTGTTTGGAATGGTTTTGGGGATTAAATGTTGTTGCTCATGATGCATCTGCAATTGTGGAATGCCCTTACTCAGAAGAAAAAGGGCTTTGCTTTCATATGGTTTGCAATTGTTGAGCACACCAGGCATGCATGCTGTCAATGAACTTAAGCATCCAGTGGTATTGAGATTGTCCTCTTCTTTCTTTTCTTGATTCTCTTCTTAGCATTCTATGTTTGGAGCTGGAGTTGACTTGGAGCCTATAGCCTGAAGGCTAATTTGTAGAGTCTGTCCTTGTGGTGAGCCTCAACACATAAACCTTAATAGCCTTTTAACAAAAAAATAAACTATGAGAACTAATAAAGCATTAAAAAGGCTCTAACTAAAATATGTAATGCTAAAATTAAATTATGGAATAATTTTCCTTTTTTCTTTCAGAATATTTTGTAGGGTGCTTTTCATGTTGTTCTCCATCATTGGTTGTATTTTCTGCATGGTATTCCCGACCCCTATTTGCTTTGGATAGTTATTAGTTGCTATGACATAGATCTTGCAAAAAGAGAACCAATTGGTATTGAAATGAATTACAGTTTTATTGAATCAGCAGCCTGCAGATTTTACTTTTAACTATTTAATATAGTTTTACTTTTTGTTGGTGTTTGTATTACTTCATCCATATTTTTCATTGATTAGGCTGGCTCACAAATTGATATATTTATTGAATGACCAGCATGCAGCTCCTACAAGTGACATAGAGGTTAGAGCTTTTTCTAAAATCTGTCGATACAATTGTACACATATCTGAACTAAACATATGGACAGGTTTGGTGCAGGACATGTATAGAAGTTAAAACATTTACCTTGTTAGATAAGGTATCAAGGAGGTGTCCAAGAAACAAAGAAGGCAGAGAGATGTCCCTCACATGCTTAAAAATACAAATAAGCTTTTTTTTTAAACAAATTTTTTTATTGTAGAATTTGTTGTTATGTCACATGCATAATTTGGAAAAGCACTATCTATATCATGCCTTTTTCTTCCATGAACACTTAATTTAACCCATGATGTTGAAGAAGAAAACTGAAAACTGAGAGCTTATCTGCTGTGTATCAGGTTCCCTCTAGTAATCATGCCTATAAGGAGCAGTAGAATGCTATGAAGTGTATCATAACAGTTCAAATATATCTAAAACATTTGGTGGTGTCGCTCCTCCAACAGTTCAAATTGCAGCAATGGCTCAATAGCAGGCTTCATACCCTACCTACCAGCAGCAGCAACTACATTTGATGTAATTTTCCCCCAACACTACTGCTGCTCACCCTCAAACTAACAATCCTTCTAGAAGCACTGGTCTACTGTAATTTTCTGTTGATATCTCATGTTTATTTATAATGTAAATTATTTTGGCATTTGAATTCAAATGAAAATAATTAATTCAAATAAAACTATTTCCTTCTGCTTGTATGTAGTTTTAATATAATTATACATTTATATAGATAAGGGATGCGGATTTTCAGAGTTTTGATAAGTGCAATTTAAATATATATTAGATATGCAATAAAAGTCTATGCAATGTGAATTTTAATATAAAATATTTAATAAAAAAACATATTCAAACCTTCAGTTGCAGTCAAACATGATCTACCTCCACATAAACCATTGGTTGCAGCCAAAAAAATTTCGTATCCATATGAACCTCTATAACGTTCTTTAGAGTGTTGCAGCTATGCATGACTTTTAGTCGCGGCACACATGTGGCCGTGGTCATAGGTTCAATCCCTATAGTTGCATTTTTCAATGTGGCTGCAACTATAGGATATATTGGTACCCCCTATAGTGACACTTTGCCATGGTCCACTAGATTTGCACCTAAATTGTATAGCCACACATTTTCATAGGTGTAGTTGTGGGAGGTGGTCGTGGATATACAATTTTTTGCTTGTAGTGCTCCCTTGGTGTAGACCCTCAATTTTGTCCCTTTGGCACATATCTTTGAGTTCACTTCCAGTGCTCCACAGTGGTTCCTTGGTGGCCCATTGCCACTCATACTACTTACCTTTTCTTGAGCTACCTCGGAGACTTTGGTTGAGGGATTTATCTAACCCTTCATTGTGTTCTTGGCAGCCCTAATTTAGACTTAGGATTTTTTTTTTTCTTTCCTTTTTTAGGATAGTTTTTTAGGTGCACTTTTAGGACAATACACTTAGGCATGTTTAGGTCACTTAGACAATATCCCGATCACTTTAGGACACTTAGTTCATTAGGCACCCACTTAGGCCCGTTTAGACACTTCATTAGGCCTAGCTTTTATACATTCTTTTTATTATTATGGCATGCATTCGATAATTACATTTATTTTGTTTATTCATCCTCATTTTTACTCTTTATTTGTTTATTATTATCATTATTATTATAACTATTTTTATTTATTTATTCACTTATCTAATAGGAAATTGCTTGAATTGTTTAGACTTCAAAATGTGCCAACAGCCCCCTTATTGAATGACGGAATTGTACAATCTGATCTCTCACTTTCTCTTTCATTTTCTTTTAATCATATTTCATTTAATTACTAATTCCATGATTTTGATCAGTTTTTCTCTTTTCCTTTAATTTTGAATTTTATCTTATTTTGTTTTGCATGAGGGGCACCGTCTTGGGGAGTACAAGAGGATCGTAGGCTGAATTATCCCCAAGCATTGACTCTTTGGAGAGCACCACCACCAGCAGGAAGAATTAACACATTTTCACATGATGACATCTACAAAGGATTCGTCAAGAACGGTTGAATTCTGGGTTAAAGAAGATGAATATGAGCGGTTCTTCCATGGCTGCCGCAAACACCCCTATCACCATGAAGGAGGCTCCGACGTTGCCGAGTTTGGGGGTTAGTCGCTTATGCATGTCACGATGGAATCTGCCTTTGAGAAGGCCAATCACTGCTGACGCGACGCTAATGAATCCCAATACCAGAATTCTTGCATTGAAAGCTCAACTTTCGGGAACCACTGCAGATCTGAAATCCATAAAATCTTCCTCCAGAAATTTTGAAGCTCTACAATACCCAAGAAGGAGTTCGGTCTCCATTCTCATCCGAGCTTTCAGATTAACCAGTCCCCAATGTAACTTTACAAGTTACGGGTGCTGTTGGCTAGAAGAAAGAAAAGGAATATGACCGAGGGGCCCACCAGACAATGTTCATTGGCTTGGCATGTTTTAAGTCAATTGAAATAGAAAGTGCCAGGAGAAGTTTGGAAAGTAGGATCTTTTAAGGTTAGAAATACATCTCCAAAAGAAAAAAAATATTCGATGGAAAAGATGGGCTGCCCATATAAATAAGACAAGAGGAACGTGCAGAGGTGGAGGGTTGAATTTCTTCGGGAGAGGACACACAAGATTTTTTTGAGAGAGGGAGATCCACACGCAAGGCAATTTCTTTGGGGCAGAGAGAACACCCTGAGAAAATTTTTTAGAGAAAACACGTGGGATTTTGGAGGACTTTGGACGGAGATCGGGCTGCCACTTTAATCATCAGGAGAGTATTTTTTCCAACGCAGGTTAGTTTTCGATTTTTGATACAATATTTCTTTTTTTTAGTTTGGGTTTTAGTTGATTGGTTTAATTAATTGTTTGTGATAAATTCTTTTAATTCTTGATTTGGAATAATCTTTTATTTTTCTTAGATTAAATGTCTCTCTTTTATGATTGCAATTCATTAGTTCTATGCTAGTTTATTTTAATCTACATGAAAGTTTAAATAAAGTTTGTATTTTTTTAATTCCGATTAGTTTGAATTCTAGTTTATTTTGATTTGAATGAGTTATTGATCTTAAATCTATTAGTTTGATTGGGCTTGTAAGATAAAGTTTATATTTTTAATTCCGATTAATTTGAATTCTAGTTTATTTTGATTTGAATGAGTTATTGATCTTAAATCCATTAGTTTGATTGGGCTTGTAAGATAAAGTTTATATTTTTAATTCCGATTAATTTGAATTCTAGTCTATTTTAATTTGAATGTGTTAGCGATTTTGATCTATTAGTTTAATTGGACTTGTAAGGTAAATTTTATTTTTTTAATTCCGATTAGTTTAAATTCTAGTTTATTTTTAATTTGAATGAGTTATTGATCTTAAATCTATTATTTTAATTGGACTTGTAAGGTAAAGTTTATTTTTTTAATTCCGATTAGTTCAAATTCTAGTTTATTTTTAATTTGAATGAATTATTGATCTTAAATCTATTAGTTTGATTGGACTTGTAAGGTAAAGCTTATATTTTTAATTCTGATTAATTTGAATTCAAGTTTATTTTTAATTTGAATGAGTTATTGATCTTAAATCTATTATTTTAATTGGACTTGTAAGGTAAAGTTTATTTTTTTAATTCCGATTAGTTCAAATTCTAGTTTATTTTTAATTTGAATGAATTATTGATCTTAAATCTATTAGTTTGATTGGACTTGTAAGGTAAAGCTTATATTTTTAATTCTGATTAATTTGAATTCTAGTTTATTTTTAATTTGAATGAGTTATTGATCTTAAATCTATTAGTTTAATTGGTCTTGTAAGGTAAAGTTCATATTTTTAATTCCGATTAATTTAAATTCTACTTATTCATGTGTTTCTTAAAATCTAAATGTTAGTTTTTGGATGATAATTTTGTTAGGAAGTTATAAGTTTGTTGCCTTAGTGATTGTTGATCAAATTTTTTTTTTTTTTTTTTGAGGGCCATTGGAAACCCATGAAGGTTGGCCTTTACTCTCACCACTTTAATTGACAAGATTTCCTAAAATCTTTATTTCGTGATCTTTGTTTCCTTTTGTTTTGATTGATATTTTGCTTTCTATTTTTGTTATTTTAAAAAATTAATTTCCTTTATTTTAAGACAAAACTCTTTTTCTAAAACAAAAAAAAAAACCTTTTAAGAGATTTAAAAAAAAAAAATATTCATTTAAAGCCTCTAGAATCAAAATCTCTTTTCTATTAAAAAAAAAATAACATGCAACCATGCTTAATCGGTTTGCATCCTTCTCAATTTTCAACAAAAAATTTTGGTTTTAAACAAAACGTGAATCAAAGCTTGTAGTCCCAAATAAATGGGACAATTTTAGGCTAAATTCGTGTATATTAATTGGGGAATTGGTGGAACCCCTACACAAAAATCATTCTTTTCAAAATCACTTGCTGCCAGTTTTCATTCAACCCCTGTCCTTCTAGGTTTAAATTCCTTTTTAGCAACTTTAGAATATCTGTAAAAAATTTCTGAAACTTGTATGACTTTCCTCACTTCTTGAATTTGAATTTAGAGTTTCATTTGACTTAGAAAGCCATTCTGGAATAGAAGATATAAATGAGTTTTTAGAGGGGTTCCATTTTCACCCAGTTCTGGACACCCGAGGTCTTTTTAAAAAAATAAAATACCAGATGACTTGTTAAATTTGATTCAATATTTTTCTTCAATTATAGGCTTCTTGAAATTGATCTTAGATACATAAAATATTAAAAAATATTTCCTTTTGAGGGAGATATGAATTTTCAAAGTCTCGTCTACTGTGCATGCCCGATTCTGGACATCTGATCACCTTGAATGCTTTAAAAATACTTTTGAGAACCATCCGACCCTGAATTTAATTTTTATGTGACATAAACACTTTGAAATATGTATGTGATTTTTTTATGATTTTATGTGATCATTTACTATTTTTTTAAATATTCGTTTATGCATGTCACTTTTTCTTATCTAATCTGGACTTTATAGAACCTTTAGGTGTCTTTGCTGTAATCTGTCCTTAGAATGAGTGTTCGGCTTTTGGAATGCTGATCTAGATGTGTAGGAGTTATATCCTAAAATTTTTCATAATTAAATTCCATTCTAAGCTATTTTTTTGGAAATTGTTTTATGATGCTTTCCTTTCTAACTATATGCTGATGGTTTTATGCTTTACTTAAAATTGTTATTATTTTTAGAATCATTTGGTTTATCTTAGCTCAACTTTAGGCCTTTGACACTGTATATTTGATATAATGGATATGTTATATAATTTATGCTTGTCCTAACCACTTTGGCACTTTTGGGGGAAATCTTATAAAATATACTTGCTATCCAGGTACGCTCTCCATCCTCTAATTCCAAAATTCTATGAAAATGCATGTTATCATAAGCTATATCCATGTCTTAGTGCACTATGCTCTTGTTTGATGCCATACTTGATTGCCTTGATGCTTGTTCGATCATCTTTGATAAAAATACATATTATGTGTCATATTATCTAAGCTAACCATTGATGCTTTATGATAGCGCTTAAGAAGTGGTTCAGGTACGCACCCTAACTCTTCTTTATTGTGATGTGATCTTATTCGGCATGTTATTTTTATTTTTTTTTGTATTTTTTATTTGTTTTAATCACCTTAATCTACCTAGGTATCCTCAATTAATCAATTAATTGCCACGTTTCCCCCAACTTAGCCAGTAGAGACCTCTTTAGGGCTTAGAGGGGTGCTACCTTTTAGAGGTACCTTCCCGATAAGTAACATGATCCCCGAACCTAGACTCAGGTTTTTCAAAGACATGCTTTTTCCAAAAATTATGGAGTCACATTTTAGGGTTTTTCTTTCTTGTTTTATTTTCCCTTTAAAATAAAAAAATAAAATAAGTGGCGACTCCAACTTTTTCTAAAATTAATTTTTCACAAATAAAAGCGAGTCTCGCCGATCGAGTGGGGACGCACGTGAAAAATGCAGGTCCACACTTGGACACTTTGCCTTTTCCAAATTGTTCGTATTTGAAGATGACTAGAGGAGATGGTAAGTGCTTTTGAGGGTTTGGATGATGGCAAACATTGATCAACCATGTTTTAAACAATTTTCATTTGATTGAAAAATGGATTGGTTGCTTAAAGAATGGAAAATACAATGTTTATATCATTTGAATCGATTTCTGATCAATCGAAGTTAAGGATAATAGTTTCTGTTGTACCAAGGTCATTTTTATTCTCATCTAATTGATCCAACTTCAATCACATTTGCATTCCTTCATCTTTTTCCAAACAAATCTCAATTGTTTGATGGATTTCAAAACCCTAATACTTAAGCCCTCTTTCCAAATGTGGTAAGGGTTGTTGAAACCCTAGGTTTTTAAGCTTCATGTTTCTCTTACCATATTTGGGAATGTCTGCCTTGTGAGAAAATTTTTGAATTTGAATTAAAAACCAATTTTTGAATAAAAAATCTTTATTCCAAATGAGTTGATTCACTGTGTTTTTCATCCTAGCAATCATGTTGCTCTTATATTCAACTTATTAGGGTAAACCCAAGATTCTTCTTGTGTGGACTCACGAAGAGGTTGATATCAAAGTTTGGAGTGGATTCCAAGTGTTTTCATGAAGAAGAAAGGTGGTAGTTGAAGCTTGAAGGTTTTAGGCAAGTGGTTCGGGAGACGATGAAAGAGTTAGGTTAGGTAAAACCTTGTACTCAACTAATTTTTCTTTATCATGGATTATTTGATTGTTTGATGCGTGCAGTTTTTTTATCTCTATAGAGGGTTTCCACATTAAAAAAAAAATTGGTGTAATTGTCTCTCATTTCTATCTTGTCTTTTGATTAGTATTTCATACGCTTATGGTATTTTCCACTAAATTATGTTAATTGATTTAATTAGAGCATGAATTGAAATATGGCTATTGAATCCTTGAAGAACAAGATATATTTTAGTCTTTTTGTTAATTGGTGACAAGGGGCATGTAAAGAGAGTTTTTATGTTGATGCAATGTCTTATATATCATGTTTGAGGAGTGTTGTCTCATTTGCATATAACTTACATTGAATAACTTGTTTAGGAGAGTGTTGGTGCATCCATTATTGCTTGCGATTTGCATGTTTGTTTGTTGGATTGAAAAAAAAGATCAATTCATAAAGGAAAAATAGGGGAATTGTGAGCATTTGTGAGATACCATCTCTAATTGTTTTAAATAAAAAATTATTCACCCCCTCTAGGTGTTATCCATTGGTGAGATTCATTTTCAAATACATTTGTATGGTGGATTAAGTTTGACTATCCAAACTATTTACTTTTTATTATATGTTGGGAATTTCTAAGTAAATTATTTTACCTTGATATATCTTAATAATTTACTTCAATATTATATATACTCCAATTTTCAATTTTGACAAATCTCAATAGAATAAACATGGGACAAATAGGGCATTATAGTGATTTATATAAAGGAAATATTTACAAAATTCAAAAAAAAACCGTAGAGAAATCACATAAATATAACTGAATAAATATCATCAATACAATCATAATCTAAAAGATACATATAGGATAACATACCCATAATATTGCAACAAAATATACACCAAAATATTCAACTCATATTAAAATCATGTCATATTAAACAAACAAGAAAGCTCAAAATAAACCAAAATAATTCACTACAAAATGGCATGCAAAATAAGCCCAAAATTAAGCTCTAGAAGAGCACATTAATATAACTTCAAAAAGCCTAATTAAATGAGCCCAAAAAACCTATATCAAGCAAATACTAGATAGTGCTAAGAACATCTAAAACCCACTATCTTTTCTTCTTCCTCATACCACCCCAAGTAAGAGAGATGGAGTTGTCAAGACATACAATTAGTATTGTTATTCTTTAAACAAATAATGTTATATTTGTGGACAACAAAATAGTTAATGCTATAAGATACTAAAGATTTGAAAAAAGAAAGTTGTGAAGACATGATTATAGGAGACATTAAAGAAGAAAGAGCATGCCTGCTAAGTCATGTCTTTTTTAAACTTGTTTTCAAAAATTTGCTTTGAAGTTAAAAGAACAAAAAGAAAAGAAAAAAATTAAAATTTTAGGGGACAAAATGAGGGTGTTATGGCAAGTTGTTTTAGGAAAAAAAACCATTTTGATTAAATATATTGATTTTTAAAATAAATTTTATTTTAATTTTGTAAAAAAATATAAATATAATTTATATTATTTTTAAATTAAATTAAATTGAATTCTTAATGAAAATAAAAAAATAGTTTTGTTATTACAAATAGACTAAAGATTAATATTTTTTTTTGGTAAAATAAGAATATAACTTTATTTTTAAAAATAAATAATGATACCTTGAAATAGTAATAATTAGTAACATTTTATTTAAAATGAATTTTAAAAACAAGAAATAAAATATTTAAATTTTCTTACTACATGTACATATTTACTATCCAATTCTCAACAAAGTATTTTGAAGAAATCTCGGTTTAAGAATTTATGGTACTAATTGAATTAATTTTTCAATTTTAAATTATTTTTAAAAATGATTAGACTCTATTGAAGAATCTAAGCCATTAAGGCTTGCTTTATTTGGAATCCATTTATTTAGTCACTAATTCCTAAAATTATAGTTGTGTAAAAAAAAAAAAAAAGTCATTATAACTAGTTTTGGTCCATTAATTTTTGGGTGTTGATTTATTCTATTTTTTAGTATTAAATTACTTAAAAAAAAAAAATACAAATTTATTAACAAATCAAAGTATTATGCTTTATTTTTAAAAATTGCTATACTCATTAACAAACTAAACCATTAAGTTTTTCTTAATTTGGAGTATATTTTCCTAATAAGAAAATTTTATAAATTGTAACTATGTGTAGAGGAGGAACAATAATAGAGTCATTTGGTTAGTTTTGTTTCATGAATTTTTGGAAGACAATGAATCAAACTCCAGTTCGGAAGATGAGGAATTAGAAGATAGTTCACCAAGGACAAGTAAACCTTTTAACTCAAGGTAGATTGATGTACATCACATAATCCTAACATAAGTGTAACTAAGGTGGTGTTTGTTTTTTTACTTAATTCTAAAAAGAAACTTAATGCTTAATAGTGTTAAATATTAGATTGTTTGTTTTTATAGTATTTTATTTCTATTAAGTACTAAAAAGTAAGAAAAATTAATATGTTATTTTTTCTATTTAGAAAAAGTTATATATTTTGGCTTTTTCTATTTAGTAAAAAGTTTATAATAAGTTATAAAAAAGTAGAAAAACAAACAACTTAAATTCTGAAAACAAATTGCTTTAAGTAAAAAGCTAAAAAAACAAACACCACCTAAGTCAACCAAAAAAACTTGAATTTCAATTAGAAGAACAATGAAAACTTGATCTAACATATGCAAATGTTGCCTTAGTTAAAGTAGACATAACATGAAATGAGTATAGGTGAAGCCTTGGGAAGCATTTTACAACGTAGAGCAGCTAAAGTAAATGAAAGTTGTGTAACTTCAACAAAGTATGACAATACAATCAAAGCCAAGTTAATTGTAGAGATCAATTGGTGTTGAGAGATTGTTTTGAGTACCTTTTTTTTATCTTAATTATATGGGATAGCTTTTGATAACTTTAATATTTTTGTAATATATTTGGTTGTAATGTTTAGATATATTTATCTACTATAGCCATCTTAAAATCCTTATTATATTTGTAATATTTGTTGAGTTATATTTTTGCTATTTCTCTATATTATTTGCTGGAGCCCGAAGACTTTTGTCGTACAATTCATGACATTTATCTTTATTTCCTTAATAAAATTGGTGGATGCTTCTGTTTATTTTTTTCTCTTTTTTTCTTATAGTTTTAGACATCAACACAATTTCCCCATTTTGACAAACGTTGATTAAGTTGACAAGGGGTTTTTTTGGATGATAGTGAGGTTTCTTATCTCCATCTTAGAATGTCGAGAAAGAAAATTTTTCCTTCTTGCCTATGTTTGATTCTCGAAAAGTGTTAGGGAAAAAATTGTTGAGTAATATGATTTTCTCATGTTTGGTTTAATTATGAAAAATACAAAAGAAAGTAAAATATAATTAAAATTATTAAGAAATTTCTATATTTTTAAATTATTTAATCTTTATGTAAAAGAGTTAAATAAGTAAAAAATAAAAAGTTTGAAAAATAATAATTTATTGATTTTAAATTTATTTTTTATTTTTTTCTTTTCTTTGCATTTTCTTCAAACTTTCTGAAGTCAAACATACCCCTTGGATTTAGATTGTCTTTTGTGGGTTTGTTGTTTTCAAATTTAGTACTTTCAGTTTCCTTGAGGGAATGAGATCCCTAAGGATGAGAGATTGGGTGGGTACAAGTCTTTGGTTAAGAGTGTTGATCTTATCGAGGAGATGGACCTTAGCCTTTGGACCTCTTTGAATAAATGGCTTGCTAATTGCTTGAAATAATGGGTTCCTCAGTCTGGAGATTGAAGATGATCCAAAGCTAGTGATATATAGATTCCTATAATAATAATAATAATAATAATAATAAAAGGATAACAATCCTAGTTCTATAAGGTTCTTAATAAAAAATATTTGAAAGCTTATTTATAACTTACATAATTATAAATATTATTATATTTATAGTGAAACAAATAAAACAAAAAATTGTTTGGTTAAGAAAAGTATTTACAATATAGAGCACATGATTTGGATGTTAAATATTTCTAAAGATGTTATATATAGATTTCAAATTTGGAGATTACAGTAGATCATCTTAATAGAATTTGTAGATAAACTATATGGTAGTCACTTTCTATAAGAATAATAATAATAATAATAATAATAATAATAATATCAAGAAACATATAAGTGGAATGAAGCAACCAAACTTATAATAGATATTTTTAGTGTATATTATTTACTTATAAATGTTTGGAATTTGAAGTTAATTTAAAGTTTTGAAAATTGAAATTAAAAGTTATAAATTGAGGTACTGTAACATTTTCATGTTTTAATTTTTATTTGAAAAATTAAGTTTTTGAATAGAATTTCACCATAAAATTGAAAAAAAAAATAAAGTCATTTAAATTTTGTAGGAATCCAAATTTTGCACTAAAATCAAATTTGGCCAAATCTTGCTCTAGAATTTTGTTAACGTGAGAAGAAAGGAAAATGTTAGAATGAGCTATTTTGGATATGAAAATAGGAACCATTGTGGAAGTTTGGGAAGATGAAGTTGATCATACTTCTTGGTTTGAGGCTGCTGATGATAGTGGTGTGATGTTGATTTTTATGCTACATGAAAGCTTATTTCTATGTTCGTCTTAGTGGAATATGGTATCTTGGGGAAAATAACTCTAAAAAAGGGAAAAATAAAAAAAAACAAAACAGTGATGTAAATTTTAAAAAATAATTTTTTATTTTTAAAAATTAAACATTATTTTTAAATCACACCAAACAAGATTTATTATTTAGCAAAAAAATAAAAAACCTCTCAAATATGTTTTTTTTTTTTAAAAAAAATAAACTATGTATAACTTGAGGATATTAAAAAATTAGTTTTCAAGAAACTTTCAAAGGATTTTATTAAAAATGATTTTGAATTAATGATTTCAATTTATTTATTTACAAAAAAAAAGAATCAATTTATTTTCCCAATTTCATTTGTATTTAATTTTCAAAAAAGTTATTTACAATTATTGTATCAAAAGAATTTATTACAAAATTTCAATTTGGGTACAAAAATTATTTTTACCTATTTTTACAAAAAATGAATAAATCTTTTCAATTTTATTTACAAAAAGCATTTCAATTTATTTTCATTTAAGAAAAGTGATTTATACAAATTATTTAGACATAACTTTATTTACAAAAGAATTTTTAATTAAAAGGAAAAAATGAATAAATAAATAAATAAAATCATCTATTTCTAAAAATGACTTTTAATCCAATTTTAATTAAGGGAAAAAATATTTTAAAATTATTAATTTATTAAAACATATTTACTAAATCATTCATCTTATTTAAACAAAATTTCTGATTTGTTCGATATCAAAATCTGTACACACTCAATAAATATATACAAACAAATATTTACAAAAATCAATAAAAATAAAACAAAATATAAATGAGAAATCAAATATGTGCCAAAATAAACTTACAATAAGCTCAATGTCTCCATACAGCTTTTCGATTCTCAGTTTCTTCCATGAAATTTCGTGTTCCACGTGTCATAAATTCGTCTCGGCCAACAGAATTGCGAAATGGGCCCACGCAAAAACAAAAATAGCACAAAGTATAAATATCCAAGAATGTACAAAGTTCAGAACAAATATTCGAGCCCAAATCCAAATTTCAGATTAGTCCAACAAATTTCACCAATTAAAAATGGGTTCAAATTAACAAATATAACCCAACAAAAATATCTCACTTATCATATACACTAATCTAAAATTCTCAAATTAATAGCTAAAACATAAATTCTATTAATCAAACCCAAAACATGATAAATTAAAATAAATCCCATTAGGCCTAAATTTAATATCCCATAATCTAAGCCCAATTTAAAACGCCCAAACAAATAACCAATTACCAATAGACCCATATTAATAATGGGTATGGTCAAAGGAAACAAGATTTCAAGCCCAATCTAATAAGCCCAACCAAATAAAATAAAATAAACAATATACAATTGATATAATCCAAATATCCCAAATTAATCACCAAATTTAATATACCCACAAACCCAAATTAAAAAATTTCAAATTAATTCACCAACAATAAATTAACCCAAATTTCAAATTAATTAACAAAGCTCAAACATAAGGCCCACAAATAAATATAAATGCACAAACCCAATTTCAACAACAATTATTATTAAAATCAAATAAAGAAAAAAAGAAGTGATAATAATAATAATAATAATAGAAAACGAGTGATATGGGAAAGTGAGAGAATGGGGGAAACAGGGAGGAGGTCGTCGGCCGACAATGGCTCGCCGGCGGCGACTGACCGGTGATCCTACCGACGACAGTGAGGGATGATGAGTTGTTGGGAAACAATAATAAAATAAAATAAATGGAAGATAAAAAAATAAAAAAATGGGAGGAAGAAAATGGAAAAGGAATGGGGGTCGGCTGTATGTGTGAGTTGGGGAGGAAGAAGATGGAGAAAAAAAAAATGGAGAAGGAAAAAAATCTAAGGGTCGGCGTGTGGAGGAGTTGGGGAAAAGAAAAAAAAAAGAAAAAAGAAAAAATGGATGGGAGAATATGGGGGAGCAGACTGTGTGGGTGTTTTGGAAAAGGGAAGCAGAAAAATAAAAAATAAAAAAAAGGAAGAGAGGGAAACAGGGGGCAGTCGGCTGGGAATAGGAGTGGGGAGTGGGGAGTTGCAGAGTCGGAGAGAATGGAGGGGGGAAGGGGAAAAAAAAAATGGTGCCCGGTCGTTCTTTTCTTTGGGAATGGGGGAGCTGGCGGAGAGTAGGGATGGTAATGGGGTGGGTTTTTTCAGGTACCCGCCCCGTCCCGCCCCTAATGGGACGGGGTTTGATTTTAATAAACGGGTTTGGAAATTTTTTTTTAAACCCGGGACGAGTTCGGGACGGGTTCAGGTATTGCCCCGTCCCGCCCCGCCCCATTTATAATATATGAATATATAACATATAATATATATTCCACACATCCCCCATCTCTCATATCCATTCATACCCTCATAAGGAAAATCATAGAGATGGTCTCCAGAAAACCAGCGTGGGAAGATTGTAGCGCTGATACTCTTTTGAATTGGGTTCTCCAACGAGCTGCCGAAGTTCCCAGCTCAGTTATTGGACTTGGTGGAGCTGCGATCAATTGCTGCAACACCTATTTATATCATCTTCATCCCCTAATATCATCTTCAGCAGAGCAGATTTAAAATCGGCAAAGGAGAGAAGATCCCCAATATCATCTTCAGCAGAGCAGATTTAAAATCGGCAGAGCAGATTTAAAATCGGCAGAGGAGAGAAGATCCCCAATATCATCTTTAGTAGAGTAGATTTAAAATCGGCAAAGGAGAGAAGATCCTGCCGTGTAGAGAAATCAAGAGTGGAATTGGAAGAATTAGAAGGAATATGCGTGAAATCAGCAAATGCAGTATGGTTCCAAAGAGAGAAGAGACTCAACTGTTGTTGCCTCAACAAATACAAAGCTTGCAATTCGGATTCCCTCATACGATCAGTGGGAGAATCAGCTTTAACGATGGAAATACTGGTGGTAAATAAATGAGGAGGATGAAGAGAGGGGGAAGATGGCGAAGAGGTACCTCTTATTAAAGAAGAAACGATGAGCAGAAAGTCCAGACTTGAAATCCTCGATCTGGAAGCCGGATCGATGAAGGAGCTTCTGCTCATTTTCGTCGATTAGGTTTTGTCAATCTTCCTCATCGTCGGAAGATTCTCTCTCCATTTCGAAACGCAATGCTGAAATGCCTAAAGGCCCAATTCAATTTCAAAGACTGGAGAGTGAGTTTATGTATGTCTTTAGAAATTCAAAAAGGAAAGTTAAACGGGGTGGGGCGGGTATGGAAATTTATCATACCCGCCCCGCCCCGCCCCGCCCCACCCTGCCCCATTTAATTTTTTAAATGGGAGGAGGATGAGAATTATTTTAAATAAATGGGGCGGGGTTGGGATGAGGGTGATCCATCCCAAACCCGCCCCGTTGCCATCCCTAGCAGAGAGGGAGAGTGAAATCGCGCGGGAAGGAAAAAAAAATCCTCTGAAAATGGGGCGGCCGTCTTGGGAAACGGGGGGCAGAGAGGAGGAAAAAAAATGGAGAGAAAAAAAAAATCCTTTGAAAATGGGCCAGCCGTCTTGGGAAATGGGGGGCAGAGAGGAGGAAAAAAAAATGGAGAGAGTGGGGGAAAAAAATGGGGGGGTTGTTCTTGGGAAATGGGGAGAGAGAGAAAAGAGTAGAAGAATGGGAAAGAAGAGGGGAAAAAGAAATAATAATAAAAAAAAAAAAGATGAGATGGTGGCCGGTGGTGAATTGAGGGAGGTATGGGAGGAGAGAGAAGGAGTGGGTGGGGGTAGGTGAGGAGAAAGAGGAAGAAGGAAGAGAGTGGAGAGAGGAAAGAGAAAATAAAAAAAATAAATATATATAAAATAAAAATAAAAATAATATAATATACTAAATAAAAATTAAGGGTGAGTGAGCCAAAATAACACATATAATCGGGATTTAAAATTGGGCTCAAAATTAAAATTGGAACAAATTTTGGGGTCAAAAAAATATTATTTTCAATTTTATGTACCGATATTAATGTTAATTTATTTCTTTTTTCCATTCTTATAGCTATTGTTGCCTAATATTAAAATAGAAATAAATAATCATTTTGATGTTACATTCCTAAGTGCATCACAATACAATAATTGGAATCACCAAACTCATCATTCCTGTTCAAGAAGAAATAGAAATGAAAATAAATTCAAAACTTTTGTAATGAATGATTGATCCAATCCCATTAAAACTTTTGTGTAACTTTATGCATGGATGATTTTATTTTTATATTCTTTGATTAATATGCTTGCATTAGAGCTTCCATTTTCCCAATAAAATATGGGCAACAAGATATATTTTCTCAAATAGATGTATTAGTTTTGCAAGATGTATTCTCTTAAATAAGAAAAATATAGAGCTCTTCCCTAATACATAGGAGGATAAAACAATCATATCCTTATTTTAAAATGGCGTAGAAATTTGGTTATTGCAAAATATATCATATCCATTAATTTTAAAAAAATTAATTTCATTATTTTCAATAAATTTATTTATTTTTTTAACTTTTTATAATACAACTACTGAAGAAAGAAAAATTTTTATCATACAAACCAAAACTATTATTATTATTATTATTTTGTAATGAATTGAATAAGAACTAAAAGAAAAAAAAATTGTCCCTTTTTAAATTTTAAATCTTAAAAATATTTATTCATTTTTTTTATATACTGGTTTCCTAAGGAATTAAAGAAATTCATGATTTTTTTTTAATATATATTTCATGTTTTTCATCCAAAATATAAATGAAAATAAGAAAATCATGTTAAGAAAAATGTTTTAATACCCCTTAATTTCATAAATAAATTCAAAATATGTTCTACATATATATATTTTTTTTAGAAAATTGATGTATTTCATATATTTTTTAAAGAATGCAAATAAACATAAATAAATTCATTTAAATTAAAATGAATAATATTTCAACCTAATTAAATGGCTTATTTCAAATCGCAATTTTAAAAATATTGCCACCCTTTTTAAAATAAATCAACTTTCTTTTAACTTCAAATTATTTATTGTTCTATATATGTTGCAATTATTTATGCATTATTCAAATAAATATTTTTATCTTAATAGTTAGATTCAATATGTCATATAATTATCATAGTGAAACACGATTCAAAGATTTTGACATTTTTTTAGTTGACGCCTTTATTTTAGTTTTCTATTTGATAGTGCTCAAAATAATAATATTAAGAGACTTCGTACTAGCTATTAACGAGACTTCGGGTACTGGCCCAAGGAAACTTAAGGGCCCTTAAAATAAAGCCTAGGTCTCTCTCACATGCCAGCATGGACTATAACGGATACATTGTAATAAATTATAATTAGTGTGTAATATATATATCAATTATTATGATCAAACAAAAAGTGTTAGTGCCCTACAAAAGAAAACAAAACATGACTTTTTATTTGACATTTCAATCATTCCTCTAATAATCACTTCTAACAAATTAAAATATTATTTTAAAATTATCATATTATGCTAAACAATTCTAAGATGATAATTTAATGATTCCTTAAATTATTTTTCCAATTATTTATTATTTTCTTTCTTCTCTATTTTAAAAATTTTGAACGCAAAATTATTTTAATGTTAAAAGTTCCTAAAAATTTGAATTTATATTTATAAAAGTAACAAATATGATTAAATTTGAACTAAACAATACATAAAAAATAACGAAAGTTGAAAATAAAAACAAATGACGTCAAAATTTAAGCAAATATAAAGGTATAAGTTTTAACTCATGGAAACAAATGGTAGTTAATTATACAGATATCATCCAAATAAAAGTATTTGATTTTACAAATATGCTAATAATTTGGAAAGAGTATCAGAAACAAAAAATAAAAATAGCAATGATATGTACATTCCTTAATAAAATTGAACTTACAAAAATGATAACAAATCTTAACAAGATGATGATATATGTAGTAAAACTTGTATAATAAATCATATAATCAATATCATACCCATGGTGGTAATATTAATTTTTTTTATTATAATTTAGTTCATGTATTTTTAGATTGTTTTGTGCTTTCATATGTATAGAAAACAAAATTTAAGTTTAAAAAACATATTTGGTTATTGTTTCCATTTTTTGAAAAACTAAAAATGGAAAATCTGAAAATACTAATTTTGTTTTCAAAATTTTGCAAGAAAAGTAAAAATGGGTGTAACCCTCTGTTTAGTCCCCTAGTTAGGAACCCTTTTTACTCCGTTTTTGATGGCTCATCATTGGTTCATGTTCATCCGGTTCATTATTGATTTTCGGAGCCATATTTTGGAGACCATGAAAAGGTTATTTTGGGTCTAGCATGATCATTGGGGCCCGTAGACTTGGTTTTTTTTTTTTTCTTTGGTTCTTGGGGTTTTATTTGAGAGTTTTGTCAGCTTGATTGGGATGAGGACAGGTTTCCTCATCTTAGCCGTCCGTTTCGTCCATTTCCTCCATTAAAGGCTATTTTGGCCTTTTGTGGGGGCTCTTTTGCACTATTTTTGGGACCACTTTCTGCTACCTTTTAGAGGGAGCAGGTCCATTTTCTAGGAAGGCTGAAGATTGAGACACGTTCAATGGGAGATTTCTCAATCTGTTAGTGGGCTGTTATAGAGAGGATAGAGGAAGAAAGCAGGGGTCTTTTTTTGGTATTGATAGAGAGAAGCAGAGGGGAGAACAAAAGAGGAGCTAGAGAAAGAACCAGAGGAAGAGAGGTGAGTTTTGTTGGTTTTGCGAAGAGAAGGAGAGCTTGAAGCCAAGCGACCTTCGCTTGAGAGGAGGTTTTTCAGGTAAGGACCCTGTATTCACCATTGTTCCTGTTCATTATCTTCTCCATCTTGCTTCTGGATGTTACTGTTTGTTTTGGGTGTGGATATCAGGCCATATGTTTAGCTTTCATTGATCTCTAGAATGACTATGGATTTGCTGTCATTATTTTATCTTCTATTCTTCTTGGTTTTGCTGGAGAGTAACTTGACTCTGTTTTAGTCCACTGTGAGATATCTCAGTATTCACATCCCTGATTCTTATATGAACCTATGGTCTCTCAACCAGCTTGCAAGCCCATGGATAACTCATGAAACGAGGCTTCGTTTAATGCCCTTTTGGTTCACTTACTCTTGCTCTCTTTTTGTTAATGGTCCTTGTTTTATGCTTCTCTGCTTCTGGTATCCGTCTGTGGTGCACTTGGGTTCATGCATCTCCACCTGAGGGTGCTCGGTCTTCGTTTGGCTGGTGTCCTGTGCTAGTGGAGCTACTGGGTTTGCGAATCAAAATTATGGATACGGAGGGTATGGTGGAAGTGAGGGATCTTACGAAAATCCGACTGGTTATGGTTCTATTGGAAGTGGCTCAAATAGCAATATTGGTGGGGAAGAGTTACAGAATGAGATTGTGGGAAGTGAGCAGACTTTTTACGTGAAAATGACTATGCAGTTCAAGAAGTTCAGAGCTCGCATTAACGGGATACAAATGCACATGAAGGAGATCCATACATTCTCATATTTCACACACTCATCAGTGCTGATAGAGCAGAAATCGAATTCATAAAGCAAGGAAGCTTCAGTCC
Source organism: Vitis rotundifolia (assembly GCA_030254885.1). Classification (NCBI taxonomy): domain Eukaryota; kingdom Viridiplantae; phylum Streptophyta; class Magnoliopsida; order Vitales; family Vitaceae; genus Vitis; species Vitis rotundifolia. The sequence continues at coordinate 12,662,923 of CM058159.1, forward strand.
TAAGGAGCTTGATGCCTTGGCTTCTGTGTTAAAATTTTCTGGCAGAAGAATGGAACAAAAAAAAACATTGGAAAGAAGCCAAGAATTTCACCCGCGACAGATATGTTACTGGCGAGGATCCAATATCAAATGAGAAGGCACAGGACAAGTCTGGAGATTCATTGGGTAATCAAGGTATTGCCATGAGAGCTGAGCAAGAGAAAGAGACCAAGAAAGTGACAATTGTTATCCGGGAGCAAGCATGTAATATCCAACTTCTAGGTTATGTTTGGTTCCGGAAAGTACCAAGGAAAGAAAAAAAATGTAAAGGAAAATGGTTTTCTCATGTTTGGTTTCACTATGGTTGTGTTTGGTTCCCAGAAAATACTAAGGAAAGAAAAAAAATACAAAGGAAAATGATTTTTTCATGTTTGGTTGTCCCATGAAAAATATAAAAGAAAATCAAATATAATTAAAACTAATTAAAAACTTATGTATTTTAAAATTATTTAATCTTTATATTGATGAGTTAAAATAAACAAAATGAGTTTGAAGTAACAAAAAAAAATAATTTATTAATTTTTAATATATTTTTTATTTTCCTTCACTTTTTCTTTCCTTCTACTTTTCCTTTGTATTTTCTTTCCTTTGCATTTTCCCTCAAATTTTCCGAGAACCAAACATAGCCATAAATTTTTTTAAAGAAAATTAAATATAATTAAAATTAGTTAAAAATTTATACATTTTAAAATTATTTTATCTTTATATAATAGAGGAAATTAAGTGAAATGAGTTTGAAAAAACATATAAAAATGAATTATTAATTTTGAATCTATTTTTTATTTTCCTTCATTTTTTCTTTCCTTTCACTTTTCCTCTTTATTTTCTTTCCCTCACATTTTCCCTCAAATTTTCCGGGAACCAAACATAGCCTAGTGTTTTAGTTGATATGGATCTCAAATCAACTGACGGGTCTTATTGTTCTTGCCAAAATGAGATGCCAACCAGCTCACCAACAACACATGACAGTGCTGGTCAGAATCCAAAATATCTGAGAGTTCCTAACCACTTGAGGCTTTATCTTCCAGAGGTTTCTCTCAAGTTGGATAAGATAACGTTTCTTGATGATGACATTGTTTTACAGAAAGACTTGACTGGATTATGGTCGGTGTATCTCCTTCAAACCATGCTGCCACCCAAAGAGATATTGAGCCTTTTCGTCGTTCTTAGAAACCAAATAATAGTTTGAATCAGAATTTCTCATTGTTGCATCAGATGCATTCCATGAAGGGTACTGAGATTGATTCTAGTAATAGAGGCTTAGAGAGATTTAAAGGACCGGATTGCAATCTGGACTCTCAGGGAACTCCTATGACAGGACAGCAGTCGCATATGGCTATAATACTGTGGCCAGGGATGCATCAGTTGATCATACCTTAGTTCCATCTGAAAATTCTGAAAATTCTAGGATACCAAATGGATAATCGGAAATGAAATGCATATTCTCAAGTTTTATCTAGAAGCATACCTTCCCAGGATAAGTTTGTGTTTGGGAGAAATTGATTCTCAAAATTACTGAAGTGGTAATAATTCAGTTCCTTCTGGAGCTGAGCATTCTCAGATTAGTCCCCAGATTGCACTTTCTTGGTTTGATTAGTATGGAGCCTTCAAAAATGGGCAGATGTTTCCAATGTATGATGCACGGAAAACCACCATTATGAGGACTGTGGAGCAGACATTTATTGTTGGTCTGGTAGCTAGAGTGTTGGATGAAATACAATTGGTGTTGGTAATGGGAGGAGGCTGCTCCGTATGATTTGCATCTCATGACAGAACCATATGAGGTCCCCTGCATGGTGGAGATATTTCACTTCTTGTGATCTCTGTTAAATGTTGTTGAGCACATGAGAATGGGTCCCAGATCAAATACTATAGCATTTGATGAAGATGTGCCTCTTTTTGCCCTGGGCTTGATCAATTCTGCTAAAGAATTGGGTGGGCTCTCTATTTGTAAACACCCCAGGTTACTAAGTCTGATACAGGATGAGCTATTTCGTAATCTGATGCATTTTGGCTTGTCAATGAGTCCACTAATTCTTTCTATGGGTTGTAGCATTGTTCTCAATCTGTATCAGCATTTGCGGACTGAACTTAAACTACAACTTTGAGGCTTTCTTTACCTATGTAGTCCTGTGACTTGCTCAAAGCAGATATGGTGCTTCATACTAGCAGCAAGAAGTTGCTATGGAGGCTCTAATTGACTTTTGCAGGTTGAAAACTTTCACATTGGAGCTTGCAGACAATACCATATTTGGATAAACTAGAATTGAAAATGAAACAGTTGGAGCGCTTACTCCCAGTGCATTTGGTGACAATGAAAACCGGGACACAGTTTCCATCCAATTATGATTTTTTGTAGGGTTAAGTGCTTCTTCTTCCACGGAAAATATGGGTGTGGATTCTGATATATACCAGAACACTTACTGATATCCGAAGTCATGACCCGAGCCCTCTGGGAGACATAGAAGACATGTTTGTGTTCATATTCCATGTCATCACAGCTTCTCCCAGCAAACTAGGAAGGTTATGCATGCAGCGAGGGGCTCAAAGTCTGCAAGGTTTCATCTTCCGCTTCATTTGTTCATTTCTGTTGCAGATGTATGACAACTAAAAGATGCCTTGTTCCATCCATCCATTCGTTTATCATCAAAATCTGAGCTTTTGGTCAGCCACCAATGGGATTCTGGGTGAAACAGCCTACTATGATTTTGCCTAGCAGTGAGATTATCAGTTGCCATAGCCCTGATTATTCTATGTCTGGGGTTCATTGGTGGAGATGCAAAGAAAACTGAGGTATCCAGCATATGCCCTCTCTCAGTTTCCTGCTCATGGCACGACTTCTGTGCCCTTAATGCTGTCGAGCATAAACCAGTAGCTAAGAAAGTTGTGGCCAACCCAGCATGGTGCATTATTTAATGAGGAAGATTGGAATAATGTGTTATATCTCCATTTTAAATCCAATTATTAAATAGGAATCACATGTTTAAATCATATGAGAACTTAAGCCCGACATCATTATGGAAACGAAAAGAACCTGAGTCCATTTTGATTTTGTTTGAAGATGAAGGGGTATGGATCTTCTAAGGCTCAGGAGGGGAACCACCGTTATTGGATTCTCTCTGGCGATGGGAAGCGGGAGAGATTAGGGTTCTATTTTATTCAAAGATATGATTTTCTGAAAACAGAAACTTAGCCTTTAAATACCCTCCTGCCTTAGGGACCATACCCTTTGGCTATTGGGCCTCACGAGTCTTAGGCCCATCATCTAAGGCCCGTGATGGCGTTGGGCTCTACACATAGGTGGCCCATACTCTTGAAAACCGATACAGAATAAATACTGAACAAGTGAATAGCATAATCATGAAATATGTTACATATATGTGCCCAATTTCTTTTCATTTGGCTTGTAAGGCCTAGCTTCAGCTGGACAACCCCAGACATGCAAGTGCCTAATACTAGGTTTCTTGCTAGTCCACAACTCATATAGAGTTTTGGCTAGTGCTTTGCTTGGTACTCTATTTAAAATGTAAACTGCAGTTTTGATGGCTTCGCCCTAAAGTGATTCTGGTAAGGTGGAATGACTGATCATACTTCTTACTATATCCTTAAGAGTACGGTTTCGCCTCTCTGCTATACCATTTTGGCTTGGAGTCCCTGACATGGTGTATTGAGGAACGATACCACACTCCATCAAATATTTGGTGAATGGCCCTGGACATTGTTCACCGGATCCGTCATATCTACCATAGTATTCACCTCCACGGTCAGATCTGACGGCCTTTATTTTCTTGCTTAGTTGATCAACTTCAGCCTTGAAATTCTTGAACACATCCAATGACTAAGACTTCTCATGGATCAAATAAAGATAGCCATAGCGTGAATAATGGTCAATGAAAGTGATAAAATATTATTGTCCATTCCAAGAAGGGGTAGGAAATGGACCACAAATGTCTGTATGTATCAATTCCAAGACGTCACTGCACCTATTGGCATCCTTTTTCCTCATATTTGTTTATTTACCCTTAATGCACTCTATACAGACTTGAAAGTCTGAGAAATCAAGTGGGTCAAGAATTCCTTATGACACAAGCCTTTGAATTCGTTGATTTGAAATATGACCCAAACGCTTGTGCCATAATATTGATGAATTCTCTTTTATCAATTTTCGCTTAATGCCATAATTGCTTGAATGCAAGGTTTCATTTCCATTAGTAACCTTTATATTCAATTTGTATAATTTGTCTATTAGACTACCTGTACCAATAATATTTGAATTTAGATAAAGACTAACCATTCCATTTCTAAATGAACAACAATATCCATATTTGTCTAGACATGAAACAGAAATTAAATTCCGTCCAAACGACGGTACTACAAAAGTCTCTTCCAAATCCAAGGTACATCTAGAGTCTAACTATAACCTAAAAAGACTAATCGCCTTGACTGTAGCCTTATTGCCATTTCCCAAATAGATGTATCTTTCACTATCAGTTGGCATTCGGCTCCTTAAGCAACCCTGCATAGTGACACTTATGTGAGTAGTTGCACCCGTATCTATCCACCAAGTGTCAGTAGGCACTACAGCTAAATTAACTTCTAAACAAACAAAGTTGAGAAGTGTACCTTTTTTTTTTTTTATGCCAAGCAGCGTATTTGGTACATGTCTTCTTCATATGACTAACCTTCTTGCAAAAGAAACAAGTGATCTCCTTATCTTGTTTCTTCTGCACTTTTTACTTTGATGTCATAGGACCTGCAGTTTGTTTTCCTTTATTGTCCCTCTTTCTTTTCTTACTGGTACCAAATCCTTGAGATGTGGAAGCCAAGTGAGCACTTTCTATCTCCTCTTGTTTCAATTTCTCTTCCTCTTGTACACACTGAGCAATAAGCTCATTCAAAGTCCATTTTTTCTTTTGTGTGTTGTAACTGATTTTAAATGGACTGAATTGTGTAGGCAGAGAGATCAAGACCAAGTGCACGAGTATGTCTTCTGAAAACTCTAACTTTAGTGCCTTGAGTCTAGTCACAAGATTAGACATTTCCATAATGTACTCCCTTATATTCTCTTTCCATTTGTACCGCATAGAGACAAGTTTACTAAGAATAGTGCTTGTCTCAACCTTTTCGTTTGTAGTGAATCGGTTTGCTATCTGGTCCAAGAATGCCTTGGCTCGGGTTTCCTCAGGTATCGCACCCCTTATAGCTTCTGGAATTGAGTGCTTCATTATCATTAGACTCATGCGATTGGATCGCTCCCATTTTTCCATAGTAGACCTTTGCTCAGCAGTGTTGGCACTAGTAAGGTTTGAAGGGCGATCCTCTCTTAATGCATAGTCTAAATCCATGCACCCAAGCACTATTATAACGTGCTCCTTCCATTTCTTGAAGTTTGTGCCATTAAGCACAGGAATGTTATTGACATTTTCAGATATAGAAGATGTTGAATTCATAATAATAAAGCTCACAATTAGTCATATAATCATCACACATACATGAATAAATAAAAATTTAACATATATATGTATGTGGACATATAATAAGATACCTAGCACAAACATCAATATTTAGTCTTTGGACAGAAATATCAACTTGTAATTGGCATCCTTATACAAAATTAATTCATAAATATTGACAATAAAACCGAAAAATAATATGCTTGTCTTTGGGCTGACATACAGCATGCAAGATAAACTTTATATGCCACATATTTATGACTACTTTATTTATTATTATATTAAAATAATCTTCCTTTAGGTCGATTATTTTATACAATAATAACATGTTTACATATTTCAAAATAAATAAAATTATATAATATAAGTTACTTTGGCAACAAATATACATAATTTATTTATTTTAAAATATTAAAAACAAATTCAATAGAAAAAAAACAATTTATTTATTTATTTATTTAATGCATAAATCCATGTATATATGTATATCAATTGATGCATAAAATCCATGTATCTATATATATATATAGATATAAGCCTTAATACCAATTGATGGGAGAAAAGGGGCAAATGATGGAGCAAAGCAGAGTGATGACATTTGCCATTCGATTTTCTACCTTTTATGGGCCAACGATAGGTTGGGGGGGTGCGGAGGGCAACGCCTCCCGTGGTACAGTTCAGGGGTATTTTTGGCCCAATATATATATATATTATTATTATTAAACCACCAACACCAGTCGGGTAGAGCAAGTGTTATTTAAACCTAAATGGGTTTTTACTCATCTACCGACCCAGATTCATCCATTCCCAGCCCATTTACTTCAGGCAAAAGACCTTTAGGCATAGGTAGAGATGCCCATTTGCTGGCCCAGATCCTTTCACTCCTAGGCTTGTTTTTATTTTTTTATTTTTTATTTTTTTTAATTCACTACAGCCCAAAACGACCCAAGGTCGCTTGGAGTCGCATTGTCCATGGTGCCAAAGCGGTGCCGAAGTAATCTTCAAGCGACGCCCACCGGCGTGTGACGCCGCCAAATGACGTCACCATCACCGAAACGGCTCTTGGATGGCGTCTGGAACGCCTGCAACAGTGGCGCACCATTGTAGCCCAAAACGGCACGACGCCGTGACTTCCAGATGACGCTTACAGCAGTGTTCCGATCGACACATGATGCTGAGAGTGGCGTCACAGGCCAAAATGGAGATGCCACCTGAATGACGCCATTGTAATGCCTCCAATTGTGCCTGAACGGCGTCTGGACAGCGCCTCTAATGACGTCTGGACAGCGCCTCTGATAGTGCCTGAACAGCGCCTCTTGTCGGCGCCTGAACAGTGCCTCTTGTCGGCGCCTGAACAGCGCCTCTTGTCGGTGCCTGAACATCGCCTCTTTGAAGGCCTATAATGGCGTCTTCGAAAGCCTGTAATGGCGCCCTGGAACGCCTGTAATAGCGCCCTAAACGGAGGACACCAACTATCTGGATCGCCTGCCGCAGCATCGCAGAGATCCAACATTCGAAGATATCAAAGGCTTTAAAGGATTGAGATGCCTCCTATTAGGAATTAAATATGGCAATTTCACTATGATTAAACATGTTGGCTCTGATACCAAGTGTTATATCTCCATTTTAAATCCAATTATTAAATAGGAATCACATGTTTAAATCATATGAGAACTTAAGCCAAACATCATTATGAAAATGAAAAGAACCTGAGTCCATTTTGATTTTGTTTGAAGATGAAGGGGTATGGATCTTCTAAGGCTCAAGAGGGGAACCACTATTACTAGATTCTCTCTGGCGATGGGAAGCGGGAGAAATTAGGGTTCTGTTTTATTCAAAGATATGATTTTCTGAAAACAGAAACTTGGCCTTTAAATACCCTCCTGCCTTAGGGACCATACCCTTTGGCTATTGGGCCTCACGAGTCTTAGGCCCATCATCTAAGGCCCGTGATGGCGTTGGGCTCTACACATAGGTGGCCCATACTCTTGAAAACCGATACAGAATAAATACTGAACAAGCGAATAGCATAATCATGAAATATGTTACATATATGTGCGTCCATATTTTAACATAATGAGGATAATGAGGACTAGGATAATGATTACAGTGATGATGAAGAGTTGTAATCATCTATTGATGAGATGGACCCTTTCATTTTCTTCGTGGATACTATCAAAGCTATGCAAGCATCAGATCCATTGAGGCTCCAAAACTTTACACAAACGCTTGACTTCCATTATCAAGCACTTACTAATGGTGTTGCCCAGCATGTTGAACAGAGGCAAGTAGAGATTGGAAAGGAAAAAATGGAGAAGGCATCAGTTGGGGCTGCTTCATGATCCAATTTACAGGACCATGGTTTAAAAAACTGGACTGGACAGACCGGTTTGATCGGTTTGACCGCAGGCCAGTCACGGTTCTAGTTCGGTCTGGCTAATTGGATTGAAAAACGATTGAACCGGAATCGGACCGTTTGAACCGGTGAATCGGACGAACGAGCCAGTTCCCTCTAGACCCAACAACTCATTTTCCTTCCCTCTTACAGGGCTGGTAACTCCACTGTCGCTGCAAATCCCGTCATCCCATGCGACAGCACCCCCACCCACACCTCCCCACCCTTTCGGCGCTGGGAACATTATAATCATTTGCATTCCACCATAAAAGGAACAGGAAAAGCCAAAAATTCTTAGTTGCAATGCTCATTTCCTCTAATGTATATATAAAACAAATAGAGACAAATTTTGAAGTATTGTTTTGCCATTAAATAATAAAACTTAATAGACATAAATTACTTAATTACAGTTATAGGAATCAATACACACAATTAATTAATCATAGTAAATTATAACAAAAAAATCATCAAGTTCATGTCTTTTTCAAGTCCAAAAAAAAATAATGAACCTAAATAATATTAGTAGTAAATATTTTTTATTTTTAAATGATTTAGAGAGAGATGTTTTTTCCTTTCCTTATATTGCCATTGGGAAAAATATTTATTCAAATTTTGCGACAAATGAAGAAATCTATATAGTTTATAACAATGAGGATTTTTTATGAAGTTTTTATTAGCGACCTCAAAGTTATTTTTCCTTATTTTTTTGTTATTCTTTGCACCATTTCTCCTTAAAATTTTTTAAATCATAACTAAAGGAAAGGAAAATATGTGAAAATTTATTATATAACCAAACATAATCTAAGGAAAACAATTTTTTTTAAAATTTTTCCTGATATATATCTAGATAACCCATAGATACAAGAGAAAAAGATAAAGAATTCTAAAAAAAAAAAGGGAAAATTTCTAAAATATTTTCCTCTCATCCACCTTATACTCTGTTAATTTTTTTTTAAAAAAAGGGAAAATTTTAAAAAGATTTTTCTCTTGTCTTTCATAGACTATGTTTGGTTTTTTGAAAATTTGAGGGGAAAAAAAAGGAGTTGATAAGAAAAGAAAAAATATATATTTTTTTTTTGTCTTATTTGGTTGCCATAGAAAAATTAAGGCAAAGAAAATTAATTTTTTGAAAAATGCACATTATCTAAACTTTCTCAACCTTTTCTTTTCTTAACATCTTTTAGAGAGAAATTTTTTCTTTTCTGACATTTTCCTCTCTTTTCCTTGAGAATTTTTTTTTTTTTTTTTGTATCTAACTTGAGAACATTTTTTTTTTTCCTTTTCTTTAGCACTTTCCAAAGAAATAAGCATAGCATTAGAAATAAGTGAGAAGTTTTGGAAAACACATTTCTAAATATTTTTTTCCTTTGATTTATTTATTTATTTTTATGAATAATCAAATAAGAGATTTTTATATATAAAATTTTTCTTTACTTTTTTTTTTTTTTCTCATTTTTCCTCTTCATTTTTATTTTCCTCAAATTTTGCAAGAAGTAAGTGTAAACTTTAATTTTAACAACCTCAATAATTACTATCATTTCTCACATTTTTTTTCTTTTCAAACTTTTGTAATTTGTGAAAATATATTTTTCCTTTAATTTCAACAACCTTAAGAATTACTATTTCCAGATTTTTTTTTAAAGGATCATACTGATATTTTGTCAATTTTTTTGTAGGGTGTCATTATTATTATTATTATATTATCATTATATTTTTTAATTATTAAAACTTAAAATTTTTGTAAAGTTTAATTATAAATATTCTAGGAAATTTCAATACATATAACATTTGTATTGATGTATTAAAAGACTAAATAAAGCAACTCAAACTCTTAATATTCACTTAAACAAAATGAAATTGATAACATATACCAATGTTAAAGTATCATCCCAAGTGTATGGTTAGATAAGAGAGTCATCATTATGGTACAAAATGATACCAATGGGTCATCTTCTAGGCCCACGGATCTAAATTGCATTCCAATTAATCATTAAGTTATTGGTGTCAATCCCAATTTAATTGTATGAAAATTCAAAAATAGCAAACATCCCTTTTAGGGAGAAAGGAATCTAAGAATTATATCACTAAAGCCATACGGGTGTGTAACTCTATTCATCAAATAGAACTATGACTTAGGTGGTGTTTATTTTTTTACTTAATTCTAAATAAAACTTTAATGCTTAATAGTATTAAATATTAGGTTGTTTCTTTTTGTAGTATTTTATTTCTATTAATTATTAAAAAGTAAAAAAAATCAATACGTTATTTTTTCTATTTAGAAAAAACTACATATTTTCTATTCAGTAAAAAATTTATAATAAGTCATGAAAAAGTAAAAAAACAAACAACCTAAATTCTAAAAACAAATTATTTTCAACAAAAAGCCAAAAAAAAAAACACCACCTTAGATTTTTTAGCATTTGAGTGAAAAAGTGGGGATTTTAGAGAGAGAGTTTTTTTTTTTTTTGGTTTGGTTTTCTCTTTCTTATGCTTTTAAAAATACACTGATTTATATAACACCACCACCTTTGTTTTTGGGTTTGATTTTCTCTTTTTTATTTTATTTTTGGGACATTGAACTTGCATGTGAAAATATGGGTTTGTGATAACCAAATCCATATTTATTTTTTATTTGCTCTCTTTTGGATAGATGATTTATTTATCTATTTTCTTTTTGGGGGGAAACTCATTTACAAGGAGTATTTCCAAAAGAACTAATTGGTTTCAATGCATTATTTATTTGATTGCTTAGAAAATACAAAACAAGAAAATGGAATACAACAAATTAAATTCTGATATTTGGAACAAATGAAGCACAACCACCAATTATTTGCACCTACTTGATGATATATTTTGTTATGTTCTCTTTTCTGATTGGTTGGATCTACTTGTATATAAGTTTCAATAAATATTTCATTATTTTTTGTAAAACAATTACAACTTATTATTTTAATTATTTTCTTCCTCTACCTTATTGAAATTGTTTTACCTATAATTGCCCTAATAATATTTTTTTTGGGTGAATACCATTCAAAAAAAATATTATTTGGTAAACTTGATTAAGGATCTTGTTAGCTAGCTTGTCTAACTAGTTTAGATTATTAATTTTATTCCAAACAATTTTTATTTTTTATTTTTTATGTAGCTCTATATAACTCCTTGGTTTTCTATGGCCTTGAAGTTTTGAGATCAATTTATATGGTCATTCAGGTAAGTGGGGTTGGGTTTGTTTAGTTAATAATATACAAAGGTATATCTTGCATAACATGAATTTTAATGGATGAAAAAAACCAAAAAAAAAAAGGAAATTTTAAGTGCATAAGCACTCTCTAAGTACACTCAATTGTTAGAGGGGCTCAAACGTCTCCTAAGAGTGCTCAAGGGCTCATAGTAAATTTTGTGTTATTTTATTTTCTTTATTTTAGTTCTTTTCTATCGTCAAATTAGCCCATTAGGGTATTTTAGATTATGAATGTACCTTATGTTATTGATTTTGATACATATACCAAGAAGTTATATTGCCATTAATCCTTGCCCATTTCCAATACTCCAAAAGCCTCATGCTTGATCGTGTTTTGTTAATGGTGGATGATTTCATCCTATCAAGTTATTGAATAGTTCTCTAAGGAACATGTAGGTATTGCACCACTAATATGAAGATGGGTGTAGACACTAGCTAGTGTAAGACTCTATGGAAAAGATAGTGATTGGTTTAGTAAAATTATGTACTAGACCTTTCATAATTAATGAATTTGCTCTAAGGCCAATTAACAATGATTTTTACATCTATAAAGTTTTTGGGAGACTTTATAGTGATTTTTCACATACATGGCATGTTCATTGTGGATATTAATAAAAAAGATTCCAATAGTTTAAAATAATCAGAAATTTTGGTGGAAAAAAACAAGATTATATATTCACCCCCTATGTAGTTTCATAAGCTAAGATCCTAAAGTTCAATTAGTATGAAAGCAAGCTTAATTTAAAAATTAATTTTATTATTCTTGGTTGATCTTGATTCCTGGAACTACATAGAGTGGGATGATCATTCATAATCCTGTTTACTTTGATGAAAATAACTATTTCCATTGGAAAACTCGTGTTTTTTTTTAAAAGATGTAAGAAGAACATGTTCAAAACGTAGTTGAATTTGGTTAAATTCCCACCTTACTTCGATGAAAATAACTACTTCCATTAGAAAGATCATATGAATTTTTTTATAAAAAAAAAAACAAAAAAACATGTTCGGAATGTAGTTGAATTTGGTTGAAGACCTTAATTAATATTTGATGGAACTAGTAAATCCCCTAGTGAACTAAAGGCAAAACATGAATCAGATAAATTTGATAATAAAGGTTGTGAGAAAAATCTAGATCCCTCTATAGCATCTTTAATGAAACTAGTTTTGATGACTTTCATGGGATTACAACATGCAAAACATGTTAAAAAGGCTTGAAATATATATATATTTTTTTGTTACTCATGAGAGCAATTTTATTGTGAAGTTATTGAAAATATAAATGTTAAATGTCAAGTTTGAGGGTATTAGAATGTGTGAAAAGATGAAATATTTTCTAAATTCTATGACGAGTTGAGTAATATTTGCAACTCAAGCTCAATGCAAGGGAGTAGATTCAAGTTAAAAAAAAAAAAAATCCTTAGCTCTCTTTTTTCCTAGTAGATTTAGAGCTAAAGAAACTGTCATAGAGGAAAACAAAGACATTGATTCAATTAGAGTTCATAAATTTATGGAATCCCTTTAAACTTACAAGATGCCCCTACCTAGTTCTATGAAGCCTAAGGATGAAGCCCTAAAAGCTTCTATGAAAGAAAGTAATGAGTCTGATGAACATAATGACCAATGTTTAACATATGTTGGGCTTTCATTTTTCTTTAAAAAATTCTAAAATGACATGGAAGCTCACAAAAGATCTTTCACAAAATTAGATTCTAAAAATCAAAAGAGATTTGAAATTAAATAAAATAAAAAAGAAAAAAGTTAAGCTAAGAAAAAGAAAATTGAGTGCTTTAATTATGGGGGAATGCGACACATGGTTGTTGATTACCCTTACCTTAAAAACATTAGGTATGAAGGCTATGTAGGTGACTTGGAGTTACTCTAAGTTTGATAATTGTAGGGCTAAGGACTCGTACCTCAGAAAAATGGTCATTGGTGTGCACAAATATAGGCCAACAACCAGCAGATTTGGCTTAGTACATGTATAACTTGAAACTAAAAAATCAATGGCTTATGATAATGCATCCATCAAGCTTGGGTGGGGACAATCCTTGCTATCAATTATCATCATACTTAATAGAAATACAATAAGAAAAGAATTATGATATAAACTATAATGCAACAAATTTCAAGGTTGATTTCTATATTATCCACAGTTTCCAATTATTAACCCTCATTTTCAAGAAATCTATTTGCCGGCTGGGAAAACTGTCTTAGTAGAAAATAAAACTAAAAATTCAGAATCTTGTTTTTTTTTTTATGTTGCTTGGTTTTCAAACTAAGCCAAATAGCATTAAGATCAATTCCATGGAGTCTTGAGGAACTTCAGATTCTGTTCTCTACCTGCATTTCCTCAATAAATAAACAGACAACAGAAAATAAATAGATATAGAATATCAAACAAGATAACAAACTCGAATTCAGCACCACTAGGACAAACTTTCATACTTCGATCCATTATTGCCCACTTTGCTTAACCATGCCTCCTCTTGCCCAATCTCTTCAGCTTTAGTTGCATGATTCTCAAGTTTTCTTGATTCTTCCAGAAGTTTGTGAAGAAATCCATGAGTAAAAACAGAGATACCCCTTGTTTTCTCCATGCTAACATGGAATCTCTACAACATTCAATATTGAAAAAGAGATGACAATAATTAAGCAACCTAATATAATAAACAACTAAAATGTGGGGACAATAGAATGTATCTTAATAGTGTACACAATAAGAAACCTAAGGCAATCCACAAAATACTTATTGATTCACATTATTCACTAATCAAACAATGAGGAACAATTTGAAGGAAAGTGACAAAATTTAAAGAAAAAGTTTAAACAATAAAACATCTTTTAACAATTAACTGCTCAAAGTCAGACTTTAAAACATATGCTTGATGGGCCAGAGCATTTTCTGTTTCACAATAAATACATGATACAACTCCTTACCAACTTTGGTAATGATGGGGAGAGACTGCAAAGACTATCTAGAACAGGGGAACATGGGGAATAGAGGTCTAACATCCATACTTCCAGATAACCATCATACTTATAGATATAGCCACAATAAATCCATTACAAGTAGCTCAATGGACAAAAGCAAATAACATCTAACCCAAATACACATAAAACAAAACTTGAATGACTAGAGAAGAAAAACTAAACAAAGGAGTTCAGATCCAAAAATATTAAAGTAATGCATTCAATTGATGAGGCATTTAATTAATTCAAATATGGTAATCCCAATATTATATCATAGTTATCCAACTCTTAGCATTCAAGTAATTTAAAACAACTTTGGGATGAGATACACCTTATTAATAATAAAAAAAAAGGTGTCTTGTGTATGAAAATGGATTAGCAATGGCACTCAAACATCGCCAATTCTTAATACTTATGAGTAGTCGTTTCAATGTATCCCAAAAATTAAAAATTGTCTTCTAGCAATGGCAGCACCATCCATAAATCCATTTCCAACTCTAGCACTTCAAAAATCCTCATACTTTCTCTTTGTAAGGCATAATAGAAAAGCAAAAGCTGGTTATCACAAAATCGTCCAATCATCAAAAAGCACCAAGAATTATTTACAGGACAGGTTTGTTTCACAACTCATTGGGCATCAAAGAACCCTAGCTTTTAGCCTTATGGGCAAAGCAAAACTATTAGTTTAAAACTTATATTACAACAATACAAAATTTTAAAGAAATAAAATTTTGAAGAAATAAATAGCCAAAATAACAAATATGAAAGAAAAATACCTTTACACCACCACCTACATTTAGTTGACTGACCTCACCCCCACTTGCAATGATATGATCTCTTTTGATTAAACATTGAAAATAAAAGAGGAAAAGAAAAAGATAAGAGTGAGACAAGGGATATGAGGGATCCAGGTTAAATGCCCTATTCTAAGTTCCAAAATGTTAAGACAACAAGATAGTATTTTAAATGTATCATATGATATTTGATACTTTCTTCAGATGAGACATTAGTACTAGTAGAATATGTGATCTATTCTCACTGCCAAATGATTATGACCTCTAAAAGCACATAAAATAGAACTGCAGCAAAATGAGACATTCTACAGTGGAATCACAAATTTATTTATGAAATTGACCAAAAAAAAAAAAAAAAAGAACTAAGAACTAATAGCAAAACCTAACCAACAAATGTATAACATCCATGCAAAGAAAAAAAAGAAAAAACATGAGCATATTAGGAAAATCTTTCAATACATATAGATTCTATACCACTCCCTACTCTTGTTGGAAGGTTATATTATCAAAGCCAGACTAGCCAGTCACTTTCGTGGCAGCAAGTTGACCTAATTTACACTTTTGCAGATTCTTATTTGTTTATCAATATTGACTTACATTTCCAGAGCCTAATTTTACATTCTTTTTACTTGATTTTACTTTTCTGAGCCCCTCTACCATATTTTCCAACAGAATTTACTTTTGACCTAAAACTGATTATTCATTATTTTAAGAATCACTCTGCTTTCTTTCTTATTTACCATATTAGCTGATCAGGATTTGTGGGATCCTCTTCATAGGGGCATAGAAAATAATCTAGAGAAAGAATCATGATACTCTTAAGCAACCACATGATCCTACAACCATCACAACACTGGTGCCTATTTATATCCAAATACATGATAGTCCAATTTTTTTAGGGGAAAGCTCCAATTTGACCAATTTAGTTGATGGAGAAACTCAATCAGCTTCAACGTTTAATAACTAAACAGTCTTTTCCTGCAAAAAAAATTAAGTTTGGAAAACATGAGAGTGTTTGAATTCTTTGATTGGAAAATCTACAATAACACATCTTGAAGAAGTTATACCAATATTTTTGCGCCATTTTCTTCTTCATTCTTCCTCTTTGTAAAAGAGAAAGCAGGTCACAATTTTTGCCTTTGTTGCCAATATGACCCTCAATTTTTCTATTTTAGCTCTAAATTTTCATTCTTTCTATATTGAAACCAAAAGAGGAATACAAAAGAAAAGTGGCTTCGCTAAGCCCACCTCAATTCGCTACTTTGGCCCCAAATTTCCAATTTTTCCTACATTTCCCCCAACCAAACAGAAACCAACCCTAATTTTCCATTTTTTTCTTAGAAATTTCCCTTTTTCCCCACATTCTCACAGCAACCAAACTGGAACAAAATGAAAAAAAAAAAAAAAAAAAAAAACACAAAAATAAAATTCTGATGATAGGTAAGAAAATCAAAAGGCAAAATAAAATCCATGCCTGGAATCATTGAAAGTGTCGAAAGATCAAGGTAAATTCTGATGATTTATACTTCGAATGATGAGCGTGCAGAAATGGGTCTCACGGTCTCAATGGCTTCTGCTATAGAGAGTGAGCGGAAGAGGTGTTAGGCTAGCTTATATATATGGGGTTTTATGATAGCGGTTGAAGCCTATGTGGCAACGACTTGAAGAAATCTATTGTCTATCGAACCATAACTGGTTGGGGCCAATTTTTTCCTGCAACCATATAGACCCATTTAGTAGCGGCCAATTTTTTTTTTTTTTTTCAGTTGTATAGGACCCATTTAGTAGCAGCCAATTTTTTCCTGCAGCTATATAGGGCCCACTAGCACCTTTTAGATGCGAATGGAGTAAGTGTGAAGCTATATACCATCTTTAGTTGTAGATTTTACCCAACCTTATGAAAACTATATGACCAAATCATATTTTTCTTGTAGTGAATATCTGAACACGATACTCTCAAAGTATTGTATGATGCGGCAACTAATACTATCATGCTAGTTATGATGATAAATGCATGTACTCTATAGAGAACAACAACTTACTAACATGACTAAACCAATTGAGACCCTCACAAAGTTTAGGTATTAAATGATTCTCATATAGTTCTCCTTACAATAAAGATTGGAAGTACAGAATAATTAAGTTATAGTGCTACTAATTGCTTAATAAGGTATACATCTCAAGGAAAACTATACTAAGTTAAGGCTTCAAAATTACGAGATTATTTTAAAAGCTTTTAAATGTTTGTTGATGGATTTGTCCCCATTAGCTGATTGAAGGAATGCATCTTAGATACCATGAAGAACATAGAAGAAGGTGGCCTCTCATCTTTTGATCCGTACACTAGGTCTTATTCATAAAGAATTGAGCTCTTGATATGCAAAGTGGAATTTAAGGCAACACGTAGCCATTTCATGTACACAAGTAACAATATTAGAACTCAAAAGGAATCTCTTAGTCAAATAATTTATTCGTTCACTAAAATAAAATATCTTTTTTTATTGTACCAACTTAAAACTTGAATCAATAGAAAGTTGTGAACAACTTAAGTGTGAGTTTTTTAAGCATTTCTATACTACTTGATGCGCTTAAACATGATAGAACATACATATACTCTTCAATAGAATGATGAACTAAAAGAGCCCAAACATGTGCTCATTATAAATTAAAATATGTTCAATGAGGTATATTTTCTTTAAAAAAAAATAGTGTAGCAAGATATATTCTCTTAAACAAATTTTTTTTGGGACTTTTCTATGATGCATAAGAGGATAAAACATCTCTTATCCTCCTTTTAAAAATGACATATAGAAGATCCCTAAATTGGTGATTAAAAAAAGATGGCATCTATTATTTTTTTAAAAAAATTAAATCTATTATAATTCAATTATTGAATAAAAAGTGAATTTTAGTATAAAAACTATATATATTTATTATAATGAATTGAATAGGGATTAAAATAGAAAAAAAAAAATCTTCTTTCAATTTTAAATCTTGTTTCAAAAATATTTGTTCAATGTTTTATACATTGGGTTTCTAGGGAATTAAACAATTTAATTTTTCTTAATGCTTCATTTTTTTTCATTAAGAATATAAGTAGAAATAAGAAATTCTTATCAAGGAAAATGTTTTAATATCCTTAATTTCAAAACAATAATTAAAAAAAAGAAGAAGTTATATTTACTTTTATTATAGATTTCAGATTTTTTACATTATTTTATCAAAAATGCAAATAAAAAAGAAATAAATTCATATAAACTAAAATGAATAATATAACGCCCTAACTTGGTGCCTTATTTGCAATCACAATTTTAGAAAATATTGCACATGTTATTACATTTTTCCCTTTTAGAATATATCATTTTTCTTTAACTCCACATTGTTTGTTATTTTGTATTTTTGAAAATATAAATGTAATAAATTTAAAGATTAATACTTTTTTAATCAAGTATATTTTTTATATTAATAGTTTGACTCAATATATCATATAAAATTAGCATGTTGAAACATAATTTGGAGAATGATCTTGACATTTATTTTATTTAATATTTTTATTTATGTTTCATATAGTTTTTTTTTACTTTAGTGAAGTAAGAAGTTTACTTCTCTTTCAAAAATGATGATACCAAGAGACTTTTATGATTTCAACAACACTCCATACATTGGCCCAAGGGAACTCAAAGCCCAGTTTACTTCTCTCATGGGCTAGCATGGTGTCCAGCCCAATTTTGAATAGATACTGTATGTTTAATGGAGGTTAAAACTTCTAATTTGAACTTATACAATACATTTCATTAATTGGTATGTTGCAATTATTTATTTATTACTGAAATTATATATCCAACAAATTTAAAGATTTATTTTCAAGCATCTTGACTTTTATTTTAGTTGATGCTTTTATTTATTTTCTATTTAGTATTTTATTTTTTCGCACCCAAGCAATGTACTTCAAAATGATGATACCAAGAGAAGGCCTTGACCTAGGCCCAAGGGCAACTCAAGGCCCAATCTTTAAAATCTGGCGTAGGCCTAACACGGGCCAACTCAATGTACTTCTTCAAGAAAGATTATTTTAAAATTTTAGTATTACACAAAACCAATTGAAGAGAATAAATTTTATTTTCCTAAGTTTCTATTCTAATTATTTATTCTTTTCTTTTCTTCCCATGAAGCTATAAATTAATTTAAAACTAAAAAATTCCTGAAAATTTGAATTTGTCCTTATGAAAGTAAACAACATATTTAATAAAAAAAATAACCTTGAGAGTTATGTGTTTAATATATTGAATAAGACAATACATTAAAGAAAAAAATATTTGTATGAAAGGGAAAAAACAACCTCTAATTATTTAAAAATATAAATGCTCTTTGTAAGTGTTTGGATAGGAGATAGAGATAGAAAATAATGTTGGAGGGTATTTTTATATAAAAAAAATGTTATGTTTTATGTTTTTATAAAAATACATGTGTTTTTAAAATATATGTTTTCATATGTTTTTAAAATATGAAGGTTATCTTTGTGAATATGTGAATTTTTTTATTATTTTTAATTAAATAACCCTAAAATAGATAATAACAGAAAATAAAAACAAAACATGGTGACCAGCACGCTGCAAACAAGTCTCAAATTGCTCGAGTCGTGCTTGAGAGTATGTGTTTTCAGGTAAAAGAGGTCCTAGATTCAATGCACAAGGATGCAGGGGAGAAGGGTGAGGTATTTCCAATTTATAAAAAAATTGGAATAATTTGTCATGCTTAAGAAGCTATAAAAAATCAAAGCAGTCCAAGACACAACATCTCATTCAGGTATTTCCCCAAACACGTTACATGCATACTTAGAGCTCCCACATTTTGCATAAACATTAACCAACGAAGTCCACAAATGGGAATCCGGGTTTATCCCACTTTTTATCACCTGCCCATGAATAGCCTTCCCGTTTAAAGCCCCTTTGTTGAAGCACAAGTCCTTAGCATCCTCGAATATCATCTTAGGCTCTCCTTGCTATCCAAATCCAAAACCCTCCAAATTCTCTTCTTTTCAACTGTTTCAGGAACCCTATTCCCTGACGTCTAATTGGGTCTGTTGGGACTTGATAGTTTACTGTGTGTTTTCTGGAGCCCATCCTGAAGCCGAACCGGCAAGTTCTGGGCATTGCCAAAAGCCCAATTGCCTGTAGGGTTTGACTCAATAGCATCGAGAGCACAAGCCCACGATTTCAACCGAATAGAAAACTGAAAATTTCTAGAGATTGTTTGAGGTTTCTTAGAGAATTTAAGTGAAGGAGACTGTATTGGATAGCTGGGCAAGAAGACTATGCCTCAAAAACTTGGGGGTCGTGGAATTCGGTCCCAGCCAGAGAAACTGTTAAGATGCAGTGGCGCTTAGCTCCAAAGAAAGAAAAGAAAAGATAAAAAGGCATCGGGTGTTAGGATAATACATTGTTGTTTTTAAAATTCTTTCCATATAAAATTATTGATGTGATTATTAGTAGCTTAGAAAATCCGGAAAAAAAATAATATAAATCTACATCCCCTTTGGTTATAACCCTAATAATTTATTATCACTTCGGCGATTTGTGCAAGTTGTTTTCAATCGTTGCCTTGTGTTTGCACTTTTTCTATCCTAATATTTTTTTTATAATTACTAAAAAATTAAAAACTAAGAAAGTGGGAGTCATCCTATATTTCCATTTTGATGAAAAATGGAGGTAAGATTATGAATAAATGGAGGTAAGGCCATCACTAATAATAATAATAATAAACATATTTAAAAGGAAGGAAAATATTTATATGGAATAGTCTAATTGTCAATTAGTGTTGATGATATGATAAGTAAAAGGGACATTTTAGGAAATAATTATGTGACTCATTGAAATGTATATGTATTTCAAATTATTTTAAAATGGATAAAGATAATACTAATTTAATAAATTTGAGGTTCTTTTTCTCATATATTTTTATATTAGCGAGTCAAAACTTTTTCCCTTTATATTATCACATGAGATGAATGAATAAAAATACAACCTAATTCAATGAATAAAAATATAATCTACCTGCAAGGAATTGAAATCTCACTTATAAGAAATGATGAAAATATCGATACTTTGATTTTACAGATATATCAGATATATCGGAAATATATCGACATATATTTTGATACAATATATCGATGGACCTAAAATTGATCAAAATTTATAAATATGTAAAAAATAGAAATTAAATTAGAAGTATAATAAATATTTTAAAATTGTTTTGTCGAATAAATTGATATAATTTATCATATTTGATAGTAATAGTGTATGTGTCAATAAAAAAATATAAATTTGATAAGTGTACATTGATTATTAAATTACATCAAATATTATTCAATAATAATATTGTGATTGATTATAATATGTCTAATTTTAAAATATATTTAATATTAAAATTATGATATATTTATTAATTCAATTGTATTAAATGATATAAAATAAATTATGATAAATATATAATTTTTTAATTTTTAATTAATATATTAATGATATTAAAAACACTATGAAGAAAATTATCATAATAATTTTTAAATTTTTTCTAATCAATTAAATGAAAAAAATATATTTAATTATAAAATAATTATAATTAATTTGTTCTTTAAAGTATTATTTTAATATTTTGTTGGTTCAAATCCCCCTCAATAGAAAAATAGTTCATTTTTTAGCTTTCCACTTATACATGGGAACGAGGAAGAGAAGGAATAAAATGTCCATTCCCACTCCCCATTCCCATATACCAAACACCCCCTAAATTCATATAAATTAAAATTAATAATATGGCTCCCTAATTAGGTAGCTTATTCTTATTACACTTTTAAAAATATTGCACCTTTTTCTATTTGTCATCCCTTCGCTTTTAAAAATAAATCAATTTTTTTCAATCCCTAATTGTTTATTGTTTTTTAGATATTATAATTAATTCTACATTATTGAAATATATATTTTATCTTAATAGTTTGACTTAAAATATTGTAAAATTAGCATATTGAAACATGATAGGATATCGGTATTTATCTTAGTTGAAGCTTTTATTTGATATATTTTAGAATGATAGTGTCAAGAGACTTTATGCTATCAACATGACTAAGGACATTGGCCCAAGGAAACTTAATGCCCAGTCCTTAAAGTCAAGCCCAGTCTCTCACGTGTTGCCATGTTAACTATCACTCATGCTTTGTAATAAATTATAATAATTATGTAATACATTTATCGATTATTATGATTAAACAAAGAGTGTTAGCCTACATAAGAAAATAAAATATGACTTCATATTTGATATTTCGATGGTTGCTAGGATAGAAAATACTAACAAATTGGAAGATTATTTTACAATTCCCATATTATTCCAAACAAATTTAAGATCATAACTTAATGCTTCCTTGAATTATTTTTTCCAATTATTTATTATTTGTTTTGTGTTTATTTTTTTCTAATGTGAACATGAAATTACTCAAATGCTAAAAAAAATCTTAAAAGTTTGAATTTGTCTATATAAAAGTAAACACCATACTTAATAAAGTAACCTCAAAAGTAATGTACTTAAGATCTGAAATTAAAAAAAATTATATAAAACAAAATAAAAACTGAAAATACAAACAAGAGATAGTGAAATTTAAGTAAAGATAGACTTTAAATGATAACAATTATTTCACTAGTAAACACAAAGATGATTGTTATTTGTATCACCATATTTGGTTCTATGCCAGAAACAAATAGTGGTTAATTATACAAACATCATCCAAACTAAAAGTATCTAATT
This sequence comes from Vitis rotundifolia, assembly GCA_030254885.1. Classification (NCBI taxonomy): domain Eukaryota; kingdom Viridiplantae; phylum Streptophyta; class Magnoliopsida; order Vitales; family Vitaceae; genus Vitis; species Vitis rotundifolia. Next base: position 12,685,606 of record CM058159.1, read on the forward strand.
ATACAAATATGCTAATAACTTGGAGTAAGTATCAGAAGCAAAATAATAGAAAGAATATATACATTCCTCAATAAAATTGAACCATCTTTGACGCCAATAAGGGTTGATGTAAAGAATGGTAACAATTCCTAACAATATCATCATATATGATGTAGCAAAACTAGCAAAGAAAACAACACGATTGATATCATACCATTTTGCCTCACTTTCTCTTGAAGACTTTGGTGGTGAGTATGGTGGCTCAATACTTGTGTTACATATTCTCTTTAACATTGGCCCACAAAGAAAAGGATTATCTTCATAGCTGCTTTCACCAAATGTCCCAAATTGTGCTTTCAAATCTGGAACTCTACCGGAAATGTTGTTGTGAGCCACACTGAACACCTCTAAAAAATTGAGTCCAATCAACTCTGGAGGAATTTCTCCACTCAGTTTATTATAAGAAAGGTCTAAGCTCTCTATTTGAGAAAGGTTGGAGAAACTCTTTGGAATGGGGCCCTTCAATTGATTGTGAGACAAGTTCAATGCCAAAATCAAACTTAGCATTCCAAGTTCATGAGGGATTTCACCTGTCAAGTTGTTACATGATAAGTCTAATCCAGACATGAAATCAAGGATGCCACCTCTATAGGAGCCAGACCTATTCTTGGTAACAAACTCAACTTCATCTACTTCATCAGGTTGTTCAATCCCAGACAAAAATAAATGTTTTGTTAAGTAACCTGTATATATAGAAGGAATTCTTTCGAAATGCCAATCCAACATCGGTTTATACACATTGTGCTCAGTTTTGAAGTCTCCAAATTGAATATGACCAAAGCATTTGGGAATTGACCCGGAAAAGTTGTTGTTTGAAAGATCCATCAAGCTTATTTTAGTCAAATGACAAAGCTGATTTGGAATGAAACCACTGAAAAGGTTTCCTCTTAGCAAAAGAATCCTCATCTCCAAAAGTGCAGAGATTGAATTGGGAATACTTCCAAATAACTTGTTGTCTCTGATATCCAAAGTCAATAGATTTGAGGAATTGAGAAAATCTCTGGGTATTAGTCCTGTAAACATGTTCCCTTGCAAATGTAGATGCTTTAAATACTCCATGCTCTTCAAAGAAGGAAGAGATCCTAAAAGAGCGTTTTGAGAAACGTCAAGAAACTCCAACCATTGCAATTGAGAAATCTCATGTGGTAATTTGCCTTTAAAACCATTGTTGCCCAACACCAGTGTAGTCAAATCGGTCATGTTACCTATCCAGCTTGGAATTTCACCTGACATGTTGTTGTTGCTCACATCTAACTCCTCCAACCAAGAGCTTTTGGAGAGTACATTTGACAGTGTTCCCCTGAACTGATTATTGTCCAAATGCAAAGACTCTAACGAAGTCAAGTTAAAGTCCCTTGAAAATATTTCACCATGAAATTTATTATTTGATAATTTCAAAAACGCCAAATCTTTTACCGCAAGCAATTGCTTTGGTACTTCCCCTGAGAAACTATTAGCAGACAAATCCAACGACACTAAGGAAGTCATTTTGGCTATTGAGGATGGGAGAATACCTTCAAAACCATTGTTGGATAAATTTAGATATTCCATATTTGGAATCATATGGCCCACCTTTTCTTGAAGTTGCCCATCAAATCGGTTGTCTGAGATATCCAATAAAGTGATAATGGTATTAGGTGTCAAGGGGAGTAGTTGACCCATTAATGAGTTATTTCTCAGGATTAAAAATTCCAGTCTTGTATTGTTTTCAAGCAGCCAATTGAGGAAACTTCCTGTTAAGTTATTATGGGAGAGATCAACCGCCGTTAGTCTGAATTGGTATTGGAGAAAACGAGGAAGGTCACCGATGAGCTTACAGTTGGATAGCACAATAGCTTTCAACTGAAACAGGGGAACCCAACCAACTGGATATTCAGTTTCTATCTCAAATTTGTTGTTATCGCTTCTAAGTATGACCACTTGAAGCTTGGAGTGATTAGCAAAAGAGCTAAAAGAGAATGAACCCTCAAACTGATTGTAACTGAGATCGATGTACTCTAGGGATGTGAGATTAGACAATAGAGAAGAAGAAACATTTCCAGAGAATAGGTTGTAAGAAAGATCCAATAACCTCAGAGATGTCAAATTATTCAAACATGGAGGAAGGATCCCTTGGAAGAAGTTGGAATTAAGATCCAACTCTTGAAGCTTGTTCAATTGGCAGAAGCCTACAAAAGAGAATAAGAAATGTAACCAATCATCTTCTCGTCTTGTCAATGACGCCAAACTTACAACTAGCTGTTACTTACAGCTGATGAGGTCTTTATGAATTAAGAATAAAGTTCTTCATTAAATACCAAAAATTAATAGACATGCATGACTTAACTGGCATAAAGAACAAACAAGATATTAAAAAACAAAAAAGAAAAACCTGTAATCACAATATATGTACCTTTATTTGGTAAGGAACCATTGAGGTGATTTCCAGCCAAATATAAAGACTTGAGAGAAGACATCAATCTTATAGATGATGGAACGATTCCGCTAAATGAATTATTACTCAAATCCAATACCTCCAAATTGCTTAAGCTTGCAAAATCTATCAAAAGAAAATCAAAATAACTAGTGTAATAAAAGTTATTGATCTTAAATCAAAATAAATTAAAATGATTTAAGCAAACTACCTTAAAAATTGATCAAAACCTATCATTTTACCTTTTTTCATACCAAACTAGAAAAATGCATTCGTCTTATAAACTAGAGCACTTTGTCTATCTTTCCATAAAAGTATCTAAATTTCCAATGACTTTTTTTTTTTTCTTATCATTTATCATATTCAAAAATGTCTATAATATCTATGATCTTCTTAAATATTAATCTTTTACTCTAAAATTATTCTTCCTTAAATTAGTTTTCTCCAAATTATTGAGTTTTTCAAATCCATAAAAAGAAAGATGAACATAAACGATGTTAGGAGATTTTTTTAAGTGATTTAGTATTATAGTCTAGAGATAAAGTTGTTTTTTTTTTTCCTTTCCTTGAATTTTCATTGAAAGAATTTTTATTCAAATTTTGTATCAAACAAACCAATCTCATTATACTTACTCTCAAAAATTAAATTTCCTTAATTTTTTGTTACTAGTTGCATTGTTTCTCCGTGAATCTATGTAACTTTTAATTAGAGTTTAAAGTATGCTTGATTCTTGAAAAACAACAAGGAAAAGAAAAAATAAAGAAAAATAGTTTTCTTATATTTGGATAAAATACAAAAAGGGTAAGAAAAATACTAAATAAATAAATGATAAAAGATTTTCTTTCCTATTTATCTTAGGCAATGTTTCTAACCTAGAAAGTTTGAGGGAAATGAAATAGAGTAAGAACAAAAAAAAAAAAAAAAAAAAAAAAAAAAAAAAAAAAAAAAGAGAGGGAATGAAAGAAAAAAAGTAAAAAAAGAATTACGAAATCATTTTCTTGTTTTGTTGTCCATACCAACTTTAAGGGAAAGAAAATTCAATTTTTGAAAAATACACTTTCATTAAACTTTCTTCACCTTTTTCTTTCTTAGCATTTTTTATGGGGTTGAAAAAATTTGTCACTTTCCTTGCTTTTCCCTCATTTTTGTCCTTACTTTTTTCATAGTTACTTACAATTAGTTGTTAGTTGTTGTTCATGAGGTCTCTATGAATTATAAATATTAGTAACTTTGAATGTTGTAAAGATTCACCAAGAACAAAACATGCTTACATAATTGAAAAAGCAAGTTTTTTAGTTTTAGCTTACATTAACTATGACAACTTTTTTTTTTTTTTGCAATGTTTATCTTCTCTAATCTAACTACGAAACAAAGAAAGTATAACATATGTACCTTGATTTTGTAAAGAACCATTGAGGTAATTATAACTCAAATCCAATATCTTCAAATTGCTTAAGCTTGCAAAATCTGTCAAAAGAAAATTAAAATAACATTGTATAAGAAAAGACATTGTTCTTAAATACAAATAAAATAAAATATTTGCTACCTTTAAAAATGATCAAAACCTATCATTTTACATTTTTTTTCATACTGAATTAAGGAAATGCATTGTTCTTATCAACTAGAGTACTTTGTCTACTTTTCTATAAAAGTATCTAAATTCCTAACAAATATTTTTATCATTATCATATTCTATAATGACCATAATATTTATGATCTTCTTAAATAATAAAATTTTACTCAAAAAATTGTTCTTTCTTGAATAAGTTTTCTCCAAATTGTTGAGTTTTTCGAATCCATAAAAAGAAAGATGAATATATATATGATGTTAGGAGATTTTTTTAAGTAATTTATTTTTATAATCTATAGATAAAGATGTTTTTTCCTTTCCTTGAATTCTCATTGAAAGAATTTTTTTTATTCAAATTTTGTATTAAATGAAGCAATCCTATTATACTTACTCTAAAAAATTCAATTTCCTTAATTTTTTTTTTGTTTTCCTTAAATCTTTGTATCTCCTAATTAAAAATTAATTTTCTTTTAAAGTATGTTTGGTTTCTAAAAATTAGGAAGGAAAATAAAAAATAAAGAAAATAATTTTCTTATATTTGGAGAAAATACAAAAAGGTAAGAAAAAATACTTCGAAAAAAAGAAATACTAAAAGATTTTCTTTCCTATTTTTCTTAGGCTACGCTGACTAGTTGGAAAGTTTGAGGAAAAAGAAATAAAGTAGGGAAAAGAAAAGAGAATGAAAGAAAAAATCTAGAAAAAAATTACTCATGAGAGCAATTTTGCTATGAAGTTTGTTGAAAATATAAATGTTACATGTCAAGTTTGAGGGTATTACAATGTGTGGAAAGATGAAATATTTTCTAAATTCTATGATGAGTTGAGTTAATATTTACAACTCAAGCTTAATGTAGGGGAGATGATTCTTGAATCTAAGCTAGTTAAAAAAATCCTTAGATCTCTCTCTTCCTTGTAGGTACCTAAGGAAACTACCATAGAGGAAAACAAAGACAAAGACATTGATTCAATTAGAGTTAATGAACTTATGGAATCCCTTCAAACTTACAAGATGCCCTTACTTAGTTCTATGAAGCCTAAGGATGAAACCCTAAAAGCTTCTATGAAAGAAAGTATGAGTCTAAAGAACATAATGACCAATGTTTAACATATGTTGAGCTTTCATTTTTCTTTAAAAAGTTTTAAAATGCCATGGAACCTCACAAAAGATCTTTCACCAAATTAGACTCTAAAAAGCGAAAGGTATTTGAATAAAACAAAAGGAAAAAAAGAAAAGAGTTCATCTAAGAAAAAGAAAATTGAGTGCTTTAATTGTGGGGGAATGGGACACATGGTTGTTGATTGTCCTTGCCTTAAAAACATTAAGTATGAAGGCTACGTAGGTGACTTGGAGTAATTCCATGTTTGATGATTGTAGGGCTAAGAACTTATATGAAAGTAAAGATGTACAAAATGATAATCTTATTGCTTTTGTTCATATGTAGCTGATTTTGATCATGATCCATTGGGTTAATTGAATCCTAATGAAAAAAATGAGTTTTATTTTAATGATGTACATGGGGTCTATGATGCGTTATTATAGGAAAGCTAAAAACAAAGGTTGAAAGCATAAAAGTGAATTAAAATACATTAAAATTACTGAGCTCTATGATTCTTTGAAAATTAAAAATGTCAACATATTAAATGAACATATTGTTAATAAGGTGAAGTTTCTAGGGACTAAACATAAAACTATCAATGCTAAAGATAAAGATTTAACTCTAAAAGTTGAAAAGTTGAGGAATGACATGACGAATACTAACGAAAATTTAATCTTAGGTCCAAGAGCATTAAAGAAAAATTTGTATATGATAAACATGACATAGAATATATTAGCAAGGTTAAGACTCCCACAAGTGGGAAAACAACCTTTGTGATAGTTAAGTAGGGTCTTTCTTATGTGGAAGCATCCTCTAGCACTACCCCTTTTTGCACAGTATGCAATAAGTTTGGACATGACCAAAGTAAGTGCTATTGCAAATTCTTCAATAGGTTTTATTCATATGTTAAATTGCTAGTAAATGAGTCCAACTTCCTTATATTTCTTTTTTTACAAGGCCAATTGCATGAAGTACCCAAAACGATTGTTTCTATTACTTAGTACTTTCATTGCTATTAGATGACATAGATTCTAGTATTATATTGAGCATTATGGGTCTCACTGCATATTCCACCCATATTGGCTCATGTTATACACCTTGTCATTTTTCATATTATTTTAGGAAGTTGTAAATGAGAAATTAAAGGTAATTACTAGAGGTATATAATTCTCATAGGTAAAAGGAATTTCCTCAAGGATTATAAATGGATAACTAATAATTACTTCTAGAATGTTAATTAAATTATGTTTTCAAAATATATAAAAATGTTGGTCCTAACGTGAAATTCCACATCACCTAAGGAGAAAAGTTTCTACGACTTTATATTTAGTAGACTTCTCATAAACGTATAGAGATATTTTAAAGTAGGCCTCGACCCAAAGTGAATAACATCTATATAGGAGCAAGCAAGCCCTTACACTTAGGCCAAAACTTTTACTTGACATGTGTTAACCATCATTGAATATAGTACGAATTTAATTAATTATGACCTACCATTCATTTTGTAGTTTCGTATATTGCATAGTTATTTGAAGACTAATTTCAAATTTTGATTATTTGTGTGTGTGGGATTATAATACTAGTCTATGAACATCTATTGATAAAAGAGTTTAATTATGCTAGTCACAACTTTATGTAGTTATGGTAATTTAAATTGAAGTTCTTTTGATCAAATTTAGGAAACCCCATCTTCAACAAATATTGACGATTAAATCCAAAAGTAGTCTAACCTCTTCAATCAATATAAGGTATAAGTTCAATTATGTTATTTATGATTTTCTCTTTGATTAAATTGGGAAGACAAATATACTTCTAGCCCAATGCTTAAACACTAAGCATGGGTTGATTTTTTTCCATTTCATTTTCCTATGTAAAATGCTAAACAAATCAAGAAAATCCAAATAACCAAGTAATGATAATAGATAAAATAATTTAATTGATTTATTATATGTCCTAAATATAATGATAATTCTAATTAGAATTTACCTTGGATTGATAGGGAGCCATTGAATCTATTATTGCTTAAATCCAGTGTCATCAAGTTTCCAAAAATAGATAATTCTATAAGATGGTTCAAGAAAGAAAATAAAATTGAAAAGAAATAAATTATAGTAGAGTGGTTACTAAGGATATTAAAAGAATAAGCAATACCTTGGGAAGGAAAAAATCCCTCAATATAGTTGTTGCTTACAACTAGTGTTTTAAGGGATGTGAGTCCACTCAACTGTTTTACAATGGTCTTGTTGAACAGATTATAACCAAGGTTTAAGATTTCCAACTTTCTCAGCTTAGACAAACTTTTAAAACCTACAAGAAGATCAAAGAAAGTAAAGATATTAATATTTCTTATTTTTAAAAATAAAAAGCTCATAGTTAATTATAACCTTAGTAGTTGCTAAGCCTTTTAAAATATTTTCAATATATATTGTTTAAACTTTCAAGAAATAATATAATTACCATTAGTACAACTACTGTCTCAATGTTAAGAAGATATAATTATCACTAACACGTTTGATTACTTTTGTTTGTTTTTTCTCTAATTTAGTAGAAGACCTAAAAAAGATCATTAACTTAATGCTATTACAATCCTATCATATCTACCTAGCCTATTTATTCTCTTTCCCAATTAATTAATATAAATTCATAGGTTCATCTAAGCCTTAAACTTGATTGAATAGAGGATCTATGTTGTCTTATATCACTTTTGGTATTTAATAAGAATGTATTTTATCACTTCTATCTTTATTGCCTAAGATAGGAATTGAAATAGATACCTAATGCTAGCTATTCTAACAAACCAATTTATTCTTTTACCTGGATAACAAATCTAAACTCACAAGTTCTTAACTGTATAAAGCACATGCTTTCTTGTATAAATTTTGGTATCTGAGTTTGGTTATTGATAGTCATGAAAATGAAGATTTAGAGCAAGACCAACTAATGATGAGTAAAACATAATACTCTTGAATCATGGAGGAACACAGGCCTGCTTGTTAATGGACAATAAGGTTCTATATTCAAGAACAAGTAATGATAATATTGACAAGGATGTGAATCAAGAACAAGTATACCAGGTTTTAAATTTACTTGAAAAACATGGATTAAAGGCTAATTGAGTTCAAGAATTTATGCAATATCCCATGCTTTGGGCTGATTATAGACTTGTTAGAGAGGGATAAGAACTGCATAGTCTTATCATAAAAATAAAAATTTGTTCTAACCTTTCAAAGAAAGGTAGATCCCACTCTATATTTAGATTGGTTTGCAACTATACTCAAGTGTTTTGATTTTTCTTTATTTTTTCCAACATGTGGTGCTAGTAAATGAGTTTGGTTGGAAGTCTATGCCTTCAACCTACTAAGTTCTGAGACTCAATCAACTTGTTAAGTTAAAAAGTTGTTTTTATTTTAGTGTATATGCAAGTTTATTTAGAAATAAAGGAATTGATCAATTTCGTCATTGAGCTAATTTGTTGTACCTAGCAAGCTTTCCAAAGTGCACAAGTAGTGACAAAAAATGAAAAATTATAATTTCTAGTGATGAGTAATATTACCGATAGCACCTATTATATTTTTTTTTTCTTATTGATATGCCAAATGGTTAGTGAATACAAAAAATTTGCATTTGCCATATTTTTTTTTTATATTAGTAATACTATTTATCTACATGAATTATCACCTTGATAATCCCTTTTTATGTAACAAACTAACATTTGAATTTGACGCAAATTGAAAGACAAAAAGACCCACTTGCAACTATGCATATAAAGTTGAATTTAGTTTAAGTTTGAAAATGGATTTGGATATGTTTTTTATAATGCCATACACTATTGGTTGATTTTTATGTAATATCTTAAGTTTTAAAACATCAAGGGTACTTTGAAAATAACATGATTTATGTGATTTGATAGTGGTTGTTGTTCATAGAGATTTTGATAAATGGACTTAGTTGTGCTATTGAAAAATTTTGGATTTTTTTTTTGTAGGTGAAGTTTTAATTCTATTAATTAAAATTTTTATCCATTTTAGGTTTGAGGACTAAAATACTTATTTTCCTTTTTAGCAATGTTATTTTTACTTTAATATACAATTATTGTTTATACAATCTTTAAAATTAATCTAATCATCCTTTGTATAAGATGGACCCTCCTTCACCTCTTAGTCATACACACCCAATAGCCTAGTGTCCAATAATTTTGTTGTCTTACAAATTTTTAGGAATTATAATTACAAAACCTATTGAATTTTAAATCCAAGACTAGTTTGTTCTTGTTTGATGTATAAATTAAATTCAATTAATATGTACTTTTCAGGAGTTTTTATATTTTTTGTCTTTGTTTGAAGCACAAAAAATAAAAAATAAAAATCAACAACTAAATCCTAATACTTAAACATTGTTGTGATGATTGACCAACTACATTTCACTATCTTGTAAAACAAGTTTCAAAGGGAGACTTATTTGTCATCAAGTTAACATTGATTAGTGACTTAAATTCAAGTAACTTTCAACCGACTTGTAATTGGTAAATACTCAATAAGGAGATTAGTATGTGAGTTAAAAGATAATGAGATATGGATGACTACTTAAATATACCCAACAACTAGAAGGTATTTTGAAAAATTTATTTGTTTTTAACTGTGTTCAATTGATTAACTACATCCATTATAAACAAATATCAACAATTACTTTAAATTCAAATCAAGTTATTCTTTAGAAGCATTGCTTTTATAAAAGTCTTAAATTGGACATTATATTTATTGATCACTTAAAATCTAACAAGTGATTCCTTAGAAAAGTTCTTACTTTCTATCTAGAACTTCTATTGCTCCTCTAATAGGTATTTAAAAAATCAATAAATTTTAGTTAAAGTTTTACTTTACAATCTTAACCCTTGGGTTTGTTCTTTTATTTAATTATCATTTCAACGTGCTCAAAAGTAAGTTCATCAATATTTTCTACATCTTCATGAATACTATACATAGCTTGAGTACAATTCTCCTCTTGAATTGGTTTCTCTCCATTTATTAGAAGCAAATTAACATGCAATTTAAAATATTCCTTTAAAACAATTTGAACAATTAGAATCATGATACCAAACTCTACTGGTAAAATTTCTTACTAACCATGCCCAAGGTTTTGAATTTGTTCTTCTTAAATGTATCGACCTAAGTTATCATGAACGTATGTAGAGATGCATGAATATTTCCACAAATAGTGTTCTATGGGCTACCTTATAAGTAAATACTCATGTATTTAATCAACTCATATTAGCATTATCAACATCAAGTATGCAATTATTACATCTATCTCTTGATGCAATCACTCAATGTATTTTATTTTCAAACAAAGTTGTTGTTTATAAGCATCAATTGACTCTAAAAAAAGGAGCATCTATGTTTGTGACCATCATAGTGATAGTAGCAGATATAGTGTTCACTATTTGGTATTTGACTTTAATATAATAAGGCCGGTTTAAATACCAATTAATATGAATATAAAAAGATTAAGGAGACTCTTGAATTAACATTTATTAGAGAGAAAATTTTCACCTAAAAGTTTATGAACCTACTTTATTTAGTTGGTCAATTTATAGGCTCTATAAAACCCAAACATTAATCAATGAATTGGGAGCAAAATGACAAAGTTGGGCTCAAGGTTGGTTTAAATGTGGAGCTGAACAAGGCCCAAGGACCTAGGTGCAGTCCAAGCTTAGCCCTAAACTTGAAACCACTTTTTAGACTTGAACAAACCAGAAAATTTCTTTAGCTTGCCTACAAGAAAAGTCATAAAATAGTTGGGAATAAGTTCTTGGTCAAATTGCATATCATTGGTAAGACCATAAGTGCAACCCATTTGTGATTATAATGCTTTGCTACTCATAGAACCTCCATTGATCCTCAAAGAGTTCTTTAACTTAGCAGCCAAAAGTGCATCAGAACATTGAAGCTCATGCTTTAGAAGGTAGAAATGTGAAATATCTTATAATATTCGATTCTAAATTTCGATGGGCAATGGATCCTACGAATTACATTCTAATTTGAAAAGAAAAAGTTGCAAAATTGAATGAAGGAAACATGGTTCTGGTATATATAAGGTTAGAACATTATGGTTATGGTTATGTTATGTTTCTCTACTTGCCACTAGATCAAATAAATGCTAGTATTGCCTCTATATGTTTTATCCTATGACTCATATACATGTGAGACCTTATAATCTTCCTATTACTTTCTCACCCACATATACATTTGAGAGAAAAAAATTGAAGGTTAGAAATTCAATATTTGCTAATTGTTAGTCATAAAAAAAAAAAAAGCTCTAGAGCAAGACCAACTAATGATAAACAAAAAATAATACTCTCGAATCATGGAGGAACATAGGCCCGCTTGTTAATGGATAATAAGGTTGTATATTCAAGAACAAGTAATGATAATAGTGACAAGGATGTGAATCAAGAACAAGTACACCAAGTTTTAAATTTACTTGAAAGGCATGGATTAAAGGCTAATTGAGTTAAAGAATTTATGCAATATACCATGCTTTTGACTGATTATAGACTTATTAGAGAGGGATAAGTACTGCATAGTCTTATCATAAAAATAAAAATTTGTTCTAAACTTTCAAAGAAAGGCAGATCCCACTCTATATTTAGATGAGTCTGATACTATACTCAACTATTTTGGTTTTTCTTTATTCTTCCAATAGGTGGTGATAGTAAATGAGTTCGGATTTCTATCTATGCCTTCAACCTATTGAGTTCTGAGACTCAATCAACTTGTTAACTTAAAAAGGTTGTTTTTATTCCAGTGTATATGCAAATTTATTTAAAAATGAGGGAATTGATCAATTTCTTCAGTGAGCTAATTTGTTGTACCTAGCAAGCTTTCCAAAGTGCACAAGTTGTGATAACAAATGAAAAAATATAATTTCTAGTGATGAGTAATATTACTGACAACACCTCTTATACTTTTTTTTCTTATTGATATGCCACATGGTGAGTGAATACAAAAAATTTGCATTTACCATCCTTTTTTATATTAGTAATACTATTTATCTGCATGAATTATCACCTTGATAATCCTTTGTTGTGTAACAAACTAACATTTGAATTTGACCCAAATTGAAAGACAAAAAGACCCACTTGTGACTATGCATATAAAGTTGAATTTAGTTTAAGTTCTACAATGGATTTGGATATATTTTTTTATAATGTCATACACTATTGGTTGATTTTTATGTAATATATGAAGTTTTAAAACATCAAGGGCACTTTGAAAACAACATGATTTATGTGATTTGATAGTGGCGGTTATTCATATAGCTTTTGATAAATGAAGTTAGTTGTGCTATTGAAAAATTTTGGATTTTTTTTTTTTTTTTGTAGGTGTAGTTGTAATTCTATTAATTAAAATTTTCAGCCATTTTAGGTTTGAGTACTAAAATACTTATTTTCCTTTTTAGCAATGTTTATTTATTTATTTTTTTACTTGAATATGCAATTATTGTTTATCCAATCTTTAAAATTAATCAAACCATCCTTTATATAAGATGAACCCTCCTTCATCTCTTAGTCATACACACCCAATAGCCTAGTGTCCAATAATTTTGTTGTCTTTCAAATTTTTAGGAATTACAAAACCTATTGAATTTTAAATCTAAGACTAGTTTGTTCTGGTTTGATGTATAAATTAAATTCAATTAATATGTACTTTTCAGGAGTTTTTATAATTTTTGTCTTTGTTTAAAGCTCAAAAAATAAAAAATGAAAATCAACAACTAAATCCTAATGCTTAAACATTGTTTTGATGATTAACTGCCTACATTTCACTATCTTGTAAAGTAAGTTTCAAAGGAAGACTTATTTGTAATCAAGTTAACATTGATTAGTGACTTAAATTCAAGTAACTTTCAACCTACTTGTGATTGGTAAATACTCAATAAGGAGATTAGTATGTGAGTGAAAAGATAATGATATATGGATGACTACTTAAATATACCCAACAACTAGAAGGTATTTTGAAAAATTTATGTGTTCTTTACTAAGTTCGATTGATTTAACTACATCCATTATAAACAAATATTAATAATATCTTTAAATTCAAATCAAGTTATTCTTTATAAGCAAGGTTTTTATAGAAGTTTTAAATTGAACATTAAATTTATTGATCACTTAAAATCTAACAAGTGATTCCTTAGAAAAGTTTTTACTTTCTATTTAGAACTTCTATTACTTCTCTAATAGGTATTTAAAAAATCAATAAATTTTAGTTAAAGTTTTACTTGACAATCTTAACCCTTAGGTTTGGTCTTTTATTTATTTATGATTTCAACTTGCTCAAAAGTAAGTTCATCAATATTTTCTACATCTTCATGAATGCTATAGATAGCTTGAGTTCAATTCTCTTCTTGAATTGGTTTCTCTCCATTTATTATAAACGAATAAACATGCAATTTAAAATATTCCTTTAAAACAATTTGAACAATTAGAATTATGATACCAAACTCTATTGGTGAAATTTCTTACTAACTATGCCCAAAGTTATGTATTTGTTCTTCTTGAATTTATCATCCTAATTAAGTTCTCATGAACCTAGGTAGAGGTGCATGAATATTTCCACAAATAGTGTTGTATGAGCTACCTTATAAGCAAATATTCGTTTATTTAATCAACTCATGTTAGCATTGTCAACATCAAGTATGTAATTATTACATCTATCTCTTGACGCAATGACTCAATGTATTTTATTTTCAAACAAAAATGTTGATTGTAAGCATCAATTGACTCTAAAAAAATGAGCATTCTATGTTTGTGACCATCATAGTGGTAGTAGCAAATATAGTGTTCACTATTTGTTATTTGACTTTAAAAAAACATCATGGTAACGGTATGTATAAGGTTAGAACATTATGGTTATGTTAGATTTCTCAACTTGCCACTAGATCAAATAAATGCTAGTATTGCCTCTATATTTTTTATCCCATGACTCATATACATGTAGGACCTTATAATCTTCCTATTGCTTTCTCACCCACATATACATTTGAGAGATAAAAATTGAAGGTTAGAAATTCAATTTTTGATAATTGAGTAGTTTCAATTATCAACATGCTTGTCGATAAGTAATGATAATCTCCATAAAGATCAGGAACCTCATTTCTAAATGTATAATAAAAGGTACTAAGTGTTGTCACCATTATTATTCTTCATAGTTTTCTTGACTACATTTTTTATGCCACTACACTCAGAATACATTTAATACACAAAATAATAATTCTAGGAATAAAAATTGTTAAAAAATAATAATTACTCCTTATTCATTTGGTTATGATAATGGATTTAATCCAATATTTAGCATCTAATTAGTTTTAATTTCTTTGAAATTTGTTTTTTTTTTAATATCCATCTTTTTCAAGTCTAACTAAGTCTATCTCAAAAAACCTTATTTAGTGTTCATATTAATCTATGTATATTTTTTTCTTTTAAATTTTAATTTTTATTTATTTATTTTTAATTTTGTTTACTTCTCTATTTGTATTCTTGACCGTTTTATTACTATTTTTTACTTCTTAAATTTTTGTTTTCATTTAGTTTTTATTTTTAAATTTCAAGAAGATTAAAATTTTCTATTTTATTGTATATTGTTTCTTATTGATATTTTTATTTAAATAATTATATGTACATTTATGGGTGTCTACCCTTGTCTCCATATATATATATATGGATGACTCATAAATGCTTAAATTTTTAAAAAACCCAAAAGCCCATATAACTACCTGAAATTTTTTGTTTTAGCGATAAGATGAAATAATTATTTTAAAATGGAATAGTCATTCTATATAACAAAAGAGATATCAAACTAACTAATACCATGGAATTATTATTTTGTTTCTTCACCTATTATATATATCAAACATGATTCTAGATTTTTTCCAATCAAAGTATAACTAGATTTCTTTTGTTGATCAATGAGCTTAGCAATGCTACTAATACATTTTGTATAGCCTTTTGTAACACAAGTTGTTGCTTTATTGATCATAAAAAAATTGCAAACCTAATCATGTATTCAAAATCTAAATTACTTTTATTATCTTTTATTCTTGGTTGCAGTTATAGTTATAGAAAACATTGTTTCATTAATTTTTACATTTCAGAAGTATATTACTAATATTTACTATCTTCACTTTTTAGGTTGTTAACCTTATAGCCTAAAATAAAAAACTCTTTGTTATCTAGAAAATTTCGGGATAAGTTAAGGAACTAATCTTTTTTTTGTCCATTGATATGTAAAGTCTAACTAATATACATCTTCATGATTTTCTCTTTGATCTAACCTATACATGAATATAAAATTACAAGAAAATTATTTTTCAATTATTAGAATTTTGTTGCATACATTGATTACCATGTTTTTCATTGTTCCATGTAAAATTCTTAAATGTTGTACACCTAAACATTCCTTCAATTTTAAAAAATTATTGTATATATATATATATATTTGTGTTCTATCCTTGTCTCCATATAATATTCTTTTTATTATTCTTTTAAAAAAAAATTCATTTTCTATTTGTAGTTTTAAATATTTTTCTATATATATATATATATATATATATATATATATATATATGTGTGTGTGTGTGTGTGTGTGTGTGTGTGTTACTAAAACTAAAAATTAGAAAATTAATAATCATATGGGTGACTTATTAATTTTCAAATTCTTAATAAACCCAAAACCCCAAGGATTTCTTTTGTTGATAAATGAGCATAGCACTGATACTAATACTTTTTGTATAGCCTTTTGTAGCACTAGTTGTAGCTTCATTGATTATCAAAAACTGTAATATATCCTAACCATAGATTCAAAAACTAAATTACTTTTTATCTTTTTTTCATGTCAATCATTCTTAGTTGTCGTCATAGAGAACACTGTTTCATTAATCTTTACATTTTGGAACCATATTGTTAGTATTAACCATCTTCACTTTTTAGCTTGTAACCCCTATGACCCAAAATTTAAAACTCTTTGTTATCTAAAAATTTTCAAGAATCGTAAGTTGAGGAACTCCTAGACATCAAATTTAGGACTAGTCTAATTTTTTTTCACCCATATATAAAGTCTAATTAATATACATTTTCATGATTTTCTCTTTGATATAACCTACATGAATTTAGAATTGCAAGAACATAGTTTTCAATCATTAGAGTTTCAATGCATATGTAGATATTATTATGTTTTTCATTGTCACATGCATATAAAATTCTTAAATGTTGTATACTTGGGCATTCTTTTAATTCTTTTTCCAAGGAAGTTAAATACTAGCGATGCACAAATTACTGAGAAGAGAAAGTTAATTTTAATTGTGCTCTTACATGATGTAGATAATCAAAATTTCAGTTTTTATTTACCTTGCATACCAGTGAGGTGATTCCAGCTTAGGTCTAACATCACCAGGTTTTCCAAAGTACATAATTCTGCAACACCATTGAGAGGAAAAAAAAAAAAAAAAAGACAGAAGATGTTGAGAATTTTAATATTTCACAATTTAAGAAAAAATTAAACATACCTTGGATAGGAAAAAATCCTCCCAAATAGTTGGATTGTAAAGAAAGACTTTTAAGGGATGTGAATGTATTCAATTGTTGCATAGTAGTATTCTTGAACTTGTTGTGATTGAGGTTCAAAGTCTCTAGCTTTTTCAATATGGACAAGCTTTGTGAATCTACAAGAAGATTATAAGAAACTATAAAACTTCAAATTTCACATTTGCATGTATAAACAATTCAAGCTTATAACCTTGTTAAAGGTTCTATATAAAGCGTAAATAATTATCACAATTAACTTGTTTATGTGCTTCCTCATATTAAAAACCATATACAATTTCTTTTAAATATTTTATTTATATTTTTGAACTAGTTTTTCAATCAAGGAGCTACAAGATTCTTAACCACATAGATACAAGAAATAGAGGAAATGTCAATTATTTGATAATAGATATTTATATTTTATGACAAGATTTTCACCTCCTACGGTCCACTATTCTTCTATGTACATTTGTTACAAAGGAACTCTTATTCATATATTATTATTTTTTTTCAAACCCATCTAGTTTTTGAAGAGCAACTTATATGGAATCATATCTCCTTTTTCTTTAAGAATCGATTTCCAATTCCTCCTATATATTTTTTAATTATTTTTAGGACATTTTAACTCCATCATTTCCATTATTTGATGATGATCAAACCTTGTTAAACAACAAGTAACATAATTCCATTTATGGCTAGTATTTCTTAATTTAACAATTAAGTCGGTCTTTGGATGCACTTAATTTAACAAAGATCAACTTAATTGGGAAAAAGGGAAACTATTCTAATACTATTTTAAAATATCAATAATATTATATCAATAGTGTATATATAGGAATTCATTGATAATCAAGTTAATTTATAAAAAATGCATTCAATTACTTAAGAAAATATTAATTATATCAAATATGTTTCACATGCTAGCGTCATGCATCTAATAGGAACTTAAAATTTGATAGGATGATTGAGACTACTTCAAATGAAAATTTATGATAATATAAAAGAAAAATAACTAATGATTAGGAATTGTTGGTTAATTTGACAATTAATTTAATAACAAAATATCATAATTTTTTTTACCAAGTTAATAAAATACCTTGCACTCCTTGAAAGCTTTCCAAATCATTATAGCTTAGATCTAATGCTTCCAAGTGTCTCAAACTAGCTAACTCTGCGCCAAATATGAATAAAAAGAGAGATTGACTAAGAAATTTTAAAAGCTAGAAATATATAATATTTGATTTCAAAGAAATAATATAGAAATATAACTTGCCTTTAACGGGAAAAGATCCCTCCAGTTCTATGCTGCAAAGAATCAGTGTCTTGAGTGATGTTATTGTACTCAAAGATTTTATGACACTTTTGTCAAACTCATTACCACTAATGTCCAAGATCTCTAACTTCTTTAAACTTGACAAACTTTTAAATCCTGCAAAGGAGCAATAGAATTTTAATTAAAGGAATGTAGATATTTTATTTTATTTTTTATTAGTTAAAAATTATTTTTAAGAATAAGTTTCTAAATAATCTTATTTTGAGAAAATAATAATATTATTGAAGTTGGAAAATAAATTTTAAAAGAAGTTTCACAATACAAGTATTCATTTTTATTTTTTATTTTGGAATAAATACCTTTCATGTGGAAAGATAAAGTTTAAAAATAAAATAAAATGAGATAAGTAGCTTGGACATACCTATACATACAACTATACACCATGTAAATGCAAACAAGAACGAAAATATTGGGATATATTAGTAATATATCGTGTATCAAAGAAGATGAATACGATATAAAAGTAAGATATATCAATTGACGAAAATATTGGATTTTATTGAGAAATATCGGCTATATATCATTGGTGATTTATGATATATTAGCAGCACAACCAAAAAATCGACCATGAATAGAAAAAATAGCTAAAATTGTAGAGATATATTGGCAAAAAACAAGGATATATCGATGATGTCTAATGCCCAAACTTTTTATTTATGTCCAATGGGCCAGTGTTGGATTGGCCTAACCAACCTATAAATGATTACTTGACTTTTAAATATTCTCTAATGGGCCGAAAGATGAATCAAGCTCATATGCACTCGAACACAAATGCTTAGGTTTAAAACAAATGGTTTATACCATTAAATTAAACTTATTTTATGATATATATATATGTGCTTAAAATTGTTTTTATAAATGATTACTATACATATATTTTTATATATTATAATATATTTTATAAATTAATTAAAATAAAATTATTATAAATAAATTAATTTTAATTATCTTATAATTTATTTTTTATACTAATTAAATATAAAATAAATATAAAATTATTAATATTTTTAATAATTATCTATATTTTTTTTTATATATCTAATATATTCATAAAATTCAAGGTTCAATATATTTATGATTACTAATATTTCATCTTTGAATGCAAACGAGGAGCTTAGGTGATGACCTAATTGCATGTAAGTTTCAAAGGAATTGAACGGGGAATGATTAGGGATGAGTAAAGGGAGAATTATGTTTTGATGGGCCAATTTGAGAATAATAATGTTTTCAAAAAACCCCACTTTCGATAATCCAAGATATGTTCACTGTTTGGAAAAATATTAAAGGAAACATGCACTCTGGTATGAGGTGTTATTTCATACCGAAAATACCCCTCCATGCATGAAAGGTTGTTTTGCATTGTTCACGCCCCTGTGAT
Source organism: Vitis rotundifolia (assembly GCA_030254885.1). Classification (NCBI taxonomy): domain Eukaryota; kingdom Viridiplantae; phylum Streptophyta; class Magnoliopsida; order Vitales; family Vitaceae; genus Vitis; species Vitis rotundifolia. The sequence goes on from CM058159.1 coordinate 12,705,014, forward strand.
TGAGAACGGCTGTTGTGGGGAATCATTGAGGAAAAAAAATTTGAGAACCACCAGTGTTTGAAATATCGAGAAATATTTCGGTATTATATCGGTATTTTTTACCGTATTTTCGGGAAATTTCCCGATATTTCCTACCAGCCCAGCCCACGCAGGATGCAAAATCTGTCTAATAAGATGCTATTTGGTAATCTGATCATGATTTGCAGGCAAAGGTTGTATTTTTCAGCCTGGCTCAAAAAAATCGTGGATTTAGGGTTTGTGAAATTTAAATCCAATGGCCCAGAATCAAAGAGACCCCTAGATCAGATCAAGAAAACACAGGGAGGAAAAAAAAAGCACTTTTTTTTTGTTTTCCTTGGGGGTTTTGCATGGATTTTGTCGGAAATCAAACGAGGATGGAGTTTCCTCGGAAATCAAACGAGGATAAATTTTCCCGGAAATCTAATGGAGGATGGATTTTCTTGGGAATCAAACGGGGGTTGCAAAAAAAATAATAATAACTTGATTAGATTAGTACCTGCGAGGATTGAGAATGGCAGAGGAAAAAATAGGGCTTTTTTAGGGATTCTCTCGTCTGGAGGCCAACTTCAGAAAAGGGCTCCTTGATGCCCGAGTGAGAGACGGTGGCTGCTGACAGGGACAACTAAAGGGCAATTTTGGAATAGCATTTTGAAACAGTAGATAGTGCATGTTTCCCTTAATATTTTTCCAAATATTGGGCAAATCTTGGATTACGGAAAGTTGGGTTCTGTAAACGTTAATATTACCAAATTTGTCCATCAAAGCATACTTTTCCCATGAGTAAAAGTGTGGACTCCACGTGTGAATAATCCATCCGAGCAAGTCCACCCGTACATATCAACCACAAGAACTCTTCACCCTTTCACCTTTCCACGCCTATCTTCTTTTTTTCTTTTCTCTTTCTATTTATTTTTAAAAAGATATAGAAGGAAATCTGGAAACTTTTTTTTAAGAATATATATATATATATAAAACGCTTTGAACATTTTATCACACTTATTTTGTTTTTATATTGAATTCAATTTCTAAAGATACAAATTTCATAAAAAATTATTTTTGATAGAAACCTTTTTTTAGGAAATTATTATATTTGTGCAAAAGCCCTTGAAATCTGGATTGGAAGCAATACATAAAAATATTGATAAAATTAAATACAAAAGAATGGAGCACTTTTATATGTGCAAAAACCCATGAAATCAGGATTGGAACGAAGACCTAAAAAATTAATAAAATTAAAACACAAACAATGAAGTGATTTTATATGAAATATAGATTTGTCAATTTTTTTGCATCTACATATTTGGAAATTTTAGAAACCAGGACAGAAATGACCAACAGAAGGCTCAACACAGAAAATCGGACCAACCCATCCTCACCTCTGCACCAACCCAGCATAAAAGCGACCACTGGCAATCCCTTGCCAATGACTATACCGGCCGGCGGCAAGGACTGGTAAGTGACACTCAGAAGTGGATCGAGGACTTCATTCGGGTTTTTGGTCAAAATGATGCAGAAGAGGCTTTTTTTGGAATGGAAGGTGGCTGAGTGGTGGGGTGATCTAAGTATTTTTAAGAACATGTGCTAGTAGGTCCTTTAGAATGTATATGAAAACCATTCTATAACTGTTTAGAGTACAAGCCAAAAGAAATTTAAAAGATGAGAGCTAACATACCTTCATTCTTAATAAACCCATCAAATGAGTTTGCAGACAAATTTAGATCATGAAGCTCTTCAAAAGGAAGGAATAGAGATGTATTTAGTAACCAGAATTTGTCATTTTTATAATATGCCCAACCATAGTCTTCCAAGAAAATTTGTCGTTGCCTTATATTGTTGAGAGAAAGCTTCTTAACTCGATCTGTGGTAGGATCACAAATAACCCGCTCCCAACTACAACAGTCATTGATGTTGTTATCTAGCCATGAAGGGAGAAGAAGATTTGCTTTCTCATCATTCAATTTTAGAAAGGCCTTGAATTCAAGCAAACCTATCTTCTCTTCTTCATTGCAACCTTTGCATCTACATATTTGAACCAAGAGTAATAATAAAATCCATGACAAATATTTTGATGACAAGCTCTCCATTGAAAGTCCACACATGAGAGACACAAGAAAGCCACTACCAAACCACTCTTAGACATACAACTTAATAAGAGTATTTAATCTAATTGGAACATCGTTTCTGTATATGAAGGGTCTTGACCGGTAGTTTGATGGGCCCATGGTGTATCATATGTTGAAGAATCAATTATTTCCAATCAAATTTTTCATATGAGAGTCAATTCAAGTCATCTTTATTATCATATTAATATTAAATTTGTGATTCTTATTTACCTATATATTTAAGCATGCAAACGAACTAACTAATTTTATTTTTATTTTTTATCACTCGAAGTGGTTGATTAAAATCAAATGAATAAAGCAACCCCTTTGATATATTTCTTTTATACTATAAATTAATAACTAAGATATTCTAAGTCACTTTTGAGTTTCAAATTAATGTTAAAATAATAAGGTTTGTTAAAATGATAAGGTACAACTATACCATTGAGATTGATTTTAAAAAGTACATACATCCATGGTACCATGAAATTTTTTAAGAAGATATTTGATAAAAAAAAAAAAAAAACAAAACAAAAATACAAAAACAAAAACTTCAATACCATAGAGAAGACATGATCTTTCATTTATCAATGCTATCAGATGTGTATCTAATATTTTATCAAACAAATTAGGCTTCATTGGCCATGGCATTGGCAAAACATTATCTAACATCAATAATGTGTAGGCTTGTTTAATTAATTCATAAATTAGCTACTGTCGCTTTTCTTTATTCTTAGAGGTCCAAACTGGACTTTTTTTTTTTTTCTAAAATCAATAATGTGTAGGCTTGCTTATGATTTATTCTAGGATAATTTTGTTTCTTATCATGTTTCCAAAGATATTAATGAAAAGCCAACATATCCATTTTCATCTATGAAAAATATAGTATAAAAATTTTACTATATAATAGATAATACTTTTATATTTTATAATAAATTAAAGAAAATCTTTATCTAATATTGTCATCTAATGCCTCATAAACTGTAGAGAAAACCTACTTTCAAATTATATAAATGATCATTTTTTAACAATGCAGCCATAAATGCATCATGAAACACCTCTTGCTTTTTGAAAGTTTTATTAAGAAAAATTAAATTTAAAATATATAGAGATATTTTGTTAAATTAACAAAAAATGCATGCATTATTATTCATTACGTAATAAGTTCCATTATAAAATTGACATAAATGAATAAATTACCTACCAGTATTTGTGAAATGATTGAACTTTGAAAATATAATATAGAATTATTAGTGACTAGGAATTGTGGAACAACTAGATAAGAGGGATTTGAGAGTTTCAATAATAAAAGAAAGAGTAAACAAATAAGTTACTTTATCAAATAAGGCATGTAGGTTAAAAATAAAATAAAATTAAGCACTATAAAAAAAGTTCTTGTAAAATGAGTACTTAACTTGGATGAGATGAGATGATATAAAGTTTGTGAGTAATCAAAGAGTTATGAAATTACCAAATTTAAACAAACAAATATAGTTTCACTTATAATGAATTGTAATCAAGTACTCACCACTTTAATAATGTACTAGAAGGATTAACTATCTAGTACCAAGTCTTTATATTCTCACCTACTAGTAAAAAGCTAAGCATTGTTTGAAAATTGATATATTTTTCATTTTCATTTTTTAATTAGTAAAAAGGATTGAATATTTCAATTTAAAAAAGAAGAAGAAAAAGTACAAGTAAAAAATGATGTGGTATTAAAGAAATATTCCTACTTTCTAATGATGCCTTCACTTTTATACAAGAAAGGACGTAAGTGACTAACTTTATTCATAAATGGTAGTCCAAATCAAAAAAGAAGAATTCACTTTCCAAGTCATGCCTACACCTTTTTATTAATAAATTAGAAGCTGAACACTTGGTAAAGGAAGGCAATTCATGTTTCCATTACATTGTTGATTTGACACCATTAGTATGGTGATTGGCTTATCATTTGTGAAGTTATATGTGCCTTATTTGGCTATATTTAATATGGTTAGTCAATGAAATTTGCTGCTGTAATTTAAAAAAAAAAATTAATTTAAAATATATAAAGTCATTTGATTAAATTAATATAAAAATGCATAATAATTTTAGTAAAATAATAAAAAACTACGAATAATTTCACATCTCCAAAAAAATTACTTTTATTGATTCTAATGAATCTTTCCAAAGTCTCCATAAGAAAAATTGAATTCAAAATATATAGAGATATATAATCAAATTAACAAAAACCACAAGCATGATGATTCATTATCAAACTTTTGATATAAAATTAATATACTTGAGTAAACTAATTACAAATACTTAAAAAATGATTGGATTGTGAAAAAAATAATATGATATTATTGAGAGACAACTAGAAATAAAAGGATTTAAAAGTTTCAACAATAACAGTAAGTAGTAATAAAGAAGTAGGTAGATTCACAAAAGATAAATCAATTATTGTAATAATAAAATTGTCAACTCAGAGAAAACTAGAAAGAAGTAATGGTAAAATAATTTGACCTCGACAAGGTAATGTGAAGTTTATGAGTAATTAAAGAGTAAGGAAACCATTAGATTTAAATAAACAATTTTAGTTTGACAAAAGATAAGTTGATCAGTAGTATAATCAAGTCAGTCCAATAAGGTATTAAAAGGATTAACTATCCGTTACCAAGTCTTAATATTCACACACACAAGTAAAAAATTTGGCAACTTGAAAATTGACATATTTTTCCATTTTTTTAATTAGAAAAACATATTCCAAGCTTTAAAAAAAGGATGACAGCTATCTAAAAATTCTTATTTTCCAAATGATGCCTTTACTTTTATACAAGGATGAGCCAAGTGAAAAACTTTGTTCATAAAGTATAGTCAAGTTGAAAAAAGAACTCACTTTTTAAGTGATGACTAATGCATGTTACTAGTAGGTGAGAATATGCAAGTTTGGTAGGTATTGACTAAAGCGTTTTACTAGTAGGTGAGAACATGCAAGTTTGGTAGGTGATGACTGAAGCATTTTACTAATAGGTGAGAACATGCAGGCTTGGTAGGAATCCACTTTTCCAATGTATCATTGATTTGATGCCATTATAATAATTATTAATTTCTTTTCTTTTTTCTTTTTTTTTCTTTTTTTCTTGTTGTCAAAGTTATATATATGCCTTTTTGACTCGTAGATGGTTAGTAGATGATATTTACTTTAATTTTAAAAGAAAATGAATTTAAATGTGTAAAGATATTTGGTTAAATCACTATAAAAACATATAATAATTTTCATAAAAACTAAAAAATTTTACTAATAATTTTACATCAACAAAAAATATACTATAAAATTTTTTATGACATGATTAATAACACTATTTATAAGTAAGAACAAACCAAAGAAAGTCACATATAATATTGTCACCCACTTTGGACCCTTACATGACAATAATTGAACTATGAGAAAGGTATTGCTTTGAGAAAATCAATTTGTATTTATTAAGATTTAAAGTCATCACTTAATTTTATTTATTTTAAAAGTGAAAACAAAATAACAAAGAAAACCATATGTAACTCCATGAAAAGAAAAGTTTATAAATGGACAATGTATCTAAGAGTCAGATTAGCTAGTGAGGAAATATGAGGTACCCATTAAACATGAACAATTATGGTTTCTATTAATTTTCATATTTTATTGATTTATTGAACATCCAAATAATACATAAAAGATATATATGAAAACCTGATGTGGGCCGAGATATACAACCGTATAGATACATGGACAAAATCAAATAAGTGAGAATATGAACCACCATGAACGAAGGCTTAACCCAATGAAATTGAAATTGAAATTGAAATTGAAATTGAAATTCAGTTTCGAAACAAATTCAAAACTGAAAATATGCAAGCAAGGTCCAGAAATTTGACCCAAGGTTGGCTGGGATGTGGACGAATTGCACTGCTTGAAATTGACACTAGGGGCTGAGGTGTCAAAATTTAGAAACTGAAGGGAGGTATACCACAAAGCAGATATCAGATTATGCACTGACGCAATTTGAAACCTTAATGCGGTAGAGAGGCAATGTGAAACAACTAGATACAAGGATTTGAGAGTCTCAATAATGAAAGAAAGAATAAACAAGTAAGCTAACTTACTCAGTAAGGTATGTAGATTAAAAAAAAAAAAAATCACCATAAAAAAAAGTACATGTAAAATAACTTGACTTCAACAAGATGATATAAAGATTATGAGTAATTAAGGAGTAATGAGATGACCAAATTCACAAATAATATCTTGTAATCAAGTACTCATGAATTTAATAATGTACTAGACGGATTAACTATCTATTACCAAGTCTTCATATTCTCACCTACTAGTAAAGACCCTTAGCATCACTTGAAAATTGACATTTTTTTCATTTTCTTTTTTTTAATTAGTAAAATATGATCGGATATTCCAGATTAAAAAAGAAAAAGAAAACCTAAAAGTAAAGGATGATGCGGCATTAAAGAAATATTCCTACTTTCCAAGTGAGGCCCTCACTTTTATATAAGAAGGGACATAAGTGACTAACTTTGTTCATGAATGGTAGTCCAAATCAAAAAAGAAGAATTCATTTTTCAAGTCATGACTACACCTTTTTGTTAGTAAGTTAGAAGATGAAGGCTTGGTAAAGGAAGACAATTATAAATGACCAACTTTGTTAATGAATGGTCGTCCAAATCAAAAAAAGAAGAATTCGCCTTTCAAGTCATGCCAATACCTTTTTATTAGTAAGTTAGAAGATAAAGGCTAGCTTGGTAAAGGAAGACAATTCATATTTCCATTATATCATTGATTTGATACCATTAATATAGTGATTTATTTATCATTTGTGAAGTTATATATGTTGTATTTGACTCGTATTTAATATGATCGGTTAATAATTTTTTAAAATTTATTTAAATATATAAAGTCATTTGATTTAATTAATATAAAAATACATAATAATTTTAGTTAAAAAAATTACTAAGAATTTAACATATGAAAGAAATTTGCTTTTATTGATTCCAAAGTTTTCTTAAGAAAAATTGCATTCAAAATATATAGAGATACATAATCAAATTTAAAAAAAAAAAAAAAAATTGCAAGCATGACAATTATTACCAAACTTTTGATATAAAATTAATACATTTGAGTAAACTAGCTACAAATACTTATAAAATGATTGGACTGTGAAAAGATTTTTTTATGATATTACCAATATGATTATAGAATTGTGGGACAACAAGACGTAAAAGGATTTAAAAGTTTCAATAATAAAAGTACAAGTAATTGAATAAAGAAGCAAATATCTCGTCAAATAAAGTAGATAGATTTACAAAAGATAGATCAATTATTATAATAATAAAGTTGTCATTGTGGAGAAAACTAGGAAAAAGTAGTTGTAAAATAACTTGACTTTGACAAAACTAAAATATAAAGTTTATGAGCAATTCAAGAGTTGTGGAACCATTACATTTAAAGAAACCAATTTAATTTCACAAAGGATAAACTAAGCAGTATTATAATTAAATCGTTTTGATAAGGTAGTAGAAGGATTAACTATCTATTACCAAGTCTTAATATTCACACGTACAAGTTAAAAGTTTGGTATCACTTGAAAATTGACATAATTTTCCCTTTTTTAAAATTAGGAAAAAAAATTAAATATACCAAACTCAAAAAACAAAAGAAAAAAAGAAAAAAAAATGATAGCTATGTAAAAATTCCTACTTTCCAAAGGATACCTTTACTTTTATACAAGGATCAACCAAGTGAAGAACTTTGTTCATCAATTATAATCCAATTTGGAAAAATAACTCATTTTTGAAGTGATGACTAAAACCTTTTACTAGTAGGTGAGAATATGTAAGTTTGGTAAGAATACTCATTTTCATATGTTATTTTTAAATTATATGAAATTTTGTATGTTTATAGAAAATATAAAAAGATATTATGTTTTATGTAAATTAGAATAAATTGAAACAAATTGTTTGACTCTATTTTGTTTAATCTTGGTTAATAAGGAATTGTTGTCAACCTTTAGGCCATGTTTAGTTCCTAGAAAGTTTGAAGGAAAATGTGAGGAAAAGAAAATAGAGAGGAAAAGTAGAAGAAAAGAAAAAATAAATTTAAAGTCAATAAATTATTTTTATATATTATTTCAAAATTTCTTATGGAGGTAACTCTTCTATATATAGATTAAATAATTTAGAAATATACAAATTTCTTAATAATCTTAATTATATTTAACTTTTTTTGTCACATTTTCCATAGTAAAACCAAACCTGAGAAAATCATTTTCCTTACCATTTTTTTTTTCTTTCTCTAGTACTTTTTGGGAACCAAACATAACCTTACATTCTGATGATGGAAAATATAATTGCATTAAACCTTAACCTTTATGATTTTGATTAGAGAATACTATTATTGGTATAATTTTGTTTCATCCACCATAAAAAGGGACAACATTTTATGGTTATCCAATCATTTATATATTCCCTCTTAATTAGGCTCCGATTGACACTATTTGATAGTCAAGAATAAAAATATTTTGGAATTATTTGATTTTGATTTTGTATATAATTATTATTGACATAAATAACCATTTGATTGAAAATCCTGAAGATCTTAATGTGCATGAACTTTAAAAAGTCTTATGAGTATAATTGATTTCAAACTAAATAAAGGAAATAAAAGGCTCTAGTAATTAAAACATATTATGAAAATTAATAAAAATAGCAAATTTGATGATCAAAAAGATAATTATTGATTTTCATTAAAAATAACTTAAAATATTATCCAATTATGTTCTTCTAAATTTCATATATGTTAAATTAATTAAAGAATAATAATTCAAGGTTTAAAACTCTCCAAACATGTCTACAAAATCTCTTATGCCTCTTCAAACCTATAAATATAGTATACTTAAAAGTTTTTATAAAATAAAAACAAAATTAGAGATACTACTCAAGTTTCAAGAGATCTTCAAGCTTAGTCTTTGATCTTCAAGTCCAAATTTGAAGATTCTTTAAGCTAAAATTTCAAATTCTTTAAGCCCAAATTCAAATATTTGAAGATTCTTCTATTCAAATTCGAAGGTTTGAACATTATTTAATATTAAGTTGAAGATTCTTCAACTACAAGTTTGAAGGTTCTAAGTTTATCAGAAACACATTTGAAGTCATTTAAAAATTATCTCAAGTATTTTCAATCTAAAATTAATCACTTAAACCCTCGTACTAATGTAATTTCCTTTTATATACAAGAGTTAGAGGACAAGATAGAGGTTTTACCCCAATCTAAAATACCAATTTCGTTTTTTTTTTTTTTTTTAAAAATATTTCTAAAGAAATAGATTGCCTCATTTCAACAAACATTTTTTTTCCTTCCAATAACTATGCAAAACATATATATATATATATATATATATATATATATATATTCAAACATCTTCTATGGTAAGAAACATCTTCAATGTTACCATAACTCAATAAAATAAGATAAATGATTTAAATTTCTCTTAACTTTAGTTGAAATTTAAAATTCCACAAGGAATTATTCCAAATGATTAAACAAGGAGGTCTAACATTCTAAATAAGTTTTGGAAAAAAAAAAAAAAAAACTCATGTTTTCCTATTAGTGTAGAAACAATTCTTTCAATTAAAGCTCATCATAATTTTTTTCTAAATAGTCATAGCCTATATTTCGTGCTAGAAGCTTCATGGTACCTTTTAGATTCGTTCTATATTTCAATTAGAAAATTTCTTGAAGGAAGGGGTCTAAGATAATTTCATTTTAACTACATATTTAAAACACTAGTGTTAAAAATGAAATAGGTATAATTAATTCTTATTGATTAATATATAAGCTAGTTCACTTCATGCCCATTCAACGCTCTAAGTCAAGGTCATCCACTAGCTCCTTTTGCTCCTTAAATAATGGAAAGGTGATTTTGCCCCTTAAATGATGGAAATGTGATAAAATGAGGTGGGGGAAGGAAAAAGATGGAGCAAAGAAAGGAAAGAAGGTGCTCCAAGCTAGTCAAGGTCATCCACTTAAAAAGAGGTAGGGGAAGGCAAAAGATGCAGCAAAGAAAGGAAAGAAGGTGCTCCAAGTCAGGGTCATCCACTAGCTCATTTTGCTCCTTAAATAATTGAAAGGTAATAAAAAGAAGTGGGGAAGGAAAAAGATGGAGCAAAGAAAGGAAAGAAGGTGCTCCAAGTTAGGGTCATCCACTAGCTCCTTTTGCTCCTTAAATAATGGAAAGGTATTAAAATAAAATGAGATGGGGAAAGGAAAAAGACAAAGCAAAGAAAAGAATAAAAGGTGCACCAAGGTCATCCACTAGCTCTTGTTGCTCCTTAAATAATAAAAAGGTGATAAAATGAGGTGGGGAAAGGAAAAAGACGAGCAGAGAAAGGAAAGAAGGTGGGGAAACATTATTAGGGGTTCTTAGGTGGGTAAGACTGAAGGTTGAAGAAAAGAAAGTCTAGTCATTATATATATATATATACGCAAAAATTATTATTTTTATTTAGAAGGCAGTTTGCATATAACAAGATGTTGATTTAACAAGTATTTTTTTGTAGCTATTTTTTCCTAATGAAAAGTTGATTTAACGAGTATTTTTTTGGAAAAAGAAAAAAGTTCTTAGTTCTAAATTAGTAGTCTTGACATAAATATGATATGTATTAAAAATTAACAAATATATCATGTAAGCATATGCAAGCATATGTCACTAGATGAAAAACTATGCACTTTACTTCATTCATATGACCCATTTTTCATATTAAAAAAAAATTCTTGCTCATGCCCTTAATTACCACTTACTAACCTTAAATACGAAAAGTAAATTTACTACTTATGTTATACAATCATCCAATATACTCATTTTAATATTTTCTTGTTTTAGTCATTTACAACTAAGAACTTTTACTTTTTTATTTTATCTTAGTAGATGAAGACTTTCCTAGTGTTGGATAAATTTGAAAATTAAGAATAAAAAATTTTATATCCTAAATTATAAGTATTGAAAATTATAAAAATTGAAATTATGTTTTTAAATTTATTTATTAAATTTAATTTAACTATGTGATAAAAAAATTAAAATCTAAAAACTATTTATTTAATTTATAATTTTTTCCTTTGTGTTACAAATATGACTTGAAAATTTGGACAGTATAAACATACATATAATCTCTCAAAAATAATTTATTTAAATATTTTATTATTTTAGTATAATATTATATCTGTAAAAGTCGATATTTTTATCATTTCTCTCAATACTAAAACAACAATTATATTTTTATATTATCTAGTAAGTATGGTATTTAGCTAATTTGTTTGAGAAGCTGTCAGTAGGTAACAAAATTTGAGTGGGACCTTTTTTAACAAAAACATTTTGGACATTTTTGTATCCTCATTTACACCATAAACATGTATACTTCCCTTACTTTTGTATTGTTTCCTTCTCAAAGCATAATGCGACTACTTCATCAACTAGAACGTTATTTCATGTAAATTTGGTTTGATAAGAATAAAATATTAAAATCTGATTAATTTGTCGGATGCCCTAAAATGAATGACTATCATGAATGATTATAATGATGTCGTAAGATGGGATAGTCATGGATGAAAAGGAAAATTCTTGTATAAATTCTTTAAAGTTATGTTTGATTCTTACAAATAAATTTTTCCATGTTTAGTTTACAATAGAAAATAAATATGAAAAATTCAAATATGATTAAACTAATTAGAAACTTATGTATTTTTAAATTATTTAATTTTTATATAGAAGAATGAAAATTAGTGAAAGGAGTTTAAAAAGGCATGTAAAAATAATTTATTAAACTTTAATTTTATTTTTTATTTTCCTTTACTTTTCCTTCCTTTCACATTTTTTAAAGAAACTTAGGTTAACAAAAACTCGTATATTTTCTCTTAATTTGATTGAAATAATATCAATTTAGGATGCAGTGAAGGGAAAGTTATTTAAGATATACCTAAATTCCAATTCCAATAATCAATGATAGAAAAAAATTAAATATTATATTAACAAAAAAAAAAAAAAAACAGGATATGGACTAGAAAAAGTTTGGTTAAGGCATGTGGATGTGCTCTCCTAAGATTAAATATGCCCTCTTCTACATAGAGTTGATCAAAGTTCTCCTCCCAAGATACAATGACTTTCTAGAATCAAATTGTTGGAGAAAATTTAAGCGCAACTAAATTAAAAATAAGAAGTATTGTCATAGTAGGATTCTTTTTTTTTTTAACTCATGAGTTCTTCTAATTCATAACTTTTCAATTTATTTAATGTTAAAAATAAGAAGAGTGGAGAATGTGGTTCTATTACACCAAAACTCCTTATTCTCCTTAAAAAAACTCACTCATTCACAACATCCACAACAATTAGAAAAATAAAATAAAATAAAATAATAAAATTGTTGTAAAAAACATGTAAAAGTAAATATAAATAAATATAATAATTATACTTTTTAATTTAAATATGATAGAGCCTACTCTAGATTGAAATCTAAAGTCAAATCATCATTCTCAACAAATAAAGAAAAATTATATAATACATTTAAATGATGTTGATAAGGCAACAACTAGATAAATTGCTAGTGGAAGGTTACAAGATGCCATATAGGAGAGCACAACAAAATTGGAACTAAAAATACACAAAGGAAATGAGACTACATATCCCACAAGTTTAATAAGGAAAAACATTGTAGCTAGGTGCCCATCTTTATCTCTAAATATGATTATCAATAGACATATGAAAGCCTTCATACGAATAATATTAAAACAAATAAAATCTACTATTCTAATTTTATTATATTTAATTACGCTTTCCCAATTTGCATTCACTAGTAAAAGATTCAAAGTTGAACTTGGAAAATGGGTTCAATTTATTTTGAACCTGAGTTATGATCAATGAACAAAGTTTTTTTCTTGGAGCTAACCTGATATTTGAAGTGAAAGCAACATTTGGAAGATGGGTACTTCTTTCTTTCTTTCTTCTTAATTTTTTTCTTAAAATTTTTAATTATATTACATGAGCATTCTAATTCATCATACAACCATCAAAGAAAATAAAATTAAAGAGAAAATAAAATTAAGGAGATTTTGATCAAGCTACTCTCGAAGTTCAAGATTACATATCTCACACAGCCCCAACTCTGTAAATAAGGTGCTCAACCAGCCAAGCTCTGGATTCACACAGTTCTACCTAATCGTTTTATACATTTTTGTTCAAACTTCAGATAAGGAAGGTAAGCTCATTTGTGGAGGTTGGAGAATTATGATATGTTTCCACATGAAAATTCAGTTTCAACCATCTCGAAGCTTTAGATCCAATAGTCTAAATGTTTGGACAGGAAGGCTGGTTTTTATTCTCAAATGACAGGGCTACATAAGAAACTAATCCTTGACCATCTACACCTGCCCATCGCACATTGTATGAGATAGTAGATGCTCATTAAGAATTTTGAAATCATGCCATCCCTCTGAGGCATAAGATCAGTCATAAGCATAACATAATTGAATGAGCGGCATCTTCCCAACATGCTTGCTGCTTTCCATGAGCTGGTGAGCCTTTGCTACTTCCGTCGATGGAAAATACTTGTACACCTGTGATTGCTGGCCAAATATTCTTCTCCACCTCACTCACAATTACAACTTTGTTTTCCAGACTTCTGTTTTGCAAACCTGCCGCTGTAGAAACAATTGCCATTTAGTACAAACTTATCCACTGTATTTTCAAATTATTTAATACAACCTAATAACCACTGTTACTGACACATGGAGTTTTGTGCATAAATTTACTAGTTTGGGTAGTGCTAACAGGGCTGACAAAGCAAGGTGCATGATCCAAAACCAATAAAGAAAGTATGATATAAAAGCAACTTGTCAAGAGATCTATCAAAAAGCAAGACATACCTGATTAAAAGCTGTGTCAAGGGAGAACAAACACCTAAAACATATTTTGGGATGATACAAGGAAAACAAATGTTGTAATTAGAAAGCCATTGCTATTTTAGAGGAAAATATTAAATTCCCGAGTGTTTCCAATTATGGCAAATGTAAAACATATTTTCCTCGGAATTTCCATATACCTGACCAGATTGAGAAACAAGATTTCCAAGAAGTAAAATAACCCAGAAAAAAAAAAAAAAAAAAAAAAAAAAAAAAATTATGGTAATATGATTTTTCCTTGGCTTGACAGAATCCTCCTCAGTTCTTAACTTGGATGGGATTAATCAAATTGATTCAACCCCAAAACTAAGAAAAATCTTCTATGAAAGTGGTACCTTGCACTATAAGGCGCCTTGCAAGTAAACCTGAAAGATTCACTTCTGCAACTGTTCCACCCTGAAAACCAATAATAAAAAGCCTTCCATCAACATTTAAACCATCAATGTTTCACTAAAAGTAGGCCCCTCCAATATTATCCAGTATAACATCAACACCTGTCATTCAACATTTTTGGGGTTAGATCTTCACAATCAAAATCAAGTGGAAGATGATTATTTATCTTTTCAAACATTCCAGACTAGTGGATTTGGTGCGCTAAAAAATAAAAAGCAATTCCACCTTCAATTGAAATTATCGTTAAGATACAATAGATTATACCTTTCCCTCATGTTTCCTCCTTCACCCATGCAACAAAGTCTTCAGTCTTGTAATTGATGCACACATCTGCTCAATGATCCTTACAAACAGCTAATTTTTCCTCATTTCTGGGTGGAAAAAATGGTCGAAAACATGTGAAGAAAAGGAATTGGTGCCAAACCTGCTGTAACAAATACCCTTGCTCCTCAGTATTTCACTATTTGAATAGATAATACCAATTCCAATTGAACCCCCGTGAACTTGAAATATTATCAGTCCTCATTTCACTATTCAACCATACATAAAAATTCCATCTGGATAAAGGAGGAAAAAATTTACCATTTGGATTGTGCATCAATTGCCCATTTGATGATAGGATCAACCAAAAGTAACTCTATGTGGTACTCATCTTACTTCAACATAAAATTTCTTCTTTTGGGGTAATTAATAGCAGCCATCCAACATAATTTTCCAGAGAAGGGTTGAGAAATTACCACGACAAACTGTGAAATAAAAAACATGGCCTTGGATGCAATGAAATTGTGGGATACGATGTATCTAAATAAGAATATGATGATGTAATGTTTTAATTAGAACCATGGCTCTTCTACCTCCCTAATCCAATATTGATGCACACACATTAAACAGCAACTGGGTAAATTTGTGCGCATTGGACTTTTTTAAACCACTAGAATATGCACGACCCCATGAGGCTAAGTTATGCACTGGTAAATATATTAGGCATCAGAAAATAAAAAAGACAAAAAATTCACCAGGAATGTTTCTCCTGCAGACAATGGGCTCATCATTAAAACAGTTGACCAAACAGTACATGCAACCTCAGGAATTCCAGCAGCATCCTTCAGAGAAACACCAGATGGGACAGGAAGAACTTGCCCAGCTGGAACAGCCACTTTTTCAGCATGCCCTCCACTAGAAAGAAGAGCACACACCTGTATACCATGAACTGTCATACAGATTCACCATGTACCATGTATATTATGAACTTGTACTCAGGAGGAAGCAAAATCACATAAAAGATAGCATTAAAATCGGTGTTTTCTCTCCTAATCACTAACAGATGGTAATGGAGTGGATTCCAATGTTGCCATCATTCACAAAACATGACAAAGGAAATGGCCAATTGATCCGTTACAATATAGAGCCTGTTTGTTTAGTAGAAGGGAAAATGGTTTTTTTCATAAAAGCTTTAATTTTAAAAAATGAAGACCATGAACATGTCCATTTCAGAACCTTGTAAATTGATAGTGTTTGCATTTTTTAAAAACAAGTTCTGAAATAATTCATTTTCAGGAAATATTTTCGGAAACAAGTTCTGAAAGTAGGCTACCAAACATGTTTTCTGCATCCATTTCTGTTTTGGAAAAGAAAACACAGTTCTTATTTCTGCTATCAAACCGTTCCACAATATCTGGAAATATTTTCAGTAAGTTGGTAATGACCCCATAACCTTACTCTGACCAATTTTCTTGCAACCATAAATTTGAAAAACCAATAAGCTCAATAATTTAACCTATATTCATACACAAAATTAATCATAAAATTACAAACTTATCATAAATTTCCCCAAAATTCTCAACAAAGACTCCTTAACACAAACACGAACAAAAAATTCTCGTTTTCGCAATCAACTAACCTCCTTATTTACATGTTCCTAGTGTTTGATAGCCGAGGAAAATATAGGAACAGAACACGAATCAAAATATTAGGCAATTGAAATACCTGATCGGCAACCTTCCATCGAACAACGGCCTTTCCAACAGCTTCGATGATTCCAGAACATTCAAGATCGGGGTAGGGACTGCCGCCTTTGAGGGAGGGTGCAAGCCCTTCCTCTGAAGCGTATCTGCTCGATTAATGGCAGCGGCGTCCACTCTAATTAGAACTTCATCATCTCCAATTTCAGGGTTTTCGGCTTCTTGCACTTGGAGAACTTGGGGATCACCGGAAGTGGCGATCACTACAGCTTTCATGGCTACAGGCCTGACTATTGAAGCTACTTTTGGGATATGAATGAGAGGAAGATGAGACAGTTAGGGTTTGGCTTCGAGGTGAAAATTAATTCTGAAGAATTATGAATATTCTGATTCCGGAGGGTTTTCGGATAGAGAAGGGGTTAGGGTCACGAGATTTAGGTTTCGGGATAAGAGGAAGACGAGGCAGGGGTTAGGGTTTTTCGGATAGCCATGTTTGAGAAGAAAACGGGGTAGCAGTTAGGGTTTGGGTTCGAGGTGAAAATTAATTTGGAGGATTAATTTTGATTTGGGTTCAGTGTCTCAAAATGTGAAGACTGGCTAAAGAGGATCACACACGTTTATTTTTTTATTTAAATTTATTTTTAGCCATGTCCGATGCTTAAGTGGTAGATTGGAGAGCATATTGGGTATATAAAAATCCAATTAGTACATAAAAACCTAATATATTTTTTTTTTAGATTAGGATATTTACCTGGAATTTGAAAAATTATAAGATTCTTATTATTTTGAAATGGGCAGCCCATAACTAAATTTAATTATTTTATGAAATATATATATATATATATATATATATATATATATATATATATATATATATAAAAGACTTATTAACAATATTATTACGATATTTATTATATTTTTAATAATATGTTAAATATAATTCTAAAAAGAAAATAATTAAAAATAATTTTATTCAAACTAAAGTTTAAATAAATAAATAATTTATAGGGGAAATGATGTAATCATGCATCATTTAAAAAAAATTATATTTTTTTAGAATTTTAATTTTTTATTTTCAAAGAATATGCGTCTTAGGAAAAATAACCTTCAAAATATTTAGTGAATGAAAATAATTAATATTCCAAACTTATCATCAAACTCTCTTCTCTCACCAGCCAACTATCAACTTTTTTTTCTTTTTATTTTTTATATTTACTTTGATAAGACAACTGAACCCATCATTACTATTATTATTTTTTTAAAAAAATAACTTTGACACGTGATCATTACCACAACCATACACCACATGATTTTTCTTTTATCTTTTTCCCCTCCTCTATAATATCCCCATCTTCTTTTTGTTTTTGATTTTTTTGTTTTTGTTATTTTTTTAAATATGTTAGCTTGATGAAATCTTTTTAATTTAATTCTTTTTAATATTTCATTTTTTTGTATTTATTAATTTTAATTATTTATAGACATTTTTAAACATAAAATAATAATATAATAATAATAAATTTAATATAAAAATAAATATGTGATTAACAAATTTAGAGATTTAGGATATAAAATTTTCTATATTCATGCTAAATAAAATATTTATTTATTTTATAAATCTTATTATACTGTTATATTATTTTATTATTTATATTTTTTGAAATTTAAATTTGTATGTGAAAATCATAATTGATGATTATAGTTTTAGTTTTTTGCTTATAAATTTAACTAACCTAAATCACAATTGAGATTTAGGACACAAATTTTTTTATTGGTTAAAATGTTTAATATTTTTAATTAAAGAAGATGAAAATTCGATTGTGTTTAATTCTTTATTTATATTTTTCATAAAAAAAATTATTTTATCATTTATATTAATTTTTCTTAATTTTATTAAAAATTAAATTTTTTGTATACAAACATTATACATTGATCAACACAACCATAAGAAAAAAGACATCAATCTTTTATAAAAAAATGTACCACATTCTTTATGAAAAAAAAACAATACTGAAGTGTGTTAAAAGTAACACACTTTCATGGTACTTTTGACGCACTGGACCCCGCATTTTGGCTCATGCGTTTCCCACTTGATGGCGCAAACTCACTTTTTATTTGAAAAATGATTTATTGATTGAAAACTTTGATCTTTTGAAAAGACTTGGAGTCACCACTTATTTTTGTTTTATTTTTTTAAAGGGTAAACAAAATAAGAAAGAAAACCCTAAGTGTGACTCCTTATTTTGGAAAAGGCGATCTGTGAAAAACCGGATCGGGCTCGGGGGTCAGGTTACTTATTAGGAAGGTACAGTAAATACCGTAACACCCCTTTAAGTCCCTAAAATCAAGTTTCTACTGATAAAATGAAGCAATCGTGGCAATCGACAAGAAGATCAATGAATACCAATATGATCACACACTAAAAGCCAAAGTATGCGCGAGAAAACGATAAGAGTGAGAAAGGACGCGTACCTTAGCAGCAAGCCATAATGCACCATCATGAAATGGGATTAGTACGCAATAACGAGTATAGAATAATCGCATATATGTCAAAAAGTGATGCAAGTCAATACAGCATATCAATCAATCAATTAATTAATGGGAAAGAACGCATGAGACACATACCTGAATGGAAAGAATAGCAGTATATTTATTAAAAATTGGGTTTTGGTGAATCAGGACTTTAATAAGATAAATGAATAAATAAAGAAGAAAGTAACAATAATAATAACAACAACGATGATAGAAAATAAATAAATGAATATGAAGATTGGGATTTTAGAAATTGGGAATTAAATTCGAAAAATTGGCAAATTAGAGTTTCGGAAAGTGGGAATTAAATTTGGAAAAGTTATACGAGAATAGGATTTGTGAAGAATAATAATAATAATAACAATAGTAATAACAATAATAATAATGATAATAAACGGAACGGGAATTAATAATAATAATAATAGGAATGAGAATTAATAATAACAACAATAATAATAATAATTGTAATAATAACGATAATAATAATAAAGGGGATAGGAATTAATAATAACAATAATAACGAAAAAATTATACGAGAATAGGATCTTGGAAGAATAAATAATAGTAATAATGATGATGAGAATTAATAATAATAACAATAATAATAATAATGAAAATTAATAATAATAACAAAACGATAGTAATGATGATAATGATAATAATAATAATTAAACGCGAAAGTTAGAACTTTGAGAAATTGGGGATTAAAATTGAAAATTGGAAATTTGAAAAATTATTTAGAGATGAAATTTTAAGTAAATAATAAATAAAAAAAATAAATGAGTGGGATAATAATAAGAATGAAAATAATCATGATTGGATAAATGAATGGGAAAATCTAGAATTTTGGAAATTGAGAATTAAATTTGGAGAATTGGTGAATCGAAGAATTTATTTAAAGATGAAGATTTTGAAGGCTTGATTTAAAGGGAGGCAGAGTTTCGAAAAATTCATTTGAAGGCGATACTTTGAAAATTAAATTTGTAATTGTAGAATTTTTGGAAGATTAAAATTAGAAATTCGAATTTTGAAAAATTAAATTTAAAGTTAGAATTTTAGAAAATTACTTCGAGAATTGAATTTTGAATAATTAAATTTAAAATATTGGGGTTTTGGAAAATTGAATTTAAGATTTGGAGTTTCATAAGCTAATCTAAAAAAACAGATTTTACAAGATTATTTCGAAGAGAACATGTGTATATATATACTCCTAAATAAAATAATAAATAAATGAATAAATAGATAAATAGAAATGAATAAATAAGATAAAATGAAATAAAAGCATAAATGAATAAGTTTGAAACTTTGGGATTTTTGGAAGAATTATTGAATAGCCGAATTTTCAAAAAAAACAATTTTTCTTCTTCTCTCTTTTTTTTTTTTTAATTCATGGGCTTTGAAAATGGGCCAAGGATGGCAAACGGGCAAACTGGAATGGTGCACATGGGCTGGTCACAGTTGGGCTCAACCTCTCTCAAACGACATCTCCTCCATTGGACTGTATAAGGGTTAGATGGGCGTCCTCCGCGTAAGCCAAAGGACCCATTTTCTGATTAGAATAACCCAACAAAATAAATTTTATGGACTCTACTGGGCCTTCATTCATGGCCTTTAATGACACCACCATGCATGGACATGTACTCCTCAAGCTTCGGGGCTGGGGATCAACGACCTCCATAACCTATGCTCCAAACTGAACCCCGGCAAACCTGGCCGTGTTCGCGGGAGCTCGCCAACTGATCTGCATATGCGGCGTCCTAATGACTCCGAGGACCTATCATTGACGGCGCCGCTTCGAGATCCTATTCATCCTCGTTGGAACTGCAACCGGAAACGGCATGGGAGTTTCTGGAGGCGGAAACGGCGGAGGTGTCGGCGGCTTGGCGGGGCGTTGACTGTCGCCAAGTGTGCCTTCGCACTCAGCTCTTGGTGGACCATGAAGCGGCAGCCATGGAGTGGTCATCATCAGAGACCAGATCGGCGTCGGTTAGAGCTTTGGCTTGAGAAAATGGGCAGAATGTGAGGGGCGTTTGGCTTGGGATTCGAAAATGGTGGGAAGTGGATTTTATAGGAAGACTCGGGGAGGGTGCTAACAGGCCGCGTGCGTGAACCGCATGCATATGGGAGGATATGGGATAGGTGAATGGGGGATGAGTGGGAAAGGTGGTGGATACGGTAACGAGGGAAAATGGGTATGGTCGTGGTGTAGAGAGAGAAGTGAGTTTAAGAATGGGTATGGGGGATATGGAGAGATGAGGGTGGTGAGTAAGCGGCATGGATATGAATGATTGAAGGGTAGCCATGCACACGTGGTTCCAAGTGCATGCGGGTATGGAAATGGGTGGGATGGTTAAAGAGATATGGGTCTATAGGTTTTGAAGAAGAGGGTGACGTGCATGGGAGATTATGAAAGGTAAGTACATAAATGGGCATGAGAATGGGGGAGATGAAGGTGGCCGTGTACATGCATGGTTCCATGCATGTGAGGACGAGTGGGAATTGAGAGGTGGCGGAAAAACTGGATGGGTTTGGAGGCGTTGAAGGGAGCTGTGGGGAGCAAGCTAGATGGGTATGAGGGGTTAAGTGGGCGTGAGAAATGGGTATGAGATTGGAAATGGTGATGGGTTTGAGGAAGCGTGAAGGTGGTGTGGAGGAGGCAAAGGGGGGAGTGAGGAAAAATGGGCGTGACAGTGTAGAGAGGAGGGCGTGGTAGGTGCCATGCGCGCAGCTGACTGTGTGGGACTCCCAGAAGGTGCAAGCATTTGTCACTGATACGCTTGGAGGACTATGAATGTGATCATATTGATGCTTTGTTTTTATCCAAAGTGCTAGAGAGGGAATAAATACAAATCGGGTACCGAGAACAGAAAGTGAATCCGAAAAAAAAACAGAGCAAGGATACCGTGAAAACAGAGCAAGGATAGAGAAGATAAAGTAGGGATACAAATCATTGAACCGAACCCTGTTTCATTCTTTAATCAACAAGCTTGAGCTGCTGGGTGGAACCAACCGGATTTTATAGCGAAAATCAACAGCGTAGCTGCAAGCATCCTACTATACAACTATAACAGAGCTCAAAACGATCTTAGCAAAACCCAATGAAAGTGAAACATGAACATCCTATAGCTTGGTCCGAGCAAATCCAAAGATTAATGAAAGGGCGAAACGCACGACATGACACCCACGCCCAGAATTAGCAGCGAACATATATGCCTTTTTTCTTTTTCTTTTTTAATCATGTCACGACATCCAACTAGCCACAACAGTTGCAAATAAAAGAAATGCTTGAGGGTGTAGATATTTTACAGCGAAGGACTTACCTCCCAGGAGGCGCGAACTGATGAATCACCTCCCTCTTCACTCTCTGCTTCGGCCTGTTCCTTTGTTTCCCCCCCTCCAAATTTTATTTTTTTTCCACCCTATTTCACCCTCACGTCTCCCCTTTTAAACTTTTCTCATCCCCTGTTTCTGTCTTCCCCCGCAAGCCACCAACCGCTCCGCTGTGCACTGTCCAGGGAGGACGTCACCACCAGCTGAAGCTCCAACTACCACCATGGCAATGGTCACATCCCCTTCCACACGTCCCATGCCGCTTGCTCTTATCGAAGGAGGTCCCTCTACTTCAAAAAGGAAAACTTTAACTCTTCCGGATGATCCCGAAAATGCCCAAGCAATAATATTAACAAAAACAAAATATAAAAAGGACTGGGACCTGGTCTGCCGAAAGGGGCTCTACACGCACTTTAGTGTTACTTTTTTCTTTTCATAAAAAAGTGATACCTATTTAGTGTTACTTTTTTCTTTTCATAAAAAAGTGATACCTATTTTCCTTGTAAAAGAGTGGTATCATTTTTTCCTCGTAAAAGAGTTATATAAAAATTTTACTTTTTAATAAATTTTAAAAAAAATTAACATAAATGATTAAATACAATTTCTATGAAAAATATATTATATTTTTATTTTATATAAATAAAAAATTTAAAATTTTAATAATTATTATTATATGTTTGAAGTGTCTCTAAATAATTAAAATCAATAACTATGAAAAGGTGAAAGAGTGAAAAAAAAATGAAATTTAAGAAAAATAGATTATTTTCTAGGTAAAATGAAGAAAAAAGAAAAATAATGAAAAATAATGTGGCATATTGATTAGCCACGTGTCAACCTTAAAAGTAATTGACAAGTATAAAGTTCTTTTGCCTTGTCATTTTAAGGTTAAAAAAAAAAAAAAAAAACATGTCTAATTGAGTTAATAAAAACAATTTTATAGAATAAGTAAAATAAAAAAACTTATTTAGAAATTATTTTTTAAAATTAATTTTTTTTATTAACTTGATGTTATAAATATAAATAATTTTTAAAATTAAAACATTGTATCCATTTTCTAATTACTTGCATAATGTTTCATTTTTTGAATACATTTTTTTTATAACATATTTACTCCTTAAGCAGGAAGAACAACTCCACACAGTCCCATTCAATGAAAAATCATTCTTTTTATTACCTTAGAAAATTTGGATTGAGTGTTTGCAAAGATCTTAAAGTATGTGTCTTCAAATACTACACAAAAGGTACGTGCAAGAAGTCTTCTTCAAGCAAATCTCTGCACATCATTAACCCCACAATCTGAAACATCCAATACACAATTCAAGGTCTCTTTTTTATCTCTAGATTTACACTGTAATAACATTTTTTTCTTTATGCCTCCAAATCAAGTTGAAGATAGGTTTTTGGGTACAATAACTTCACCCAAATCCCTAGCCCATAAAATCAGTAGATTAAGGAGAGAACCCTTCACTGCTGAATTTTTTTTTCTTCTTCTTTCTAGATTGTTCATCATACGCAAAGGGGTGACAAATTAATGTATACTGAAGAGGCCCATGCCTTCATGAACCTTGCTCATAATGTTTTAGTTAGCCCATTGAGCTGAATAACTCTATTTTGATACGGCCTTTTGGCCCATTAGGATCAAGATGCATATATAGTATACCTCACAACTATTCTGTTATTGGGTGATATACAAATGGTGTAAAACTAAAAGTGAGAGGGGAGTAAAGGGAGACTTCATCACCCTCATCACTTTTATTCTCATTGCTAACCAAGTTTGTGCAGTCAAGCTTGTTCTTAGCTCAAGAAGAAAAAAAAGGTAAAGATAAGTTCAAACACTATAGGATGTAAGAATTTTTCAGATCTCCATGCTACAAATAGAAAATAGATTAACGATTTTTGATAAACTATTATGTTATGTTTGGTTCCCGGAAAATATTGAGGAAAGAAAAAAAAAATACTATAAAAATGGTTTTCTCATGTTTAGTTTCATTATTGAGAATACGAAAGAAAATGAAATATAATTAAAATTAGTTAAAAATTTATACATTTTAAAATGATTTAATCTTTATACTATGGAAGAAAATAAATGAAATGAATTTAAGAAAATATATAAAAATAATTTATTAATTTTGAATCTATTTTTTACTTTCCTCTGTTTTTTTTTTTTTTTTCCTTCCACTTTTCCTCTTTATTTTCTTTCCCTCATATTTTCTAAAACCAAACATAATCTTAGTGTTTGTTATCTAAGGAAAATGTAAGAGTACTTTTGTCATATTTGATTTTACCAAACTAGAAAAAAAAATTATAAAGAAAGTGATTTTCTCTTGTAACATTATAAATATATAATTTAATCATCATAAAATTAATTAAGAAATATAAATAATCAAAATGATGTTTTATCTTTACTATATTAAATCATAATAAAAATAAAATGTAAATATATTAATATTTCTAATATTTATTATTAAAAAGATATATCATATATAAGTAAAATAAAATTTTACTTCCAATGGTTGTTTATTGTATGGGTTTATTATCTTAGTGTATTTTTTTACCTATATTATTTTCATATTTATTATCTTATGCATGAATGTATATTTATTTTAAATATCTTCCTTATAATTATAAATAAACGATATAACAAAAAAGGAAATTGTCCTAATAGTACTATTTGGACCACCGAACTAGGTGTAAAAGCACACACACAGAAAGACTTGACCTTGGAAGCATCTTAATACACTTGCCGGAAGTACCTCTCAGATTAAAATAAAACAATCATAATAATAATAATTATTAAACCTGAATTTTTTGTCATTTTCTTTTCTTGGCACCTTTCCTTGGGACAATGACCTTAGAGCTTAATTGGTGACATGGATTCCTCGTTTAAACAAATTGTCCAACACATATGGACAAGACAAGGAATGGAGACTAAAACTTTAAAGATTTGGTAATTAATATATTTGAATTAAAGAGTATAAATAAATAAATAAATATTTGAATAAATAAATAAATAAATAAATATATGAATTGTAAATCCTTTCCTGTAGGGTTGTAGTGCTGATCTTCTACCCATTGAAAAAGTCAACCCTATTTATTATATGTGAAATTAGGAAATTAAATTTAGAATTCCTCAAAATTTAGTTTCTTAATTCAAAAAATTTAATTCCTTAATTTTATCAACTTGTTTTATTTATTAAGAAAATTTACTAATAAAAGAATATTTATTTTTAATTCTCTTTTGACTTTAATTGAAAATTTTGATTTTATTTGTGACAATATTTCATAAGCTTCTAAATTTTGTCACATGTCACATTTTTAGTATATGCCACTTGTCAAATGTATACATGACCCATCACTTGTCAAGTCCAAACTTTGTTGAATTGAAAAATCACAATTTTCAAGATCAATTTAATTCACTAATTTTTTTTTTATATTTAACACTATTTTTTTTTCTCTTTCCTAATACTTTTATTCTCTATTTTCTTTCCTTACAAAAAAAAAAAAAAAAAAAAAAAACTATTCATTCAATAAAAGATGGTCAATTCATTCAACAAAAATGATGAAACCATTCCAAATGAATCGAGTTTATTTATTTTTTATTTTTACAATTTCAATTTTCAAAATATAAAACAAAATCAATGCATTCTTGGAAGTGATTGTTCTTCTTTCTTCTCCCATAATTTTATAGTGAGCTGATTTTCCTTTTATATAGCGATATGCACGTTGACTTTTCATATTAACGTTGTTAACAGTCGTTGCAGCTTTTTCAAAAAATTCCAGTTCAAGGATTACAAGCTTGCCAGTGGTGTTCAAATATGGATTTGCAGGAGTACTTACCTATAAATGGTACTCTGAGGTGAAGTTATTGACCCAAAGAAGAGCATTGAATTGAAAAATACTTCCTGCTGGAGGTGCTTGATTAGAAAGTACCTAATTTTTATGCTACTAATTCCGATCAACAATTTAGTAATAAATGAAATTAAACTTAAATTTATATACATATCAGACAAAGTCTCAAACTAGGTTGAAATGAAAAATAAAAAAGGTTCAAATTGTTTACTCTAATATTCAAATTTCTCGATAGCTCAATCATCCTCTCAATTTTATCATTGGGTTATAATGTAGAATGGATGTCTTGGTTTTGTTATTAAACCATATCTAGTTCAACAAAACCAAACTAATTAGTCCATTTTAACAGTTTTATTAGTTCAATTCTTCATACATAAAAGCATACAAGACTGATTTGATTTTATTATATTGGCACAACCCAGCATCTTGCCTTCAAATAACCATTACTTCCCTCTCACTCAACGTTGGAAATTTTATTACTCTCAAACTCAGCCCCATAATTATCCATTATGGCGTGAACAAGCCTTGGCCCTTGCAGAAAGCCAAGAATTGCTTGATTACCTTACTAATGAAGATCCTGCTCCACCTCAATACACCATACCAAATTCCAGTAATACCCAAACTGTAGAAACTTCTACACTAAGAATAACCAAAGCATACATCACATGGCGAAAAGCCGACCGTCTTCTTCAAGGGTGGATAATTGGAACACTCTTCGAAGAAACACTTGGCCTCATCATGGGCTTAGATACAACAAATGTTGTATGGGAAGCATTGAAAAATGCCTACGCTAAAGATTCACAAGAACGAGAATTCACACTCAGGCAACAAGTAACATATCTTCGGAAAGAAAGAAAAAAATAAGTCTACTTTTGTATATGTGAACATAGCTGGAGATGTAACTCTTTTTTTATTTCCAGGATACAACATACAGAGGACTATGTCCTCTATTTAAACACAAAAAACTGGGATAACAGAATTACATTGAATCTGAAAACAGATTACATAGAGTCCGTATAACTCATAGCAAAAAGTCCAAGACTATTTGAGAGTGATTTGATTTATTTTGTCTTTGAGATATGCTGCGTTAACATTCCAAGATATGATTCAAGATATGGTTTGCGAGAATACTCCAAGATATGCTCTGTTTTGAATCCGAGATTTGCTCAATCAATTTGTTGAGATTTCCTTAACTAGTCGAACTACCATTTCGGGTTGAAGTTGTTGCCATTGATACTCCTTCATCTTTCAACGTCTCTCCACTATTGTAGCATGAATTGTGGGAGTTTTCAACCTTATCACTCCTTTGAGTCCCACAATTCATGCCAAGATGCTGGGTTGTGCCAATACTCTCCCTCAAAATGGGCCGGGGTTAGAGGCAGAGTTTGGTTTGAAAGTTATTGAGTGTAGCCTTTGACATTGGTTTGGTGAAGAGGTTTGCTACTTGCTTTTCAGTGGAGATATGTTAAGTGACGAGAAGTCCAAGTGCAACTCGTTCGCGCACAAAATGGTAATCCAACTTGATGTGTTTGCTACAAGCATGAAACATCGGATTTATTGTCATGTGAAGAGCACTTGTGTTATCACAGTAGAGAGTTGGTGTAGACGCCAACGGAATGTGAAGATCTTTAAGAATAAATGACATCCATGTGAGTTCAGCTACTATATTTGCCATGGCTCGATATTCTACTTCGGTGCTCAACCAATAGATTGTATGCTATTTTTTTGCACACCAGGAGATGAGATTTCCTCCAAGAAACGTACAGTATTCAGTGATGGATCACCTTGTGGTTGGACACCCCACCCAATCTGCATCAGAGAAAGCACAAAGATCAAGTGTTATATTGGAAGTAAAATGCAAATCGATGTCAATTGTGCCTTTGACATATCTTAAGATCCTCCAAACCATTTTTAAATGCACGACAATGGGAGCATGCATGAATTGTGATGCATTAATTCACACTATATGAAAGATCTAGTCTCGTGAGGGTTAGGTACTGTAAAGCACCAATAAGTCCTCTAAAATAACTCGAATCTTCTAACAAGACATTATTTGATGATGTCCTGGTTTTGGCTTCAAGAGGTGTGCTCATAGGCTTGCAATCGACCATATTGGCTCTCTCAAGGATGGTGAGAGCATAGTGAGATTGGGACAAGTGAAAACCATGAGATGTTTGAGAGATCTCGATGCCAAAGAAGTGATGAATTTGGCCCAAGTCCTTTATTGCGAATTCAGAGCTCAAGAGTTGAATGAAGTTTTGATACTAGAGCTGTGGAGGAACCTGTGAGGAGTATATCATCTACATAAAGTAAGAGAGTTAGTGTTCCAAGGTTAGAGTGAAAAATAAACAAAGATGGGTCGGCTAGGCTACAAAAAACTCCATATTTAATAAGAAAAGCACTAAATCAATCAAACCAAGCACAAGGTGCTTGTTTGAGACCATAGAGAGCCTTTAAGCTTGCACACATGTGTTGGATGTTCGAGATCAGCCATTCCTGGAGGTTGTTCCATGTGTATGTCTTCTGAAATTAAACCATGAAGGAATGCATTTTTTACGTCAAGTTGACGTATGGGCCATTTTTTAACAAAAGCTATAGTGATGACCATTCGAATAGTTCCAGGTTTGATGACTAGAGAAAAGGTTTCGGTGTAGTCTAGACCATCCACTTGATGATACCCTTTGGCCACAACACGAGCTTTAAGTGATCTAATGAACCATTGAGTTTGATTTTTGGTTTGAATACCCATTTTGAACCAATAACATGCATGTTTGAGGTGCGTGGAACAAGCACCCAAGTTTTATTTTTATGCAAGGCTTCGAGTTCTTCATCCATTGTTGCTTTCCATCCCAAATGAGTTAGAATAGCTCGTATGTTGTGAGGTTCACGAGGAATACTGGTTGAGTTTGTGGTGGAAGTCAAGGCATATTTTGGATTATGTTTAATGATTCCTCTTTGAGATCGAGTGATCATAGAAGGTGAGGGTTGTGTTTGTGGTGGTTGCTTTTGATGAGTTTGTGATCGAGTGATCATAGAAGGCGAGGGTTGTGTTTGTGGTGTTTGTTTTTGATGAGTTTGGGATTACAAGTCGAGTTGATTTGGTTCGATGTCATTATGTGGAGTGTTGAAGGATTGCTCAGACAATTCAACCTGCAAGGGAAATAACACATCGGTCTCAAGTTGTGATGTTTTGTTTGTGGAGGGTTGCAACATATCAGTCTCAAGTGTAGTCCTGAGCTATTGACTTCCATGCATGTTTAAGGAGGAACCTATGACAGTGTTAGAAACCGAAGTGAGTAATGGTATCGCAGGTAGAGGACTTGTACATGGTGGGGTTAATGTTTGGGATTCAATTTCAACATTGTGAGTGGAGTTAGTATGAGGCAACCATGAGTAAAAAATGCTTATGACATGAGATGTAGGTGGTATAATGCTTTGGTTCCAAGTGTTTTTATAAGAAAAAATAGTTCATCAAAAACCACATGGTGAGATATAAAAAATTTTCTGCTTGAGGGATGAAAGCACTTGTATCCTTTATGTTTATCACTATATCCCACAAATACGCAAAGAACAGCTTTTGAATCAAACTTGTGTTGCCTTGTATCCCATGTATAAGGAAAGCATTTGGAACCAAAGACACGAAGTGAAGTGTAGTGTAATCGGGATGAGTGCCATGAAGTGCAAAGTATGGAGTTTTAGAGTTAAGAGCAGATGAAGGCAAGCGATTTATTAGGTAGACAGCAGTGGAAAAAGCTTCTACCCATAGAAATAAAGGAGCTCTACTATGAAATAACATGGTCATTCCAAGTTCCCGTATTATCTTATGTCGCCTTTCAACCATACCTGTTTGCTCTGGAGTGTTTGGACATGATACCTAATGTTTAATTCCGGTGGAGAGGAAGTGAGATGATAACTTGAAGTTTATGAATTCTCCCCCTCCATCCGAGTGAAAAACCTTGATCTTTTTGTTAAATTGTCTGTTGACATATTGTTCAAAAGCTAAGTAAGCATTTACAAAATCAAATTTATGTTGTAAGGGAATTATCCAAGTATACTTAGAAAAATCATCAATTAAACATGCATAATATCTTAATTTTCCAATAGATAAAATAGGAGCAGGTCCCCACAAATCACAATGGATTTTTTCAAAAATGCTAGAACTTAGATGTTTAGAACAAGAAAAAGGTAATCTACTAAGCTTCCCTAATTGGCAACTATCACAAATATGTTCGAATTTAACATTACCAATAACATCAATTGACCCTTTATTTTTTAAAAAATGTAAAGTAGAAAACTAGGGATGTCCTAAATGTTGATGCCAAATATCTGCGGAACCAGATTTGAAACGATGAGAAAAATAGGGCTCCGGCGAGTTGGGAAGCACATAGAGATCACCTTTGTGTCTCTTTGTGATCATTGGTTGTCTTGTTTGTCATTCATTTACACAAAAATCAACATTAGTGAATTCACAATGAACTGGAAATTGAGTTGTTAGTTAACTTATGAAGAGTAGATTTTTTGTCAAATGAGTGACTAGCAAGACATCATGAAGCGGTAAGACTTTATTCTTTTGCTTAATGCTAGAATCTCCAATACCAAGAATTGGTAGAGAAGATCCATCACCAATAAGAACTGAATCTGAACTAGAATAATTTCGAATATTAGTTAACATACCTTGCTTTCCTGTCATGTGATTTAAGGCTCCTATGTCTGAGGTCCATTCCGTTTCAGCAATTGTGTTATCCAAGGTAAGTGCTGCCAGTGCTTGTGGTATGTCATCTTGTTGTGTTAGCCTTTTGGGCACCCACCGACATATTTTTGCAATATGTCCTACCATGCCACAGTATTGACATTTTTCTTCACGATAGAGGTCTCTTTCAATAGGTGTCATACACTGCTCTCCAGGTGGGAGAGGCCGTCTTTGTTGAGTGCTAGATGTTGGGCTAGGGGAGTAGCCACGGTTTTGGTCCTTTGATTGTTGTGCCTGAAATCCTCTTCCTGTTGAAGTGAATTTTTGTTTGTTGCCTTGATATCCTGTGGAGGATTGTGGATATCTTTGTTGTTGCTATCCGTAGAAGGCAATTTGAGGGGTGAGTGATGGTTGCCATTTGCATGGTTTGAGAAACAATTCCGTCTTTGATCTAGGCTTTGAAGTTGTGAGACAACCTTAGAGTATGATGGTCTTGGTGGTTTGAGCATGGTAGTAGTAAAAGTTTCATATTGAGGACCAAGCACTACAAGAAAAAAGAGAAATAATGACACTTTTTAAGTGTCAAGAAAGACAAAAGATGACCCTTCCCCAAAGCGTCATCTCCGCCCCTGTCATTAAATGTTATAATTAATAATGACACTTCCAGGAAACGTCATCTTTTATTAATGCTTTCAATGGCGCTTTAAGAAGTGTCATCCTTGAATAATGTCAACAGTGACACTTGTGGAAGTGTCATCTTTGAACATTTTTTTTATTGAAATAATTTGTATAAAATTACCATTCTTGACACTTATGCGAACGCCATCTTTGATTTAATTTAATTAATGACACTTTTAAAAATTTCTTCTTTGTTTCATGTTAACAATGACGCTTATAAAAGAGTCATCTTTGAACAATTTCTATTAAAAAATAATATTTTAATTCCATTATTAAAATAATTGATTTCTTATATAAATAAATTAAAAAACAATTACAACTGATAAAATAAAATTGAATTTTATTAATTAAAATATATCCAAATATTGATATACATGAACCTATGTTAAACAATTAATGTAACCACCTATATATATTAATTACACATAAACTTATTAATTATATAAAAATATTTCAATAAGAATTTCTAATTCTAACATAAGAACAAACATTGGTATCCAGACTACTAAAATAAACCATGATCTTTAAAAGAATAGTTCAACCTCCTAATAGTTCACTGATGTAATCTTCATGGTTTTTGACTTTGCCTTCTTTGACACAATGATTTCTCTTCTTTTAGCAAACAAGTTTCCTTTGTAACCTGGAAATAAAAATAAGGAAGAGTAGAAAACATCTAAATTATATATACATACAATAAATAATAAGCATAAATGAAAGTATAACTTTCACAAAATTAATTTAGGTTATCCAGTTTCCTTACATGAATTAGCCTCTTACATACATGGATTGTGCTCCTTTCAATTCATTATAAGAAAAAAAATTATATTATGAAGAGTTTTCAAAATAAAATATAACAGATTATTCTAATGTAGATAAAAAGCTCGCCATTGTCATCTCTATGTTGCACCTTTAGAGCATTACTTCAAAAAAGACCTCATAAAGAATTCATCAAAGTAAAACTAGACATACAAAATATTTCATTAAGGAGACCAATGAGTTGAAACTAAATAAATAAATTTGTACTCTATCAACAAAATACCTTAACTACAATTTCAACTAACATATTATGCTTTCCCCAAAATAAGGAAAAAAATGTACATAAATTTTTTTAAAAAGTTTGATTTTTTATTCAACAACATAGAAGAAATAATTTTTTTTATGAGATAAAATATTGTATTTTTAGTATAAATTAATAGTTAAATTAAATCTTTAACAAACTCATAGGCTCTAAGTGAATAAATATGCATTAAACACTTATTATAAAGTGTATATATGAGTTAGGGTTGCTCCATATGGACATTTAATGGTGAACTCTTAAAGCATTCTTGAATACAAGAATAAGTCCTATAATGTACAAAAAAAAAAAAAAAAAAAAATTACCAAGGTCCAAACATGATGTTATGACTATGTTGTGATCAAAATTTTATTTTTAATTTCTTACATTTTTTTTATTTAACTAGTTTTTATTTTTATTTTTCCAGTTCTTTTGATTTTTGTTTATTTTGATAATAATAGGAGCTTGTAATTTACTTAGATGAGGTATGATAAAAATCTTAAGAAGTATAGACTTATTTTTATATTTTATTTCAACAAACCCATGAAACATGACATTGCTTGATTTAAGATATTATAAAAATCTTATGTAATTATAAAAGTAAATAATTAAATTATAAAGTTATAGTACAAATAGAATTCCATCTTATTAGCCATTAACCCCTTACTCGTAGTTGTCATAATCATTACCTCCTACTCCTTGTTCTCATATAGCATGATAGCCTTGTTTTTTGATTTAGGATTCCTTGCAGCTAGCTAGCTCATTATTGACCCTCCACTATTTCTAATTGTTAAAGCAATAGACGAATAGAAAAGGAAAATTCATAAACAAGAGAGTTGAAGATAAGATTTTGAACATACATGGAGCCTCTGAGTTACTATTACTAGTTTTAATTTAGAGATGAAATGATCCATGTCCTTCAATTGTAGCATATAACAATTTCTCTTTCATCATTTCCTGTAACAAAATAGAATGAAAGCACAGTAAAAGTTTAGCCTATAAGAATCAATACATAAACAAAAGAATTGAAGTTCCTTGTTCAAAATAAATAAATGAAAAAAAGATATAATTAAGGAAAGAATTGCACTTTTGGTGCCCTTGTCACAAGCTACAAAAATGCCCACCGTTGTTCATGGTCAAACCCTTAACACAATTTCCAATAATTGAAGTTCAAAATAGCAACTTAGCAATCTTTCTAGTATTTACCAAAAGAAAAAAAAAAAAAAAAGCAAAAAGATAGATCACTACTAACATTAATGATTGGACGATTGCTTGTAGTGTATCCATGACCAAATTTGATATGATTTAAGAGCCTATTACACTGTTGACAAGGAAAAAATATATCATCTTAGTGAGGATAATAAAATACCCCCCAATTTAAATAGCTTAGATAGAATATACATACAACCTAAAACTCATGCTCTCCACATAATAATTCCTTCAGTTCTTCTTCATTGAAAATCTAAAAATGCTTGATGGGGAAAACCTGTAAAATTGAGAAATTCGTCACATCAAGATCCATTGTGAAAAGAAGAAAAGAACTAATCATAAGACCCTATCTGAGAGGGTAATGTTTATTCAAACTACAAAAAAATTAAACCATTTTACCGTGACAATCTATATCAATTTCCTAAAACTAGAACAAAAAATCATATCATACATGCAATTATTCTACAATTAATGAGAAGAGATTGAAAAAAAATATTCTTCATTTAAAGCTAGACTAATAAAAATATTCTCAAAACTAGACAATCTATTACCTAGTCACTGTAACAACAAAAATTGCAACCATATTATTTAAATTGCTTAATGTGCTAATAAGGATTCA
Organism: Vitis rotundifolia; assembly: GCA_030254885.1. NCBI lineage: Eukaryota > Viridiplantae > Streptophyta > Magnoliopsida > Vitales > Vitaceae > Vitis > Vitis rotundifolia. The sequence continues at coordinate 12,739,423 of CM058159.1, forward strand.
CCTGCTTAATAATGAAAAGAGACCACACAAAATCCGAAATCAATATCTTCCCAAAATAAAGAAAAGAAGGAATTCTATTATCTAAGTATAACCACTTGGTTACATGAGTTTCAACTGCATAAATAATGGACATGCTACCTAACCCAGAAAACAGCTCTCGAAGAAGGTTCATGGCAAGCCCTGCTCCTACTACCAACTAGACTTTAAGGAATTTAGCATTTTTAATTTTTTTTTTTCATAAACCAAATATTTAAATATGGTATCCAAGTAGTGAACTTAGTTGATAACAACATTAGAAGTTTCAAGACGTTAAGAACCAAAGCATATGGTGTGCTTACTCAACTAAGCAGAAAGATCACGATTACATGTTTGACTTTGAATGAGGTAAACTATGCACTCTAATATGTTGAAGGAAATTATAATATTTGGTTTTTTTTTTTTTTACACAAAATCCATAGCAATGGTAAGAAATAAAGCAAGAGGATTGTTGAATCTTCATCAGATTGAAAGGTATCCAAACAAGATTGAAGGAAGAACTATTCATTGCACTATAAATGTTTTTTTAAAAAACATCTAATTTCTATTGATCAGTAATGATTGGACCTCCTAAGTTGTAGTTCACCAAACAAAGAATTTGGGATTTCCAAATCTCTATAGGTATGATGACCCTGTTGAGTATAATCCCATTCCTAGTTACCATACAAGCATGGTAGCATCCAACCTTGATATAGTAGCCTCTTAATTTAAATTGCATCTCCTTTAATAGTTGTTGCCAATTTATGCCATGAAATCAAGTAGAAAAATATGACATCATATATAATTTTAATTTAGGTAATAGTTTAAATTAAATAATTCAAAAAATATAAATTTACTCAAGGATCATTTTAGCAGAAGAAAAATTGATTAATAGAAGTACTAACAAAAATAAAGATAAGAGCAAAACATCACATATTGCCTATGAATCTAGTGGAATCCTCCCATATTCAGTTGTGCATTATAGACCTCAAATATATCCATAATAGGACTCTCCATTAAAACTTCCCAAATTATCAGCAATATGGTAATTGATGGTTGAATATAATCCTCCCATTTTCAGTTGTACGTTACAAGACCCATAATTACTAAATTAACACATATTCAGTTGTGCATTGTAGCACTCAAATATATTAGGACTCTCCATTAAAATTTGCCAAATTATCACCAAATTGGTAATTGATGGTTAAATAGAATCCTCCCATTTTCAGTTGTTACAAGACCCATAATTACTAAATTAACACATATTCAATTGTGCATTGTAGCCCTCAAATATATCCATAATAGGACTCTCCATTAAAATTTCCCAAATTATCACCAATATGGTAATTGATGGTTGAATAGAATCCTCCCATTTTCAGTTGTATGTTACAAACTCATAATTACTAAATTAACACATTTTCATTATTTTTCTTCATACATAAATCCAAATTGTAATCACTCTTGTGCTGTAGAGATGAAATAAAAAACTAACCTCCTTTGGTAAACGATATTCCTTAGACTCAAGCATACAAACAAATTAGCCCATTTTGGTTTTTTCTCAAAATCTAGATTGACACATCTTAGAGTAGTTAATAGTAAGAATTGATAAAACAATTATTAGCATTAGAACTTAATTCAACTTAGCCTATTTTAAAGTTTGCTTTTTTTTTTTTTTTTTTACTTTCATGATTAAGAAAATGAAAAGAGAGACATTTAGATGCAGAATTGAAAATGGCTAACTGTTACGTCACCATCATTGTCACCTCCACCATTATGAACACAAATTAGTTGCAATAACTATTCAAAAACTCCCATCATAGTCATGGGCCTAAAATGAATCTCCAACTAATGGTGGAAACAACAAGCTGCATTTGAAATTCTTAAATCGGTAGTATATATCTTTTAGAACAAATATAATACTTAAAAATCAAAATGGAATTAACTAAACTACAAATCATTCATGGACTTACAACCTAAAAATTGAAACTTCACTCAATCATTGCTAATTCAACTATTCTACATAATTTTACTTAGTTTTTCAACATTCTACCATAATGTTTCATTTCTTTTTCATCTTTTCCTAATTATTAATTGGAATTCAAAAACCTCCTTTTTTACCCTTAAGTTTTCTTACCAACCAAACAGAGTACAAACTTCCTAAACGCAGAAGCCAATCTCATGAAACTAGTTCTAGAAGCAAAGCATCTCTTTACCGAGATCTCCAATGTTTTATGGGCTTCCAACCACTTCAGATGAAGCAGAATATTAGCCCTTCTTTGGAATCTATTCCCCAAAATTTGAAGGATTTTCCTAATTAATCCATACAATCCCAAATCAGCAAAAAAAAAAAAAAAAACCTTAATAACATAAAAAAAAAAACTGTGTAAGGAGAGAAAACTGAATCAATCAAAAGCTTACCAAATAGAGAATCATGATTTGGTGGAGTTTCTTGAACTTAGCTCATTGTTAGCTTGCTAGTCCAAAAGTCTCAACGACTTGTGAGTTTTTAGTTGCCTACGAAACTTGTGGAGGCTCATTAACCGAAGATGATGACTGTGAGTGCTGGCTAAAAGTGCTAGTGAAGTTTTCCGATCACAACTCGTTGGTAGTTTTGCTCTTTAGAGTTCTCGGTATGTGTAAGGTCTACAAATGTCTAGGGTTTGTCGAGTTCCCGGGTGGGATGTGAAGATGGGGTTTGAGAATATTTTTAAGTTGGAAAATGAGGGTATATAAAGTAGAATAGAAGATAACACTTATAAGAAGCGCCAAGGTTTTCAAATTATTGCAATAACGCTTAAAAAAGGGCCAAGGTTGAGTAATGAAACTATGACCCTTTGAAAAAGCATTGTTGTACACTCAACTATAGCTAAATAAGCCACATCTAACAATGACTCTTCTAGTAAGAGTCATAGAATTAAAAAAATTACACTAAACAATGATGTTTCTAATAAGCGCCATTGCATATCCAATTATTAACTAAATAATGACGCTTTATGAAAGCGCCAAGGAATGAAGCGTCATAAATTTTAATTTTTGTAGTAGTGAAGACTAGTGAGAAGATAAAATACCTTTTCTTTGTCTGGGACTAGTTTCCCAATTGTTGCAAGACTGTCGCATAGGCTTTTGAAGGTTCGAATATGTTCTCCAATTGTTTTGTCATCTTCTTTTCGAAGATATGTTACTTGTTGCTTGAGTGTGAATCCTTGTTCTTATGAATCTTCAGCGTAGGCATTTTTCAATGCTTCCCATATGACATTTTCTATATCTAAGCCTACAACGAGGCCAAGTGTTTCTTCAGAGAGTGTTCCGATTATCCACCCTCGAAGAAGACGGTTGGATTTTCGCCATGCGATGTATGCTTCGGTTATTCTTAGTGCAGAAGTTTCTGCAGTTGCGGTATTATTGGAATCTGATATGGTGTATTGAGGTGGAGCAGGATCTTCATTAGTAAGGTGACTAAGCAATTCTTGGCTTTCTATAAGGGCCAAGGCTTGTTCACCCCACAATGGATGATTTGTGGGGCTGAGTTTGAGAGTAATAAAATTTCCAACGTTGAGTAAGAGGGAAGTCATGATTATTTGAAGGTAAGATGTTGGGTTGTGCCGTTGTCCCAATGGCTCTGATACCAAGAAGAAAATGTGAAAACAGAAGAAAGAAAGAAAAAAATAAGTCTACTTTTGTATATGTGAAGACGATTGGAAATGTAACTCTTTTTTTATTTCCAGGATACAACATACAAAGAACCACGTCGTCTATTTAAACACAAAAAACTGGGATAACAGAATTACATTGAATCTAAAAACAGATTACATAGAGTCCATATAACTCGTAGCAAAAAGTCCAAGACTATCTGAGAGTGATTTGATTTATTTTGTCTTTGACATATGCTGCGTCAACATTCCAAGATATGATCCGAGATATGCTTTGTGAGAATACTCCAAGATATGCTCTGTTTTGAATCTGGGATTTGCTTAATCAATTTGTTGAGATTTCCTTAACTAGTCGAACTACCATTTCGGGTTGAAGTTGTTGCCATTGATACTCCTTCATCTTTCAACGTCTCTCCACTATTGTAGCATGAATTGTGGGAGTTTTCAACCTTATCACTTCCATAGTTATGCTCAACCTTATCACTCCTTTGAGTATGACAATTCACGCCAAGATGTTGGGTTGTGCCAATATATTATACTTAAAATTGAACTGATCAAACCATGCACACATCTTGGGTAATTGTCCACACTCTCACTCCTAAACTTTAATAATAGAAAATTTGTCATCTTTGAACGTAGAAAGCCCGACAAATGCTCAGTTAGAACAGAAAAGAAACATCAGAAAATCTAACAGTGTGATTGTATACAAACAATATAAAGGTTGAGTCTTTGTTTTTTCTTCTTTTCAACTAAGGGCCAATACGTTTTGGACCTTTCTTTCTTGTCCATTTTAGGATTGAAGAGAAAGACAAACAGAGATAGAGAGGGATTTCTTTTTTTCAATTGAGAGCATGTTTTGGACCTTTCTTTTTTTGCCCATTTTAGGATTGAAGAGAGAGATAGATAGAGGGGTGCCTGCACCCACATATAAAAATGATTTTTTGAGTATATAAAAAATCTTACAGCTAATTATTTGGTTGATTGAACATCTATTGGAAGGAGAAATTGCAATAAAGTGATCCCTCAAGTTTCTAGATTGATTATGTAATGATAGCTTCAATGATGGCTTGTTCTGAATTGCAAAGTTAGAAAATATGGGTGATCAACTAGAACCTTGATAATAGTTAGGGGTGGAGCACCCTAATAATAGTTAGGACGGGCCTCCACAACTCTTTCTATATGCTGAGACAAATGTTCCAATCGTAAATAATATCGCAGATGTGAAGATAATTGTAAGGCCATTGGGAGAAGGTAATGCATGGTTCAAGTAATATTGTATACTCGTTTTTTCATATTTAGTAAATTTACTCTACAATCGATTGATTCATATAGGTGGTTTTTCAAGTATATATCTGTTGTGAGATTATTTTTTATTTTGATATAGGATATCTCATATTGATGAGAGAAATAATAATTATGAAAAATTGAATCTTTACACATAAAACAACTACCCTTAGGTAGAATTAAGACTCGAACTTTCACATATTTATACTACAAGTGCTTCATCTTAATACTCTTAAGCTTCAACTAAAATATAAGGGACAAAAGATAATATGATAAAAGAAAAAATAATAAATAATAAAAAGAGGAAAGGAAGCTTATTAAAACAAAATAAAGTTCAGCTTTTATTGTCAGGAAACCAAAACAGAATAAGGTTTAAGATTCTGAGTTGTTTTCTCTTCTTTTCATTCAAGTGTTTTTGGAAAAAGGGGGTTGGGGGTGGTTTGGTTTGGTAATTTTGGGGGATTTCTGAAAAAAACCACAACATATTTTTCAGCGTTCTTGAAGTTTTTGTTAATTTTTCCCAAGGTTCTCTTTGTTGTTTGCTTTGATAATTGAAATGTCTTTATATGCTTTTGTCTTCTTTTGTTTTCCTGTATTTTTTAAGATCCCAAACAGGCTTAAGTAAAACTACATTTTTTTCCTTCTTTCCTTTCATATGACTAGAAATTTTTTTTGAGTTGGGTGCTGCTTTGCTGGCCTTTACATTGAGAATTTATTATCAGGGCAGTGGATTTCTGCAAATTCCTATAAAAGATAGAAAGTGGGCTAATTCCAAATGGAGCGGTAAGAAAGAAAATAAATGATGGATGACATCTTATTATTGATTAAATATAGATCATGAGTGATCCCTTTTTCTCATCATTTTGGTGATCAATCATGATTATATACCATAATAATGCCCATGAAATGAATATGGTGTTTAATGTGATCTTGGTGTAATATCAGTAGAAGTGATGGAATGAAAGGGACGCAAAATATTAAGCTAAGAAAAGAATTTGGGAAGAGAAGGCTTGGCATTCGGCTTAGAAGCTAAGAAAAGAATCGATGATGGTGTGTAAAGACACGTGAACATGATTGCTGGGAGGAGGGTCTTCATGTGTGGAAATGCTGGACCACCCCCAGTTTGTGTGTATGAGGGAGAAGACACTCCTCCTCTGAACAAAAGTTGCAGGATTCAGATTAAATAATGGAAAATGGGAACACGTGTATTCAAAGTTGGAGCAGTGGTGGTCTAAGATACGCGGCTTGGGGCTGAGTGCAGCCACTGGAACCTTTGGCTCACAAACCCCATATGATCAGCAGCTTTGATGTATATGGTGCTTCCATAAAATAATCAAAAGAATCACTCAAAAAGATATTATTGCTCTTTTTTGTTTCTTCTTTTTGCCCTTGAGCATGCTCCAGAAAGAGCCCATTTTGCAGGACAAATGGAAAAGAATTGACCCAGACTAAAGCCTCACAAAGCCGTATCAATGAATGCTTGCATCTGGCCATTGTGGATTAAAATATATATATATATATATATATACCTTAAATTTAAACATTTTGCATTCATTTTTACATTGATTCGGCAGTTTAAAAAATAATGCATTTACAAATGTCAGGTTAAATGATATTACTATTCTCAAGGGATCTCTTCTTTTTTCTTATCATTTATAGTATTTCATGCCAAAGCAAATTTAAGAGAGGGTATTCGGTGAACCAATTTTATGACTTAATAACTTAATTTTATTTATTAAATAAAGTAAAAATATTTGATAAAATAACTTGTATTAAATAAAGTAATACAAGGGTCGAACACAACATGCCACTGTCAAGTATTTTATTTGACGCTGAAAAGAGATCAGAGACGTAACCAACCTCAAGGACTAGCTTGACTTCATACTATATCCAAACCAGCGTTCCCACGTTCATGTTTGAACTTACAGCGAACGCACTTAATGCAAATAAATTAATAATAATCATTTTCATGGCGAAGAAGCATCTCTACCACCTGGTCCATGGTGGGTCTTTCGTCTTTATCTTCTTGCAAGCATTGCAAAGCCACCGCGACCAGAATTTCCATTTTACCCATGTCATATTTGCCTTCCATTTTGGGATCTAGGATTTCTTCCATCCATGAAGCCGTCCCGGTTTCTCCATTCATTTTCCTTTTCACCCATGCTACCAGACTTTGGTGTTCCCCTCTACCCTCAGCAGTGTTGATGTCCATTGCAGCGCTCTTCCCCGTAACCATCTCAAGAACCACAATACCGTAGCTATAAACGTCCACTTTGGAGGTGATGGGGAGGTTCAAAACCCACTCCGGAGCCATGTAACCTCTAGTTCCTCTTATCCTTGAGAAACTTGAATTGTTAAACCCTCCTCTGTTTAGTAGCTTTGACAGGCCAAAGTCCGACACCTTTGGCTGGTAATTAGAGTCTAGGAGTATGTTCTGAGGCTTCACATCGCAGTGCAGAACCCACTCCAAGCACTCTTCGTGTAAATAAGCCAGGCCTTTTGCCGTTCCTACTGCAATTTCGAACCTCTTCTTCCAATCAAGTGTATTGGAAGTGAGGTTTTGTGCTAGAGATCCACGATCCATGTATTCGTAAACCAAGAGCCTGTGCTTTCCCTTGGCGCAATAACCCCACAACTCTATCAAGTTCATGTGGTTAAGCCTCCCAATGGTGCTTACCTCAGCCAAAAATTCAGCTTCTCCTTGATTAGTTAGATTGAGCTGCTTGATGGCTGCTTCTCGATGATCAGATAACACTCCTTTATATACAGTTCCACCTCCTCCTCTTCCAATCTCCTCACTGAAGCCCTGCGTGGCCTTTTTCAGCTCCGCATAGGTGAATTTTCTGAATCGAGTGACAGCCAGACCATAGCCTTGTGTATCTGCACCGGGCTCTTGATGGATTTTCCCCAAGAAACACCACACCAAAAGGATGCAAATCGTCTCAACTCCTCCAACTGCGCAGGCAAACCAGAGCATGAACTTCAATACTCCATTTTCACGGCTTCTTGGATATGTTCTGGCTAGAGGCTGAGGAATTTCACGTGAGCAATCTAGCAAGAATTCCTTAACGGATTTTCCATGGGGAAGGAGATCAGCCTTGGGGAATTTTAAATATATATGTCCTTCAAAATTAGGCGATGCATATCCGTTGAGCAACAGTGTCTTGGGGTAACAGTTATAAACACCATCCCGAAAGTTGTACTGGAACCCTTTGCAATTGCACTTTTGCGAGCATAACATTTCGCAACTATCCAGGGTCCGATTGCTGATGAAGCCAGTATCGTAGCCGTAGAACTCAACATGAGGGAGATGAACAAAACCAGCCTTATCACCTTGGCAAGAAAGGTTGAATTTTGGTATGCATCCATCAGTCCAGTCATTGGAATTTTTCATCTCATAACCGGGCAAGCAAGAGCATCTCCTACCAGAATCACGAAGATAGCTACATAGACTGTTGGGTCCACATATGCCATGGATCTTGCATGGTTGGGAGATGGCTTGCCAAGTGACAACCCAGTCATCTTTCCCTTCCTCGAAACTGTATAATCGAACATTACCATCAATATCCAGGGTCAATCTTCTCTGGACTCTCACGCCCAAGTCCGAGGATTGAAATGTAAAATTGTCAGTTGATATAAAAGAGCCTGAGGGGTCTAGGAGTGCAATTCTGCTGTTGTTGTACGTGGACCTTCCAGCTTCCCAGCTTACGAGCCAAGGGTCTGGCCAGTAAACGCTTGAAACGTCCGGACCATCATAGAGAAGACGGAGAAGATTGTCATTGTCGAAAAAGAGCTTATAAAACCCAGAAGAAAAATTGGTTTGGCTTCTCCGAGAGACAAGCCTTATGTTTCTGGTGAGCGGTTGGTGAGGAAGAAGGGTATCGGTTGGTGAATCGAAGCTGTGCCAATAAACAACACCCTCGGAACCAATAAGTTCGAGGTTACCATCGTCGTTGAGCTTTAACTGGACCATTGAGGCTCCAACCGTGTTGGTCGACCAAACGGTGAGCCAACCAGCATCTGTTAAGATAAGATTACCATTTCTCAGCAGGGAAAGCTGGGAGCGCCTTCCATTAACCGGCTGGTCTCGGTTTGCCATCCAAACAACTGTGCGGTTAATCGATTTGGTGAACCATATGGCAAGACAATAAGAGTTGTCACCAACTAAGTAGAAACCAGCAGAGAACAAGCTGTTTGGTGAAACCAAAACATCTTCAGGTCTCTCAACGGATAGAGATGAGCCATGACTCAAAGTCTGAATGGTTGACGATGAAACGGAAGGAGATGATAGAAACGTGAGAAAGAGCAAGAGAAATGAGACATCCATTTAGATGCTGTGCAACAATGCAAGGGTATGGTTGATCCAAGAATCGGCCCCTCACCTTTATATGGAAAGCAAATGCAAAAATGAGAAGTGTTTACTGCAAGGACAAAACCATTCATCTGCCGCCCTGTCCAAATTTGTCATCACTTCCATGGCCGTATCAAGTGAGCCGGACTTTTCGCTTCTGTATTCATTTTCTACTCATTAATCACCCCCTCACCTCATTCATCCAACATAGTACGAAATTTAAATGCCATCAATTGTTATATTACTTTTATTTTTATTTTTAATGCATTTTATTTTTTATATTACTTTTATCAATTTTAATTTTTATTTAACTTCTTTATAGTCTAGAAAAGGAATAGGAATTTAAATTTGAAGACATAAGTCTAACATGGAGTAGGAAGTTTCATATAGTTTCCTACAATTAATTATACTTCCTACATGATCCATGTTAGACTTAGTAATCTGTCCATATGAAAAAATTCTGCCGGGAGTCTAAAAATGTTTTTTTAGTTAAAATGCATACATCATACATTAAAACATTATTTAAATTTCTTTTCTTGGTGATTGTTTTCCTTTAGACAACGACTTTAAGGATTTTTGTGACATCTTGACTCTTGATTGAGATGAAGTTGTTACTCCTTAGTCTATTCCATGTAAAAGCAAAAAAATAAATAAATAAAACTTTTTTTTATTTAAATTAAAAATAAAAAAGAATAAAAAGAAAATTCTTTTTCTTTGTCCATTTTTCTTTTTCTTTGGACTACATTTTCATGTTTCAAAAACTTGATTATTAATATTTTGAGCTTAATTTACTCATAGACAGAAGAGAAAGCATTTTGAAGGCCGGAGGAAGCAATAGTGGAGGATGTTGTCACTAGTTCTGAACCTGAAATGCACATAATGATGTGCAGTCATACACAGACACCCACATATATCCATAGACAGACAGTGAAGGCATCCATTATTTGGATCACTTTCAAGTTTTAAAGTGATTATATTTTTAAAAAATCTGTGTTGATGGTGGCCCATTCAAGAAATATTTTTTTTTTAAAAAAATACTCTACTTACATACGATAGAGTTTTGGACAGTTGAATCATATAATATGCCATTACTTTGTGGGTCTTTTTGTGCATAAATTATATATGTTTTTACTTCCGTCTAGATTCATTAATTACACATATTTCTATAGCCATAAGATGTTATGAAAAAAAGAAAAGGATAAAATTATGGTCAGAAATGACATGTAAAACAGTGATTTATTTTCCGTCAATTTAATCACATAGGGTAATTAATCTCTGAGTTCAAATCTTTGAGTTGCGCTATTTCAATGCACAACTTGATGAGTGTGTTGAGGATGGGAAGATGTGGTCTATGCACAAATGAAGCGATCATAGCAATGCAATGAATTGGGCTCTAGGGTGCGTTTTTTTATGGAGGAGAAGGCACACTCTATTAGCTAGGGGCGTGTGTTGTTTATTGTATCAAAATTGCCCACTAAGGGTGATTGAATGTGTAATGGATTATTGCTAAATAATAACACATTTATGAGTTGTTGGTCATGCGGTCATTGTATAGGTTAGGACGGGGTGCACTTCCTTCTTAGTGCTCTTTCATGAGATACACAATCTGAGGGTGGTCCATTCAATGCGCAATCAAAGATGCACCACTATGCAAGTGTCTAAGATAGTGCAATCTAAGAAAAGGTACTTAAAGTGTGCTATTTGGTGGCCTCCCTAAGTGCATGATTGACACTACCACTGAAAGTTGTGCTACTATAGTGCTTTTATAAGCGCGTAATGTGACTTGCTGTGTTAGGGCTGTACCATTTCTCTTTCAACTCACTTTATTGTGCAATCTAAGGTCCTTACTTAGTGCACTAATGGGGATAATATCCCTTACTAAGACATTCTTTGTTCATAAAGTCCTAGAAGTGCACAAAATGTCTTAAATCCTATAAAATTCTCATAAAACACTTCAAAAAGAATTCTTCTAAGACATTAGCAACAAACTAAAGGTATGACTTGCCATGGGTGACTCAAATATAGTGAAATAAGATCTCCCAATAAATAGTTTGAGTTCTCATCAAGTCTCCTATGATACTAATGTATATATTTTATTCTAGGAAGAAAGCTTCCAATATGGAGTTTTGTGTTTTTTCACAACAGTTTGAGAGCAAATCCATAACCAACCTTGTATTTGAACTTAGATGATTGTTCCACTTTTCAAGATTATATTACATCTTTTTGTCATTAAAACAAAGAGGGATGCCCTAAATCCACTACAGGAAGGGCTATGCCCTAAACAAGCTCAAGGAAGAGAGATGTCATAATAAGACTCAAGAAAGGGGAATGCCCTAAACAAACTCTAAGAAGGGGAATGACCTAAACAAACTTAAGGAAGGATGATGCCTTAAACAAACTCTAGGAAAGGGGATGACCTAAACAAACTTAAGGAAATGGGAAGCCTTATAAAAACTTAAAAAAGGGTTATGACCAAAATAAACACAAAGAAGGGAAATATGCGAAACAAACTAAAGGAAGAGAGATGCCCTAAACAAACTTAAGGAAGGGGTATGTCCTCAATAAACTCCAAGTAAGTAGATGCCCTGAGCAAACACAGAGGTAAGATGCCCTAAACATGCTTAAGAAAGGGGGATGCCTTAACAAACTTAAGTAAAGGAGATGCCCTAAACAAACACAAGGAAAGAGGATGCAAAAAAAAAAAAAAAAAACTCAAGGAAGGGAGATGGCTTACACAAACTCTAGGAAAGGGGATGCCCTAAACAAACTCAAGGAAGGAGGATGCCTTAAACAAACATAAGGATGAGAAATGCCCTAAACAAACTGAACAAAGAGAGACAACCTAAATAAACTCAATAGAAGGGGATGCCTCAAATAGACTCCAGTAAGGTAGACACCCTAAAAAACTACAAAAAAGAGGATGCCCTAAAAAACTATAGGAAGGAGGATGCTATAAGCAAACTCAATGAAGGGCAATGAACCAAACAATCTCTAGGGAAGGAGATGTCTTAAAAAATACAAAGAAGAAAGATGCCTTAAACGAACTTAAGGAATGGGGATTCCCTAAACAAACTCAAGGAATGAGGATGACTTAAAAAACCTACAGGAATGGGGACGTGTAAACAAACTCAAAGAAGGGGCATGCCCTGAACAAACTCCAAGACCAGGAATGCCTTAAAAAAAACTTTAGGAAAGGGGATGCCTTAAATCTACTCGAGGAAAGAGGATGCCCTAAATCTACTCAAGGAAAGAGGATGCCTTAAAATAAGTAAGGAAAGGGTGATGCCTTAAACAAACTTAAGAAAGGAGGATGCCCCAACAAACTCAAGGAAAAGGGATGCCTTAAAAACACTCAAGAAAGGGAGATGCTTGACCGATTTTCTCTATTGTCCAAAATACTAAGCCTTTTTACATAGTAACTCTGATAAAGAAAAATCAGAGAAATAGTCACTATAGCTTTTGTAGTACTCTGGGTATCGTCCTTAAGGATTGGCTTATGGAATTTGTTAATACTAGGATAAATGAATCGCTTTTGTTTGAATCCTAAAGTGAAAGATAATATGTGAATCAGGTGAAGCTAAATAAAAGAACTAAATTAATAACAAAACGAATATTGATTTTTAATTCAATTAATTCAAGTATGGGGCTTTCCACAAGCTAACTTAAGGTATAAAAATAGAGAGAACAAGGGTTTCTCAAGTAAAGTGATCAAAGGGTTTTTGGATCCTTGGTCGCTTACGATCAACTTGAGTTCTATAACTTAAAATTGCATCCAAAACCCAATTTTTCTTTTTTAAAACAGATTCCTAAAACCATCAAATGAATGAGATTGATTACCGACTTAAGATTTGGCTTTCTAACCCTTTTTACTCCTTATAGCTTTGTTTTGGGGCAAATAACGATAAAGAAGACCATGATAACTAATGATCAAGAGTTACCAAGAATCACTAGTATTGGGTAATAACCTAGCATATCATTCCCTAAGCTAACTCACAAGGATAGGATAAAAAAAATTTGATAAATTGTCACCTAACCAATAATTAATCTCATGGTTATAATAATTTACCCATTGTTCTTATAAGTTTCTAACCCTTAGGTCTTCATGCTTCAAGCCCCAAGTTGGTTTTTTAGCCTCTTATGGGGTGATGTCACAATCACAATCCATAAAAAGGTAAAAATCCATAACTTGAATAAAAAGAAACTAAAATCAATACATTCAATAAATAAGAAAAGAAACAAACCAAAGTTCTCGTCTTCTTCCGCCTCTAATGTCAAACTCTCTGGAAAAAGATCTAAGATTCCTAAAACCTATAGCTAAGAGAGTTTATATACTATCATCAACGACCTAATATGTGGCACACTCTCATTGGCCACTAATTACAAGGAAAAGTGATAAACAACCTAAAAAACTTAAAAAATTACGAGTTCTAAATGAGTACAAAGTGTTTTGAATTGGATGGAGGCATCTAGAACTTGTGTTGTCATGTCTTGGGGCTCAAACTTAATCACCAATGTCTGGGTTCAAAATTTGGGTGAGTTACAAATCAATTTCGAACTCATAAGTGGAAAGGAAAATCTTAGTTTAAAATCGGAATAATGAGTTTGAAATTCACAAGGAATTTTGAACTCACCCACTGCCCATCCAAAAACTCCATGTTTTCATGTTCAAATTGCATGCCTCTTGCTTGAAATAGGTAGTAGGATTTGAACTTAGCCTCTGCCAAAAGTTTCCTTGCATTCCTTTGAGTTTTAAATGGCCAAAAACCATTTCGAACTCAAGTTGTCAATTTCGAATTTAACTTTCCTCTCTAACTAGGTTGCTTCAAACATGCATAACTTCCTTGTTTTAGCTTTGATTTGTGCACTGTTTGAAGTGTTGGATTCTTGAATTCTAGAGCTTTAAAATGATATATAGTTTCCAAAAACGAACTTCAGAAAGTACTCCAAATGTTGCCTCAAAGTCAGAGTACATGTTGTCACCAGATTTTGAGTTCCAAATTTCCGTGCAAACTTGATGAATCTTACTTCATGCCTCATTGTCCATGTTTATGTGTTTTCTTTCTTACTTCATAATGATCAATTCTCATCTCCCAAACTCATAACATCCTTGTCATGCATTTCCTCTAACTCCATGAATCTTAACTCGCTCAATTCCTCATTTAATCCTTTCTTGATCTTTCAAAATCTAACATGGCTTCAACTTTTGCATTTTTCTTCCCTTAAACTTGAGATATATATCCAAAATAAAAGTTAAACTCATGGATAGGGTCTTAGCATCAATTTAGATCAAGTTGGGTGATTTGAGTGTCATTTGGTGCACAAATCATATCGAATATGTACCATTAAAGCACATATTTTGACTCCAATCAGCCTTCTCAACCTAAACTTTTCTAGTCCCTAGCAAATAGAAAGAGTAAAAAGAATGAACAATATGTAATGGAATTCATGAAACCATAGTGACTCAACATAGTATGTTTTCCACAGAAAATACTTAAGTAGTCAAATTTCAATTGAGCAAGATGATACAAGATATGCAATCTCTTAGTTTTTTCACCTTATCTTCTTATACAAAGACATGCATCCATGTTTAGCATTCCCCTTTGTGTCTCTTGATTTTCCCTTGATTGGTTCTTTCTACCTTAACCTCATGTGCTTAATTTTGGTGTCCCCTCATAGTATTCTTCTTAAGACTTTTTCTTAAACTCAGATTTCGTCATTCTTTAAGTTAAAGAGGGAAAAAAAAAATTATTTTGATCTTTTTTTCCTTAGTTTAGGAAATCTCCTTCTATATGGCTCAATAAGGATCCACTGGCAACTCCCGAGTTTTCACCCAAGGTACCAAGTATTGAGGACCTTTATAGGCCACTTACCCCTTAGGTAGCACCCTAACTCCCGAATTCCCCAAACTTTTATTTATTTATTTATTTATTTTTAGAATTGAGTTTAGCTTGTGTAACGAGCAAGATATCGATGACTCCTAACCAGTTGGTTTTGGACACCAGGGCTTGAAGACATAAGGTCATTACCCCCTCAGATAATTACTCAAGCTTAAATTAGTCAATTTCATTTATATATATATGTATATATTTATTTCTTCCTCTTGTTGCTTAAGAAAAACTCCTTTTAAGCTAAAGAAATTATCTTAATCAAGATACCATAAGGGTGCACGTGCTTTGTGTGTGCTTTGAGTCTTAAATAGAAAATAACCATAAAAGAAAAGTTGAAGGTATCCCATGGATTCTACTTAACTATTTTTGCACTTAAAGGTATAGAAAGAAAATGTAAGCAAACTAATACTCTTGCTCTTACTATATCTCTTCTCAAATTCTAAAGAAATAATACTACTTAAAGCATTCTCATGCAAAATAAACCATGAGTCACTGAGGCAATTCGAGAATCACATTAACTAACCAAAGGAGTATGTAACTTTTTGAAGAAAATAGGGCTAATATACCTTTCCCCTTGACCTAAATTGCACATTGTCCCCAATGTAAAGAACATTATAAAAGAAGGAAGGATGGTAGATGATTACCTCAGAGGTTGTCCACTTTAACACATAAGAAACAAAAGGATAACCATAGCACCAAGGCCAAAATAAGAAAAATCACAGATGTGTAATAGAATTAGAGTGTTTGTGTTTTGCGGAAAGGTTGAGGAATTAAAGTTCGTGGTTGAAGACTATGTATCCTCATAAGCCACCATCATTTCTTTGTCTCATCCCATCTGAAAAGATAAAAAAAAAAAAAAAAAAAAAAAAAAAAAAGAAATAGAGGAAAAATAATAATAAAAATAATAATGAGTTAAAAAAATTGTTGTAAAATAGGGAATAAAAAAAAAATGTCCTAAGATGCACATAATGCCAAACCAATGAAAGTATGTACCCGAGTATTATTTCCCATGGTTCATCTTATGCTAGTGAATTTTCAAAATTCAAAATATACTTCTATATTCCAACTATGAATGGGATTCAAAACATGCATTAAGGCTAAGGGACACACCCATAACACATTATGAAAATATCAATAATACATAGATGGATGGTGATCAAATGGATGGTTTTTGAATATCCCAGGTTTTCAAGAAAATACAAAAATTGCAAAATATAGAATTATTAACCACAATTAATATAACGAATCAAAACGAACATGTTTGGAATGAATAATTGCAATTCTACGGATACTTGCATCCATTTCAACTCAAAAACCCAAATTTGAGAATAATATCCAGAAAAATTCGAAATGAGGGTCATGGCTAACCTTTGAATGCAATTATTTGTCATTGAGGCTCCAAATTAATGAAAAATGACCCTAGAGGCTCTTGGAAGATCAAAGGCCTTGTAAAGAAGAAAGGTTGAGGGGAAATGAAGGAAGAGAGTGTCCGTTTTAAGGGCTGTAGAAGATGAATTTGAAATTCACCAGGTGAGTTCGAAATAGACGTCGTGAATTCGAAATGGGCAAGGTAATTTTGAACTTATTAAATTGAGTTCGAAATGATAACTTATGAGTTCGAAATTTAAAGAATTTTTTAATTCGGCCACTGTGAAAGCTTGCCTTATATGTTTCCTCATTAAATTGAGTTCAAAATGGCCACTCTTGAGTTCGAAATTCAATGGAGTTTCAAATTTGGCCAATGTGAAAGCTCTTCTTATGTGTTTTCACCCTAAGTTTGATGATTTTTAATTCTAAAAGACCAAATACCTAACTTATTATCCAAAGCCTTTGATTTAACCAAGAGTATCACAGATTTAAAAATCGCATTGTGATGCATCAAAGTTGCAATGTTTAAAAATTGAATGATTCAACTTATTGAAAAATAAGATAATGCAAATCACAATTCTTTTGTTTCCTTTTTTTTTTTTTCACTCATCCAACAGGAAGTATTGCCTTTAGTTTGAATTAGAATCCCTTGTTATTTCTTTCTAATGTGCCTTTTGTTAGGGGTGGGATGGGGGGGTTGTTGAAAAAGGAGGAGAATATGCAGCCAAAATTCAGACTTCTGAATCCCTTGGGTTTTATTTGATAGAATCCTTAATTCACTCTTCCTCTTATTACAATTGACAAATCAGGCCCCCCAACTGATTCTACCATAGAGGCCAACGATAGACAATAACTCCCCCCGAACACAGCTCTACAACTCAAACTAATTCATTCAGTCCTTCAACTACCGAACCTGAAGGTAGGTACTGCACGATTTCAAATAAAAGCAAGAACCGGAAGATACTGCCAATATGGTGTGTACTATTCACTTTGCATTCTTACATTATCCCTTTATATCCATTGTTTTGTCATTTTCCTTTAATTGGCCTGGCTTGTCTTTTGGTGACATCGTATGGTTGTGGACAAGAGTCGCTTTACATGGAGATTTCTCCAAGGAACAGTTATGAAAATTCATCCACCTCTTGTTATTTTATTTTTCATGAAATTGTGACCAATAAATATCGTGTTAATGACATCATGAAAATCAAAGCACTTCCTCTAAAGTTGACCTCCCAACTTCCTCCATCTCCCATCACTATAGCACAGAATATCTGCAGTGCCTTACCTCAAGATTTTGTGGTTGGAAACAAAAGAACTTTTCACTATATAAGGTTCCTATCATTTGAAAAAGGATATTTGTCTTCATATATTCAGGGCCAATCCTTCCTGCACCCAAAATCCTAATAAGGGTTCATTGACTTCAAATAAGCCCTATAGCTACCAAAGCTTGTTAAAGTAAATAGTTTGGTAACTACCCACATGATATGATCAGTCTAGTTGTTCATATTAATGTTATTATAATGAAAAAGTATGCTGCAGAATCTTCAAACATGTAAGTCCTGAAAATTCTATGTCTCTTCTATATGTTTGTAAGATGAGCTTGTAAATCCACTCTTTGTTCTTGTCAGTTTTTGTAGACTAGAACCATTTTGCTTGACTGCAAAAGCAAGCATCTTTAGAAGAATGCTTAGAAACGCCTTATGCCATCAAAATTATTTGGGTTGGTGTTTTTTGTGAACCAATAAGGATTGTAGACACCTGCTGTATTCACATGATCACATCATAATATTATGGTGGCATCCATCTTGAGTATCTAAATTACACATATATTGGAGTTGCTACTAATTTTATTTATTTAAAAAAATAAAAATAAAAAAGAAAACCCTATGTATGGAAAAAGACAAGTATGTGAACTAGGAATAGGTTTAGGGGTCAAATTACTAATCAAGAAAGTACATGGATAAGTTATAACATCCCCTTAAACCTGTATAACTATTGTCTTTACTAAGCAAGTGAAAGTAATTATGACAATTAAATAATCGATCAAGGATACACAAGAAAAGAATAACACAAATATAAAATAAATCATGATGAAAATCATGTTACAAGAATGTACAAAATAAATGATAAGAGAATTTGCACAAGTTGATTTATTTAAACTAATTAGAAACATGGGTTTAATTATGTCTAAATTCAAAGAATTAAAAAAAATTTATTTACATAAAAAAGATTTTTCCAATTTGATGATATCAATTTATTTTATTCACAAAACAAATTTTTATTTTTATTTTATTTTTGAATAATGCATTAAAGTATTCTATTTATAAGGAAATGATTTTGATTTACTTTTCTTTGAAAAAAAATTTGATTTTCACAAATTTATATACAAAAGAGATTTCAATTCAATTTTCATATACAAGCGAATATTTTTATAATTTTTATTACATCCTAATTTTTACAATTTTATTTATAACAAAAAGTATAAAGGGTCAATTTTATGTGCAAGAGAATATTTTTACAAGTTGTTTAGAAAAGGATTTTTACAAATTTATCTGCATATAAAGTTATTCCAATTCAAATTTCACTTGAAAAATATATTATTTACAAACTATGTTGGAAGAAGAGAGAAAAAAAATTATACTTTTATAAATGTATTTACAAAAGAATAAGCATTTTGATAAGATTTTATTAAAATTTGATTTTTTTTTTAAATTTTTTTATTGAAAACAAGATTTTTACAATTTTATTTATATAAGTATTAAAATCCAATTTAATTTTATTTACAAGAAAATAATTTTTATTATTTTTATTAAAACATGATTTTTATAACTTGATTTACCTAAAAAAATAAATAAACAATAAAAAGTTTTCAATTTTATTATTTTAAAAAAAAATTACTGTTGGATTAAAAAAATGCATTCTAGATTTTAGTTTTTAAAAAATATATATTTTTTTTCACAATTTTATAATAAAAAAATTATTTACAACTTTATTTTTATTAAGAAAAAAAATGGCTTTCCAATTGTATTTATAACTTATGAAAAAGAACATTACATTTTTTTTACTTGAAATTTTTTTTATCCTTTTTATCTAAAAATTGATTTCACGGTTTTTTATTTTAAAAAAAATGATTCTACAGTTTTTATTTTAAAAGAAAACAACTTTGCAATTTTATTTATAAAATAAAATAAAAAAATCTTGTAGTTTTATTAAAAAAAAAAATCAGTTTGTTGGAGAAAAAAACCCATTTAGTAAAAAAAAAAAAAAAAAAAAAATTGTTTGCAATACAATTTATTTTAAAATAATAAAAAAAGGACTTTTTGCAATTTTATTTTTTTTAAAAAAAAAAACTGCATAATGTATTAATCTTCATTACTTCTATTGGGTTATATTACTGATTTAAAAGAAAAATATTAAATGTGGTTAAAAATTTTTGTTTCTATACCATTTAAGCAATATGCATCAAGTCAATAACATTCACTCCATTTTGCTTCCTGATTTGAGATTATAGATTCATTTTTGAAATGATGAAAGTTCACTGATTTATTTCTCTAATTCCTGAACTCAGCCTTACTTTTGCCAAAAGCTATGAGATACAAGATGAAATTTATTAATTTCTTTGTGGTATATAATTACCTTTTTTTGTGTTGGTTCCAAAGCTATGACATTCACTCCAATTTGTTTCATACTTTAAAATAAGCACTATAAGCAAAAACCATTCTGGTAACTTAGTTATCTTCTTACTTCTAATGCGTTACCATACCTATTAATGTCTTGTGTTTTTCCCATATACATATGTTCCAACCAAACAAGAAAAAATGAATAATGTCTAGGTATCATATCCCTGCGCTTGGATACATTCTGGTGAGAATTTACTGGCTCTTCATGAAGAACTTGATGTGGCCCTTCAAAGATTTCTTTGTGAACACGAACTGGCTAAGAGGTGTGTGCACACGTTTTAGACGTTGATCCTCCACCTATAGATTCTTGGCAACCAAACTTGGAGTCTCAAAATCCTCAAGTTTGATTGACCTGTGAACAAGGATGGCATATTAGTATGATTAATTTTGCAAGCTTTGGAACTCCAAGAGGGCATTGTGGCACATTCGATCCAAGGAATTGTCATGCCAATGTATTGTCAGTTGTTGAACAGCTAAGAAAGACCTTTTCTTGCTCATTCAATTTGAAACTAGCAACTTATACTCGTATCTTTCCTGCATTTGCA
Organism: Vitis rotundifolia; assembly: GCA_030254885.1. Lineage (NCBI taxonomy): Eukaryota > Viridiplantae > Streptophyta > Magnoliopsida > Vitales > Vitaceae > Vitis > Vitis rotundifolia. The sequence continues at coordinate 12,760,204 of CM058159.1, forward strand.
TTAAAATTATAGATCCTCGACTTTGTCTCTCATGAGTCAAGGGTTTTAAAGGCAGTATGGCCTTCCATACATCCAGTCATAACGTACCAATAAAGCATGCAATAGCCAATCAGGAGCATGATGAGTAGAGAAACTTACATGCTTGTATAATTTTGTTTGTCCTACAATTTTATCATTGTCTTCTTTTATTAGTATATCTTTCATTTCTAGTTTCTTGTTTCTTGTTTCTTGGGTATCAAGATTCAAATGGCTTAATTTCTTTATTTTCTTAAATTATTTTATGGGAGTAGAATTGGGTACATTCTTTTTTTTTTTTTTTAAATCTGTTCTTAGTATGATTTCCAAGGCCTACATTGTGCAAGAGGAATGTGCAATCAATAGCTAGGCTTAGAGACCCTTGCCCTAGACCGCTAAAAAGCTTGGCAATTGAAGCTTTTTGCAATTACTAACTTCTTATCCTTGCTTGCTCAAATGGAGGAAAGGAGTACTGTGGTTTTGTTTAGCATGTTGTATTAGTAAATAAGGTATTTTCTCATGCACTTCTACTTCTACCTTACCATTTTGTACATTTATTCAAACTTCAAATAAGCAATATACGCTTTTTTTTCTTTTTAAATCAAGCTATTTAATGGAAACCTCTTCGTGGACAAATTCAGCGAAGAGCCTTTCCATTCATCCACCCATGCTGGTTTTAAATTGATAACCATTCTGCATTTGATGTTCTAGATCTTCAAAATTTCATGCTCAATAGTATAATCAACTGGAGCAGCACATCTTCAATCAATACGGGTTCTTCATTTGCCTTCAGTCCCAGTGCCAGGGTAGAGGGGAAGACTTAAACAAAACAAAATACTAGGTGACTGCATACAAGGCTGAACTTTGGTGGAATGGTAATCCTGTCCTGACCTTTAGGGGCGCTGGTTTCTCACACAGCCAAGCTCTGGTTTCTCAAACAGCCAAGCTCTGGTTTCTCAAACTGTTCTACCCAACTGTTTTATAAAATTTTGTTCAAACTTTAGATAAGGTAAAGCTCATTTGTGGAGGTTGGAGAGTTATGATCTGTTTCCACATGAAAATTCAGTTTCAACCATCTTGAAGCTTTAGATTCCAGTAGTTTAAATGTTTGAACGGGAAGGCTGGTTTTTCTTCTTAAACGACAGGGCCACACAAGAAACTAAGCATTGACCATCTACACCAGCCCATCACACCTTGTATCAGATGGTAGATGCTCATTAAGAGTTTTAAAACCATGTCATCCCCCTGAGGCATAAGATCATTCATAACCATAACATAATGGAATGAGCTGTATCTTCCAAACATGCTTGCTACTTTCCATGAGTTGGTGAGCCTCTGCTGCTTCCATCAATTGAAAGTTTGTACGCCTATGATTGCTAGCCAAACATTCTTCTCCACCTCACTCACAATTTACAGCTTTGTTTTCCAGACTTCTGTTTTGCAAGCCAGCTGCTGCAGAAATAATTGCCATTTAGCACAAACTTATGCATTGTATTTACAAATTATTTAACACAATCTAATAACCAATGTTACTGACACATGGAGTTTTGTGCATAAATTTACTAATTTGGGTAGTAATAATAGGGCTGACAGAAGCAAGGTGCATGATCCAAAAACAATAAAGAAAGTATGATATAAAAGCAACTTGTCAAGATATCTATCAAAAAGTAAGGCAGACCCAATTAAAAGTTGTGTCGAGAGAACAAACATCTAAAAAATATTTTGGGATGATACAAGGAAAACAAATGTTGAAATTAGAAAACCATTGCTATTTCAGATGATAATATTAAATTTCTTGAGTGTTTCCAATTATGGCAAATGTAAAACATATTTTCCTCGAAATTTCCATATACCTAACCAGATTGAGAAACAGGATTTCCAAGAAGTAGAACAATCCAGAAATATATATATATATATATATATTATGGTAATATGGTTTTTCCTTGGCTTGCCAGAATCCACCTCAGTTTTGAACTTGGATGAGATTAATCAAATTGATTCAACTCCAAAACTACAGAAAAATCTTCTATAGAGAAAGTGATACCTTGCACCGTAAGATGCCTTGCAATTAAACTTGAAAGATTTACTTCTGCAACTGTTCCACCCTGAAAACCAATAATAAAAGCCTTTCATCAACATTTAAGCTATCGATGTTTCGCTAAAAGTAGGCCTCTCCAATATTATCCAGTATAACATCAACACCTGTCATTCAACATTTTTGGGGTTAGATCTTCACAATCAGAATCAAGTGGAAGATGATTATTTTTCTTTTCAAACATTCCAGACTAATGGATTTGGTGCGTTAAAAAATAAAAAGCAATTCCATCTTCAATTGAAATTATAGTTAAGATACAATAGAATATACCTTTCTCTCCTGTTTCCTCCTTCACCTATGCAACAAAGTCTTCAGTCTTGTAATTGATGCACACATCTACTCAAAGATCCTTACAAACAGCTAATTTTTCCTCGTTTTCGAGTGGAAAAAATGGTTAGAAACATGTGCAGACAAGGAATTGGTGCCATGAGATGAGGTAGAACAGTGATAGAAAGCCTGATGTAACAAATACCCTTGCTCCTTGGTATTTTCCTATTTGAATAGAAAAGGTAGCAATTCCAATTGAACCCCCACGAACCTGAAATATTAACAGTCCTAATTTCACAATTCAACCATGCATAAAAATTCCATCTGGAAAAAGGGGAAAAAAATATTTACCATTTGGATTGTGCATCAATTGCCCATTTGTTGATAGGATCAATCAAAAGTAACACTTTGTGGTACTCATCTTACTTCAACATAAAATTTCTTCTTTTAGGAGTAATTAATATCAACCATCCAACATAATTTTCCACAGAAGGGTTGAGAAATTACCATGACAAACCGTGCAATAAAAACTAACATGGCCTTGGATGCAATGAAATCATGGGACACAATGTATCTAAATAAGAATATGATGATGTAATGTTTTAATTAGAACCATGGCTCTTTTGCCTCCCTAATCCAATATTGATGCGCACACATTAAACACCAACAGAGTAAATTTGTGCACATTGGACATTTTTAAATCATTAGAATATGCACAACCCCATTAGGCTAAGTCATGTGCTGGTAAATATATCAGGCACCAGAAAATAAAAAAGACCGAAAATTCACCAGGAATGTTTCTCCTGCAGACAGCCGGCTCATCCTTAAAACAGTTGACCAAACAATACATGCAACCTCAGGAATACCAGTAGCATCCTTAAGAGAAACACCAATGGGACAGGAAGAACTTGCCCAACTAGAACAACCACTTTTTCAGCATACCCTCCACCAGAAAGAAGAGCGCACACCTGTATATCACAAACTGTCACACAGATTCACCATGTACCATGTGTATTATGAACTTGTACTCAGGAGGAAGCAAAATCACATAAAGGATAGCATTAAAATTGGTGTTTTCTCTCCTAATCGCTAACAGATAGTGATGGAGTGGATTTCAGTGTTGCCATGATTCACAAATATGACAAAGGAGATGGGCAATCGATCCATTACAATATAGAGCCTGTTTGTTTAGTAGAAGGGAAAATGGTTTTTGATAAAAGCTTTCATTTTAAAAAAAGAAGACCATGAACATGTCTATTTTTTAAATTGATAAAGTGTTTGCATTTTTTAAAACACACAAAACAATATTTTAACCATATTCTAGAAATAATTCATCTTCAGGAAATATTTTCGGAAACAAGTTCTGAAAATAGGCTACCAAACATGTTTTCTGCATCTATTTTCGTTTTGGAAAACAAAACACAGTTCTTATTTTTGCTACCAAACCGGCCCACAATATCTAGAAAAATTTTCAGTAAGCAAATTGGTAATGAACCCATAACCTTATACTGACCAATTTTCTTACAACCATAAATTTGAAAAACCAATAAGCTCAATAATTTAACCTCTATTGATACACAAAATTAATCATAAAATCACAAACTTATCATAAATTTCCCCAAAATTCTCAACAAAGACTCCTTAACACAAACACGAACAAAAAATTCCCATTTTCGCAATCAACTAACCTCCTTATTTACACGTTCCTAGTGTTTGATAGCAAAGAAAAATACAGGAACAGAAACGAAATCAAAATATTAGGCAATTGAAATACCTGATCACCAACCTTCTATCGAACGATAACCTTTCCAACAGCTTCGATGATTCTAGAACATTCGAGACCGGGGTAGGGACTACCGCCTTTGAGGGAGGGTGCAAGCCCTTCCTCTGAAGCGTATCTGCTCGGTTATTCGCAGCGGCGTCCACTCTAATTAGAACTTCATCATCTCCAATTTCAGGGTTTTCGACTTCTTGCACTTGGAGAACTTGGGGATCACCGGAAGTAGCGATCACTACGGCTTTCATGGCTATAGGCCTGACTATTGAAGCTACTTTTGGGATATGAATGAGAGGAAGATGAGGCAGTTAGGGTTTGGGTTCGAGGTGAAAATTAATTCTGAAGAATTATGAATCTTCCAATTCCGGAGGGTTTTCAGAAAGAGAAGGGGTTAGGGTCACAGGATTTAGGTTTCCGGCATAAGAGGAAGACAAGGCAGAGGTTAGGGATTTTCGGATAGCTATGTGAGAAGAAAACGGGGCAACAGTTAGGGTTTGGCTTCGAGGTGAAAATTAGTTTAGAGGATTAACTTTGATTTGGGTTCAGTGTCTCAAAATGTGAAGACCGGAGAAAGAGGATCGCACAATTTTGTTTTTTTCCTTTTTCAATTTTTTTTTAATTTATTTTTAGCCATGTCGGATGCTGGAGTGGTAGATTGGAGAGCATATTGGGTATAAAAAAACCCAATCAGCACATGAAAACCTATTTATTTATTTTAAGATTAGCATATTTACCTGGAATTTGGAAAAATTAGGTTATGAGATTCTTATTATTTTGAAATGGGCAGCCCATAACTAAAGTTAAATATTTTTAAATTTAATTATTTTTAAAAATATATTAAAAAAAAAAACTCATTAACATGTTTTTTTATATTTTTAATAATATGTTAAATATAATTCCAAAAAGAAAATAATTAAAATTAATTTTATTCAAACTAAAGTTTAAAGAATGATGTAATTATGTATCACTTAAAAAAATTATATTTTTTTAAAACTTTGATTTTTTTATTTTCAAAAAATATGTGTTTAAGAAAAAAATAACCTTCAAAATATCTATTTAGTGAAAATAATTAATATTCCAAACTTACCTTCAAACCTCCTCTCTCACCTCCAGCCAATTACCACCTTTTTTTTTTTCTTTTTTTTTTTATTTTTTTTTATTTTTTATTTACTTTGATAACACAAATGAATTCATTATTACTATTATTATTTTTTAAAGAAAATAGCTTTAACATGTGGCAATTATCATACCATATGATTTTTCTTTTATCTTTTTCCCCTCCTCTATAATATCCTTATCTTTTTTTTGCTTTTTTTTTTTTTAAAAAAATATGTTAGCTTGATGAAATCTTTTTAATTTACTTTTTTTTAATATCTTATTTTTTACATTTATTAATTTTAATTATTTATGGACAATTTTAAACATAAAATAATAATATATAATAAATAATTATTGATAATAAATTTAATATAAAAATAAATATGTGATGTAAAAATTTAGATATTGAGGACATAAAATGATAATATATTCAATTTTTTTATATATTGGTTTCCCAATGAATTAAAGAAATTCATTTTTTTTTTAATATTTAATGTTTTATTATTAAAAATATAAATTAAAATAAGAAACTCATGATGTTTTAATCTCCCTTAATTGCATAAAATAGTTCAAAATATGATGCAAATAAAAATAAGTAAATTCATATAAATTAAAATGAATAATTTGCACCCTAATTAGATGATTTATTTCCCATCACAGTTTTAGAAATATGTCACATGTTATTATATTTGTCATCCCTCCCTTTTTAGAAACAAATAATTATGTAATATATTTATCAATTATTACGATCAAAGAAAAAGCTTTAGTAACCTACAAAAGAAAAGATAACATAACATTACTTTGTGATTGATATTTCAATCATTGCTATAATAAATAAATAAACGCTTCTAACAAATTGAAAGATTATTTTTGAATTCCCATACTATGCCAAACAATTCTAAGATGATAATTTAATACTCCCTTGAATTGTTTTTCCAATTATTTATTATTTTCTTTCTTTTTTATTTTTTAAAATCTGACTATGAAATTATTTTAATACTAAAAGTTTCTAAAAATTTGAATTTGTTTTTATAAGAGTAACATAATATGGTTAAATCTTGAATTAAACAATACATAAAAAACAACGAAACTTGAAAATAAAAGCAAAGGATGTCGAAATTTGAGCAAAGTATGTAAGTTTCAACTCATAGCAATTATACATCCCATTTCTTTCTATCCCATGGAAACAAATAGTAGTTAATTATGCAAACATCATCCAACTAAAAGTATCTAATTATACAAATATGCTGATAACTTGGAAAGACTATCAAAAGCAAAATAATAGCAGGAATATATACATTCCTCAATAAAATTGAACCATCTACGACGCCAATAAGGATTGATGTAAAGGATGGTAGCAATTCCTAACAAGATCATGATATATGAAGTAGTAAAACTTGCAAAGAAAACAACATGATTGATATCATACCATTTTGCCTCACTTTCAAAAGACTGTGATGGTGCGCATGGTGACTCAATACTTGTGTTACATTTTCTCTTTAATGGTGCCCCACAAAGAAAAGAATTACCTTCATAGCTGCTTTCATCAAATGTCCCAAATTGTGCTTTGGCATCTGGAACTCTACTAGAGATGTTGTAAGCCACACTAAACACCTCTAAAAAATTGAGTTCAACTAGCTCCAGAGGAATTTCTCCACCCAGTTTATTATAAGAAAGGTCTAAGCTCTCTATTTGAGAAAGATTGGAGAAACTCTTTGGAATGGAGCCATTCAATTGATTGTGAGACAAGTTCAATGCACGAATCTGACTTAGCATTCCAAGTTCATGAGGTATTTCACCTGTCAAGTTGTTACATGATAAGTCCAATCCAAACATGAAATCAAGGATGCCGCCTTTGTAGGAGTCACGCCTGTTCTTGGTGACAAACTCAACTTTATCTTTTTCATTATATATTGGAATTAAGGGCCCCCAATATTTCACCAAGTAACCTGCATATACAAGATGAGAATTCCGGTAAGACCCAAATGCAAAAGGACTTTCCAAACACGTTGTCCTCTTTTTTCATCTCCCTAAATCGGATATCGCCAAAGCATCTGGGGATTGGCCCTGAAAAAGAGTTGTTTGAAAGATCCATCAAGCTTATTTCAGTCAAATGACAAAGATGATTTGGAATAAAACCACTTAAAAGGTTTCCTCCCAGCAAAAGAATCCTTAGCTCCAAAAGTGCAGAGATTGAATTGGCAATACTTCCAAATAACCTGTTTTCTCTAATATCCAAAGTAAATAGATTTGAGGAATTGAGAAAATTTCTGGGTATTAATCCTGTAAACATGTTCCCTTGCAAATGTAGATGCTTTAAACTCTCCATGGCCTTCAAACAAGGAAGAGATCCTGAAAGAGCATTTTGAGAAACGTCAAGAAACTCCAACCTCTGCAATTGAGAAATCTCAGGTGGTAATTTGCCTTTAAAACTATTGTTGCCCAGCACCAGTGTAATCAAATAGGTCATGTTACCTATCTGGCTTGGAATTTCACCTGACATGTAGTTGTTGCTCACATCCAACACCCACAACCTAGAGCTTCTGGAGATTACATTTGATAGAGTTCCCGTGAACTGATTATTGTCTAAATACAAAAAATCCAACCAAGTCAAGTTAAAGTCCCCTGAAAATATTTCACCATGAAATTTATTATTTGATAATTTCAGAATCCCTAAATCTTTTGTTGCAAGCAACTGCTTTGGTACTTCTCCTGAGAAATTATTGGCAGACAAATCCAACGCCCCTAAGGAACCCATTTCAGCTATTGAGGATGGGAGAATACCTTCAAAACCATTGTTGGATAAATTTAGATATTTCATATTTGGAATCATATGGCCTACATTTTCTTGAAGTTGTCCATCTAACTGATTGTGTGAGATATCCAATGAACTGATGCAGGTATTAGGTCCCAGGGGAAGTAGTTGACCCATTAAAGAGTTATTCCTCAAGACTAGAACTTCCAGTCTCATATTGTTTTCAAGCAGCCAATTGGGGAAACCTCCTGTCAAGTTATTATGTGAGAGATCAACCCCCACTAACCTGAATTGGTATTGAAGAAAACCAGGAAGGTCACCGGTAAGCTTACAGCTGGATAGCGTGAGGCCCTTTAACTGAAACAGGGGAACCCAATGTTGGTTTTTGAAACCAGATAAATAAAAGAAAAAACGGAAGCCAGAAAAAATTTCTCAATTTTTTTTTTTTTTTTTTTTTTTTGTTCAATGATCAATACTTGTATTAATTTAATGAAATAACAAATATAGGTAATTTAGAATTGCACCTTGCGATTAGGCTGATAAATTTGAACTCCACCAAAAGGATCTTAGAATTCCAAATCCTCTAAAGCACCATGGATCTTTCTCTAACGTTTCTCTAAATAATGATGAACTCAAAACGAGTGGGCGTCATTTTTTTTTATATCTTTTTGGGTTTTTATATCACACAACTTAATATATTGAAAACCTATATTCTCATCCCATCATCCGAAAAACATTAAAAAAAAACTTTTTAATACCATGAAGAAAAAAATAACTGACATATTTTGAATTTTGAAAAACATGGGAGAGAATATCTCTCCCCATGATCCCCACTTAAAAAGTGTTTCTTAGGGAATACAAGTAAGTGTGGTCTTCACCACATTGTATCAAAAAATATTTTAAATAATCAAATTATAAAATAAATAAATCAAATCAAGATTGTGTGAAATTAATTTAGAATTTAAAATTCCAAACTAAAAAATCAACCCAACATAAAAAAAATGTTCATATAATTTTAATAGAGCCGTTGAGAGGAACTATGGACATTATAATTTTAAGCTCCAATAATTTTGACAATTAATTAACAACTTAATTAAAAAATCAAAATTATTAATTCCAAAATTACTCCACTAAAAATTTGGAATTGCACTCTTAAAATTATAAAATTAAATATATTCAAAGGATTTGAATTGCCCATTGATATAGTCACTACATATGAGTCAATCCTCCATAAACGGTTCATAATTAAAGCTAGGTTTTTCCGTTAACCTCTTTAATTATATCTTTCTCCTTAAGTGCCATTGGTTCTCTAATGAATAATATATTTATGGTCTAATCATAAATTGAGTGCTCTTATCATTCAAGGCCCGAACCAATACTTATGGGATGACTTCTTAACGAAGGAATGGATTTCATCTTGTATATTAATATTCCCGGCTATTTATTTTATTATACTTCCAATACACCAAGAATTTGACACTATGTATTTGTGTCATTACCTGGTATGTCAAAAAATACAATACAATAAATAGGAGTCTATTAATCACTCAGAATTAAGATCAATGCATATATGACCATCATTGATTGATATTGAATGCTCTATATTATAACGGAATTTATCAAAGATTCATAATTAATCGTGTTCCAGTCCTATATAATCAAATTATATAAAGCGCTTTCATTCCAATAATCTCATTATTAACAATCCGGATAAGATCATTTCATTCAGAATGTAATGAACCACGCTAGTAATTTTAAATTAAAGATCCCACCTTTAATTTTTAATTACGAACATATTAAATTATTTTACTTTAAATATTATCCTCCTGTATATAACACTTATATACAATATTTAAAGTTACAATTAAATAATCTAGGGTTTTCGACATTTATAAAGCATCTATAACATGCATGCAACAATAATATTGAAATAATTCCTTAAAAAAAATATTAATAATCAGCAAAATAAAAAAAATCTCATTTGTTTATGGGCATATATTCCAACACCCAACCAACTGGATATTCAGTTTCTACCTCAAATTTGTTGTTATCGCTTCCAAGTATGACCACTTGAAGCTTGGAGTGATTAGCAAAAGAGCTGAAAGAGAATGAACCCTCAAACTGATTGTAACTGAGATTGATGTACTCCAGGGATGTGAGATTAGGTAACAAGGGGGAAGAAAGATTTCCAGAGAATAGGTTGGAAGAGAGATCCAATAACCTCAGAGATGTGAAATTATTCAAACACGGAGGAAGGATCCCTTGGAATAAGTTGTAAGAAAGATCTAACTCTTGAAGCTTATTCAATTGGCAGAAACCTACAAAAGAGAATAAGACATGTAACTAATCATCTCCTTGACATGTCTTTGACTCCAAACTTACAGCCAGCTATTACTCACCATTAATAAGGTCTTCATGAATTAATAGCTCTAGATGAATTAAAATAATGTTTTTCATTAAATATTAAAAATTACAAGACATCAATTAATTACCATAAAAAACAACATATTAAAAAAATGGTTGAATATGATCTTCTTAGACATCAACAGTGATGGTAATATTTATGATCTTCTTAAATAATAATCTATAAATCTAAAAATTATTCTTCCTTGAAAAAGTTTATTCCAAGTTGTTGATTTTTTCAAATCTATAAAAAGAAATATGAATATAAATGATGTTAGGAGATTTTTTAAATGATTTAGTATTGTAATCTAGAGATAAAAATGTTTTTTTTTCCTTTCCTTGAATTTTCATTGAAAGAATTTTTTATTCAAATTTTGTATCAAATGAAGCAATTTGATTATACTTACTTTCAAAAATTCAATTTCTTTAATTTTTTGTTATCCATGATTCATTGTTTCTCCTTAAATTTATCTAACTCCTAATTAAAAATTAATTTTCTTTTAAAGTATGATTCATGCCTAAAAAGGAGCAAGAAAAAAAAAAGAAAATAATTTTCCTATATTTAGATAAAATACTAAAAGGTAATAAAACATTCTAAAAAAATAAATAAATACTAAAAATTTTCTTCCCCATTTATCTTAGGTTGTGTTTACTATCAAGAAAGTTTGAGGGAAAAGAAATAGAGTAGGGGAAAAAAAAGAGAAAGAATGAAAGAAAAAAAAAATCAAAAAAAGAATTATAAAATCATTTTCTTGTTTGGTTGTCCATGGCAAAATTAAAGGAAACAAAATTAAATTTTTGAAAAATACACTTTTTTAAAACTTTCTTTTATCTTTTCCTCCCTTAGCATTTTTTTTATCTTAGGTTGTGTTTAATTCCCTCATTTTGTTTTCCTTACTTTTTTCATAGTTACTTGCAATTAGTTGTTACTCACTAGGTAATTTTGAATGTTGTGAAGATTCATTAGGAACAAACACATGCTTATATAATTTAAAAGGCAAGTTATTTATTTCTAGCTTACATTAACTATGAAAACTCATTTTTACAATATTTATCTTCCCTAATCTATATAAAACAAACAAATCATAACATATGTACCTTGATTTTGTAAAGAATCATTGAGGTTATTTCCGGCCAGGGATAAAGACTTGAGATGAGACATCAATTTTATAGATGATGGAATAATCCCTCTTAAGGAATTAGAACTCAAATCTAGTATCTCCAAATTGCTTAAGCTTGCAAAATCTATCAAAAGAAAATTAAAATAACTAGTGTAAGAAAAGACATTGTTCTTAAATACAAATAAAATAAAACGTTTGTTACTTTAAAAAAAATTACCAATACCTATCATTTCATTTTTTTTTATACTAAATTAAAGAAATGCATTGTTTTTAAAAACTAGAATACTTGTCTACTTTTCTATAAAAATATCTAAATTCTCAACAAATATTCTTATCGTTATCATATTCAATGGTGACTATAATATTTATAATCTTTCTAAATAGTAAACTTTTACTCCAAATTGCTGAGTTTTTCAAATCCAGAAAAAGAAATATGAACATAAATGATGTTAGGAGATTTTTTAAGTGATTTATTTTTATAATAATTATTATTCACTTTAAAAATTTATTTTACTTTTATATTATTCCACTTTCTTCTCAAATTTTTGTCACTCTTACAAATTGACGTTCTTTTAATTTTCTAGAATCTCCTTACAATTTTTTTTTTTCTTTCCAAAATTTTATGACTTCCAAATTATTCTTCTTTCAACTTTTATGATCCCCCATCTTTCTCTACATCTAGAAATAAATGCTTCAAACTACTTATTATTTATTAAAATATGCTTTTCTTTTAATTTTAAAACTTTTTATAATGTTTTTGTATAATTAAAACTTAAATTCTATATTTAATTGCCATTATCGTCTTTTTTAACTAGGTGCATCATATGATATATTTTTAAATACATTTAAGAAGTGACTAAAATGAGTCAATATAAGTAAATAGTATCTTGAGGTCAATTGAGAGGTAATTTATTATTTTATATTGTGGATCTTCATTAATACTTATTTTTAAGAACAATTAAAAAAATCAAATAAAAGCATTTGCAAAAATGTTACCTATCATTGGATAAATCTAAGAGTTTTCATCTATCTAAAGGATGAAAGCAAATTAAATTGCTAGCCTTTAAAACTTCTTAGCAAGAAATGAAGGCTAAGTTTAGAGGGAATCATATATGAGTTGTATGCAATAGAGATTTAAAGGTAGATCCAAATATGGATGAAATGAAGAGGAGGATTGTATAATCCAATAGAACTACTAGATTATTTTCTTGATTTACTAACTTATCAATACAACATCGCTTAGCAAGCAAATCATTTATAACTAAACTATTGCATAATTCAATGGATTTAAATTCAATCACTTAATAAAATCAAACACTTAATGCCTAAACTATTCCTAAGAAGTTTCCAAGAAAAAGAGAAAGAGGATACCTTCTCCATAAATTGGTTTAAATTATTGGATGACTATTAACATTAGAAAAGGAACAAGAAAAGCCAAAAAACCTTAGTTGCAATGCTTATTTCCTCTAATATATATAAAACAAATAAAGACATACTTTAATTTTCTTTTAAAGGATGCTTGCTTCTTGAAAAGCAACAAGGAAAAGAAAAAAATAAAGAAAAATAGTTTTCTTATACTTGGATAAAATACAAAAAAGTAAGAAAAATACTAAATAAATAAATGCTAAAAGATTTTCTTCCCTATTTATCTTAGGCTATGTTTACTGCCTAGAAAGTTTGAGGGAAATGAAATAGAGTAGGAAAAAAAAAAAAGAATGAAAGAAAAAAGTCAAAAAAGAATTACAAAATCATTTTCTTGTTTGGTTGTCCATACCAACTTTAAGGGAAAGAAATTTCAATTTTTGAAAAATATACTTTCTTTAAACTTTCTTCACCTTTTCCTTCCTTAGCATTTTTTATGGGGATGAAAAATTTTGCCACTTTCCTTGCTTTTACCTCATTTTTTTCCTTACTTTTTTCATGGTTACTTACAATTAGTTGTTAGTTGTTGTTAATGAGGTCTTTATGAATGATAAACTTTAGTAACTTTGAATGTTGTAAAGATTCATCAAGAACAAAACATGCTTACATAATTGAAAACGCAAGTTTTTTAGTTTTAGCTTACATTAACTATGACAATTTTTTTTTTTTTTTTTTACAATGTTTATCCTCACTAATCTCTATGAAACAAAGAAATCATAACATATGTACCTTGATATTGTAAAGAACCATTGAGTCTATTTCCAACCAAGGATAAAGACTTGAGAGAAGACTTCAATCTTATAGATGATGAAACAATTCCATTGAAGGAATTATAACTCAAATCCAATATCTCCAAATTGCTTAAGCTTGCAAAATCTATCAAAAGAAAGATGTAAAAACATTGTATAAGAAAAGACATTGTTCTTAAATACAAATAAAATAAAATGTTTGCTACCTTTAAAAATGATCAAAATCTATCATTTTACATTTTTTCATACTAAACTAAGGAAATGCATTGTTTTTATAAACTAGAGCACTTTGTCTACTTTTCTATAAAAGTATCTAAATTCCCAACAAATATTTTTACCATTATCATATTCTATAATGATCGTAATATTTATGACCTTCTTAAATAATAAAATTTTACTCCAAAAATTGTTTTTTCTTGAATAAGTTTTCACCAAATTGTTGAGTTTTTCAAATCCATAAAAAGAAAGATGAATATATGTGATGTTAGGAGATTTTTTAAGTAATTTATAGTCATAATCTATAGATAAAGATGTTTTTTCCTTTCCTTTAATTCTCATTGAAAGAATATTTTATTCAAATTTTGTATTAAATCAAGCAATTCGATTAGACTTACTCTCAAAAATTAAATTTTATTTTATTTTTTTCCTTAAATCTTTGTCACTCCTAATTAAAAATTAATTTTCTTTTAAAGTATGTTTGGTTTCTAAAAAGCACAAAGGAAAATAAAAGTAAAGAAAATAATTTTCTTATATTTGGATAAAATACAAAAAGATAAGAAAAAAAATACTTCAAAAAAAAAAAAAAAAAAAAAAAACTAAAAGATTCTCTTCCCTATTTTTCTTAGGCTACGCTTTCTAGCTAGAAAGTTTGAGGAAAATGAAATAAAGTAAGGGGAAAAAAAGAGAATGAAAGAAAAAATTTAGCAAAAAAAATATAAAATCATTCTCTTGTTTGGTGGTGGTCGTAGCAAACTTGAGAGAAAGAAAATTAAATGTTTTAAAAATACACTTTCTTTAAATTTTCTTTACCACATGAATTCATATCTCCAAATTGGTTAAAGTTGTAAAATTTATCAAAAGAAAACCAAAACAACTAATGGAAGAGAAGACATTGTTCTTAAAAAAATTAGAATGATTTAAGTAAAACACCGTAAATTGGTAAACCTTAATTCAACATCTATCATTTTTTGCTTGCTTCACACCAAAATGAAAAAAAAAAAAAAAATTAATTCTTATAAATAGGAACATTTATCTACTTTTCTTTGAAGTATCGATATTACTAATAGCTATTTTTTTTTTACCTATATTAATATATTTGACAATGACCCTAATATTTATGACATCTCATATTATTATCTTTTACTCTAAAAATTGTTCTTACTTGAATCACTTTTTTATTTAATTTTTGCACATATTACTATAATAATCCTTTATAATAACTAGTCCCTTTAAAATTTATTTTTACCTATGTACTATTCCACTTTCTTCTCAAATTTTGGTTGCTGTTAAAAATTAATTTTTTTAAAAAAATTTCCTAGAATCTCCATACAATTTTTTTTTCTTTCCAAAATTTTATGACTTCCAAATTATTCTTCTTTCAACTTTTATGATCCCTCATCTTTCTCTACTTCTAGAAATAAATGCTTCAAACTACATATTACTTATTAAAATATGCTTTTCTTTTAATTTAAAATTTTTTTTATATATTTTTTGCATAATTAAAACTTAAATTCTATATTTAATTGCAATTATAGTATTTTTTTTTTTTTAACTAGGTGCATCATATGGTATATTTTTAAATGTATATGGAGATTAAATACATTTGATTAGGTGCATCATATGACTTTTTTAAATACATTTGAGAAATGACTAAGATGAGTCACCAAAAATAAATAGTATCTTGAGGTTAATTGAGATGTAATTTATTGTTTTATATTGTGAATATTCATTAACACTTATTTTTAAGAAAAAATTTTAAAAAATAAAACATAAGCCTTTTCAAAAATGCTACGTAACATTAGACAATTCGAAGAGTTTTCATCCAACTGGGGATGAAAGATAGTAAAATTAACAACCCTTAAAACCACTTAGCAAGAAAAGTAGGCTAAGTTTGGAGGGAATATATGGGTTGTATATATGCAATAGAGATTTGAAGGTAAATCCAAATGTGAGTGAAATAAAGGGAAAGATTGTATAATCCAATTGAATTGCTGGATTATTTTTTTTATTTACAAACCTATCAATCTAACATTACTTAGTAGTCATATGATTTACAATTAAATTGTTGCATAATTCAATGGATTGAAATTCAATCACTCAATAAAATCAAACACTCAATGCCTAAACTATTTCTAAGAAGTTTTCAAAAAAAAAAAGATCATATGATTATTTTTTTTAAATGTAAAAAGAACATATTTAGAATGTAGTTGAATTTGGATGAGGACCTCCATTAATATTTGATGGAAATAGTAAATTCACTATTGAACTAAAGGCAAAACATGAATAGGATAAATTCGATAACAAAGGCCATGAGGAAAAGCAAGGGCCTTCTATAGCATCTTTAATGATGCTAGTTCTTGTTGTAGTATGTGGCTCATATTGTTGTGGGCGAACGATAGGTTAGGGGGGTGAGGGGGGCAATGACCCCGTGGTATGGTTCAAGGGTATTTTTGGAATTTCATTCCTAAGGGTTAGTATAAATACCCTTTTATGTAAACCTAATTAGCCGAACCACGTTAAATCTGCGTGTTCTTCTTTCTCGTTTTCTTATTTTCATCAATAAATCATTGCACGGATTCCAACAAATTGGTATCAAAGGGAGGTTGGGATCGATGTTTAGGATTTCTTCTGTGAAGTTCGACGTGGTCAAGTTTGATGGTTTAGGAATTTCGGCCTATGGCAGAGGAGGGTTAAAGATCTATTAGTGCAACAAGGTATGGTGAAGGTGTTATACGGAAAGCAACCAGAAGGAATGAACGACATGGATTGGAAGGATTTGGAAGCGGAGGCTGTAGCAACGATCAGGCTTTGTTTGGCTGATGACTTGATGTACCATGTCATGGATGAGGAATCACCGATGACAATCTGGTTGAAATTGGAAAGTTGGTATATGTCTAAGTCATTGACGAACAAGTTGTATCTTAAGCAGAAACTGTATGGTCTTAAGATGGCAGAGGGTTCAGATCTAAGCCAACATATCAACGTGTTCAATCAGATCATTAGTGATTTGAAGCGAATTGATGTGAAGTTCAAAGACGAAGACAAGGCGTTGATGTTACTAAATTCCCTTCATGCTTCTTCTATGTATGAAAATCTAGTTACAACTCTGATGTGGGGGAAAGAAACTCTTGATTTGGAGGAGATCACAAGCGTTCTTTTAGGATTTAATCAGAGGAAGAAAGCCAATGATGAGAGTTCTTAGGGTGAAGGGCTTGTGGCAAAGAGTAATCAGGAACGTGGGAGAAACAAGTTTCGGAGTGAATCGAGTAACAATAAATCTTGATCTAAATCTAGGAAGAGAAAGGACATACAATGTTACAAGTGCGGAAAAAAGGGGCACATGAAACGAGATTGTTTAGAGAAAAAGAAAGGGGGCTTAGTATCAGAAAATAAATAGGGTTCATCAAAGTTTGCGAATGTAGTGGTAGAAAAAGACTCAGAGAGTGGTGATGGTGATATGCTATTGGTTTCATCCAGTTCAGATCATCTTATAGATTCTTGGATCCTGGACTCAGCATGCTCTTATCATATGACACCCAATAGAGATTGGTTTAACACATACAAGTCGGTAAATTCTAGTTCTGTTCTGATGGACAATGACACTTCATGTAAAGTTGCTGGAATAGGGAATATCATAATTAAAATGTTTGATGGTGTGGTTAGATTATTGTGTGATGTTAGACATGTACTTGATTTAAGGAAGAATCTGATTTCTTTGGGGACTTTAGACTATAACGGGTTTAGTTACAAGTCTACAAGTGGAGTAATGAAGGTGAGCAAAGGTGTTATGACAGTGATGAAAGGGCAAAAACTAGCAGGAAATATTTATAAACTATTGGGTACCACTATTGTAGGTGGAGTTGCAACCACAGAGTCTGAGTCAAACAATACAGTTTTGTGGCATATGCGGTTAGGGCATATGGGTGAGGGTGGGATGATGGAGCTTCGTAAGAGAAATCCGTTTAAGGGTATCAAAACATGTAAACTTGATTTCTGCAAGTATTATGTTTTTGGAAAACAGAATAAAGTGCAGTTCAAGACAGCCACACACAAGACAGAGGGGGGTTCTTGATTATGTTCATACAAACGTTTGGGGACTAGGAAGGGTA
Source organism: Vitis rotundifolia (assembly GCA_030254885.1). Lineage (NCBI taxonomy): Eukaryota > Viridiplantae > Streptophyta > Magnoliopsida > Vitales > Vitaceae > Vitis > Vitis rotundifolia. The sequence goes on from CM058159.1 coordinate 12,778,234, forward strand.
GCATCTTTAGGAGAAAGTATGTATTTTGTGAGTTTTATTTACGATTACTCATGAAAGGTTTAGACGTACTTCATGCGGCACAAGTCAAAAACCTTTGCCAAGTTTAAGTTATGAAAAGCTGAAGTAGAAAACCAGTCAAGGAGAAAGATAAAATGCCTCAGGTCAGATAATGGTACTGAGTATACAAATTCAAAGTTCACGGAATTGTGTGAGCAGCATGGGATTAAAAGACACTTCACAGTACACAAGACACCATAGCAGAATGGTATAACAGAAATGATGAACAAAACAATAGTTGAAAGAGCTCGGTGTCTCAGATTGAATGTAGGCCTTGAAAAGAAATTTTAGGCAGAAGCAGTGAACATGGCATATTAATTTATCAACAGGTCACCCAGAGCAGCATTAGATGGGAAAGTAGCAGAAGAGATATGGACAGGCAGTTTGGTAGATTACTCTGGTTTAAGAGTATTTGGGTGCCTAGCCTATGTGCACATTCCTAATGAGGAGAGATCAAAGCTTGACGTGAAGTCTAGACAGTGTATTTTTATGGGGTATCAGAAAGGGGTGAAAGGCTTCAAGCTCTGGGATCCAAAGGCAAATAAGGTGGTGATCAGTAGGGATGTGGTTTTTGATGAGAAACCCATGTTATAGTGTACTCAGAAATGAGAGAAACATGAACTAGAAAGTTGCAGCAGTAATGAACAGCTGATACAAGTGGAATTAGAGACCCATGATATAGAGGATCATGCTCGAAATGCAGGGAAGTCTAGTTCAGAAGATTAGTAGCATCACAGTATAGCCATAGACAGACCCAGACACACTATTAAGCCACCTATCAGGTATGGTTTTGAAGATTTGGTTTCTTATGCATTGATTACTAGTAGTGGGGATCCTACTACTTTTCAAGAGGCAATACACAGCCAAGAGAAAAGTAGATGGATGGGTGCTATGGTGGAGGAGATTCAGTCTTTGCATAAGAACCAGATATTGGATTTGGTGGAGCTTTCAGAGGGCCGAGGAAGAGAGCAATAGGATGCAAATGAGTGTACAAGAAGAAAGAAGTAGTTTTAGAAAAAGATGGTGAAAAGTTCAAAGCTCATTTAGTAGCAAAAGGTTACTCACAGAGGAAAGGGGTTGACTATGATGAGGTCTTCTCCCCCGTGGTTAGACACACTTCCATCAGGACAGTGTTGGATTTGGTAGCACATTTTGACATGCAGTTGGAGCAAATGGATGTAAAGATAGCTTTTCTTCATGGTGATTTGGAGGAGTTGATCTATATGGTACAACCAAAAAGGTTTATTCAACCTAGACAAGAACACTTGGTCTGTAAATTGAGGAAATCACTTTATGGGTTGAAGCCGTCCCTAAGGCAGTGGTACAAGCGTTTTGAATCCTACATGATCAGGATTGGCTATAAGAGATGTGAGTATGATTGCTGTGTTTATGTAAAGAGCCTAGATGATGATTCATCATTTATTTTTCTATTACTCTATGTGGATGACATGTTAATTGCTGTAAAGAGTATGGTTGAGGTCAATAAGTTGAAGTCCTTGTTGAGTAAGGAGTTTGACATGAAGGACTTAGGTGTAGCCAAGAAGATTCTTGGAATGGAGATTCACAGGGATAAAGCTTCAAAGAGATTATGGTTATCACAGTATAGCTATGTCAAGAGAGTATTGGAGAGGTTCAACATGGATAATGCAAAACCAGTAAGTACACCTTTGGAAAATCATTTTAAGTTGTCTACTAATCAATGTCAAAAGACAAATGATGAAGTGAAAGACATGTCAAAGGTTCCATATGCAAGTGCAGTGGGATGCTTGATGTATGCTACGGTTTGTACAAGACTAGATTTGGCGCATGTTGTTAGTGTGGTGAGTAAGTTTCTATTAAATTCGGGAAGAATCCATAGGGATGCAGTCAAGTGGATTTTTATATACTTAAGGGGTACTATAGACTATGGCATCATGTTCAGCAAACAATAGAGTGATCCTTCAGTTAGAGGATATGTTGATGCAGACTATACAAGAGACTTGTATGACAAGAGGTCTACCACAGGTTATGTATTCACCCTTGGTGGGGGACCTATTTGTTGGAAGTCTATGATACAGTCTTTAGTTGCACTATTTACTACTGAGTTAGAATATATGACAATAGCTGGGGTTGCAAAGGAATTATTATGGCTTACAGGTTTGGTTAAGGAGTTGGGTATTCAGCAAGGTGGAATTCAATTATATTGTGACAGTTAGAGTGTTATTTATTTGGCAAAGAACCAGGTGTATCATGCAAGGACCAAACACATAGATGTGAGGTTTCACAAGATCAGGGAATTGGTTTCTTCTGGTGAACTGTTACTTGAGAAGGTTCATACCTCTGAGAATGTAGCAGCCATGTTGACAAAGCTTGTTACCACAAAAAAGTTCAAGCATTGCTTGAACTAGACTAATGTCTCCAGTTGCTAGATGAGAGATACCCCAACCTATTGTCCCAAGTAGAGTTATAAGCTATGTTTCTTGTCTCCTAAGGGGGGGAGTGAATATTCACCAAGGTGGAGATTGTTGTAGTATGTGAACGATAGGTTGGGAAGGTACGAGGGGCAACGCCCCCGCGGTATGGTTTAAGAGTATTTTTGGAATTTCATTCCTAAGGGTTAGTATAAAATACCCTTTTATGTAACCCTAATTTGATACATAGTGAAAATCCTCTTTTCCTTATTCCTGTGGACATAGGCAATTAACCGAACCACGTTAAATCTGTGTGTTCTTCTTTCTCATTTTCTTATTTTCGCCATTAAATCGTTGCACGGATTCGAATAGTTTTGATGACTTTCATAGGATTACAACATGCAAAACATGTTGAAAAGGCCTGAGATATATTTTTTTTTGTTACTCATGAGAGCAATTTGCCTGTGAAGTTTGTTAAAAATATAAATGTTACATGTTAAGTTTGAGGGTATTACAATGTGTGGAAAAATGAAATATTTTCTAAATTCAATGATGAGTTGAGTAATATTTGCAACTCAAGCTTAATGTAGGGGAAAAGATTCTTGAATCTAAGCTAGTTAAAAAAAAATCCTTAGACCTCTCTCTTCCTTGTAGGTACCTAAGGAAACTACCATAGAGGAAAACAAAGACAAAGACATTGATTCAATTAGAGTTAATGAACTTATGGAATCCCTTCAAACTTACAAGATGCCCTTACCTAATTCCATGAAGCCTAAGGATGAAGCCCTAAAAGCTTCTATGAAAGAAAGTAATGAGTTTAAAGAACATAATGACCAATGTTTAACATATGTTGAGCTTTCATTTTTCTTTAAAAACTTTAAAAATGCCATGGAACCTCACAAAATATCTTTCACCAAATTAGACTCTAAAAGGCGAAAGAGATTTGAATTTAAAAAAAGGAAAAAAAGAAAAGAGTTCATCTAAGAAAAAGAAAATTGAGTGCTTTAATTGTGGGGGAATGGGACACATGGTTGTTGATTGTCCTTGCCTTAACAACATTAGGTATGAAGGCTATGTAGGTGACTTGAGTAATTCCATGTTTGATGATTGTAGGGCTAAGAACTCAAATGAAAGTAAAGATGTAAAAAATGATAATCTTATTGCTTTTGTTCACATGTAGCTGATTTTGATTATGAGCCATTGGGTTAATTGAATCCTAATGAAAAAAAAATGAGTTTTATTTTAATGATGTACATGGAGTCTATGATGCATTATTATAGGAAAGCTAAAAACAAAGGTTGAAAGCATAAAAGTGAATGAAAAGACATTAAAATTAATGAGCTCTGTGATTCTTTGAAAATTAAAAATGTCAACATATTAAATGAACATATTGTTAATAAGCTGAAGTTTATAGGGACTAAACATAACACTATCAATGATAAAGATAAAGATAAAGATTTAACTCTAAAAGTTGAAAAGTTTAGGAAAGACATGACCAATACTAATGAAATATTTAATCTTACGTCCAAGATCATTAAAGAAAAATTTAGTAAAGAAAAATTTGTATATGATAAACATGGCATAGAATATATTAGCAAGGTTGAGACTCCCACAAGTGGGAAAACAACCTTTGTAACAGTAAGGTCTTTCTTATTTGGAAGCATCCTCTAGCACCACCTTTTTTTGCACAGTGTGCAATAAGTTTGGACATGACCAAAGTAAATTATAGCAAATTATTCAATAGGTTCTAGTCATATGTTAAATGGCTAGTAAATGAGTCCAACTTCATTAGATTTCTTTTTTTACAAGGCCAATTGCATGAAGTAACCAAAACAATTGTTTCTATGACTTAGTACTTTCATTGCTATTAGATGACAAAGATACTAGTTTAATATTGAGCATTGTGGGTCTCACTGCATATTCCACCCATATTGGGTGATACTGTACACCTTGTCATTTTTCATATTATTTTAAGAAGTTGCAATGAGAAATTAAAGGTCATTACTAGAGGTATATTATTTGCATAGGTGAAAGGAATTTCCCCTAGGATTATAAATGGATAACTAATAATTAGTTCTAGAATGTTAATTAAATTATGATTTCAAAATATATAAAATGTTGGTCCTAATGTGAATTCCACATCACCTAAGGAGAAAAGTTTCTATGACTTTATATTTAGTATACTTCTCATAAATGTATAGCGATATTTTAAAGTAGGCCTCGACCCAAAGTGAATAACATCTATATAGGAGCAAGTGAGTCCTTACACTTAGGCCAACACTTTTACTTGACATGTGTTGACCATCATTGAATATAGAATGAATTTAATTGATTATGACCTAGCACTCATTTTGTAGTTGTGTACATTGCATAGTTATTTTGAGGACCTATTTCAAAATTTGTGCATTTGTGCATTTGTGGGATTATAATACTAGTCTATGAACATCTATTGATAAAAGAGTTTAATTATGCTAGTCACAATTAACTTTATGTAGTTTATGGTAATCGAAGTTCTTTTGATCACATTTAGGAAACCCTAACTTCAACAAATATTGACCATTAAATCCAAAAGTAGCTCAATCTCGTCAATCAATATAAGGTATAAGTTAAATTACGTTATTTATGACTTTTGTCTTTGATTAAATTGGGAAGACAAATATTCTTCTAGCTCAATGCTTAAACACTAAGCATGGGTTGATTTTTGCCATTTCATTTTCCTATGTAAAATGCTAAACAATATCAAGAAAATCCAAATAACCAAGTAATGATAATATATAAAATAATTTAATTAATTTATTATATGTCCTAAATATAATGATAATTCTAATTAGAATTTACCTTGGATTGATAGGGAGCCATTGAGTTTATTTAGGCTTAAATCCAGTGTCATCAAGCTTCCAAAAATAGATAATTTTGTAAGATGATTCAAGAAAGAAAATAAAATTGAAAAAAAAAATTATAGTAGAGTGGTTACAAAGGATATTAAAAGAATAAGTAATACCTTCGAAAGGAAAAAATCCCTCAATATTGCTGTTGCTTATAGCCAATGTTTTAAGGGATGTGAATCCACTCAATTGTTTTATATTGGTCTTGTTGAACTGATTATAACCAAGGTTTAAGATTTCTAGCTTTTTGAGCTTGGGCAAACTTTTAAAACCTACAAGAAGATCGAAGAAAGTAAGGATCATAATATTTCATATTTTTAAAAATAAAAAGCTTGCAGTTAATTATAACCTTGGTAGTTGCTAAATCCTTTAAAATATTTTTAATATATCTTGTTTAAACTCTCGAGAAAAAATATAATTACCATCAGTACAACTACTGTCTCAATGTTAAGTAGATATAATTATCACTAACACGTTTGATTACTTTTGTTTGTTTTTTCTCTAATTTAGTAGAAGACCTAAAAGAAATCCTTAACTTAATGCTATTACAATCCTATGACATCTACCTAGCTTATTCATTCTTTTTCCCAATTAATAAATATAAATTCATAGGTTCATCTAAGCCATAAATTTGATTGAATAGAGGATCCATGTTGTTTTACATCACTTTTGGGATCAAATGTTTCTCAATAAGAATGTATTTTATCACTTCTATCTTTTATTGCCTGAGATAGGAATTGAAATAGATATCTAATGCTAGCTATTCTAATGAACCAATTTTTTCTTTCACCTAGATAACAAAATCTAAACTCACAAGTTCTTGACTGTATAAAATACATGCTCTCTTGCATAAATTTTGGTATCTAAATTTGGTTATTGATAGTCATAAAAAAAAAAAAAAAAAAAAAAAAACTCTAGAGCAAGAGCAACTAATGATGAACAAAAAATAATACTCTCGAATCATGGAGGAACATAGGCTAGCTTGTTAATGGACAATAAGGTCTATATTCAAGAATGATAATAGTGACAAGGATGTGAATCAAGAACAAGTACACCAGGTTTTAAATTTACTTGAAAGGCATGAATAAAAGGCTAATTGAGTTAAAGAATTTATGCAATATACCATGCTTTGGACTGATTATAGACTTATTATAGAGGGATAAGTACTGCATAGTCTTATCATAAAAATAAAAATTTGTTCTAAACTTTCAAAGAAAGGTAGATCCCACTCTATATTTAGATGAGTCTAATACTATACTTAACTGTTTGGTTTTTCTTTATTCTTCCAACATGTGGTGATAGTAAATGAGTTTGGATTTCTGTCTATTCAACCTATTGAGTTCTGAGACTCAATCAACTTGTTAACTTAGAAAGGTTGTTTTTATTCTAGTATATATGCAAATTTATTTAAAAATGAGGGAATTGATCAATTTCTTCATTGAGCTAATTTGTTGCACCTAGCAAGCTTTCCAAAGTGCACAAGTTGTGATAACAAATGAAAAAATATAATTTCTAGTGATACTGATAACACCTCATATTTTTTTGTCTTATTGATATGCCAAATGGTGAGTGAATACAAAAAATTTGCATTTACCATCTTTTTTTATATTAGTAATACTATTTATCTACATGGATTTTCACCTTGACAATCCTTTGTTGTGTAGCAAACTAACATTTGAATTTGACAGCAAATTGAAAGACAAAAAGACCCACTTGTGACTATGCATATAAAGTTGAATTTAGTTTAAGTTCAACAATGGATTTGGATATATTTTTTATAATGTCATACACTATTGGTTGATTTTTATGTAATATATGAAGTTTTAAAACATCAAGGGCACTTTGAAAACAACATGATTTATGTGATTTGATAGTGGTGGTTGTTCATAGAGCTTTTGATAAATGAAGTTAGCTGTGCTACTAAAAAATTTTGGATTTTTTGATTTATTTATTTATTTATTTATTTATTTTGTAGGTGTAGTTGTAATTCTATTAATTAAAATTTCCAGCCATTTTAGGTGATTACTACTCAAAAGTGCTATTTTGTAAGCTTGCAATTAACTCTTTAAACACTTTTGAGTAGTAGTTATTGCCTTTTAACCCAATTAACATATTAAGGACCTTTGCAATCATTTCTAATCAAATTGTGTAAGTTTTGGTGCTTTTGTTAGTAATTTGATCACCAAAGCAATCCAAGATTGAGGAGAGTTCTTTGGAATCCATGGCAAAGCTTTTGGAAAGCTCAGAAACATGAAGAACCAAAGCCTTGAAGCTTTAAAGTCCTTTGCCATAAGCAAATCCGGAATGCAAGGAGGGGAAGCAAAGAGAAATCTAACATGAAGCATTCTTGATGACAGTCATTTAAGCCACTTTTGGAGCACTTCCTGAAGTCCAATTTATGCATTCTATATGCCATTTCGAAGCTCAGGAAGTCAACAATCCAATGCTTCAAACGGTGCGTGATTCGGAGTTGAAATGAAGGAGTTACAGCCATTGCAAGCAGATCACTCCAAGCTGAAGGCAGAATGTTGCACGGCTGTGAAATCAGCCTTTGGCTGCGAAAATGTTGTCCTTTTGCTGCGAAATTTCGCAGCCATTTTGCACAGTGCCACGGTGTCCTCCTGAAGCTACCCGATAGCTGCAACCGACATCTTGAGATCTTTTTGCTTTAGATATTTGATGTCTAAATTCCCAAACTCTCCTTGTAACCCACCTATTAGAGAATTCCTTGGCTAGGAAGGTTGGAAAAACTTCCCTATATATGTTCTCTTGCATCCGTTGTAAAAATCATGTAGATATATAAAATATACAGAGCCTTGCTATGTTTTTCCTTCTCTTTTTGTTTTCTCTTTCATTTTCTTTCTAGCCAAACATCCTTTGAGGATTTTTCCTTAGAGGATGAGAGGCTAGACTTTTTGTTTCTTGGGTGAAGGAAGTTAGGTAAGGTGCCGGCTGCATGAGGGTGAGTTTTTGTTGTTTCCATTTTTAATGAAGAGAAAGTGTGACCCGTTAATGGTTTTTATCTTTTTAGTTAACTTAAAACACCTTGCAATTCACCTGAGCCAACACTTGGTAAGGCAAGTGATCTCCGTCCGTGGAGATGCACTAGTTTACCTCTTGCGAGCTTTTGGGAGGTGACTTGAAGGTGGGATTTTCTTGAATTGCCAACACTTGGTAAGCTTTTGGACTCCAAGGAGACATCCATTAGTTATCTCTTGCGAGCTTGAGAAGGGAAGTTCAAGGTTAAAGATCCCCTTGAATGGCAAATGCTAGGTGAGAGGCATGAGCCATTGCAAGATGGATCAGTGAGAGGGATTTAGTGTTGAGACCATTAATGGTAAGCATCTGTACCACACCAGTTCGGGAAATAACTATATGTTAAATCCCCAATGCGAGGAAAAGAAACAAGTGACCGGAATCTCCTCTTTTGTAGATGGCACCTGATCCTAGTAACCTGAGATCCTAAGAAACACCTTTCTTCCTAGTTAATTTTAGTTACTTTTTGTTTGGTTAGCTTAAAACTATTCGTTTTCATGCAAACTTATGTTTTCTTTTAAAGCTAACCTTGAAATGAAAAAGCACCAATTCATCTTTGAAGTAATATCAATTGTGAAGTGAAAACCCATCTCTGTGGACGATCCTAGAGCCACTATGCTATGCTAGCTATGCTACCCTAGTATATGGTGAAATAGGTTTATAAATTTTGTTGATAACTCCCGTCTGAGGATTGAATCAAAGGTACATCAGTTGATTGATTTGAATCAAGTAGAACACCAATTGAGGACGAATCATTAGGTTTGAGGACTTAAATACTTATTTTCTTTATTATTATTTTTTTACTTGAATATGCAATTATTGCTTATCCAATCTTTAAAATTAATCAAACCATCCTTTATATAAGATGAACCCTCCTTCACCTCTTAGTCATACACACCCAATAGCCTAGTGTCCAATAATTTTATTGTCTTTCAAATTTTTAGGAATTACAAAACCTATTGAATTTTAAATATAAGACTAGTTTGTTCTTGTTTGATGTATAAATTAAATTCAATTAATATGTACTTTTCAGGAGTTTTTATAATTTTCTTCTTTGTTTAAAGCACAAAAAATAAAAAATGAAAATCAACAACTAAATCCTAATGCTTAAACATTGTTTTGATGATTAACTGGCTACATTTCATTATCTTGTAAAGCAAGTTTCAAAGGAAGACTTATTTGTAATCAAGTTAACATTGATTAGTGACTTAAATTCAAGTAACTTTCAACCTACTTGTGATTGGTAAATACTCAATAAGGATATTAGTATGTGAGTGAAAAGATAATGAGATATGGATGACTACTTAAATATAGTCAACAACTAGAAGGTATTTTGAAAAATTTATGTACTCAACAACTAGAAGGTATTTTGAAAAATTTATGTGTTCTTTACTAAGTTCGATTGATTTAACTACATCCATTATAAACAAATATTAATAATATCTTTAAATTCAAATCAAGTTATTCTTTATAAGCAAGGTTTTTATAGAAGTTTTAAATTGGACATTAAATTTATTGATCACTTAAAATCTAACAAGTGATTCCTTAGAAAAGTTTTTACTTTCTATTTAGAACTTCTATTGCTTCTCTAATAGGTATTTAAAAAATCAATAAATTTTAGTTAAAGTTTTACTTGACAATCTTAACCCTTAGGTTTGGTCTTTTATTTAACTATGATTTCAACTTGCTCAAAAGTAAGTTCATCAATATTTTCTACATCTTTATGAATGCTATAGATAGCTTGAGTACAATTCTCTTCTTGAATTGGTTTCTCTCCATTTATTATAAACGAATTAACATGCAATTTAAAATATTCCTTTAAAACAATTTGAACAATTAGAATTATGATACCAAACTCTATTGGTGAAATTTCTTACTAACTTTGCCCAAAGTTATGAATTTGTTCTTCTTAAATTCATCGCCCTAATTAAGTTCTCATGAACCTAGGTAGAGGTGCATGAATATTTCCACAAATAGTGTTGTATGAGCTACCTTATAAGCAAATATTCGTTTATTTAATCAACTCATATTAGCTTTGTCAACATCAAGTATGTGATTATTACATCTCTCTCTTGACGCAATGACTCAATGTATTTTATTTTCAAACAAAAATGTTGATGGTAAGCATCAATTGACTCTAAAAAAAAGGAGCATTCTATGTTTGTGACCATCATAGTGGTAGTAGCAAATATAGTGTTCACTATTTGTTATTTGACTTTAAAAAAACATCATGGTTATGGTATGTATAAGGTTAGAACATTATGGTTATGTTATATTTCTCTACTTGCCACTAGATTAAATAAATGCTAGTATTGCCTCTATATTTTTTATCCCATGACTCATAAACAAGTAAGACCTTATAATCTTCCTATTGCTTTCTCACCCACATATATATTTGAGAGATAAAAATTGAAGGTTAGAAATTCAATTTTTGATAATTGAGTAGTTTCAACTATCAACATGCTTGTGGATAAGTAATGATAATCTCCGTAAAGATTAGGAACCTCATTTCTAAATGTATAATAAAAGGTACTAAGTGTTGTCACCATTATTATTCTTCATAGTTTTCTTTACTACATTTTTTATGCCACTACACTCAGAATACATTTAATACACAAAACAATAATTCTAGGAATAAAAAATGTTAAAAAATAATAATTACTCCTTATTCATTTGGTTATGATAATGGATTTAATCCAATATTTAGCATCTAATTAGTTTTTATTTCTTTGAATTTTTTTTTTTTTAATATCCACCTGGTTCAAGTCTAACTAAGTCTATCTTAAAAAACCTTATTTAGTGTTCATATTAATCTATATATATTTTTTTCTTTTAAATTTTAATTTTTATTTATTTATTTTTAATTTTGTTTACTTCTTTATTTGTATTCTTGACCGTTTTATTATTATTTTTACTTCTTAAATTTTTGTTTTCATTTAGTTTTTATTGTATATTGTTTCTTATTGATATTTTTATTTAAATAATTATATGTACATTTATGGGTGTCTACCCTTGTCTCCATATATATATGAATGACCCATAAATGCTTAAATTCTTAAGAAACCCAAAAGCCCATATAACTGCTTGAAATTTTTTGTTTTAGCGATAAAATGAAATAATTATTTTAAAATGGAATAGTCATTTCATATAACAAAAGAGATATCAAACTAACTAATACCATGGGATTATTATTTTGTTTCTTCACCTATTATATATATGAAACATGATTCTAGGTTTTTTCCAATCAAAGTATAACTAGATTTCTTTTGTTGATCAATGAGCTTAGCAATGCTACGAATACATTTTGTATAGCCTTTTGTTACACAAGTTGTAGCTTTATTGATCATCAAAAAATTGCAAACCTAATCATGGATTCAAAATCTAAAGTACTTTTATTATCTTTTATTCTTAGTTGCAGTTATAATTATAGAAAACATTGTTTCATTAATTTTTACATTTCAAAAGTATATTATTAATATTAACTCTCTTCACTTTTTAGTTTGTAAACTTTATAGCCTAAAATAAAAAACTCTTTGTTATCTGAAAAATTTCAAGATAAGTTAAGGAACTAATCTTTTTTTTGTCCATTGATATGTAAAGCCTAACTAATATACATTTTCATGATTTTCTCTTTGATCTAACCTATACATGAATATAAAATTATAAGAAAATTATTTTTCAATTATTAGAATTTTGTTGCATACATTGATTACCATGTTTTTCATTGTGCCGTGTAAAATTCTTAAATGTTGTACACCTAAACATTCCTTCAATTTAAAAAAATTATTGTATATATATATATATTTGTGTTCTATTCTTGTCTCCATATAATATTCTTTTTATTATTCTTTTTAAAAAAAAAAAAAATCATTTTCTATTTGTAGTTTTAAATATTTTTCTATATATATATATGTGTGTGTGTGTGTTTGTATGTGTGTGTATGTTACTAAAACTTAAATTTAGAAAATTAATAATCATATGGGTGAATTATTAATTTTCAAATTCTTAATAAACCCAAAACCCCAAGGATTTCTTTTGTTGATAAATGAGCATAGCATTGGTACTAATACTTTTTGTATAGCCTTTTGTAGCACTAGTTGTTGCTTCATTGATTATCAAAAAATGTAATATATCCTAACCATAGATTCAAAAACTAAATTACTTCTATCTTTTTTTCATGTCAATCATTCTTAGTTGTCATCATAGAAAACACTGTTTCATTAATCTTTACATTTTGGAACCATATTGTTAGTATTAACCATCTTCACTTTTTAGCTTGTAACCCTATGGCCCAAAATTTTAAACTCTTTGTTATCTAAAAATTTTCAAGAACTGTAAGTTAAGGAACTCCTAGACATCAAATTTAGGACTAGTCTAATTTTTTTTTCACCCATATATAAAGTCTAATTAATATACATTTTCATGATTTCCTCTTTAATATAACCTATATGAATTTAGAATTGCAAGAAAATAGTTTTCAATCATTAGAGTTTCAATGCATATGTAGATATTATTATGTTTTTCATTGTCCCATGCATATAAAATTCTTAAATGTTGTACACCTAGGCATTCTTTTAATTCTTTTTCCAAGGAAGTTAAATACTAGTGATGCACAAATTATTGAGAAAAGAATGTTAATTTTAATTGTGCTCTTACATGATGTATATAATCAAATTTTCAATTTTTATTTAGCTTGCATACCAGTGAGCTGATTCTAGCTTAGGTCTAACATCACCAGGTTTTCCAAAGTACATAATTCTGCAACACCATTGAGAGGAAAAAAAAAAAGACAAAAGATGTTGAGAATTTTAATATTTCACAATTTAAGAAAAAATTGCACATACCTTGGATAGGAAAAAATCCTCCCAAATAGTTGGATTGTAAAGAAAGACTTTTAAGGGATGTGAATGTATTCAATTGTTGCATATCAGTATTCCTGAACTTGTTGTGATTGAGGTTCAAAGCCTCTAGCTTTTTCAATTTGGATAAGCTTTGTGAATCTACAAGAAGATTATAAGAAAGTATAAAACTACAAATTTCACATTTGCATATATAAACAATTCAAGCTTGTAACCTTGTTAAAGGCTCTATATAAAGTGTAAATAATTATCACAATTAACTTGTTTATGTGCTTCCTCATATTAAAAACCACATACAATTTCTTTTAAATATTTTATTTATATTTTTGAACTAGTTTTTCAATCAAGGAGTTACAAGATTCTTAACCACACAGATACAAGAAATAGAGGAAATGTCAATTATTTGATAATAGATATTTATATTTTATAACAAGATTTTCACCTCCTATGGCCCACTATTCTTCTATGTACATTTGTTACAAAGGAACTCTTATTCATATCTTTTTTTTTCTTTTTCAAACCCATCTAGTTTTTGAAGAGCAACTTATATGGAATCATATCTCCTTTTCCTTTAAGAATCAATTTCCAATTCCTCCTATATTTTTTTAATTATTTTTAGGACATTTTAACTCCATCATTTCCATTAGTTGATGATGATCAAACCTTGTTAAACAACAAGTAGCATAATTCCATTTATGTCTAGTATTTCTTAATTTAACAATTAAGTCGGTCTATGGATGCACTTAATGTAACAAAGATCAACTTAATTGGGAAAAAGGGAAACTATTCTAATTCTATTTTAAAATATCAATAATATTATATCAATAGTGTATATATAGGAATTCACTGATAATCAAGTTAATTTATAAAAAATGTATTCAATTACTTAAGAAAATAATAATTATATCAAATATGTTTCACATGCTAGCATCATGCATCTAATAGGAACTTAAAATTTTATAGGATGATTGAGACTACTTCAAATGAAAATTTATGATAATATAAAAGAAAAATAACTAATGATTAGGAATTGTGGGTTAATTTGACAATTAATTTAATAACAAAATATCGTAAGTTTTTTTACCAAGTTAATAAAATACCTTGCACTTGTTGAAAGCTTTCCAAATCATTATAGCTTAGATCTAATGCTTCCAAGTTTCTCAAACTAGCTAACTCTGCGCCAAATATGAATAAAAAGAGAGATTGACTAAGGAATTTTAAAAGCTAGAAATATATAATATTTGATTTCAAAGAAATAATATAGAAATATAACTTGCCTTGAACGAGAAAAGATCCCTCCAATCCTATGCTGCAAAGAACCAGTGTCTTGAGTGATGTTATTGTACTCAAAGATTTTATGATACTTTTGTCAAACTCATTACCACTAATGTCCAAGATCTCTAACTTCTTTAAACTTGACAAACTTTTAAATCCTGCAAAGGCGTAATAGAATTTTAATTAAAGGAATGTAGATATTTTATTTTTTTTGTTAGTTAAAAATTATTTTTAAGAATAAGTTTCTAAATAATCTTATTTTGAGAAAATAATAATATTATTGAAGTTGGAAAATAAATTTTAAAAGAAGTTTCACAAAACAAGTATTCATTTTTTTTTTTTTTTTGGAATAAATACCTTTCATGTGGAAAGATAAAATTTAAAAATAAAATAAAATGAGATGAGTAGCTTGGACACACCTATACATACAAACTATACACCATCTAAATGCAAACAAGAATGAAAATATTGAGATATATCAGTAATATATCGTGTATCAGAGAAGATGAATACGATATATAAGTAAGATATATCAATTGACGAAAATATTGGATTTTATCGAGAAATATTGGCTATATATCATTGGTGATTTCCGATATATTAGCGACACAACCAAAAAATTGACCATGAATGGAAAAAATAGCTAAAATTTTAGAGATTAATTGGCAAAAAACAAGGATATATCAATGATGTCTAATGCCCAAACTTTTAATTTATGTCCAATGGGCCAATGTTGGATTAGCCTAACCAACCTATAAATGATGACTTGACTTTTAAATATTCTCTAATGGGCCGAAAGATGAATCAAGCCCAAATGCACTCGAACACAAATGCTTAGGTTTAAAACAAATGGTTTTTACCATTAAATTAAACTTATTTTATGATATATATATATATATGTGTTTAAAATTTTTTTTATATATGATTATTATACATATATTTTTATATATTATAATATATTTTATAAATTAATTAAAATAAAATTATTATGAATAAGTTAATTTTAATTATCTTATAATTTATTTTGTATACTAATTAAATATAAAACAAATATAAAATTATAAATAAAATTATCAATGTTTTTAATAATTATCTATATTTCTTCAATATATCCAATATATTCGTAAAATTCAAGTATCAATATATTCATGATTACCAATATTTCATCTTTGAATGCAAATGAGAAGCTTAGGTGATGACCCAATTGCATGTAAGTTTGAACCTAAACCTCCAAGGAATGTTTTTCTTCATAAGTAATTTCCATTACTTTCTTCTTAGTTAGCTTGAAACTAAACCTTTTACAACCAAAGTTTGCGTTTTCTTCTTCAGCTAACCTTGAAATGAAAAAGCACCAAATTAGCTATGAATTGGTATCAGTTGTGAGTTGAAAACCCTTCCCAGTGAACGATCCTAGAGCCACTATGCTATATTAGCTAAAGCTATCCCAATGCATGGTGATATAGGTTATAAATTTTGTTGATTACTCCCTCAATCAAGGAGCACCAGCTGGACGTGAATCAGCTAAGACACCAATTGGGCATGAATCACTCCTTAAATAATGGAAAGGTATTAAAATAAAATGAGATGGGGAAAGGAAAAAGACAGAGCAAAGAAAAGAAGAAAAGGTGCTCCAAGGTCATCCACTAGCTCCTGTTGCTCCTTAAATAATAAAAAGGTGATAAAATGAGATGGGGGAAGGAAAAAGACGAGCAGAGAAAGGAAAGAAGGTGGGGAAACATTATTATGGGTTCTTAGGTGGGTAAGAGTGAAGGTTGAAGAAAAGAAAGTCTAGTCATTATATATATATATACAAAAATTATTATTTTTATTTAGAAGGCGGTCTACATATAACAAGATATTGGTATGTATGAAAATTGATCACACACCTAAAGTTAAGTTGATGTAGCCGTTTTTTCCTAATGAAAAGTTGATTTAACGAGTATTTTTTTGAAAAAAGAAAAAAGTTATTAGTTCTAAATTAGTACTCTTGACATAAATATGATATATATTAAGAATTAACAAATATATCATGTAAGCATATGCAAGCATATGTCACTAGATGAAAAACTATGCACTTTACTTCATTCATATGACCTATATATAAGAGTCATCATTATAATCAATTTATGGGGTCCCACCATGTGAACATCTATGCTTTATATTAAACAATATAAAGAGTTCATGCCATCTTAAGTAATATTAAACAAACGTGCCCCCATTTTTCATATTAAAAAAAATTCTTTCTCATGCCCTTAATTACCACTTACTAACCTTTAATACCAAAAGTAAATTTACCACTTATGTTATACTGTCATCCAATGTACTCATTTTAATATTTTCTTGTTTTAGTCATTTACAACTAAGAACTTTTACTTTTTTATTTTATTTTAGTAGATGAAGACTTTCCTAGTGTTCGATAAAATTGAAAATTAAGAATAAAAAATTCATATCCTAAATTATAAGTATTGAAAATTATAAAAATTGAAATTATGTTTTTAAATTTATTTATTAAATTTAATTTAACTATGTGATAAAAAAATTAAAATATGAAAACTATATATTTAATTTATAATTTTTTCCTTTGTGTTACAAATATGACTTGAAAAATTGGACAGTATAAACATACATATAATCTCTCAAAAATAGTTTATTTAAATATTTTATTATTTTAGTACAATATTATATCTGTAAAAGTCGATATTTTTATCGTTTCTCTCAATACTAAAACAACAATTATATTCTTATATTATCTAATAAGTATGGTATATAGCTAAT
Organism: Vitis rotundifolia; assembly: GCA_030254885.1. NCBI lineage: Eukaryota > Viridiplantae > Streptophyta > Magnoliopsida > Vitales > Vitaceae > Vitis > Vitis rotundifolia. The sequence continues at coordinate 12,795,511 of CM058159.1, forward strand.
TTGTTTGAGAAGCTGTCAGTAGGTAACAAAATTTGAGTGGGACCTTTTTTAATAAAACCATTTTCGACATTTTTGTATTCTCATTTACACCATAAACATGTATACTTCCCTTACTTTTGTATTGTTTCCTTCTCAAAGCATCATGCGACTACTTCATAGACTAGAACGTTATTTCATGTAAATTTGGCTTGGGAAGAATAAAATATTAAAATCTGATTAATTTGTCAGATGCCCTAAAATGAATGACTATCATGAATGATTATAATGATGTCGTAAGATGGGATAGTCATGGATGAAAAGGAAAATTCTTGTATAAATTCTTTAAAGTTATGTTTGATTCTTACAAATAAATTTTTCCATGTTTAGTTTACAATAGAAAATAAATATGAAAAATTCAAATATGATTAAACTAATTAGAAACTTATGTATTTTCAAATTATTTAATTTTTATATAGAAGAATGAAAATTAGTGAAAGGAATTTAAAAAGGCATGTAAAAATAATTTATTAAACTTTAATTTTATTTTTTATTTTCCTTTACTTTTCCTTTCTTTCACCTTTTTTAAAGAAACTTAGGTTAACAAAAGCTTGTATATTTTCTCTTAATTTGATTGAAATAATATCAATTTAGGATGCAGTGAAGGCAAAGTTATTTAAGATATACGTAAATTCCAATTCCAATAATCAATGATAGAAAAAAATTAAATATTATATTAACAAAAAAAAAAAAAAAAACAGGATAAGGACTAGAAAAAGTTTGGTTAAGGCATGTGGATGTGCTCTCCTAAGATTAAATATGCCCTCTTCTACATAGAGTTGATCAAAGTTCTCCTCCCAAGATACAACGACTTTCTAGAATCAAATTGTTGGAGAAAATTTAAGCGCGGCTAAATTAAAAATAAGAAGTATTGTCACAGTAGGATTCTTTTTTTTTTTTTTTTTTTTTTTTTTTAACTCATGAGTTCTTCTAATGCATAACTTTTCAATTTATTTAATGTTAAAAATAAGAAGAGTGGAGAATGTGGTTCTATTACACCAAAACTCCTTATTCTCCTAAAAAAACTCACTCATTCACAACATCCACAACAATTAGAAAAATAAAATAAAATAAAATAATAAAATTGTTGTAAAAAAACATGTAAAAGTAAATATAAATAAATATAATAATTATACTTTTAATCTAAATATGATAGAGCCTACTCTAGATTGAAATCTAAAGTCAAATCATCATTCTCAACAAATAAAGAAAAATTATATAATACATTTAAATGATGTTGATAAGGCAACAACTAGATAAATTGCTAGTGGAAGGTTACAAGATGCCATATAGGAGAGCACAACAAAATTGGAACTAAAAATACACAAAGGAAATGAGACTACATATCCCACAAGTTTAATAAGGAAAAACATTGTAGCTAGGTGCCCATCTTTATCTCTAAATATGATTCTCAATAGACATATGAAAGCCTTCATACGAATAATATTATAATTTACACAGTTAAACACAAAGTCTAGTGAATAGTCACAATATGCAAGTGTTAGGATAGTTAATCAAATAAAACTTATTTAAATTGGATGACATTTACATTCATACATTCTTACATGAGGAATAATGAAGAATTTAGTACTAGAGATTCCAATTTCCACATTGGCCAAGATTCAATAGTAGCCATCAATGACTTGACTTTTAAGAGTAAACTAATATAGAGATTAGCAATGATGGAACTTTATTGCAGAAAATTGATGGTGGGAATTAATAGAGAGCTATGGGATCACTAGACCCAAGATGACTTGAAAGTTTCAACAATTCAAGCAAACTCCATCTACAAATATAATCTACTATTCTAATTCTGTTATATTTAATTACACTTTCCCAATTTGCATTCACTAGTAAAAGATTCAAAGTTGAACTTGGAAAATGGGTTCAATTTATTTTGAACCTGAGTTGTGATCAATGAACAAAGTTTTTTTCTTGGAGCTAACCTGATATTTGAAGTGAAAGCAACATTTGGAAGATGGGTGCTTCTTTCTTTCTTTCTTCTTAATTTTTTTCTTAAAATTTTTAATTATATTACATGAGCATTCTAATTCATCATACAACCATCAAAGAAAATAAAATTAAAGAGAAAATAAAATTAAGGAGATTTTGATCAAGCTACTCTCGAAGTTCAAGATTACATATCTCACTCAGCCCAGCTCTGTAAATAAGGTGCTCAACCAGCCAAGCTCTGGATTCACACAGTTCTACCTAATCGTTTTATACATTTTTGTTCAAACTTCAGATAAGGAAGGTAAGCTCATTTGTGGAGGTTGGAGAGTTATGATATGTTTCCACATGAAAATTCAGTTTCAACCATCTCGAAGCTTTAGATTCCAATAGTCTAAATGTTTGGACGGGAAGGCTGGTTTTTATTCTCAAATGACGGGCTACATAAGAAACTAATCCTTGACCATCTACACTTGCCCATCGCACATTGTATGAGATAGTAGATGCTCATTAAGAATTTTGAAATCATGCCATCCCTCTGAGGCATAAGATCAGTCATAAGCATAACATAATTGAATGAGCAGCATCTTCCCAACATGCTTGCTACTTTCCATGAGCTGGTGAGCCTCTGCTGCTTCCGTCGATGGAAAATATTTGTACACCTGTGGTTGCAGGCCAAACATTCTTCTCCACCTCACTCACAATTACATCTTTGTTTTCCAGACTTCTGTTTCGCAAACCTGCCGCTGTAGAAACAACTGCCATTTAGTACAAACTTATCCACTGTATTTACAAATTATTTAATACAACCTAATAACCACTGTTACTGACACATGGAGTTTTGTGCATAAATTTACTAGTTTGGGTAGTGCAAACAGGGCTGACAAAGCAAGGTGCATGATCCAAAACCAATAAAGAAAGTATGATATAAAAGCAACTTGTCAAGAGATCTATCAAAAAGCAAGACAGACCTGATTAAAAGTTGTGTCAAGGGAGAACAAACACCTAAAACATATTTTGGGATGATACAAGGAAAACAAATGTTGTAATTAGAAAGCCATTGCTATTTTAGAGGAAAATATTAAATTCCCGAGTGTTTCCAATTATGGCAAATGTAAAACATATTTTCCTCAGAATTTCCATATACCTGACCAAATTGAGAAACAAGATTTCCAAGAAGTAAAATAATCCAGGAAAAAAAAAAAAATTATGGTAATATGATTTTTCCTTGGCTTGACAGATTCCACCTCAGTTCTTAACTTGGATGGGATTAATCAAATTGATTCAACCCCAAAACTAAGAAAAATCTTCCATGAAAGTGGTACCTTGCACTGTAAGGCGCCTTGCAAGTAAACCTGAAAGATTCACTTCTGCAACTGTTCCACCTTGAAAACCAATAATAAAAAGCCTTCCATCAACATTTAAACCATCAATGTTTCACTAGAAGTAGGCCCCTCCAATATTATCCAGTATAACATCAACACCTGTCATTCAACATTTTTGGGGTTAGATCTTCACAATCAAAATCAAGTGAAAGATGATTATTTATCTTTTCAAACATTCCAGACTAGTGGATTTGGTGCGCTAAAAAATAAAAAACAATTCCACCTTCAATTGAAATTATTGTTAAGATACAATAGATTATACCTTTCCCTCCTGTTTCCTCCTTCACCCATGCAACAAAGTCTTCAGTCTTGTAATTGATGCACACATCTGCTCAATGATCCTTACAAACAACTAATTTTTCCTCATTTCTGGGTGGAAAAAATGGTCGAAAACATGTGAAGAAAAGGAATTGGTGCCAAACCTGCTGTAACAAATACCCTTGCTCCTCAGTATTTCACTATTTGAATAGATGATACCAATTCCAATTGAACCCCCATGAACTTGAAATATTATCAGTCCTCATTTCACTATTCAACCATACATAAAAATTCCATTTGGATAAAGGGGGAAAAAATTTACCATTTGGATTGTGCATCAATCGCCCATTTGATGATAGGATCAACCAAAAGTAACTCTTTGTGGTACTCATCTTACTTCAACATAAAATTTCTTCTTTTGGGGTAATTAATAGCAGCCATCCAACATAATTTTCCAGAGAAGGGTTGAGAAATTACCATGACAAACTGTGCAATAAAAAACATGGCCTTGGATGCAATGAAATTGTGGGATACGATGTATCTAAATAAGAATATGATGATGTAATGTTTTAATTAGAACCATGGCTCTTCTACCTCCCTAATCCAATATTGATGCACACACATTAAACAGCAACTGGGTAAATTTGTGCGCATTGGACTTTTTTAAACCACTAGAATATGCACAACCCCATGAGGCTAAGTTATGCACTGGTAAATATATTAGGCATCAGAAAATAAAAAAGACAAAAAATTCACCAAGAATGTTTCTCCTGCAGATAGTCGGCTCATCATTAAAACAGTTGACCAAACAGTACATGCAACCTCAGGAATTCCAGCAGCATCCTTTAGAGAAACACCAGATGGGATAAGAAGAACTTGCCCAACTGGAACAGCCACTTTTTCAGCATGCCCTCCACCAGAAAGAAGAGCACACACCTGTATACCATGAACTGTCATACAGATTCACCATGTACCATGTATATTATGAACTTGTACTCAGGAGGAAGCAAAATCACATAAGGGATAGCATTAAAATCGGTGTTTTCTCTCCTAATCACTAACAGATGGTAATGGAGTGGATTCCAGTGTTGCCATGATTCACAAAACATGACAAAGGAAATGGCCAATTGATCCGTTACAATATAGAGCCTATTTGTTTAGTAGAAGGGAAAATGGTTTTTTTCATGAAAGCTTTAATTTTAAAAAATGAAGACCATGAACATGTCCATTTCAGAACCTTTTAAATTGATAGTGTTTGCATTTTTTAAAAACAAGTTCTGAAATAATTCATTTTCAGGAAATATTTTCGGAAACAAGTTCTGAAAGTAGGTTACCAAACATGTTTTCTGCATCCATTTCTGTTTTGGAAAAGAAAACACAGTTCTTATTTCTGCTATCAAACCGTTTCACAATATCTGGAAAAAATTTCAGTAAGTTGGTAATGACCCCATAACCTTACTCTCACCAATTTTCTTGCAACCATAAATTTGAAAAACCAATAAGCTCAATAATTTAACCTATATTCATACACAAAATTAATCATAAAATCACAAACTTATCATAAATTTCCCCAAAATTCTCAATAGAGACTCCTTAACACAAACACAAACAAAAAATTCCCGTTTTCGCAATCAACTAACCTCCTTATTTACACGTTCCTAGTGTTTGATAGCCGAGAAAAATACAGGAACAGAACCAGAATCAAAATATTAGGCAATTGAAATACCTGATCGCCAACCTTCCATCGAATGACGACCTTTCCAACACCTTCGATGATTCCAGAACATTTGAGACCGAGGTAGGGTGCAAGCCCTTCCTCTAAAGCATATCTGCTCGATTAATGGCAGCGGCATCCACTCTAATTCGAACTTCATCATCTCCAATTCCAGGGTTTTCGACTTCTTGCACTTGGCGAACTTGGGGATCACCGGAAGTGGCGATCACTACGGCTTTCATGGGTACAGGCTTGACTGTTGAAGCTACTTTTGGGATATGAATGAGAGGAAGATGAGGCAGTTAGGGTTTGGCTTCGAGGTGAAAATTAATTCTGAAGAATTATGAATATTCCGATTCCGGAGGGTTTTCGGATAGAAAAGGGGTTAGGGTCACGGGATTTAGGTTTCGGAATAAGAGGAAGACGAGGCAGGGGTTAGGGTTTTTTGGATAGCTATGTTTGAGAAGAAAACGGGGGCAGCAGTTAGGGTTTGGGTTCGAGGTGAAAATTAATTTGGAGGATTAATTTTGATTTGGGTTCAGTGTCTCAAATGTGAAGACTTGTGAAAGAGGATCACACACTTTCGTTTTTTTATTTAAATTTATTTTTAGCCATGTCGGATGCTTAAGTGGTAGATTGAAGAGCATATTGGGTATATAAAAATCCAATCAGCACATAAAAACCTGCATTTTTTTATTTTTTATTTTTAGATTAGGATATTTGCCTGGAATTTGGAAAATTATGAGATTCTTATTAGCTTGAAATGGGCAGCCCATAACTAATTTAAATATTTTTAAATTTAATTATTTTACAAAATATATATATATATATAAAAAGATTCATTAACAATATTATTACGATATTTTTTATATTTTTAATAATATGTTAAATATAATTCCAAAAAAAAAGTAATTAAAAATAATTTTATTCAAACTAAAGTTTAAATGAATAAATAATTTAGAGGGAAAATGATGTAATCATGCATCATTTAAAAAAACTTGCATTTTTCTAGAATTTTAATTTTTTATTTTCAAAGAATATGTCTCATAAAAAAAATCTTCAAAATATTTAGTCAATGAAAATAATTAATATTCCAAACTTATCCTCAAACTCTCCTCTCTCACCAGCAAACTATCAACTTTTTTTTCTTTTTATTTTTTATATTTACTTTGATAAGACAACTGAACCCATCATTACTATTATTATTTTAAAAAAAAAAATAACTTTGACACGTGACCATTACAATAACCATACACCACATGATTTTTCTTTTATCTTTTTCCCCTCCTCTATAATATCCCCATCTTCTTTATGTTTTTGATTTTTTTGTTTTTATTTTTTTTTTAAATATGTTAGCTTGATGAAATCTTTTTAATTTAATTCTTTTTAATATTTCATTTTTTTATATTTATTAATTTTAATTATTTACAGATATTTTTAAACATAAAATAATAATATATAATAACTAATTAATGATAATAAATTTAATATAAAAATAAATACATGATTAACAACTTTAGAGATTTAGGACATAAAATTTTCTATATTCATGCTAAATAAAATATTTATTTATTTTATAAATCTTATTATATTGTTATATTATTTATTATTTATATTTTTTAAAATTTAAATTTGTATGTGAAAATCATAATTGATGATTATAGTTTTAGTTTTTTGCTTATAAATTTAACTAACCTAAATCATAATTGAGATTTAGGACACAAATTTTTTTATTGGCTAAAATGTTTAATATTTTTAATTAAAGAAGATGAAAATTCGATTGTGTTTAATTCTTTATTTATATTTTTCATTAAAAAAAATTATTTTATCATTTATATTAATTTTTTTTAATTTTATTAAAAATTAAATTTTTTGTATACAAACATTATACATTGATCAACACAACCATAAGAAAAAATATATCAATCTTTTATAAAAAAATGTACCACATTTTTTATGAAAAAAAAAAATAATACTGAAGTGTGTTAAAAGTAACACACTTTCATGGCACTTTTGACGCACTTTAGTGTTACTGTTTTTTTTTTTTTTTTCCATAAAAGAGTAATACCTATTTTCCTTGTAAAAGAGTGGTATCATTTTTTCCTCGTAAAAGGGTTATATAAAAATTTTAGTTTTTAATAAATTTAAAAGAAAATTAACATAAATGATTAAATACAATTTTTATGAAAAATATATTATATTTTTATTTTATATGAATAAAAAATTTAAAATTTTAATAATTATTATTATATGTTTGAAGCATCTCTAAATAATTAAAATCAATAACTATGAAAAGGTGAAAGAGTGAAAAAAAATGAAATTAAAAAAAAAATAGATTATTCTCTAGGTAAAATGAAGAAAAAAGAAAAATAATAAAAAATAATGTGGCATATTGATTAGCCACGTGTCAACCTTAAAAGTAATTGACAAGTATAAAGTTCTTTTGTCTTGTCATTTTAAGGTTAAAAAAAAAAAAAAAACATGTTTGATTGAGTTAATAAAAATAATTTTATAGAATAAGTAAAATAAAAAAAACTTATTTAGAAATTTTTTTTTTAATTAATTTTTTTTTATTAACTTGATGTTATAAATATAAACAATTTTTTTTATTAACATGTCTGATATGGGCTTTTGGCCCATTAGGATCCAGATGCATATATAGTATACCTCACAACTATTCTGTTATTGGGTGATATACAAATGGTGCAAAACTAAAAGGGAGAGGGGAGTAAAGGGAGACTTCATCACCCTCATCACTTTTATTCTCATTGCTAACCAAGTTTGTGCAGTGAAGCTTGTTCTTAGATCAAGAAGAAAAAAAAGGTAAAGATAAGTTCAAATACTATGGGATGTAAGAATTTTTCGGATCTTCATGCTACAAATAGAAAATAGATTAAGGATTTTTGATAAACTATTATGCTATGTTTGGTTCCCGAAAATACTAAGGAAAGAAAAAAAATACTATAAAAATGGTTTTTTTATGTTTAGTTTTATTATTGAGAATACGAAAGAAAATAAAATATAATTAAAATTAATTAAAAATTTATACATTTTAAAATGATTTAATCTTTATACGATGGGAATTTGAGAAAATATATAAAAATAATTTATTAACTTTGAATCTATTTTCTATTTTCCTCTTCTTCTTTTTTTCTATTCACTTTTCCTCTTTATTTTCTTTCCCTCACATTTTCCAAAACCAAACACAGCATTAGTGTTTGTTATCTAAGGAAAATGTCTAAGAGTACTTTTGCCATATTTAATTTCACGAAAGTAGAAAAAAAAATTATAAAGAAAGTGATTTTCTTTTGTAACATTATAAATATATAATTTAATCATCACAAAATTAATTATGAAATATAAATAATCAAAATGACGTTTTATCTTTACCATATTAAATCATAATAAAAAATAAATATAAATATATTAATATTTCTAATTACATTATAATATTTATTATTAAAAAGATATATCATATATAAGTAAAATAAAATTTTACTTCCAATGGTTGTTTATTGTATGGGTTTATTATCTTAGTGTATTTTTTTACCTATATTATTTTCATATTTATTATCTTATGGATGAATGTATATTTATTTTAAATATCTTCCTTATAATTATAAATATTAAACGATATAACAAAAAAGGAAATTGTCCTAATAGTACTATTTGGACCACCGAACTAGGTGTAAAAGCACACACGCATAGAAAGACTTGACCTTGGAAGTATCTTAATGCACTTGCCGGAAGTATCTTTTCTTGGCACCTTTCCTTGGGACAATGACCTTAGAGCTTAATTGGTGACATGGATTCCTTGTTTAAACAAATTGTCCATCACATGTGGACAAGACAAGGAATGGAGAATTTTTCTTAGATTTTTTTTTTTGTCTCATGTCCGCGATGACTAAAACTTTAAAGATTTGGTAATTAATATATTTGAATTAAAGAGTATAAATAAATAAATATTTGAATTGTAAAGCCTTTTTCTTTTTTTGTGAAATCTCCTTTCCTGTAGAGTTGTATTATCGGTCTTTTGCACGTTGAAAAAGTCAACTCTATTTATTATATGTGAAATTAGAAAATTAAATTTAGAATTCTGCAAAATTTATTTCTTAATTCAAAAAATTTAATTCCTTAATTTTAACAACTTGTTTTCTTTATTAAGAAAATTTACGAGAATATTTATTTTTAATTCTCTTTTGACTTAAATTGAAAATTTTGATTTTATTTGTGACCAAATTTCATAAGCTTCTAAATTTTGTCACATGTCACATTTTCAATATATGCCACTTGTCAAATGTATAAGTGACCCATCACTTGTCGAATCCAAACTTTTTTGAATTGGAAAATCTCAATTTTGAAGATCAATTTAATGATAATTTAATTCACTAAATTTTTTTATATTTAACACTATTTTTTTCTCTTTCCTCACACTTTTATTCTCTATTTTCTTTCCTTACCAAAAAAAAAAAAAAAAAAAAAAAAAAACTATTCATTCAATAAAAGATGGTCAATTCATTCAACAAAAATGATGAAACCATTCCAAATGAATCGAGTTTTTTTTTTTTTAACAATTTCAGTTTTTGAATATAAAACAAAATCAATGCATTCTTGGAAGTGATTGTTTTTTTTTCTTCTCCCATATTTTTACAGTGAGTTGATTTTCCTTTTATATAGCGGTATGCATGTTGACTCTTCATATTAACGTTGTTGACTGTCGTTGCAGCTTTTTCACTAAATTCGAGTTCAAGGATCACAAGCTTGCTAGTGGTGTTCAGATATGGATTTACGGGAGTATTTACTGTGGACCTGCATTTTTCACGTGCGTCCCCACTCAATTGGCGAGACTCACTTTTAGTTAGTGAAAAATTAGTTTTGGAAAAGTCGGAGTCGCCATTTATTTTATTTTATTTTTAAAAGGGAAAATAAAATAAGAAAGAAAACCCTAAAGAAGTGACTCCATAGTTTTTGGAAAAACGTGTCTTTGAAAAACCCGAGTCTAGGTTCAGGGATCAGGTTACTTATTGGGAAGATACCTCTAAGAGGTAGCACCCCTCTAAGCCCTACAAAGATCTCTATTGGCTAGGTCGAGGAAGATGAGGCAATTAATTAAGGGTACCTAGATAGACTAAGGTGATTTCAAAAAATAGCATGCCAAACAAAATCAAATCACAATAAAGGAGAGTTAAGGTGCGTACTTGAACGACTCCTCAAGCGCTATCATGAAACATAAAAGTTAATTTGAATAGTGTATCACTCAGCATGTGTTTTATTATAGATAATCAAACAATATCACCTAAAGAGTCTTACCGTTTTAAAAAACTTCTCCATTGGTAGATTTTCCTATAAAACTTCAAATTATTAAATTGGGTAAATAAAAAAAAACCTGATAAAAAATAATAATAATAGATAAATAACAAGATAATGAACAAATAAATAAAAAAAAATCTAAATAAATAAATGTGCTTGATAACAATGAAAAAATAAATAAATAAACAAATAAATAAGTAAATGAGATAAAAGGGCCATGCAACCATACAAGTCTCGTTAAAAATTTCTAATGGGTCAAGTGGGCTTAAGTGGACTTAAGTGTCTAAATAGGCCTAAGTGAACCTAGATCAACCTAGGGTGCCTAAGTGGGCCTAGGGTGCCTAAATGGGCCTAGGGTAGTGTCTAATGGGCCAAGTGTGCCTAAATGGGCCTAGGGTGAGAGACTAGGTGGGCCTAACTAAGTCTAACCTAAAGTGCACCTAAGCAAAGCCTAATCTAAACTTGAAGGGTAGTCAAGGTCATAATGTGGGGCCGGATAAACCCCTCAACCAAAGTCTCCAAAGTGGCTCAGAAAAGGTAAGCCACACGAGTAGTAATGGGGCACCAAAGAACTACTGTGGAGCATTCGAAGTGAACTTAAAAAGCATGTGCTAGAGGGACAAAATGGAGGGTTTACAAATATGCCCCTCTTTGGTAGAGATCACGAGTGTAGGGAATGTGAGTAAAAATACGAATATTGAGTGGAACAAAGTGAACTATACCAAAGAACTAGAAAAAAAAAAAAAAAAAAAACCAGAGATTTTGTCCTAGCACATGACGAGAGTAAGCTTGGAACACGGGGTTGCAATCACAAAAATGAAACAAAACTATGTCGTGAACTCAAGGCTCTATGTGGAAAGAATGACTCTAGGCCATAGATGAGATGATCGACTCTAGGTCGTGAGCTCCGGGCTCTAAAGGCCTGTGCAAATGGTGGCTCTAAACGCCTATGAAAATGGTAGTAGCCCTGAACGCCTATGAAAATGGTGGTGGCTTTGAACACCTATGAAAATGATGGCTTTGAATGCTTGTGAAAATGGTGGTTCTAAACGCCTATGAGAAATGGTGGCTTTGAACGCCTATGAAAAATGGTGGCTCTGAACACCTATGAAAATGATGGTGGCTCTGAACGCCTATGAAAATGATGACTTTGAACGCCTAGCTATGAGGATATGATGAGGGGGTAGGGTGGGGCGGGGTGGGGGAATGGGGGATATGCCCCAATATCCAGGGTGTTCACATTGTTGAAACAACCAGTGAATCAATCATCCGCTAAAATCAATGGTTCAGAAACTGATGTATCATGATGAACCACTGAAAAATCTGAACTGAAAGAACTCTCTATGTCTCTATAGTTGCTCTGTTGACGAATCTCATAAGGTATATCTCAAAGTGTGTATATCGTGGCTCATCTAAAAGCAAATCTCAAAGTGCACAAAATACTGCTCATCTGGATAATCCAATCTGCAAGGTAACAATGATGGAAACAAAGCTATCTCATGAACATCTAGCTAAAGGATCTACCCATCTTCCTCGGGTGAAACTTGATGTGATCTATCTCTATCTCAACAAATCAATGTAGAGAGGTTTTGACAAAGTCAATCGTCGAAAGCTCCAAACTAGTTCTCAATCTAAAACCAAGCTCACCACTGTCTCAACCTCACGGATACTCAAAGAAAATGGGGAAATATGCCCCAGTATAAGATCTGGTGTTAAGGTCATGAGGTAAATAACCAAAACCTATCATCTATCCTCTTACTACTACCCGAACACAATCTCATCATGGAAAGGGGAATATGCCTCAATATAGTATCTGATGTTAAAGTCATGAGGTAAATAACCAACAATGATCATCCGTCTATGTACTGCTACCTAAACACAATCTCATCAAGGAGAAAGGAATATGCCCCAGTATGGATATCATCCAACAACAACTAGAAACCTCATAGAAGGGTGGAAATATGCCCCGGTGTGAGTATCTAATGCTCAACAAAAGAATGAATCCAACATCATCAATGAACTGTGACCAAACTCAGAAATCCATCAAACATCAATACACCAAGCAAGAGAGAGAAACCAAATGCTTCCAAAAGTATCTTCCATAAGAGAAAACATAGTAACAACTATACTTCAACCAATTTATGAAAGCCTGTCCAAGTGAAAACTATCAAAGATGACATCTAATCTCATGGCCTTAGGGTGGTCTTAAGACATGGGACATAACATAGGCCAGGGTGAAAAGGTAAAGAAACGAAAGAAAACTAGGCTCAAATACCCAATGATCAAACCCGTACCCTTGCATATAGCATACAACACGTAGAAGAATCTCATGAGCATGTGAACTTACAAGGATGTCGATGAGAATGTCGATGATGAAACGAGAAAGGAGGAGAAGTGGTCAAGCCATCAGCAAGTCATGTAAATGATGAGAAGAAATGTGTCGAATCGGGAATGTGTATAGGTGTCAGAATGGGACAAAAAATAGAATAAATAGTAAGAAAGAAATGATGGGAAATCAAATGAAAGTAGTGAGAAAGTAAAAAAAGAATGATGAGTAACGCGTATCAATACAACAAAGGTAAATCATATCACCCATGATGGAGTAGTAGAGAAGACACTGATTCAGAGACCTTAGTGAAAGGTTACTCAACTCTCATACCTATAAAGTATAGCAACTCTGATCCAAGAAACAAAGGATCTCACAAGACTCAAAAATCTCACGAAAAACTCTCATCTCTCCAACTGCATGACGAAAGTGGCTCAAGGAGCGAAAAGTCCTCATGGAAAACTTGCACAAACCCTCAATGATAAACCTAACAAACAAGCCTTAAATAAAAAAACATGCTCAATGAAGTAGGATATCAAGTACAAACATATCACTGCGCCTTTTTTTGTTTTGTTTTTTTTATTTTTTTTTAATATACGCATACTCTGATCATCAATATATCATACTCCAATGAGAAACTACAAGGAATGAATAAACACTTTCAAATCACTGATGAACACACGAAACCCTATCCCATGAGACAACCTCTCAAGCTAAAGTCTCCGAATCAATGCCAAATGATGGAATGAAGAGAGTGATACGACTACCCTATATTCATCAATATGTGAAAGATCATCATTCCAAGTGAAGAAAATATGAAATGTAGCAACCAATGGCAAAAGCTGGGATCGAGATGAAAATGTGAGAATAATGGAATGTAACACACAGGGTGGTGAGGTGATAATAGCAAGAGATGAGGAAGATAAGCCTATAAGTCCAAAGCTCTTGAGACTTTCCTAGCAAAGCATAACCACACAACAAATGACCCCTACCTAGGTGTAGAAATGATAAGTAGGGCTATAGAAAAGAAAAAGGCTATAACATACCACTTGAGGCTCAATGGGCTAGAAACAATCTAATATATCAATAAAGGTGATAAGGTGTAAGGCTAATTGAAATTATGGCCACCCATCCTGCGATCATAATCTCAAATGTAATACTTCTTCAGTTGATCCACATTAGTAGGCTCTGAAAACTGGTTTCCATCTAAGTCGATCAATCATGCAACCCTTTCTGGAGTCAACTCTCGAATAACATAAGATCCACTCCAACTAGGTCTGAACTTGCCTCTGGGGTCTTCAACCATACCTCTGAGAATCCTCAAAACCAAATCCCCTTTTTGTAATGGTCTAGGCTTAACTCGTTTCCTGAATGCACGAACCATCTTTCTTTAATAGGCTTGAATGTGATTCGCTACTCTCAATCTCTTCTCATCTAAATGGTTAAACTAATCAAATTGAGCTTGAGCCCACTTTGTCTTAGAAATCTGTTGCTCAAGGGCTACTCTCAATGAACCCATCTCTGTCTCAACTGGTAAAATAGCCTCCATACCATACACTAGAGAGTAAGGTGTAGCTCCTGTAGAGGTGCGAAAAGAGGTACGGTATGCCCACAATGAAAAAAGGATTTTCTTTGACCAATCTCGAGAAGTCTTAACCATCTTCCTCAAAATCCTCTTAATATTCTTATTTGTAGTCTCTACTGCCCCATTGGTCTGTGGCCTTTATGCAAAAGATCTGTGATGTCGGATGTCATACTTCTGCAACAAAGTATCTACCTCAACTCGGAAGTGCACCCCTCTATCTAAAATCAACTCATGAGGAACCCCATAGTGACAAATAGCATGTTGAAAATTTTTATCATTCATCATTTAAGTATTAAAAAGGTTCAAAACATTTCTTAAAATTATTGCCAAACTTACTCTAACTTTATTATATTTTTTTTCCACTTTTTTTTTGTTTTGTTTTTTTTTTTGTTTTTTTGTTTTTTTTTTTTTTTTTGCTAATGAAAACAAAAAAATCAAGCAAGGTTTTATAAATTCCAGTTTGTAAAACAACGTTTAAAACAAAACAAAAAGTGGAGACCAAAGCTATTTTAGAAAATAAAAATAGAAAATGTCTCTCAAACCAAACGCCGCCTTAGGTTTTCTCTATATAAATCTTAAGAATTCTCCTTCCCTTTTTCAGTTGATTCTGATCGGAGTAGTAACAATGGCATACGAGATTATTTTGCTGGACTTCTGGCCGAGCATGTTTGGTATGAAGGTCAGAATTGCACTAGCAGAGAAGGGTCTCAAATATGAATACAGAGATGAGGACTTGTTCAACAAGGGCCCTCTACTTCTAGAGATGAACCCAATTCATAAGAAAATCGCAGTGCTGATCCATAATGGTAAACCCATTTGTGAGTCTCAGATAATAGTTCAGTATATTGATGAGGTTTGGAAGGATAAATCTCCATTATTGCCCTCAGATCCATACCAGAGAGCTCAAGCCAGGTTCTGGGCTGACTACATAGACAAGAAGGTACGTCTCTGCTGATTGCCTCACGTTTTGATTGTGGTCAGATATGTTGTTATAATTTTACTATATAGACAAATTATGATTTTTTTTTTTTTCCACATAATCTGATAATAACTGTGAGATTTTTCTGTGTAACGGAATCTGAAAATTTTATCAAACTAGATAAATTTGATAGAAATGCAGCAGAAAAGGGGCATTCTTCTGCCCATATAATCTCCATATGAGTAAGTTTAAGGTGCTCCATAATAATTATTTAACTGATCTAATACTCTTTTGTTGGGGGTTGGACCACAGTAAGTATGGGAAAAGAAGTCGATCATGGGGAGAAATTTGGAGAGGATGGAAAATGTTGCCAAAGAAAATAAGATAAAAAAGAGGTACGTTTTGTTTTATGAAAGTTTGAGAGAAAGAAGAAAAAAAAAAAAGAAAAAAAAAGGAAAGCAACGAGTTAAAAACAAAACTTTTAATCAATATTTTTTAAAATTGAATTAGTCATTGAATAAAAAAAGTTATCGGTTCATGTAGTTGAACCAACATCGAATCGATGACATCATAAATATATTATTATAAATTATTAAAATTAAAAATAATTATAATTTTTAAAAAATATATATAAATAAATTAAAATTTAATAACTTTTTTATTTTAAAAAAGCAATGAGTTTTTTTATTTTAAAATTTTAAATTTTAAATTAAAATTATGATTTTAATTTTAATTTATAATTTGAAACTAATTTTATGATTTTTAAATAAAATTTTAATTTTTAAATAATATATAAATTATTATTTTTATTTTTATAATTATTTTAAATTTTAATAATTTATAAATTATATATTTATGACATCACGGGTTCGACCACAATTCAACCGTCAATCTGATCAATGAACCGTGAATCGATAACTTTTCCGGTTAATGACCAATCCAATTCTGAAAATATTGGTTAAAACACTTCTTCTAACCCCTCCCCCTTTCTCTCTCTCTCTTCTTTTTTATTGTTTTTTACCCTTTCCTATGTTATTCAAATCTATTATCTATAATCTAATATTTATTATCTATTATTTATTATTTATTACTAATATAAAAGTACGACCTCCTGCTAAAACTTTTCTACCCAAACATGTCTTTTCAATTTCTGTTGGTTTTCCTAATTTTTCTTCAGAAAAACCTATAAAAAAAATTAATTCTCTTTCATACATACATGGGAGACCCAAAATGAAACCCTTCTTCAAAAACCTCTATAAAAAATTTAATTCCCTCCTAAATAAAATTGCTTAATATATTAAAAAAAACAACCCATTAGAAACAATTCTATATATTTTACATCATCTCTTTCATATCCCACTATAAGAAAAAAGGGTAATAATGACGTTTTTTAGGCGTCAATAAAAGTATACGATGACGCTTCTCGAAAGCGTCCTTTCCGCCTCTGTCAAGGTATGGGTGCAGGCAACCATGTCGCTTCTAAGAAAGAGTCATTGTTGATTGATCTATATTAACACGTTAAAAAATGTCATTATTGATCTACCTATGTTAACACTTACAGTAGCGCCAAGGAATGACCAAAATATCATTTGTCTATTTCAACACTCAAAAAAGTGTCATCTTATGTGGATAATAATATTGAAAATCCCCCTATTGAAATGATATATTTTGTATATCCTGTTATATATAATTTTGGCTGCATGATTATTTATAAGGTACACAATAATAACTTCAATATTAATAACTACATCTTCCAAAAGAAATTGAATAAATTTGGGAATAATATCATGATAAAGAACTAATGTCTACATAGTTAATTAATACGCAAATTTGTAAATGTATCAAAATATTGACAAGCATATTTTCCAACTTCAACATATATAAAACAAGTACCCATGTACCAAAAAACAAGGTTGCTAAATTCCTTATCAAAAATAATATTACAAAAAGAAGAAGAAGAAGCCAAAAGCATTTCTAGCCAAAAGTATTTCTCTTGGTTGCATATCCACTTCTGAACTTGAAATCTTTTACCTGTATACATTTAAAAAAAAAAATTAATAGAAGAAACAAATTATGTTTAGTTAATATACATGCAATGAAAGTTAAATTTAAATCTATAAATGGTCCATGAAAGAAATGCAAATGAGAATAACTTGGTATTTAATGAGATGTTATGCTTCAATGAAGATGAAAAATTGTTTAATTTGATACTTGTTTATAAAACATTAATAGACTTTTTAGTTCATTATCAAGTTAGAGGAAACAAGTTAGGCTTTCAATGGCATAAATTCTACAATATGGAATGTAATATAATATTTTCTTATCTATGTCAACATATGAAACTCATTTCTCATAAATAAGTATATGAAGATACCAATAGGTATGGTTTATAATTAGTTTCAATCATAAATCATCATATCTAGTAATATAAGACATTTAATATTAACCACTTGCAAATGCCTTAATTTCTTCCCCAAATTTTCCTATATTACCAAATTTAGTTGACTAAAAACATTCCATAAGGAAAAAAAGAGTATTAAACTAAAAATTAATAGAGCATAACCAAGGAAATAGAAACCTACAAATCATTGGTTAAATGTCATAATAACAACCATTCTAAAACTTGCCTTTATTTTCGATTCCAAAATTATAACCCAAATATAATAATTAACCCTACACAAAAAAAGCTCTCTACCATCCCTCCATCCAACAACAACCTTTTGATGCAACAACAACCTTTCCAACAACAATAACAACTTCTCCATACAACAATAATAATAACAATAACATTGATGATCAATGGTGATAATTATATTAGTAATAATTTGATTTGTTTAATCCAAACATATAACAATAACAACCTCTCTATGCAACAACAACAATAATAATGACAACATTGATGATAATGATATAATAATTTGATTTATTGAATTCACAAATTATATGCTTCTTCTCCATACAACAATAACAAAAATAACTTCTCCATGTAACAACATTGGTGATGATGTAATAATTTGATTTGTTATATTGAAATAGTTTATGTATAAAACTATTATCTTCTATTACTATGGAGGAAAAAATTACTTATCATGAGATGAGAACATATGAGAATCGTCAAAATGTGATCTACAACTCTTACTGGACTGAAATGAGGGCATCTGCATACATAAGATGGTAAATTAAAAAAATTAGTCCATTCAAGACTTCATTAATAATGAAAATCAAGCATTGTAGATGTTAATTTATACCTTCAAGCATGGGTAAGAATTAATTGAGTTTCCAACATAACCCACTCAGATCGTACTTCATTAAGCTCAACTTCACTATACGATTTTTTTCCTTTAAACTAATAATTAATTGTACATACATGATGATTAGTTAAGTTAACAAAAAATTATTAAAGTATAGAAACTAATAAAATTTATCAATGAGTACATACCTTTGTGGATAGGAGGCTTGGATCAACAATTATATCTTTCATGTATCTCATCACATAATAGCCACACTCCACACTACCTGGTTGTCTTGGGCACTATAGGCACACATATGAATTATGGTACCATAAAAACATTAATATCATGATGTTTTATGTCATTATTATCTAAGTGACAAAACATAAAACCATATTCAAATTTTGTGGGTTGATATAAGTGGTCATATGATATATCTTACTCTAAATAAGTAACTTACCACTACTTTTACCCATGTCGGCTCCCTCTTTGATGATCTTTGTTTCTCTGGTGGATGAATTCGTAGTGCCCTACATGGAAAAAAAATTAACATTTTAGATACTATGCACTATATTCAAGTATGGAAATGAAGACACTTACATGTTAACAATTTCCTTAAGATCATCACATGGTTGCTTTTGCATCGAATCAAGGTAGTACGCAGTCATTGTCCTCATATCCAATGCCACCAAGACCCAGTGGAAACTACAATAGTAAATTAGATATTATTTACTAATTAGCATTGATTAAGCTATTTAACATAAAAAAACTTAATATTTTTCATAACTTACTCAGGGTTATATGGAATAAAAATGTAGTCAGCTTGTTTTGCATGCATTAAACGATTTGCAATCAACCTTGACCTATTTTCCTTTGTTGCCTCACCCATTCCAGCTTTAGAGACTAAAGTTGGATTGACAAAAGCAAATTGTTCGGTGAGCTTAGCATCACTTAGCTTTTTATGCAGGTGCCTGTTTAAATTCCACATACCTTAA
Organism: Vitis rotundifolia; assembly: GCA_030254885.1. NCBI lineage: Eukaryota > Viridiplantae > Streptophyta > Magnoliopsida > Vitales > Vitaceae > Vitis > Vitis rotundifolia. The sequence goes on from CM058159.1 coordinate 12,815,219, forward strand.
TAAGAAATGAATATTTTACTTTTATATATATATAAAAAAAATTAACACACATTAGCAAGTTATAAAATTATTTACCATATATAATATATGACACAATTAGCTGACACTTCCTTAAATGAAATTATCATATCCATGTCTTCTTTCATAAGGAAGGTCTTGAAACTCTCACCAAATACATCATTTGGGACCTCCACACCTTGTGCTTTCCCCTCATTTAGCATGAGACCTACTAATGCATCAAAATTCTTGATATCTTGAGGGTTTTCACCAATTTTCAATTCATTTTCTGTTGTTTTTTGTCTTTTCCCTTTTTGAGATCCCTATAAAAGAAAGCACCATGTTTTCAAATGATATAAGTCTCTTTATAAACTATTGCAAATGAAAATAACACACCTTGATGAATTTAGTACTCAAATTGACTAAATGGGTTGGCCATAAAACTTGGTAGCCCACTGCCTCTCCAACTGTTGTAGCTTGACCAGGAATGGGAATAGGAAGTGGTGCATTTGACTCATAGGGAGCATCCAAAACAACTAGGTAGTTGGGACCACAATCCATTACAATTGTTCCACCAGCCACTGTATTTTCTCTGGTCCCTACCGCCAACTCACATTTTCTTGCCTTCAAAAGTAAATTGAATTGTTAATTTCAATATAAAAAAATAATGAATAAATGAAGTTTAAAGTGCATTGACTATGTTAAGGTATATTTAAGACATAAAGTTACATCTTTTATAAGTACTAGTTGTAGTGGAATAGAATATTACTAGTATTAATTATACTGTAATAGAATCTACCTAAAATACAAGTATCAATCTAACAAAAATAGAAGAAATTGGAAGAAATTATTTATGAAAATTATCTAGGAATTTGTTGCAATTAAGTTATTGAACTAGGAAATGTAAACTAAAAATAACACACCTTCATGTGTGGTTCTATTTTCACAGGTAAGGTCTCCTCCTCAACTTTCTGAATTGGTTTCTCCACTACTTCTGGTAGAAGCAACATTTTTGATTTCATGTTGCAACTACTCACATCGGATTGTGGTGTAGCAACTCCTATCTGAGATAGTCTAGCTAACACATCAGCCTCAAACTTAACTTGACGTTCTTGAGTTGCTTTTAAAAAATCTCTCACAACACGTTCTGACATACTATTGAAATATTGTCCAGGTGTGTAGTGCTTCCCTTTAGCCCGAACCCGACCAGTATACTCAGGAGTACCTAGTGCTTGAGAAAGTATGTCATTGCTCCCACTATAGCTTATGCCACTCTCTTGAGACTCTTTCATCAATTCATCCTAAAACAAGAGGAAGTTATGAAGTTAACTTTGAAATAGGTAAAACCAAATAAGGTGTTTAAAGATGTGATTTTTGGGTTCAAAATGTCTACTTACTATCTTTTCCACTACCGGTATGACCACATCATCATAGCTGCCATCTTTTTTTTGCATTGCTCTCTTCCAAAGTAAACTCCTATCAATGCTTTCTGTGGAGCCAGCTTCAATCATCTAATAGAAATGAAAAATTAAAGATAGTTATTAGATGACACATATGTTTTTATTTTTATTTTTTTTCTCAAAAAAGAAACAATTAAGAAACCCATATAAAGTATTCCTTCATTACTTATACAATCATATAACATTAAAACCACAATAAGAACTAACAAAAACTTACCATCTCTTCCTCAAGTCCAGCATACCCTTTTCTACTTAGATGATGATTATATATATGCTTCTTCCTTCTCTGCTTTTGTACTTCCCTATATTCCTACTAATTAAAATGGATGCTTAGTATATATATGTGGATGCATGTAGTATATTTAATGTTAATTGTATTTGTACCTGGAACTTTTCAGACAACCTATTTTTCACAAAAATATTCCAATCTTCATCATCGATAAAATGATATTCAGCTGGTGGTTTCTTAAGAAGCTCTGGCTCATCTTTGAAAGGAAGAATATGTTTCACAGTCAATGTGTTCTTAAAAGATCGGAAACATTTTCCCAATGTAAGCATACAATTCCTTCTGCTTTTCTTGTCTAATGTAAAAGCAATCTACAAATAACAAAGTCATTAGTACCTCCAAATTGTAAAGAAATATAGAGATTGTAGAAAACTTATTTATGTTAAAAAAAATAATTAAGTAACCTCAATAGAGTCCCACAACTTATCCTTCAATTGTTCAGGGACATCTCGCCATGTGTTATATCTGATTGGTACCATCGTACGTGCCAATACACCTAAGTAGCTTGTTAGGTGCAAAGAAGATTCTCCTACATAGATACCATCAGCATTGTACTTTATGACCAACTTTATCCCTCTATTCCTATTCCTTATAATCATGGATTTCCTTGTTGTTCCTCTATATTTTTTTTGTGTTGGGGTTTTCTCTTCCTTTGAATCCATGCCTATGATACATCAATAAGAAATGATAAGTAAACCCATTAATTGCAAGTAAAATTGAATTTTTTATAACATGCACTCATATTAGTAGCATGAACATACTAGGAATATTTTACATGCTAGATAACAACATTCACATGTTGTCATGAAATATTTAAAAATAATAATAATAAAAACTTACTAGAAGATCCTCACCAAACTTTTTTCTTATGGAACTAGAAATCATAAGCTTTGAGCTGAGACAAATTGATATCCTTGTATTACCCTTTAGATCACTTTGAGATATGTGCATAATAATAATCATGAAATAGGGAATCAATAAATTTAGAGACATGATGAATTTAATGACCTTAGAAAATAAATAAACTATTTACTGAAATGCAGAATTTCAATAATAACAAGTTAATGGGATAGTTACAACCTTCACAACAAAACAAGGTCCTAAATTTAGTTACATGGAAGATTTGTTATCAATCCAGAATCCCTCACAGTCTCCTCGAATGCAAATGACATCAGAGTCATCCATTGTATCAAAAGATTCAACTTGTGGCAATGTGGTAATAAGAGGATGGTGTTCAATAGAATTATCCATGAAGTCATCAGAATCCTCTGCTGAAATGGAGAAGTCCCTTTGAGGAGTTGACAAAACAACTGACCATCTTGGATCAAGTTGGTCTTGTACATAGAATACTTGCTTGGCTTGGGAGGCTAAAATGAATGGATCTGATTTATGAGCCATCTTAGTGAAGTCAACTAATGTCAGCCCAAACTCATCAATTTTGATGCCGCTCTTGTTATCAACCCAATTGCATTTGAAAACTGGAATCCTAAACATGGTATAATCAAGATCCCAGATCTCAGTAATAATACCATAGAAACATAGCTCACCAAATATTGGATTCTTATCCTTGGCACTAGAAATTTGCATTGTTGTTGCTACAATGTTGACTCCACTATTCTGGGTAACTCGTAGTTCATCACGATCTTTTGTATTGTAGTGACACCCATTTATAACATAGCCATGATACTTGGACACGTAGTGGGTAGGACCATGTGCTATCCATCTTAGGGTTTCAGATATAGGTTCTTTGTCAGCAATGGCAACTTCTACCTGTTTGAATGGGCCATAGTTATTAATATTTCTTATGATTACTGTTAAGAATGGTGCAATTTTTACAATAAATTCAATACCTTTTTTCGCAACCAATGAGTGAATGTTCGAATGTGTTCTTCTTGTAGCCACTTTTGTCTCTTAGATTGACGAGGATTGTTCAATTTCAACCATTTCATGTGTTCTCTATAAGATATGTATAAGAAAGTAACAATAAGTTTCCAAATTTAGTTTAAGTAATCTACACATAAAATCAAAATAGTTGACCCTTACTCGATATAAGGTTGGATGATAGTTGTATTTTCTAACACATAATGATGTGCTTGCAACAACAAATTAGAATCAACTTCGGTGATATGACCTCCAGGAATAGGCGCCCCAACTTTATGGTCAACATTAGTGCTACTAGGAACCCCAATTGCATCCACATTTGATAAGTACTCTGTACAAAATTCAATAGCTTCCTCTGCAATGTAGCATTCAACAATGCAACCTTCAGGGTGGTTACGATTTCGCACATAACCCTTTAATACTTTCATGAACCTTTCAAATGGGTACATCCATCTAAAATAAACCGGTCCACAAAGTCTCACCTCTCTAACAAGATGAACCGTTAAATGAATCATGATATCAAAGAAGGATGGCGGAAAGTACTTTTCAAGCAAGCACAATGTCACAACAAGTTCATTTTGTAACTTATCCAATGTAGACACATCAACCACCTTCTTACATAAAGCATTGAAAAAAAAGCTCAATCTAGCAATAGCATGTCGTACATGCTTTGGCAAAAGTGATCGCAATGCCACTGGTAACAATTGTTGCATCAGTGTATGATAATCATGGGACTTCAGGCCATAAAGCTTCAAATCTTCCATTGATACAAGATTTCTGAAGTTTGAGCAATACCCTTCAGGAACCTTTAACTCAGCTAAAGTTTGACAAAATACTTTCTTCTCCCTTCTAGACAATGTATAACATGCTGGCGGAAGGTAAGTTCGATTCGATTCAAACCTTGGTGCCAGTTCACACCTTAAGCCCATGTCCATAAGGTCTAGGCGAGAATTGAGTCCATCTTTTGTCTTCCCTGGGATGTTAAGTAATGTACCAATGATGCTTTCACAAACATTTTTCTCAATGTGCATTACATCCAAATTATGACGAACATGCAAATATCTCCAATACTCAAGTTCGAAGAATATGGACTTTTTCTTCCAACAATTGGTATAAGTCACATTGGATTTATCATGTCTTCCCTTTTTTTTCCCCCATGAATTACAAATGGCATTCATTTTCAACAGTATTTCCTCTCCACTTAATGGTTGTGGAGGTGATCGAAACTCCTGCTCACCATTGAATGCCTTTTTATGTTTTCTAAAAGGATGATTGCATGGAAGAAAACGTCTGTGGCCTGTAAATGAATTCTTTCTCCCATGCTTCAACCTATGTGAATAGGTTTCCGGTCCACATATTGGACAAGCAAAATATCCTTTGACTGTGCAACCAGATAAGTTTCCATATGCAAGAAAGTCATTTATTGTCCATAATAGAACAGCTCTTAATGTAAAGACCTCTCTTTGATATGCATCATAAGCTTCTACCCCTATCTCCCACAAGGTTTTAAGGTCCTCAATCAATGGTGCTAAATAGATATTTATGTCATTTCCAGGTTGTTGTGGACCCGATATTAACAAAGATAACATCATAAATTTTCTCTTCATGCACAACCACGGTGGAAGGTTATAAGTGATCATGACAACTGGCCAACAACTATACCTGCTGCTCAAGGAACTATGGGGATTTATGCCATCTGCTGAAATGGCAAGTCTAAGGTTTCTAGGTTCTGCAGCAAAATCAGGCCACCTATGGTCAATTACCTTCCATGATGGCGAGTCAGATGGATGACGCATTTTTCCATCAAATTCTCCACCTTGTGCATGCCATATGAGGTCTTTTGCAATTTTTGAGGACTGAAACATTCTTTTAAATCGTGGGATAGGTGGAAAATACCACATCACTTTAGCAGGAACTCCTTTACTCTTTTTGGTTCCTCTTCTATTCACTTTCCACCTTGAAGCTCCACATGTAGGACATGAAGATGCATCTTTTAACTCATTCCTAAAAAGTATGCAATCATTGGGACATGCATGTATTTTTTCATATTCCATTCCCAATGCATTCAATGTTTTTTTTGCTTCATACATAGACAATGGCAACTCATTGTTAACAGGCAGCATATCACCAAGTAAGCTTAATAGCTCAGAGAAGCTTTTATCAGACCATCCATATCTTCCTTTCAGATTATATAATTTAACTAAAGCAGATAATTTGGTGAAGTTTTTGCAACCGGGATACAAAGGTTTTTCAGCATCTTCAAGCAACCTTTCAAATAATTTTGGATTAGCCTTACAATCATCTTGTGCAGCTTCAACCATTTCTATTGTATGATCCACATTACCAATATGAATTCTATCAAAACATTCAGCCCTTGTAGTTGGGGGTCCACTACTTAGAGCTGCCTCCCCATGCCAAAACCAAGTATGGTAACTTTGGTCAATTCCATAAAAGAATAGGTGTTCTCTAATCTTTTGAGGAGTATTGAATATCAAATTTCCACACTGTAGACATGGGCATTTGATGGAGTTTTGATTTGCAGAATTTTGAACTGCAAATGAAATAAAATTTTCAACCCCATCCTCATAGTCTTTTGATCTTCTATCTTTTGACATCCAGGAACGATTCATTTGCCTATAATAGGTGAATTCAATTCCTATATAGCAAACATAAGCAAACAATGGAAATGGAAAAGACTTAGAAACGTTACCTTTAGAAAACACTCAAAACTTTCAGTTTCTCATTTGTGACATCAAAAATTTCTTTTTAATTTTCTATGGACAAACAATTAGGATTCAAAAGCAATAAAAAATTTGAACCTCATTCTCAATAAAAAAAGGATTAACAATATGACAATAGAAACTTTTGATGCATGTTTTTATGCCTTTTAACATGTCCAACATCCAAAATCGGGTAGTAGTTCCTATCCCATGTAGGAATACATAATCCCTATGTGTTAATTGCCAATATACTCAATTTCATTTTAAAGAAATTTTGGCAGCATTTCCCCATAGTTCTCCAAGTACACAAAATGAATAAGGTATAATATGTGACCTTGTTCAAATATGCACCCAGAGAACAAGAGGAAAGACTACCAAAATTTCTAAAAAGTGAATTAAGCACAAGCAATTAACTTCATAGATATTATGTTTTCCTACACTGTCCAATCGGACAATTCAAGCATCATTGCAAAAAAAATATCTTTATCACATTCTAGACAATTTAAAAGTTGTCAACTTGAAAGTGGCTTGGATAAAACCTTTTTCACCTTTGACAACTTAAATGTCTTTAGTATGTAATAAGAGAAACTTTTATCTTACAATGATAGTTGAATGGGAACTCTAAGGTTTCATGCATGCATGTTTGATTAAAATTAAAACACAATTACTTATTGAATAATCTAATAATTATAAAACACCTAAAGATGTTCCATAATTATTGGTATATTTCATGTTATCCATTACCCATTAAACAAGATTATTATAAGAAAGCATACGTATGACCCATGATTTGCGAATCAAGTCACACCAGTCTATGTCATAGCCTTGGGTCAAAATTTGGGCCTTAGTATCAAACTAAGTTGGGGAATAACTTGTAGAATTCAGGTACTCAATAAGATTTAAACAAAATTTAAAATAACGCCTCCATTATATTTTTCTAACCACCCAAAGTAAAAATGGCATTATAATTAAAATATGTTGGTTTGTATAAGGAAAAATAGTGTACCTTTCTCAGTCTGTCTTTGTCTCAAGTCTTGCATCACACACCTCTCGCAGTCCAATGTAGGTCACTATCCCTTAAAATATGTATATGCAAAACAAATAATAAATAAATAAATAAAATAAATCCATTAGTAGATATTAACAAATAAATACAAAATAAATTAAAATAAGAAAATAAACTAAGAAGAAAAGACATATAAGTAAGAAAAAAAATGATTTTCACACATGCAACAATGGTTAGATATTTTTTAAAATTTATAAAATTATTAAAATCAAACTATTTTAGTTATTATTATTTTTAAATGGTAATTAATACTCATATAAAATAAAATATATGCATGGTGAGAAAGCTAAGAAGATTCTTCCTTATGCCCCTTTTCATTTGAGATTCTGACTTTTGGTGATGACCTAATGGTGGGTGAACTGTGAACCACACTGTCTAACTCGGGTCAAGTCCTTAGGGCAAGAAAGATGACTGCAAGATGGGTAGAACTTAAATAAATGAGATAGAAAAGCCTGGTCTAAATTAAGGTGGCTTAACAATACCATAATCATCTTGGCTAGGTTTTTATCATATTGTGAAAGAGAAGTTATAGGCTAGGTCTTCAGCATCTAGCAATTCCACCCTTTGATTTTTCCAACAAGTTGCACCATCTAATAATAATACCTATGATCCTATACCTTAGTTTTGATTCCTTATTTATATTTAGTATATATAGTTACACTACATTAAAGTTATTTTTTTTCTCTAAAAAGTAATGAGTGTAAATTTTAAAATTAGGCTTATATTCATTTTTTTTTCACTTCTTATTTTTTGTTTTGAAAATAGAAAATAGTAACAACTCTTATACAAAATATTTGACTATTTTTTGTTTTTAAAATAGAAAGTTAAAAATTGTATTTTAAAAGCAATATTCTATTTCAATCCACACAAATCATACAAGTTTGGAAATATTCCATTACCATATTTTGAGTAATATTTTTAAAGGATTAATTTTATTCATTTCCCCTCAAGATTTGACGAAATATAATGACACCCAATAATATGAAATTTGAATAAGTCCATAGACTCTTCAAGTCTATAATTAGAAGTTCCTAGTAAGTTGTCACCCATACCAACGAAATTTCTTGAGTCAACATTAATCTCTAACCTTTTTGCTACCTTCATTACCTATTTTGCCCCTTGACCACCTACTTAGTCCTCTTTACTTTGACCATGTGTGTTTCTCTGACTTGCCCCTCTACTTTTATGAAAGAAACATCTAGAAGAAGCCCATTCAAGTTTTTAATTTTTCCTTGTTTGGATCCTTCCTTGAAACCTTCTAAAATTTCCCTTGTACTTGGCCTCTACATTACAGGGTCCAAGAGAAGTTTGTGGGAAAGGGCATTTTAAGAAGGATAATTTTATTTAATTTATAAAAATATTTTAAATTTTATTTAATTATTTATATTAATTTACAAACTCATTAAACAAAGTTACCCAAATATATGTATCAGTAGTCATCAAACTCAAAGGAATTCTTGCCTTAAATAAAGTCATTAGCTTTAGTATAACTTTGTTTCTAACTAATTAAAGAACATATTGGCTTTAATCCAATATTTGATTCTTCAAAATTTTGAAAGAAAATACAAGAGAAAGAAAATAATTAGAAAAAATATAATTAAGGATGATAATTTTTTTATATTTAATTTTCTTATAAAAATAAAAAATAGAATTAAAATTAACTAAAAATTTATATATTTATTAAATTAAATAATCTTTATATAAAATATTGAGAAGTAACATATAATTAATTTTAAATTAATTTTTTATTTTCCTTAATATTTTTTCTTTTTCTTTATTCATCAAATATTTCAATAACCCAATATAACCCAAAAATAAATAAAGAGAAAAAAAATTAAAATTAATAAATTATTTTTTTTTTATCATTCTTCAAACTCATTCCACTTATTTTTCCTTCTTTTAAAGATTAAATGATTTAAAAATATAATAATTTCGAACTCATTTTTATTATATTTGATTTTCCTTCATATTTTTTTAAATAATTTTATATGTATTTATTTATTTATTTATTTTAAAAAAAGTGCAACAAATGAACCCACATTTAAGTTAGCCGGCAATCCGAAAGAAAGGCAATAATATTGTCAATTACATATTAATATCTGTGTCTTAAATTCATAAATACGTCATGAAAGACATTGTAAAGAAACTGAGTTTCCTGAGTAACAAACTTATTATGATTAATGGAACTAGGATTTCCTGTAAACTTTGACTAACTATTAACAAGGGAACATTCAGATCACCACAAAAAATAAAATTTGAACATTCGCAACTCGCAAATGTAATGAAGATTTTGTAATCATAGATCATTGATGAAGTAAAAAGTACCAACTGAAAGATATAGATCTCACAGTCACTGTTAATATTTTCTATGGCCAAAATTGTAAAACACATTTAAGCCAATAGTGCAGACTTTTTATGGCCTAACGTTTATCTGCAAACAAATTAAGAAAGAATTATAAAAATAAAATAGAGAAATCAAGACACATTTCTCATCCTTTTTCCTTATATGTTTTTTCTCATTTTAATATAATTTGGTTTGTTCTAGAGAAAGATGTTTATTAAAAGAATTCAGAGGTCAGCAAGAAGAAAGATGAATAGCTGTCATTTTGATTAAAAAAATTGAAGGCACTATAGCTTATTTCTATTTCCAGTTTCCTGTCAAGATAAACATATCAGAAAGATATAGAGTATTCCATTGAAAACAAAATCAGTCCTCCTACAAAAGCGAGTACCAACAATGTCCAATCTCTCACCTGTCCCCTGCTTAGCATTTCCGACTTCTTTAGCTTTTTCATAGCAACCCAACAAAGCACTGTTAGGTGTAGCTGTGAAAGTAGAAGACCAGTATGAATGGATGAATAAGCATCTAGACCTTAGTTTGCTAGTTTGGGACAATAGCCATGGGCCAAGAGGCCCCACATGAAGTGAAAAATGGGCTTAGTACAGTCACCAATTATCAGCCCGGGTCCATTTGGGCAGACCATCCACTGGGTATGGACTTATAGCTTGGATAAGCAACTTTGCAACTAATTCAACTGGAATCAAAGACCGTGTCCAGAATACTTACAGTGAACCGTTTCTTCACCTCATCTATATTCTTTTAAAATTTAGCGAGTCCTAAACCTGCCATCCTCCTACGTTATACTATCATTATTATTATTTTAAGATTAAAAGGCAGTTGTGGAATCATAGTTGGGTCAACATTACCCATAATTATTTTTTATTGATGCAGGTATTAGTTAAAGTGTAAACCCTTAATTTACTAATTTTCTAGGCACATAATAAGTATTTATATCATAAAATTGTACGGTGAACCCAGTGATACCATTTCCGGACTAGGTTATGCAAGTTGGCAAGTGAGAGAAAGGCATAGAAGGCATATAGAAGGGGCTGCAATGCATCGAGCAGCAGTACTGATGCCAATGAAGCCAAGGAGAGGGAACCAGAAAACATCATGGTAGTGCGGAGGAGAGCAGCACAAGTAGGAGAGAGATGAGAAGAATGAAAGGTTAACTCAGTTTCGAATGTCAAAACAAACGTCAGTAAGCTAGCAAAGAATATCATGGTGCTTATGGGGTGGGCTTCCAACATAGAGGCGGCCTCTTTCTGAAACTTATTAGGCCCTGAGGTGATATCTTGCACCTAGGTTGCATACAAGGCCGTCTTGGCTACAAGTCTTTGTTAATTAACTTCGCTTTCAGCATGTATTGATGCATCCCGATATTTAGATGAGATGGGTGAGCCACGCTTCATCATCAATTATTTTTTTGCTTGTATCAAGAGGCCTATGAACAACTTGTAGTCTCACTCCATACTGCAAACTTTGAGCCCATTGGCTAGTCGTGAAGTGGCAGTTGAAAGATTCCAAATTTTACAATGAAAAAAACAGGTTGACCAATGATAATAGGAGGAACCAAACTCTTGAAATGGAAAGCAAAGAACTGATGATGGTCACAGAGAACTTAAGAAAGCGCAGTCCTCCTGAACATCTCAAGAAATTAGAGTCTTAGACTTTGCATTTTAAACGTACGTGTAGGTGTTTCTTGTGAATTTGAGTTCGATTCTCTAAGGATTAGATGTTCTGTAGGCAATACTGTATCGATACATCCAGATTATATAAGTCTTGCCTCTCGAGTCATCAGTCATCATTCATGACTCTGTAGGAGGGACGAGGTGGACCAAACTGGACCAGCTCGCAGGCTTGCATTGAGCCATAGTTACCTTCGGATGGGCTCAAATCCAGCCACATCCAAAAGAACAGACCAGACGCAATCCAAATTCCTACCTCCTAAAGTAAAATTTAAATCATTATTATTATTTACATATTCTGTAGAAGTTTCTTCTTTAAATGGATTTTATTTTTGAGAAAACTTGCTGTGGAAAGTCTGCAACCTAATTCCAACTGAGCCAAGCCTATATTTTTTGGACCTGGTGCCTCCCCCAACCTTTGACCGCCCAACAACTTAGACTCAAACCCAAGCCCACCAGAGATATTTTTAAAACACGTCATTCCTTTGCCAGTTGTTCCCCTCTCAAAACCATTTAAAAAATCCCCTATTCTATAGCTTTCTTAGCTACTGCAGCCTCACTTGTCTTCTCCTTGGTGTACGAACACGGCACGTCCATACCTACAGACGGCTGAGGCTGCACCTCCTTTCCCACCCTTGTGCTGGTGCGTGAGCCACCCACCACATTACCCCTAACCTCCATCCCGATCACCATGCTTGCTGCTACATCTCCTTGGCACTACACTAGGCAAAAACAGGGTGGCACTTTCCACCACAACTGAAAGGAGAAGCTAGAACTGCCGACTATAATTTGCAGCGCACCAAGCATACTGCTTCTATATTTTATTTACACCAACCATTTGGTTATTTACATACAATAGCAAGAACAAAAATGCACTGTATTTATTTAGGATACCATTTCCCTGATTTTGTCATCCCAAAATAATTTCCTCATCTATGAAACAATAATAGCAGATATTTGGAACAATGAAAACCCTTCCATTTGTCTTCATTTGTACTAATCTATTCAAGTCTGAGGAAAATAACATTAGTTGAGAAAGAGATTTACCTGTAACTATGATGCTTCGTGGTAGATTTTGACAATGGTAACCTCCCATTCATGGAAGTTAGACATGGTCATTCCAACGGATTAGGGCATTTTAGTGGTGGACTTAGTGAGAGCTATGGGGTTTCGGGGTTTCTTCAGTTCTGAAATGGTGGAGAGAATGTTTGGCAGGTACTAGTAGAAAGGGACAAGCTTCTAATTAATATATAAATATTTAAAACATATATATATATATACTATTATTTAATGTCACCTGATATAAGCGTCATGAAATCTCACAACTATGACACTGCTATAAAGTGTCATGGCATAACTAGTTATTCTTATAAAGACCACATCAGACAATGATACTTTAAATAAGCGCCATAAAATAAAAAAAATTACTATAAAAAATGACCCTTTGGAAAAACGCCATTGTATATTCCAATATAATGATACTTTAAGAAAGCGCCAAGGATTAAAGCGTTATAATTTACTATTTTTGTAGTAGTGTCCCACGATCATTCAAAATTATACATTGCCTTTTAGATGCCTCATCATTCTTCCTGTGGAAATTCTTAACTCTCCCTTCCACATGCAAGATAAGATTCGAAGTAGAAACAATGCTAGTAGACTTAACACAGAGAATCGACAACCAAGTCTACATAGTGAAAACAAGTTCTTTTTTTCCCTTCCCTTTTATTGTGCCCCTTATTTTGGTTAATAAGAATATGGATGAAAAGTAAGAGAAAGATTTCAATTGCTTATTATCATCTATTATTTATTAGGCTAAAATAGATTTGGTTTCTTGGTTGATTGATAGTAGAAAATATCACTCGAGAAACCCTCACATCCTTAAAAGATTGCACTTCTTGGGTTTGTTTCTGATTTTTCTTATTAATTTATTCATCCATTAACTTTCTTCTTTTGTAATTCTTAATCCTGTCTTTTTAATGATTGCCGAGAGGATGAGAAAAAATAACCATCTTAATATGAGGTTTTTGGTTTGGGTTTGCTTTATTGCTTATTTATCTTCTTAAGAAAGATTTTCTAATTCAAAATTTTCCATTTGCTTACCAAAGAAAAATTAATAAAAGAAAGAAAATGACATTTTTAGTCTCTTGCTTAATAAGGTTTTCGATCCACAATGAGTGAAGCAATATCTTTTGCTTGCTTGTTCACTATCTTTTGTTTTGTTATCTAGACATTTGGCTTAAGTAAAAATTGATGTCTTCGATGTCAATGCTTTTAAATTGCTACACACTTTTTGCATCTTGGAAAGATTTTTAGATTTGAAAATTTGAATTTTTGAACTTTATTTTTTTAGCATCTAAATGGGGTATTTAACAAAGACTTTGATTCCTAGCATTTTCTTTTGCTTTGGAATTTTTAACTCATATGTCCACTTTTTTTTCTTTTTTTTTTTTAGCCTAATACCTTTAGTATAAAAAAGAGAAAAAAATTATAAAAATTATAAGGATAGGTTCTAATTTTTTCTTAACCCATACTTTTTATTGGTAGTCAATAAAATTTTTTATAGTGAAACCAAATATGAGAAAATCATTTTCCTTTGTATTTTTTTCTTTCCTTGGTACTTTTCGGGAACAAAATATAACCTAAATTTTTTATGGATGGTAAATTTCAAAGAAAAGAAAATTTATAATTTTTTTTATCCTTTTTTAATCTTTTTTTTTTTTTCAATTTATTAATGGTCTAATATTGAAAACTTAAGTGAATTAATTTTAACCATACTCAACAAGATAATTAAAATGATATATATATATATATATATATATATATATATATATATATATATATATATATATATATATATATATATATATAGTAAAGGTAGGAGAATTTAAAGATTTTAAACAATGTTTCAAGTGTTTGTTGGATATAAAAGGAAGCAATTTTTTTAGTTGGATTCTTTTAAACTAAAAAATAATAATAAAAAAAAAAATTATAGGCACATGCATTTTATATGTAGTATAGAGTGTAGATAGAGAATTTTCCTTTTCAAAATTATACTTAAAAAACTCTTATATTAGAAGTCAAAATATGGTTAGTGAAGGTCGTACATAGAGAAGTGTAAGAACAAATAGTCTTTTCAATAGGAGAGTTAAGATAATAGAAACTAAGAAAAAGAGTTCATGTAACTTTAAGTTGTTATCATCACCATTTTTGAAGGATTTTCCTCATAGAATAACTATGTTTTTGCATATATTTTCTAGACATTTACTCTACTCTTATTGATTTATTTTTATTCAATTTTAGTGAAATTAAAAGCCCGTTGTTTAGTGAAATCTTAGTGTGCCTGAGTTTGATTTTCAGAACCATGTCTAGGAAATCCATAGATTCTAAAGATGTTGTTGTAAACAATGAAGAGATCAATTATCCTAAGACCCAAAAAGATTTAGATGATTGGAAGTTACCCAAGGTGCCTAATCAAGAGATTTATAAGAAATGAACCTTTAAGTTCTTTACAGACTACACCATCAAGACTTTAGAACAGACCATAAGCTTATAACAAGACGATCAAATCATAAGACTCTTGGATAGTAAATCCATAGAGAGACATAAGCGAGACTACAACTTCATACACTTTGGTATGATTCAAGTAGCAGCCAAGCCTTTGACAAGAATAGGTCTAAACACCTCTATTGTCATGTGTTTAAGGGATAATAGACATCTTGATTATCGGGATTCTATTATTGGAGCAGTCCAAGCAGGATTGAATGATGGTCCTATTTACTTCCAATGTTATCCTAACTTCACAGTTAGATTAAGAGATGCCGACATCTTAGTTTTAATTGTCCAACATGTTAAGACCCATGGATTTAAGTTCAAGGAAGGAAACAGTCCTGTTTCCATTATCACTAGGTTTGCCTATAAGAATATGACCATAAGTGTTGGATCTAGAGCACTATGCACCAATCCTAAGGGTGAAACTATTCTCTTCCACTCGGATGTCCTAAACAAGTCAAATTTCATAATCCCCAAAAGGATTATGTAGAATGAGGTTGAGTTTCTTGAAACTTGGCAGTTTGTTAATACTGTCCAAGCTATAAAGCAAAGATCTGAAAGGATTGAACAAATTGTTTAATATCCTGATGGAAGATGAGATCTGATTTTCTCTAACCCTTTTCATCATTCTAATTACCCTAGAATTTCATATTATGGACCCTCTAGAGCTTTAAGTTCATCTATCCCAGTAAGAACCACTAGGATAAAAGAAGGATCCACTTCAGCAAATCCTAAGAACATTAAGCTAACAGGTGTTAGAAGTCACACCAACTCAGCCAGACCCTTTTACACAGAGGAAAAGGAGTCTACCCAGGGATCACATCAGGATGAATCTCCTGATATGTCTCCTACGTATTCCCAGATGATTAACACTGTAAGCCTAGATGATGAGGATTTTGAGATTAACAAAGTTCTCTTAAGAAAGGACTTCTATTCTGAAGCCAATAAGGAAAGAAGAGATTGGTTCTTTAGCTTTGTCCCTAAGTCCTTAGAACCATTTATAAAGAGAAATTCTACACATACTTAAGACAAAAAAAGAAAAATATTAAGTATTGGATCTGGTTTGAACTCTTCAAACAAGAGGAATATCTAGATTACCCTAGTAAGCGTATGAATAACACATCCACAAAAACTAAGATATGGAAAACTAGTGACGATACTATCATAGAATCCATTCACCCTCTAGAAGCTAAGATAGAAAATAACATTAATGGAACCATAGTTAAAGCTTCACCTTTTAAGACTAAGCCTGGGGATAAAGGAACTACTAGTGCAGTAGATGTTAGAAGAATCATGAAACAGAACAACTACACTAACATGTTTCTTAAGACTCTAGGTGATCAACTCAACAGGGTTGAAGAGATCATTGAAACACAAGACCACATCAAGACATCTTTTGTTAAGAAAGATAATAAATCTTTATTTAAGCCTTTTAAATTCTCTAAAAAATTCTAGGAAAATCCCTATATTGATCAAGCTTTGATTGATAGGATTAGCCAAAAGGTTAAAGATAGCTTAATTGTCCCTGAAACACCTCAGCCTTCTCATAGGAGAATTAATGTTATTAAGGAAGATATTAGTTTTGAAGCAGAAGCTGATGAACTAATCAAGATCTTTGAGGAACCTCCTAACCAGACAGTTTTAAGGATTATCCATAACCAAGAAGCCCATAAGACTAGGAATTACTATCCTAGACCAACCTTCCCTAACATGCAGTATGAGGAAAGAAACCAGTTTACTCAAGCTTCCTATACTAGTGGTACTATCTATGAATGGAACATAGATGGTATGACTGAGTATAACATACTCACTAAGCTTCAAGAAATGACCATGGTTAGTACAACCTATAAGTTAAACAATAGAATATTGGATCATGCTGTAACACAGACAATTGTTGTTGGGTTTACAGGTCAGCTAAAAGGATGACAGGATAACTATCTCACTTTTGAGGATAGAAATGGTATCCTAAAAGGCTATAGGATTAATGAGGAAAATGAAGTGGTTAAGGACGAAGAAGGACAAGATATAAAGGATGCAATGGCTACTTTAGTCTTTTCAATTTCAAAACACTTCATTGGAGATCCTACAAAGATTAAGGACAAGATCGCAGATCTCTTAACCAACCTTAAGTGTCCTAAGCTCCATGACTTTAGATGGTATAGAGAGGTTTTCTTAACCAAAGTCATGCTAAGATCAAACTATAATCAATCTTTTTGGAAAGAAAAATTCAACTTAGGACTACTTAGACTTTTCTCTAAGAGATTTAGAATTAAGATATGGGAACAGTTTAATGGACAAATCCCTTATGATAAGCTAACTTATGGAGAAATCATAAGCATTGTCACAACAGAATGAATTAAACTATGCAATGACTTTAAGCTTAAGCAACTTATGAAAAATGAACAAAGGATCTACAGGAATGAGTTTGGTTCATTCTGTAGTCAGTTTGGATTCAGTCAAAAAGAAACTAAGCCTCCCTCTAAGCAACATAAGAAAAAACAAATAGGAAGAAAGCTTAGCAAGGAAAAGTTTTATCATAGCAAGAGAGGTACTCATGGAAACTATAAGATGAATGAAACCAAGAGATCAAGGCACATCCAAAGAAGGATGAACAAAGAAGCCCAGATAAAGCTAGAAGCCCCTTCACAATCTAAACCAGTTTGTTTTAAGTGTGGTAAGGTAGGCCACTATAAGAAGGATTGCAAGGTTAGACAGAAAATTAATAACTTGAATTTCTCTGAAGACTTAAAAGATATGCTTTGTGAAGTAATGTTAAACTCCTTAGAATTTGGATCATGGACTGATTCAGATAATGAAGATGATATTAATCAACTAAATAGTAGTGAGTAAATCTCAAGCCAAACTTCTAGTGACCAAGAAGAATGCATTAAGGGTAATTGTGATTGCCAACCTAAGACTATAAATGTCATAAGCCAAGACTAAGAACTGGTTCTAGATGTTTTAAGAAAAGTTGAAGATGAAAAGGTTAAGCAAGAGCTTTATGAAGTCTTTAAGAAATCTGTCGGTAAGCAAGAAGTTAAGAAGTCAGTAAATCCTTATAACTTAAATGAAATCTTAACAAGATTTAACCAGCAGTCTACCAATGACGTAACCATTAAGGATCTTCAAGAAAAAGTAAGACAATTCACAAGCTTAGGTTTTACAGACCTCCAAGAACAAATCAATAGGATTGTTGTAGGAAATCTTGTTGATAACCAAGAAAACCTTGAAGAAGTTCTAGAATCTTCACAAGCCGGTGTTAGGTGTTGTCTTTATAGCTGATGTTTTGACGTACTTTATTGTCAAAACAGTCAAGTCTAAAGTAGGAGATGAGAGATGCTTAGGGGTTTCTAAAGGAATAGGATCTTTGGAGAAGCTGTAGGAACCTGCAACTTCAAAATGCTCATGGTATAGTGGCATGAATTTCTCATAAAGAGCTGAATGAGATTTTTTAGAGTTTGGATATTTCTTAATAGGCTTAAGAGGTTGTTTTTCTTTTTTGGGGGCCATGACCTTGTGAATCCTGCAAAAATTCATGAGTTAAAAAATCAGGGATTGAGTTATTTTCTCCTTTAATATACTCAATTTCAAAATCAAAATTACTTAAAATAGCTTTCCATGTAGCAAAAATATGCTTAGAAGTTATATTCTTAACATCCTTTTGTAAAACTGATTTTGTAGATTTGCAATCAACTCTTAATAAAAACTCTTGGTTCAAAAGATCATCTTGAAATTTTGAAATGCATAAAACAATGCTTAAAATCTTCTTTTTAATGGTTCTGTAGTTTAGTTGGGCATTATTCCGAGTTCCTGAAGTATACCTAACTAACTTTTCTTGGTTACCATCTTCTTGCTTAAGAATCCCACCATAACCTATGTCTGAGGCATCAGTCTCAACAATCTTAAAGGCTTCTAGATTGGCTAAGGCTAAACATGGTAGGGTCTTGACTCTGGACTTGACCATCTTAACAACATTGGTGTGTTCCTTATTCCAAGGTTCAGGATTTTTCTTAAGTCTTTGTCTCAAAGGAGCACAAAGCTGACTTAAATCTTGAGTAAAGTCTGACACATAATTAAGGCTTTCTAAGAAATGTTGCAATTGTTTCTTATCCTTAATCTCATTAGGAAACTTATCATCAAACTCTATTGACCTTTGAATTGGGGTAATGGTTCCTGGGTAGATATGATGTCCTAGGAATCATCAGCAAACTCTATTGACATTTGAATTGGGGTAATGGTTCATTAGTAGACATGATGTCCTATGAATCTGATCCTAGTTTGAAACAGGTTAATCTTAGTGGCTAACAAGCTCAAACCATTACTCTTAACAATCTGAACAAACTTATTGAGATGTTTCCAATGTTGTTCTATAGAAATAGAGTACACCAAAACATCATCTATGTAGACAATGATGAAGTCAAAAAACTGGTTAAAGATTTCATTCATTATATTTTGGAATTTTGAAGGTGCATTCTTAAGACCAAAAGGCATTACATTCCATTCATAATGTCCAAAGGGTACCACAAAGGTAGTCTTATATCTATCTTTTTCTACAATTTGGATCTGCCAAAATCCTGATTTCATATCGAACTTAGAAAAAACTTTAGACATAACTAACCTTTGCAGGAGGTCTTATTTGGAATAGGATACCTAATCCATCTTTTTGAGATAACTAGATAAGGGGTTAGTATCCTTAAAGAATGAGTTTGTAGGGAAGGAATCCTCCACAGAAGGTAGAGAACTCGAACTTGTTTCTTTATCCCTGTTAGGGGATGAGGGATGCTTAGGGGTTTATGAAGGAATAGGATCTTTGGAGAAGTTGCAGGAACCTACAACTTCAAAATGCTCATAGTATAGTGGCATGAATTTCTCAAAAAGAGTTGAATGAGATTTCTTAAAGTCTGGATATTTCTTAATAGGCTTAAGAGGTTGCCTTGGATTTCCTAAACAACGCTTAACACCGGCCAACAACAGGCTCAACCTGGCAAGGATCGCACTCAGGCACACTGCTACCTTCCCTAGGATAGATCAAAAACTCAAAACAAACCCGACTTCCCTTCTCATGGCTTTGATACCATAAACACCCAAAATGAGGTTATATGCAATGAAAACATTAATTATAATTATTTTTATATATTGGATTTAGTAAATAAAATTAATTAATTTTATAATACATATATTTATAATAATTATATTATTATATAAATGCTATGCATTTGCTTATTTTTAATTAATAATACAATGTTACACCACTTAAAAATCGAGATAAATACTAAAATATTTTTCTAATTAATATGAGATGATAAATATAATTTATACTTTTATAAATATTGTAATTATAAATAATATATCAATAATAATTAACATAAAATCAATTAATTTTAGAATGAATATATTTATAATAATTTTATAATTAAAATATATTATTAATTAAAATATTATTAAAAATGAGAAAAATGAAAATTTTAATTTTTGAAAATCCTCTCTTGAAGAGACGATTTACCCATGATTTTATTTCCTCGTGATTTTTTTTCCCTTGAGAAATCATCTCTTGAAGACACAATTTTAGCCTGTAAAATTTTTAAAGAACTTTTAGAGATCGTTTTTTCAAGAGAAGATTTTTGTCTATAATTTTTTTAAAAGAAAATAAATAGTTTCTTCAAAAGAAGATTTTTGTCTATAATTTTTTTTTAAAAGGAAATAAATCGTCTCTTTAAAAGACAATTTTTACTTTTATTTTTTTTAGTTGGCAAAAATAACACGATTTTAGCCTATAAATTTTTTAAAGAACTCTTAGAGATTGTCTCTTCAAGAGAAGATTTTTATCTATAATTTTTTTTTCTAAAAGGAAATAAATGGTCTTTTCAAAAGATAATTTTTACTTTTCTCTTTTTTAGTTGGAAAAAATGACAGTAGATTTAGAAATTTTTATTTTTTTCATTTTTTATTTTTACTACGATTGTTTAAGAATTATTTTTTTAGTCTAATGTACTTTCATAAAAAAATTGTTTACTTGTCTACTAAAAGAATACAAGTTCTATTTTCCATGGTAAGGAAGGGACTTTAGGATTCCCCCTTCCTCAACTATTAGTTATGAATTAGTTAATTTATTTTTAAACTAATCTTGTTTTTCACATAACAATTTTTTAACCACTTTCTTGCCCAATACAAGAATTCAAAAAAGAGTTTTCCATTACCATCTCTTTTCATTATCTTAATTTTTTCACTTCACTTGCATTCTAAGAGTTTTCCATCGTCATTTCTTTTCATTCTCTAAATCTTTTCACTTCACCTACATTTCAAGAGCACTTTTGTGAGATTCAATACCCAACTCACCAGTTATACCCCTACACTTGGGAAACCACCATTTTATTTATGCAGATTTTGTTGCGATCATTGTCATAAAAAATAAATAAATAAAAAGAAAATATGATTCAAATATGTATTTTCTTTTCTTTTCTCGTTTTTTTAAAGAAAAATTAGATTAAATTTTTTTTTCATAAATTGATTACTCAAAAATGAAACGATGACATAAAAATGAAATTAATAAAAAATAAATCTACAAAATTCCAAATCCCCACATGTTGCCACTATTTTTACCCCATAAGTCATCCCATTCTTAACAAAATTGAATTCCATAAATTATTATTAATTACTATTCAAAAATAAAAATAAGTGGCACTAAAAATCATAAAATTTAAATTAAAAATAAATTTACTATAAATTTAAAAAATTTAACTTTACAAAAAAAGGCCAAAATAACTTTCAATTCTAATAAAAAATTTTAATCAAAATTCTGAAACATAATTCACATTCATCTAAACACCCATTAGAATTAATAATTTCAATTAATTTTTAAAAATAAAAAAATTAAAATGTGATACTCCTTCATGATTAAAATTCCAAAAATCAATAAATTAATTTCACGAATGGAAGGCATATTTTAGCAACAAATCTTCAAATCCAAAGATAAACTAGCTTAAAAGAATTTTAACATTTTCTAACAACTAAATATAATTAGAAATTATACTTACTATCCTATTACTAATTTTTTTATCGATTATATAATTAATTGTTATAAAATTTTTATTATGTTAATAAATTATAATATTTAAATATTTTAAAATATATTAGATTTCAAATCAATTTAAAAAGGAACAAAATAATTAATTTTATAGATATTTTTCATACGTAAAAATAAAGTAGATTTAGAATTTAAAAACAAGTTTAGGGCTCAGATAAAAATACAAACATCACAGAAATTTTAAGAAGTTATGATAAACATAAAGTTTAAAATAGTTAGACTTGTCCGCCTAAAATGATGCAAGAATGGACCAGTGTACTTAATTGACTTGGGCTGACGACAGCATTATATTTAATAAAAAAAATACATATGGGAATTCTGGAGTGAGAAACGAAACTGATATAAGAACATAATATGGAAGGAAAATGAATGCTGAGATCAGCAATGAGCATCACCACCTCCTAGAAAGTTCCAATGTTTTAACCCACTCCCTGGGATTTGCTATAAATACTTGACAATTTCCCTTGTGTTGTTCATCAATACTTGAATAACTGAGTTTGAATCTTATCGATCACAGTAGTAGCAATGGCAGACGAAATTATCTTGTTGGATTTCTGGCCTAGCATGTTTGGTATGAGGGTCAGAGTTGCCCTGGCAGAGAAGGGCCTCAAGTATGAATATAGACAGGAGGACTTGAGGAACAAGAGCCCTCTGCTGCTTGAGATGAACCCAGTTCGTAAGAAAATCCCGGTTCTTGTATTAAAGAAATAAAAGATATCTTTTAACTACCATTCCATGTAACATAAACAAGTATATATTAAAACAAGTTGGATGAGACATGCCTCTTGCCTTTTATGGTAACGCACTCGTTCTCTACAAAGGTATCATGGGCCATAGAATAGGTTAAGGCACGCTCTTTAAATCACTTTTTTTAATTAATATGTTTGGCAAAAGATATTCTTAAATAATTTAATTCATCTTCCTTGCAGGTCATTTTAAGTAACAATAAAAATGAAAATGAAAAAAAGAGAAAAATGAATATGTTAAAAAAATTTATGGATATTAACATCTTTGCAAAAACATAATTTATTTTTCTTTGTTAAAATGAATAATAATAATAATAATAATAATAATAATAATAATAATAATTGTTATAATAATTTATTTAAAATGAATAATGAATAAAGTTTAACTTTTTTAATATATATATATATATATGAGGCAAATTTTTTATTACATGTACACATTTAGTACTTGATAAAACAAAGGCTATGAATAATTAAGGAAAACACCTAAAAGGGAGGGTGAATTGGGTTTTTCAAAACTTTTTCAAACACAACAATATATGCACAATATAAATAAAGTAAAGAGATAGAGTTAAAGAATTCAAACTCGGGTTTCTAGTGGTTCGGCGCTTCCTTGCCTACATCCACTCTCCTCAATCTCCTAACCGAGTGAGGGTTCCACTAACTTGAAGCTTCAATCAAGCTTTCAATCTTCTTACACTTGGATTCCGATTCCAATAGGCTCTTACACAATCTCTTCAAGATTTGAATCTCTTGAAGGCTTTCACACTTAGTTTATACAATGATGAAACTCTCAACCTAGCTTAAGGATGACTCAAATACAAGAGAAAGCTAGGATGATTCACAAGAGTGCACTAAAGATATGCAAGTGATGATTTAATGCACTAAGAAAGAAATGAGAGCTTTTTGTTCAAGAACAGGTAGGTAGACAATTGATTGCAAAGGTTCTCTTGGTCATAAATGAAGTGGGGCTCTCAATTTATAGGTTTCTAAGCTCGGGAGTCAAAAACAACAGAAAGTAACCTCGATCGGTCGAGCAAGGGGTCGACCGGATCATTAGTCGTTGGAGCATTTAATGCATGACAGGGTACCGTTGCCTCGACCGGACCTCGACCGGACAAGGATGAGGCTCGACCAGGAAGAGAAAGCTACTGGAAGAGAGAGAAGGTTTTTGTGCCTCCCTCGATCGGACCTCGACCGGACAAGGGCAACCGGTCAACCGGTTCCTCAACCGGTTGAGCCGGTTGGCCATAGCCTCGACCGGTTGAGACTTTTGGCCTCGAAAACCTATCTTTTTGAATTTCTTTCTTTTCCAACACTTAGGCAAGGTCTTTAGGTGAGTTAATATGCCAATTTTGGATCAATTTGCCTAAGGTATATTTGATAAAACTTGGGTTTTAAAGAAAATCAAGTTTTGAAGGATAAACCGAGTTTTCTAAGATGCATGAAATAGTATGAACATCCTAAGTGCACTCATGCAATCATCCTACATTCGTTTCCTATGATCACAAGTCTTCTAAAAGATCTCGATCTTGTATCTGTTTGGTCCTTGATGAATTTTCGAGTTTATGCCTGAGATTCTTAACAATTTAAACCAATTAGTCACTTAACCATGGTTTGTTATCATCAAAACCCGATTAGGAGAACCCTTGAGCTAACAATCTCCCTCTTTTTTATGATGACAAACCTTGGTTATCTAGGAGACAAAGAAATCTCCCCCTCAAACCAACCATGGAATAATCAACTCAAAAATTAGGAAATTTAAAGCGAAAAGACTATGTAAATCAAAAGAGTATCATATCATATATAAGCAAAGACAAAAATACATGAAAGCATAGGTATAATATGCCAATAATATGCATGAAAATGAAAATGTCTCCTAAAGCCCTTATCCTAAAATATCTCCCCCTTTGGCAACATAAAAAAGAAACGAAGGGGGGTCCCAAATGAAATCAAGGCTGAGGAGGTGGAGGAGGAAACATAGAGCGGAGGTAAGCCATCATCTCCTCGTGCTGACTCTCCTGACGGCTCTCAAGACGCTCAATCCTTTGTATGAGATACTCAAACAAAGAGGTGAAGTCGCCCTGATACTGATCGATGTGATCCTCCATGGAATAAAAGCGAATATCATGGACCACGACTAACTCCTCCATACGAGTCCCGAGAGAACTGATTTGTGCTAATAGATCCATCCAGGGTGGATGATCAGGAGGATGAGGAGCCGGAGGAGGTGGTGACTCGGTGTGAGCAGGCTCTGTGAATGTCGAGTGAGAGGATGACCCTATTGTGTATGCTGGCTCAAACATTATAGGCTCGGAAAAAGTGGCGTCAAAGCGAGCATCCTCAATCTGAAGAGGAGGAATGTCAAGCTCAGGCTCTGTATGCTCAAATCCTCTCTGAGGATCTATCCCATCCTCCATCTCTCTAATCTCGGCCTTCTCCTCATCCACTGGATGGCCCTGAGCTGGTGCACGCTCCCCTCGCCTCACCTAAGAGCCATCAGGGGCCTTCTCAAACTTCATACGCCCCAGTGAATGCTCGTCATACGTGTCATAAATGCTGGGTGCCTCAAACTCTGTCTCTCTACTCAAGTCGACCCCAACATCCTTGAACATACGAGTGAGGAAACGGTCGTAGGGAAGAACTCGTTTGGCGCTCTCACAGCAAGATATCATATGCATCATCATCAGATATCCTATGTGTATCCGCCTCCCGGTGAGAAGTGAGTCCACAATGAAGGCCTCATAGTAGGAGACCTCGTCCCAATGTCCTCCCTGTGGCAATAGGATGGAGTAGATCATATGGTGAAGGACTCGGCTAGGCACGGTCAGGCTGTGTGCTGAAGGTTTGCCCATCCCATGGGCATCTGCAAGTCCGCACAGCCTCTGAATAGCCTTTCTAGGCTCGAACCTTGGGATGGTAGGCCATGCCTTGGACTCATATACTCTGAGTCCAATGGAGGGGATGTCAAGAATGCGGTAAATGCTCTCAGGACTCAGCTCAATCTCAACCTCTTGAAAAGTGGACATAATCGGTCCTCCAAGTCCATAGGTCATCCTGGAGTAGAATGCACGCACCAGAGTCAGAAAGATAGGCTCGGAAATCATCACAACTGGCAGCCATCCCATCCTGGTGAAGAGTCCCTAAAACCCGAAGCCCTGAAGTTGGGAGAAATTGATGTTTCTACTTGGAACGACCTTTTTTTTGGCGAAATTAGTCTTATACCTCTAATAGTCTTCAACTGAACTGAAGAGGGCGGTGTCGTATATCACCTTTCGGCGAGCCTCAGTCTGCTCAGGCTTCTGAGATGGCTTAGCAGGGCGCTTGCGTTGAGCCCTGGAAGCACCTGTCTCCTTCCTAGGTGTCATCCGAAATCCAAAAAGAGAGGGAGATGAAGCTAGAGAACTGAATCAAACAAGAGGAGAGGGAAACCAAACCCAAATAAAACCCTAGGCATGCGGAGAGGAGCTGAACCACATGGTGGCATGCAGGTAGAGAGGAAACAGTCCCAAAGACGCAAACCAAGGAAGAAAATCCGAAGCCCTAGCCTCAAAATCTTGCCAAAAACCACTCCAAAACCTGGAATCTGTCCAAAAACCAACCCAAACTGAGCTCTGAGGGTGAGAACGCGAAGGGTCTTCAAGGAACGGTGGAGAATAGTGAAGAAACTGAGGCACGGGGGTCTTTTTAAATTCCCAGCCCTGACGAATTGGTCGATCGGTTCCTCAACCGGTCGACCGCTTGGTCAATGGTCAACGCTTCCAAAAATTTTGCCTTTTCTTGTCTCGTGATCCTCCCCCTACCCTTTTCAATTAAAATCCCCAATTTTTTATGTCCAATGCCAAGGGAATTTTGATTTTTTGGTAAAAAATTGACCTATTTCCTAAGAGATTGCTATATGATGCGTATGAAAAGAAATTTATGCAATCATAAGGCATTTCCAACAAGAATTCATTAGACAAACATTAGATCAAAGAGAAATAACCCCTAGTTGTCTTCTAATATCGGAAAATTGTTCTTCACTTAGAGGTTTTGTAAAAATATCGGCAAGTTGATCTTTTATGCTTACAAATTCAAGTGTAATGTCACCCTTTTGTGCATGATCTCTAAGAAAATGATGTCTAATTTCTATATGCTTGGTCTTAGAGTGTTGCACAGGATTTTTTGAAATATTTATGGCACTAGTGTTATCAAATTTAATAGGAACATGCTCAAAAGTCAAATTAAAATCACTAAGTGTTTGTTTCATCCAAAAAATTTGTGCACAACACAAACCGGCTGCTATGTATTCGGCTTCCGCCATTGACAAAGCTACCGAATTTTGCTTCTTACTATGCCATGAGACAAGTGAGTGTCTTAGGAAATGACAAGTGCCACTAGTGCTCTTTCTTTCAACTCTACAACCGGCAAAATCGGCATTCGAGAATCCAATCAATTCAAAGTTATCACCCTTGGGATACCATAAGCCTATATTCATTGTCCCTTTCAAATATCTAAGAATTAATGGCACTTAAGTGAGATTCTTTAGGACAAGATTGAAATCTAGCACACAAGCATACACTATACATGATATCGGGTCTACTAGCAGTCAAATAAAGCAAGGATCCTATCATGCCTCTATACATAGTTGAGTCAATAGATTCACCTTTTTCATCCATGTCAAGCTTGATGGATGAGCTCATTGGAGTTTTCATCACCTTGGCTTCTTCCATCTTGAACCTCTTGAGAAGATCCTTTATATACTTTGCTTGATTGATGAAGGTTCCTTCCTTTAGTTGCTTGATTTGAAGTCTAAGGAAGAAATTGAGTTCTCCCATCATGCTCATTTCAAACTCACTATGCATACACTTAGAGAAATCTTCACAAAGAGAGTCATTAGTAGCTCCAAAAATAATATCATCAACATAGATTTGAACTAGGAGCATATCTTTTTCTTTGGTCTTTATGAAAAGAGTTGGGTCAATTTTTCCCATTTTAAAACCCTTTTTCAAGATAAATTTACTCAATCTTTCATACCAAGCTCTAGGTGCCTGTTTCAAACCATAAAGTGCCTTTTTAAGTTTAAAAACATGGTTTGGAAAGTTAAAGCTTTGAAAGCCGAGTGGTTGTTCAACATATACTTCCTCATTTATAAACCCATTTAAGAAAACACTTTTCACATCCATTTGATATAGAATAAAATCTTTGAAACATGTAAAAGCAAGTAACATTCTAATTGCTTCCAATCTAGCTACGGGGGCAAAAGTCTCTTCATAGTCTATTCCTTCTTCTTGATTATAACCTTGGGCTACCAATCTTGCCTTATTTCTTACTATGATGCCATTTTCATCCATTTTGTTTCTAAAGACCTTAATTGCATCATTATTCGAGTTTCCAATTATTTTTAGAAATTACTAGGCTTAATATTAACGAATCTAACATATTAAGCCTTGTTTGATTTTTAGTTTATTTTTCCAATGAAACAAAATTGAAAATAATAGAATCATTCAAGACCAATTTTTGTTCATAAATTTTTAATATTAATTGAATCACTATTTGGGTTTCAAGTTATTTTTAAGAATTACCAAGGCTCATTAATGAATTTAATGTATTAAGTCTTATTTGATTTGAAGTTTATTTACTAAGTGAAAAAAGTTGAAAAAAATATGATTATATGCAAAGAAGAAACTAGCCAAGACATTCAAATGAATTTTGGTCTATGACTTTCTAATGCTAGTGAGTTTCATGACTTTATATTACTAAGTAAATTGGTTTTTGACTTTTAAATCACTTTTAAAAATTAATAAATTTTATGTGTTATGTATAGTTTGATTTAATTAATGAAAATTTTATTAAGTTAAAGGAAATTCGTAAAATTTCATATATATATATATATATATAAAACGTTGATATCATTCTTCTTTGTCTCTCTACAATCTAATACCGATACCAAAAATCTTCAAATATAATATTCATATATATATATATATATATATATATATGAAGAAAAATACACTCTCCTTTAGCCAAACTATGACTCTTTGGCCTTATTTAGGTCTAAGTATTTGCTTATGGAAGCCTAGGAATGAATTGGAGGTCTTCCCCTACTTCGTTAGGCATTTCTAAAACCTAAGAACATCCTTAAGAAAAAACTAAATATACTTTTATGGAAAACATGTACATTCTTAAAAAAAAAGCAAAAAATGTACATTTTTTAAAGAGGACCGTAACCTTATTCTGCCTTATTTGGGTCTGAATATTAACTTATGGAAGCCTTGTACTAAATTTGAGGCCTTCCTATTCCTCGTTGGTTATTTTTAAAGCTCACATACATCCTTAAGAAAATATGTACATTCTTAAGAAAAGTATGTACATTCTTAATAAAAAATAATGTACTTTTTTTAAGTTGGACCAAGATTTTATTTGTCCTTATTTGGTCAAAATATTAACTTATGGAAGCCCCATAATGAATTTGAGTTCTTATTCCACATAGATCATTTCTAAATCCTACGTACATCCTTAAGAAACATATGTACAATTTTTTTTAAGGTGAACCATAACCATATACATCCTTATTAGGATCTAAATATTAACATATGGAAGAGTTGAAATGTTTAAGGCTTTCCCCTACCTTATTGGGCATTTTAAAGACCTCCATACAATATTTTTTAACATATGGAAGTATGATAGGTACATGACCAGTGTCTTTTCATACCACATCTATGACATTCATTCTTATTAGCATGTTTGCTTTGTGATTATATACCCTTTTTATGTTTTGTCTTTGAATTATTCCACTTTTGGTGGTTTGAATTATTTTTTCTGTTCTAATAATGAATATAACCACCATGGTACCAAGAATTATATTTACCACAACCATGACCACAATTGTGTCCTTGGCCTTTGAGTTATGATCACCTCTTTCAACATGTTTTGTTTAGGCAGAATTCTATACACCTGAGAACACTTTGCAAAATTAAATTACTTTTTGATCTTTTTAATTTGCATGAATATTTTCACAAAATTTTTAACTTCTTAAAATTGAATTTTTCCACATAAAATATTAAAAAATATGCTTTCTTGATAGAGATATGATTTTTTAAAGTCATACTTACTGATATGACCAAATCTGGACAACTAAATAAGCATAGTGTTTTAAAATATTTTTGATTGCCCTCTGACCTTGGATTTATTTCTTCTTTCACAATTTAGACATCTTAAATGACTTTCATGATTTTTTTAATAAATTTATAAGGCCCCTAGGTATGTTTTAAAATTTAGTTTACATTGGTTACTATTTTCTACCAAATTCTGGACCTTTCGGAACTTTTAGATATTTTGAATTGAATATGTTGTTTAATTGAAAGCTTGAACTTTCATATGTTTTTATAAACATCAATGAGAAGTCTTTTGTGATTTGGTGTGATCAAATTCCATTTCTTTAGTATTTTCTTAAGATTTATTCTTACAAATGCCTTATCTTGATTGTGTACTAGAAGTTTTGCATCGTGCCTTCTTTGATGTTTAATTCTAAACTATTTGACATCTCATGAGTTTTCATTGGTTGTTGTATTGTGATATAGACATAATAGAGAGGTTTGTCTTAATTTTTCATGATCAAATGAGGTTCCTAGGTAATAATCTATTTCTTTATATATGATCGTTATGTATTGCTTTGTATGTGATTGGCAACTTGTTTAGCATATCTTTTTTATTATTTGTTTGACTTGCCATGTATGATTTAGAGACTAGGGTGAAATACAAGTTCTGTTTTTTATTTTATTTTATTTTTTTAACTAACCATTGATGTCTTTTGATAGCGCTTAAGTTGCGGTTTAGGTATACATAATATTATTTTTTTATAAGTGTGTTTAGAACCCTTGTTTGACATGTTAGTATTAATAGAGTTTTGAAATCACCTTAGCCCATTCAAGTATCCATAATCAATTGACTAATTGTCATATTCCCCTCAACTTAGTTATAGAGACCTCATTAAGGCTTAGAGGGGTGCTACCTCTTTGGAGGTACCTTCCTGATAGGTAATCTGATCCCAGACCTAGACTCAGGTTCTTCATAGACAACTTTTCCAAAATTCAAAAGTCATTTTAAGGGTTTTATTCTTACTTGATTTCCCCTTTAAAAATAAATAAAAGTAAGTGGCGACTCCGAATTTTTATAAAAATCAATTTTTCACTTAAAAAACGAGTCTCGCCATTGAGTGGGGACGCACTTGAAAAATGCGAGTCCACAGCTACTTTACTCTATGGACTCTTAACCTTGAGAGGATATAAAGTCTGTGATGAAACCAACAAAAGGCTTTATCCTTTGGATAAGATCCTAAAGTGGTCATATATCTCTAAGGATTGGGTCACTATTGATGGAGGCTAGTGACAACAGGTATGCTTAATAAAGGCACCATGATATCTCATGGGATTGAGACAATGTGTCCCATTTGGTGATCCAAAGGACATGTGATCATGAAATCTGTGGCCATAATAATTCCTTTAGTGGAATTTGACATATACTTCTTGAAACTAGAATACGTTAGTTGATCATATAATAAGTAAGACATGTAACTTAAGGATTTGAGAGGTGATCTTGATAGGTGATAGAACTACCTTGTTAGATTACGAACACTAGTTCATGGGGTGTTTACATACAGTGGATAGTAGGTCATAGACTTGAGCTTCATTTCATTGTTATTTACATAGGGTATAAGAGTGGAGTTAATTATCTTTAGTGGAATGTTGAATCAACTTCAAAATTGGATTCTGAGGGGGCCAATACTCCTATGGGTCCTAGTGGTCCTCGCTCTGAGCTTATATACCATGATGACACGATTTAGAAGGGTTGGATTGGCTCTAGGTTCATTCTTGTGCATAAGGGTGTTTTAGTAATTATGCAAAGTTGCAAAAGGGATAGTGAACAAGGTTTCTAGCTTGGGCTAATTGATTAATTAGATGACCCTATGTGCTTAATTAATTAATTAGGACCCATTTTGAGCTAAATTAAGTGATCTAAGCCTTGATGGGCTTAAGTCACTTAAACCCAATAGGTAATCCTATAAATACCCCTTTATAGGTTAGGGTTTCCTAATGAATTGTGGTAAGAGTTGTCTTCCACCTCCAAAGAGAAAGAGAAAGGCATAACCTCCTTTCTTTTAAAGCCCACACTTTAGAATGCCAAAATTTTGGTTCGATTCATTGGACAGAAGATTTTGGGTGTACGAGACTTCCAAGGATGAAAGGCTACAACACTTGGACGTGCATAGACCACATGCACAAGAAGCACATAGGATGTGCACAAGGTATGTGCAAGAAAATCGCATAGGACACACATGTGAGCAGCAACATCAGGAGAAAGACTCTTCAGTTTTTCCAACCATGTTCTTCATTGGATGGATTTTGATCTGGGAACATTTAGATCATAGGTATGAGATTCAAATCTCTAAATCTATAGTTATTAATGGATTTTATTGTCATTTTATTCCACTATGATAGATTTAGAGATGCTTAGGGATAGATGCTTCTACCCTACGAGATCCAAGGCATGAGAATGGAGTTAATCCAAGGTTCCCAACAGTAATGTCCAAGCATGTGGAAGGTAAGAGTATTTCATCATATTTAATTTACTAATGATTAATTTAGGCATGGTTATGTTTACCTCATGCATAGGAATTTTGATGCCTTGGATAAATTCAAGGAATTTAAGGTAGCAAGAAAGCGATTAGGTAAACAGTTCAAGGTACTTTGATTTGATCGAGGTGAAGAGTGCATGTCAAGCAAGTTTGATTCTTTCCTAAAGAAGCATGTAATTACATCCTAGTTGAGTGCCCTTGGAATTCCAAAGCAAAATGGGGTAACAAAAAGAAGAAATCAAACTCTTATAAACATGGTGAGATCTATGATGAATTTTTCAACACTTCTTACATCTTTTTGGGGGAATGCCTTGGAGACTATAAGATATCTTCTTAACCTAGTTCCATTTAAATCAATACCTTTGACTTTATGGAGATTTAGATGGGTCACAAACTTGGTTAACACCATGTTCGCATATGGGGGTGTACAACACACATATTGAAGCCAAAGGTAGATTAGTTGGATTCAAGGTCAAAAGTTTGCTAGTTTGTTAGATATCCAAAAGAAACATAGTGTTAGTACTTTTATAGTCAGGTTGACTAGAAGCTGTTTTTCATTATAGGGGTCAAGTCTCTATTTGATAATTATTTTCAAAAACAATTTTGAAAAATAGTTTTTGAGAATGGTTTTTGGAAATTGTTCTATGATGTTTTGTAGAACAAAAGTTTGTTTTTGAATTTGAAATATTTTTAACCTATTTTTAATATTTTTAAATATATTTTAAAAATAATTTTTATATCCAGTACTTTGTTTTTAATCATGCTACATGCTTGTATAATTACTTTCTAAAATAGCTTAAAAAAACAAGTGAAAACAATAGAACATAACTAAAAGATGTTCTATGGAAACACCTTATTTTGTGTTATTAAGAACAAAAAATAGTTTTTAGTTACCAAACATGTGTTTTTTTTATTTTTTTTTTTTTTTGTTTTTTTTATTCTAAAGAACATAAAACTATTCTTGAAAATAGTGACAAACATGCCCTAGATTTTTAGAAGATGACTATATGATAAGTAATAAGTCTAGGAGTGATATCTATTGAAAAGCACAATATAATAGTCCCACAATAACATAAAATATATATGGAGCCAATACCTAGCAATCCTTATTTTTTGAGTACATGGGTGCCTTATCATAGTAGGAGAGTTGTTGTACAACCAAATTGATTCATGTATATAGCAAAGTCTTTTGAGATAATTCTAAAGGAACATGAAATCGATCCCATAGATTATGATGAAGTAATGAGCAATATGGATGCACATATTTGGCTAGGACCTATGAAGGTAGAGTTAGAATCTACACATTGTAACAAAGTTTAGGATCTTGTACTAAAGAGATAAAACTCGTAAGGTGCATGTGGATTTACAAAACGAAGAGAGGAGTAGATGGTAAGGTTGAGACATATAAGACTAGGTTTATAACAAAGGGTTATAGTCCAAAACTTGGTTTCAAGTCTAACAAGATACTCTTATCCATTGCGACACATTTTGATTGTGAGACATGGCAAATAGAAGTCAAGACTACTTTCTTGAATGGTAATCTTGATGAGAACATCTATATGACGCAACCAGATGGATTCATAGCAAAGGGCTATGAGCATATGGTATGCAAGTTGCATAACTCCATTTATAGATTAAAGAAAGCATTCTACTTGTGGAATAGATGTTTCGGTCAAGCACTCAAGACTTTTGACTTTGATCGAAATGAGGATGAGCCTTATGTGTACAAAAAGGTATAGGGAAGAATGGTGGTCTTTATGATCATATATATCGATGACATTCTACTTATTGGCAATGATGTAGGGTTATTGTCATTAGTTAAGATTCAGTTGTTTACTCAATTCTATATGAAAGGTCTAGAGACATGGTATATTCATGGGATTAATGTCTTAAAGGATTACAAGAATAAGAAAATGACATTATCTCAAGTCACCTACATTGACAAACTCTTAGTCAAGAATGTGATGTAGGATTTCAAGAACGGTTTGCTACCCTTTAGGTATGACATTTCTCTTCCCTAGGATTAGTGCTCTAAGACACCAAATGAGAAAGAATGAATGCAAGTAGTACCTTATGCATTAGTAATGGGTAGCCTTATATATGTGATGTTATGTACTGAACCATATATTTGCTTTATAATAGGTATGGTGAGTAGATATCAATTAAATCCAAGCCTAAAACTCTAGAAAATTGTCAAGAATATACTCAAGTATCTTAAAAGAATGATGGATTATATGCTTGCGTTCTAGAGTGACAAGTTAGTAACTAGAGAGTACACAAATTCAGACTTCCAATTTGATAAGGATTCTCGTCATTCTACCTTTGGTTTTGTATTTACCTTAGATGGTGCTATTATTAGTTAGAGGAGTGTGAAGTAATCTTTCATTGTTGACTCCACTATGAAAGTTGAATATGTTGTACCTTTTAAAGTAGCAAAGGAAGTCATTTGGCATAGGAAGTTTCTCATAGGACTTTGGGTAATACCCTTGGTTATACAACCCATAACATTGCTCTATGATAAACACCGAAAGGATAAACACATTGAGAAAAAGTACCATTTGATACGTAAGATAGTTCAGGGGTGATGTAGTGGTTGAGAAAAATACCTTTTACAAAGAACCTACAAATCCCTTCACTAAGATATTGATGAGGAAAGCCTTTGATAGTCATAAGGATAGCATAGGTGTCAAATGTGTAACTAGTTTGCTTTAGTAGCATGATGCATTGAGGGCTAATAGGAGATTATTAGGATAAAGCCCTCAAAAGAATGACATGATGTAACAAATTTGAAGTTTTTTATTTATTTAATGATAGTCCAATTTCACTTTTGTCTATTCTCATTCCATGCATTATATCTTATGAGCATTCTAGCCTAGCATCTCTTAAATTATATATGATTTGGGTGCATTAGCAATTGCATGAAAGATTCAAGTCATGGGTTCTTTGCAAGTAGATGGTTTGTTCACAATCAATTCGTGGACTTAGGCAATCCATTAGAAGTTGTAGTATACTACCTCTTAATTGAAGGGATAACTAGTCTTAGCTGTCAAGATGGGTTTCCTATGGTGAGTGCACTAGCATGTATGGTTACACATTGGATAAGACCTATGGTGAGCCATGAAAGAATGTTATTGGGTAGTCATGACTTCACCAAGCTACTATGTTATATTCTTTTTTAACTTTGAGAGAATAACGAGCTTATGCCAAAGTTAGCATGACTATGACCGACAAATGAGATCTTGAGGTGGTCATATATTTCTTATGGATTAGGTCACTACTGATAGAATTCGGTAGCAACATGATATCTCATAGACTTTGAGACAGTGTGTCCCATTAGGTGATCTTAAGGACATGTGATCATGAAATCTATGGTCAGAGCAATTCCTTAAATGGAATTTCATATACACTCTTATGAGGTAGAGTATGTCACTTGATCACATAATAAGACGATCTATAACTCAAGAATGGTAGAGGTAATCTTGAGAGACTAATATCTTTCACATTGTTAGATTATGGACACCAATTCATAGGGAAATTATATACAATGAATAGAAGTTTACAAACTCGAGCAATTTGTGTCTCATTGTAATATACATATGTTCAATATCCTCTCAAGGTTGAGAGTCTATGTAGTATAGTAGTTTGACAAATTATGAAAAGTGATATTGCCTTACGCCATGATTCATTGTAGGTCCAATTTAGTATGCATCACATGCACCAGTGCACTCACCATGGGAAAACTATCTCGATAACAAAAAAAAGTCATCCCTTCAATTAGGAGGTAGAGCAATACAATCTTAAATGAATTGCCCAGATCCATGAACCGACTATGGACTACTTATTACTCTGTCAGGAACTCTTAACATAGATCTTTTGTGCAACTGTTAATACTTTTAAGTCATGTACAATGCAAGTGATGTGGGTGTATATACTTAGATAACTAATGAATGCATATGGGATAAAAGGAAACTAAGAAACATGAATAAATAAATTTATAAATGAATTTCAATCTATTACATTATGTTATGCTTTCTAGGGCTTAATCCTAATACATCTTACTTCATATTCGAGAAAATGGAAGAAGACTTCGAGATATGTTTGGTTTGTATTTGTTGTATTAAAGAAATAAAAGAGAACTGCATTACTATTCCATTTTGTACTAAAAAAATTTGATAAGACATGTAAATGAAGTAAAAATATTTTTGTAATATTATTTTATTATGTATTATTTTAAAACAAAATGTCGCTTGATTTGTAGTTCATTTCTCTAGTAAGAAAATTTATAAAAATACAATTACATGTGGAAAAAATTAATAGAGTCATTATAAATCAATTTTTATCTATTAATTTTTGGTATTAATGGGTGCATTAATTGAGTTTCAAATTATTTTTAAAAATTACAGGACTCATTAATAAATCCAACACATTAAATCTTGTTTTCTTTGGATTTTATTTGCGTAGTGAAACAAATCGGAAAAATATGGTTCTACGTAGAAGAGAAATAATAGATTTGTTCTAAACCAAATTTTGTCAATAAATTTATAAAATTAATTGGATCACTCATTGAGATTCATGTTATTTTTAAAAATTATTAGACTCATTAATAAATTCAACACATTGAGTTTTTTTTTTTAAAAAAAAAAAAAAAATTCAAATTTATTTGTTTAGTGAAACAAAATTGAAAAAAAAATAAAAATGAATCTATGTAAAAGAGAAACAATAGATGTCCATAAATGTTTTGTATTAATTGTATTATGACCTGGGTTTCAAGTTATTTCTAAAAATTATTAGACTCGTTAAGGAATTCAATGCATTAAGTCATGTCTGATTTGCAACTTATTTGCCTAGTGAAAAGAAAATTGCAAAAATATGATTACATGCAAGGAAGAAACTAGCCAAGACATTGAAAATGTATTTTAATAACACTCCCCAAATGATTACTACTAAAAAGTGCTATTTTGTAAGCTTGTAATTAACTCTTTTAAACACTTTTGAGTAGTAGTTATTACCTTTTAACTCAATTGGCATGTTAAGGACCTTTGCAATCGTTTCTAATCAAATTGTGTTAAGTTTTGGTGTTTTTGATAGCTTTTTGCTCACCAAAGCAATCCAAGAATGAGGGAGACCTGTAATTAGTTCATGGAAAAGCAATTGGAAGCTCAAATTCATGAAGAACCAACCTTTGGAGCTTCATAATCCTTTGCCAAAGTCGTTCAAAGTATGCAAGGAGGAAAAAGCAGAGAAAAGGAAATCTTGAAGAAAAATAGGGGACAGCAGTTACAGTCTTTTGTCACACTTTTGGAGCACTTCTCGGAGTCTATTTTCTACATGCCATATACCATTTCAAAGCTCAGGAAGTCAAGAGTCCAATGCTTCAAACGGTGTGCAAATTAGAGTTAAAATGAAGAAGTTATGGCCATTTGAAGACAACCGCGCAAAGCTGAGCGAAATGAGTTGCGAAAATTTCGCAGGGTGTTTTGCAGTTGCGAAACCACCCTTTGGCACACGAGTGCCATTTCGCAGCTCCACCTCCTCATTTCGCAGCTGTGAAATGGGCTGCGAAAATGTCTCCACCCTGCAAAAATGCTCCTTGGCTGCGAAATGACACTTGGTTGCGAAATGGCCTCCAAGCTACGAATCAAGTTGCAAATCACCTCCAAGTTGTGAAATCACAAATTCAACTTGCAAAATGGATAATTCAACATGTGAATCACCGTGCGCAATCCACCTGTGCAATCTCAGATATTTGCCATCGACTAAGTTAGATTTTTCTCAAGATATTTTGTGTAAATTTCTATTTTCTCCTTGTAATCAGTCAAAGATATTATTAGGATATTTCTTAGAAAATATCTTTTCTATATATATCTTTGAACCAATGTAAAGAAATGGATGATATATCAGATATGTAATTAATGAATTGCTCTGTTTTTCCTTCATATTTTTATTTTCTCTTTCATTTTCTTTCTAGCCAAACAAACTCTGAGGATTTTTCCTCAGAGGATGAGAGGCTAGGCTTTTTGTCTCTTGGGTGAAGGAAGCTAAGTAAGGTGCCGGCTACATAAGCTTGAGTTTTTGTTGTTTCCATTTTTAATGAAAAGAAAGTGTGACCCGTTTATGGTTTTTATCTTTTTAGTTAACTTAAAACGCCTTTGAATCACCTGGGCCAAAACTTGGTAAGGCAAGTGATCTCCATCCATTGAGATGCACTAGTTTACCTCTTGTGAGCCTTTGGGAGGTGATTCAAAGGTAGGATTTTCTAGACCAGCCAACATTTGGTAAGCTTTTGGACTCCAAGGAGACATCCATTACTTATCTCTTGCGAGCTTTTGAAGGATAATCCAAGTTTAAAGATCTTTTTGAGTGGCAAATGCTAGGTGAGAGGCACGAGCCATTGCAAGATGGATCAGTGAGAGGGATTTAGTGTTGAAACCATTAATGGTAAGCATCTGTACCACACCGATTCGGGAAATAAGTATATGTTAAATCCCCAATGCGAGGAAAAGAAACAAGTGACCGGAACTCTCTTTTTGTATTAGGAACCTGAGCCTAGTGATCTGAAACTCCAAGAAACACTTTTCTTTGTAATTAAAATCAGTTACTATTTTTGGTTAGCTTAAAACCAACCTTTTCAAACATCTTTATGTTTTCTTTTAAAGCTAACTTAGAAAGGAAAACCACCAATTCAGCTTTTGAACTAATATCAATTGTGAAGTGAAAACCCATCTCTGTGGACGATCCTAGAGCCACTATGCTATGTTAGCTATGCTACCCTAGTATATAGTGAAATAGGTTTATAAATTTTGTTGATAACTCCTGTCTAAGGATTGAGATCAAAGCATACCAGTTGATTAAACAAGAATCAAATTGGAACACCAATTGGGGACGAATCACTAAACATGATATATAATACATTGCATCAATACAAACACTCATTTTGACATTCCCCTTGACATCAATCATCAAAAACTAATATATATCTTGTTTTTCCAAAGCTCCAATAACAAATATCAGTTTATGCTGTAATTAAACATTCAATATAACTCAATGAAAATATCATAAGCTAATGAATGCTAAACAAAAGACAAGACAAAATAGAGAGACAATAACACCAATATTTTTTTAATGTGGAAAACCTCTGAAGAGGTAAAAAAGTCATGGGCCTCAAGCAATCAAATAATCCACTATGAAGAAAAATTAGTTAAATGCAAGGTTTTACTTAGCCCAAGCCTTCTATCCTCTCTCGTACCACTTGCATAAAACCTTCAAGCTTTAGCTTCTACTTTTCTTCTTCTAGAAAATACTTGGAATCCATTCCAAGCTTTGATCTCAACCTCTTCTTAAGTCCACACAAGAAAAATTTATCCCAATATGTTGAATATCAGAGCAATATGAGAGTAAGGATGAATAACTTAATGAATCAACCCATCTGGAACAAAAATTTCTCACTCAAAAATTGATTTTCAACTCAAACCCAAATGATTTTTCTCAAGGCAAACACTTCCTCAATTTGATAAAAACAACTTAAAGCTTAAAAATAAGGTTCTCTCACTCTCATAGTTGTCCTCTACACATCAGGAAAGAGGGCTTAAGTATTAAGGTTTTGAAACCCATTTAACGACTAAGATTTGTTTGGAAAATCATGAAAATTTGCAAATATGTTTGAAGCCTAATCGATTAGATAAAACTGAAAAAATTTGGGTTTAACATAAATTGTTACCATTAGGTTTGATCGATCAGAAATCAATTCAAATGTTTTAAACACGATGTTTTACACTCTTACACTTTAATTTCATTTTTTAATAAAAGGATAAAAGTTTAACACATGGTTGATCAATGTTTGACATCATCCAACACCTCAAAAATACTTACCAACTCCTATAGCCATCTTCAAACACTAACAATTTGGAAAAGGCAAGTGTCCAAGGGAGGATTTGAAGAGTATGAGCTAAAAGACACAATGAGAAGTTTGACCCGGAATTGACAATACACAAATATGCTTACAATACTTGTATTATTTGAAT
Source organism: Vitis rotundifolia (assembly GCA_030254885.1). NCBI lineage: Eukaryota > Viridiplantae > Streptophyta > Magnoliopsida > Vitales > Vitaceae > Vitis > Vitis rotundifolia. The sequence continues at coordinate 12,855,674 of CM058159.1, forward strand.
GCAATACTTCAATGTTCAATTCCTTGTTTTGTTCTTCATTCTCTCAATTTGATATACTTTCAATAATTTGTGAGTAGTCATCTAGGTTGAGGAAAGGGAAGCTTAAGGCGTCCCATCTAGGTTGGAATGCATCCTTGCATTAATAATTATTTTTTATTCAAAGTAACCTATCAAGAGAATTCCATTTATTCAATATAAAACATCATATCTCAATATTTGACAATTAGGGATTATGGGTCTCTCAATAGATTATCACAAGCATTTAATAGTAAAACCATTTTAACTTGGGACAACCTTGATTAAGCCCTAAATACCGCAATTGGGAAAATAGTTGGAATATCAAGGATAAAAAAGCCACTAAATTTTTATACCTAAGTAGATATTGGAGCCTAGGGTCCCCATAGGGTATTCCAAGCACTTAATAGGGAAGCTGTTTTGACTTGGAAGAACCCTATGTAAGCCTAGGACAATAATTTTCAAATCACTACAACTGTTTAAGAAAAGTGGTGTTGTCAAAGGGGATTCCATTGATTGGGTATACATGTAGTTAAGTTACTGATAACAAGGATTAATATTCCATGGTAAGGAAGGGACTTTATGATTCCCCCTTCCTTAACTATTAATTATGAATTAGTTAAGTGTTTTTTAACCAAATCTTGTCTTTCACATAACAATTTTTTAACCACTTTCCTGCCTAATACAAGAATTAAAGAAAGCATTTTCCATCACCATTTCTTTTCATTCTCTTAATCTTTTCACTTCACCTGCATTCCAAGAGTTTTCCATCACCATTTCTTTTTATTCTCTTAATCTTTTCACTTCACCTACATTCCAAGATTACTTTCATGAGATTCGATACCCAACTCACCAGGTTCTTTTTAAAGGTACAACCAGACCCTATGCTTGGGGAACCACCATTTTATTTATGCAGATTTTGTTGTAGTCATTATCATTAAAAAAAAAAAAAATCAAATATGATTCAAATATGTATTTTTTTTTTTCATTGTTCATTTTTTTAAAAAGAAAATTTAGATTTTAAATTTTCTCATAAATTGATTACTCAAAAATGAAATGATAACATAAAAATGAAATTAATAAAAAAAATCTACAAAATTCCAAATCCCCACATGTTGCCACTATTTTTACCCAATAATTCATCCCATTCTTAATAAAATTGAATTCCATAAATTATTATTAATTAATCATTCAAAATTAAAAATAAGTGACACTAAAAATCATAAAATTTTAATTAGAAATAAATTTACTATAAATTTTAAAAATTCAACTTTATAAAAAAACCAAAATAACTTTCAATTTCAATAAAAAATTTTAATTGAATTTCTAAAACATAATTCACATTCATCTATACATGTATTAGAATTAATAATTTCAATTAATTTTTTAAAATAAAAAAATAAAAATGTGATACTCCATCCTGATTAACATTCCAAAAATCAATAAATTAATTTCAAGAATGAAAGGCATATTTCAATGACAAATCTTCAAATCCAAAGATACACTAACTTAAAAAGAATTTTAACATTTTCTAACAACTAATAAAATTAGAAATTATACTTATTATCTTATTACCAATTTTTTATGGATTACATAATTAATTGTTATAAAATTTTTATTATGTTAATAAATTATGATATTTAAATATTTAAAAATATATTAGATTTCAAATTAATTTAACAAGAAATAAAATAATTAATTTCATAGATATTTTTCATACTTAAAAATAAAGTAGATTTAGAATTTAAAAATAAGTTTAAAATATTTATTTAATTTCTGGAATCTAAAAGCTAGGAAGGGGCCAACATTGACTTGTCCGCCTAAAATGATGCGAGAATGGACAAGTGTACTTAGTTGACTGGGCTGACGACAGCAATGACGTGGAATGATCAAAGCAATGACCTCTCGTGGAAGCAACCAGAGTAATGGGATGCTCCGCATTCAAAGTTTACTTCACTCACAAACTTGTGGCACAAGCTCATTAGTTTAATTTCTATAAATACTCAACAATTTCCCATGTTGTTCATCAATACTTAAAGAGTTTGAATCTTATCAATCACAGTAGTAGCAATGGCAGACGAGATTATCTTGTTGGATTTCTGGCCTAGCATGTTTGGTATGAGGGTCAGACTTGCCCTGGCAGAGAAGGGCCTCAAGTATGAATATAAAGAGGAGGACCTGAGGAACAAGAGCCCTCTGCTTCTTGAGATGAATCCAGTTCATAAAAAAATCCCGGTTCTGATCCACAATGGAAAGCCCATTTGTGAGTCTCTGATAATAGTTCAGTATATTGATGAGGTTTGGCACGATAAATCTCCGCTTTTGCCTAGTGACCCATACCAGAGAGCTCAGGCCAGGTTCTGGGCGGACTACGTAGACAAGAAGGTATGCCTTTGCTGTTGATTTAAAACATATTTTTTTCCATTGATTCATGGCGATTGGCTCAGATTTTGATAATGATGAGGGATTTGTCCAAAATGCTGGGTTCTTCTTCACATATTCTCTTCTGACATTGAGTTTTGTGGGCCCTGGGATCTCAAACTAGAACTTCACTGATTCTCCTTGCTGTGTGTGCAACAAGACTCCACTTTGCATTTCTGTTGTGGGGTTTCGGTTCTTTGTTATATATGGGTTTTCATTTCTTTGTTCTGTTGAATCTGAAGTCCGTTCTTTCCACCCAAAAAAGCAGATCTCAAGAATGCCTTTTCCCTCAAGAAAGGGGATCCAAAAACCAGTTTTTAAAGCACAGTATTTGGTTTTTTTTTTTTTTTTTTTGTTATCCTGATGTTCAACATTTTGCAGAACAGTTCTTTTAATATATGTTTTGTTTCTTTGATCTCTTTCTTCTCATTTTCTAAAACCCACATTGAGGGGAAAAACTTTAGCAAATGATACATTCTTTCAGTTTTTGCTTTGAAATTGTATGGTTACTATTTGCAGTTGAAATCCCTTTTTAAGGGTTGGTGGGTTTGCTGTGGCGTGTGGCGTGTGGCTGGGAAGAAATGTTTTGAATTTGTTTTCATTTGTTTTGGACTGGACTAGAGAGGTGTTCTTTGCATTCCATCGTTTCATGTCACAAACAACTATTAACACAAGTTGGATAAGACATGCCTCTGGCCTTTTATGGTAACGTACAAAGATATCATGGCCACAGCACTCTTTCTAAATTACTTTCTTTTTTTAAAAAAAATTTATATGTTTTGCAAAAGATATTCTTCAACCATTTAATTCATCTTCCTTGTCGGTCATTTTAAGTAACAAGAAAATGAAATAGACATAAGAGAAAAAAGTTCAATCACGTTCCATAATGTTTGTTTTTGAAAATTGCTTTTATGTTAAACAACAAAAAATAATTTTTTTAAATTTTATAAAATAAGGATGTTTGGCAAGTTATTTTAAAATTGGTTTTTTAATTTTTTAAAAAAATAATTTTTCTATGTTGATTTTGTAAAAGTATTCTCAATTTAATTAATAGAAATTTAATTGAGGTCTTATTAAAAATGAAATTAGTTTTAAATTATAAATAAATTAAAAAATACTATAATATATCGGTTTTCATATATTATTTCTTACAGTGATTAGATATATTTACTAGGTTGCAACTTATTTCTTTTAAAAAAATTAAATCAATTAGTAAATTCAATACAAATGTTACTTGATTTGAAGTTTATTCTTTAATAAAAAAATTTTATAAAAATATAAGTATATATATAGAAAAGAAGTAGATTCATTAAAACCCAATTTTTATATAAATTTTTAATATTAATGGGACCACTATTTAAGTTTTAAGTTATTTTAAAAAATTATTAAACTTGTTAATGAATTTAACGCATTAAGTCTTATTTAATTTAGATTTTATTTGTCTAGTGAAATAAATAAATAAAAAATATAGTTTCATGTAGAAAAGAAACAAATAGAGTCATTGTAGATCGCAACTAGAAGTTATAAAAAAATATGTAAAATATATACAATTGTATAGTTGGAGTTTATATGAGAAATTGTAAAGTTATAAAAATATAAAAAATGGCCTTCAATGTAATTTATAATTTCTTTTAATTATAATGTATAATGGAAAGTTAGACAAAACAAAATTGTACAATCAGAAGTTAAATAATGAATATTTCATAGCCTAAAGGTGTATACAAATTTACACATTTTTGTTATGATAAAAATAATCCATAGCCAAAAACTATGAAAGTGATCAATTTGTAATTTTTATTTGGTTAATATTATATGATGTTCATTCATTTTTTTAACCCTATTTATAATAATCCTATAGCGATAAAATATAATAAAATCTTAAATCATTATAGTTTTGTTAATGAATATTAACTTGATAAAATATTGTTAGATAATTTTATTCATTTATTTATGATATTTTTTATAAATTAAAATATTATTCTAATTAAATTGTTTCAAAATTATTCTAATTTAAAAATTACTAGACTATTAAGTCTTGTTTAATTTTGAGTTTATTTATATAGCAAAATAAAATTGGGAAAATATGATTCCACATAGAAGAAAAGTAATAGAGTTGTTCTAGACCAACTTTAGTCCATAAATTTTAATATTAATTACATCATTATTTGAGTTTCAAGTTATTTTTAGAAATTACTAAATTTATTAATGAATTCAACATATTAAGTTTGGTTTAATTTTAAGTTTATTTGTCCAATGAAACAAAATTTGAAACAATAAAGTCATTCAAGTTCAATTTTTGTCCATAAATTTCTGATATTAATTGGATCACTATTTGCGTTTCAATTTATTTTTAAGAATTACTTAGACTTATTAGTAAATTCAATGCATTAAGTCGTACTTGATTTGGTGTTTATTTACTAAGTAAAAAAAATTTGTAAAAATATGATTATATGCAAAGAAGAAACTAGCTAAGACTTTCTAATGAATTTTGGTGTATGACATTCTAATGTTAGTGAGTTTCATGACTTTACAGTACTAACTAAATCAGTTTTTGACTTTTAAATTATTTTAAAAATTAGTAAATTTTACGTATAAAGTATAATTTGATTTAGAATTTATTTTATCAATGAAAATTTTATTAAATTAAAGGAAATTCATAAAAACACATGTAATTTAAAAGAATATTATATTTGAAGATTTTTAGTATCGGTATTAGATTGTAGAGAGAGATAAAGAAGAATGATATCATCTTCAATCTTATTTGCTTTTTATAGTTTTTTTTTTTTTTTTAATTCCTCTATCTTTTCCTTTTGTTTTAAAAAATTAGTGAAAATATTATCTACTTGTTTTCTAAAATATATTTTTTATTTCACTTTATTTTTAAAAAGTACAAATAGAAAACAACTAAAAAACAATTTTATGAAATTTTAAAAATAGTTTTTTTAATTTTTAAAAACATTTTTTTTTTTTTAATGAAATGGCCAAATAGGCTAAAAACTTTTCAATAGCAAATTTTGAGAATTTGGGTCGAGTGCCTTGTGCTCTTGTACAATCCTCCACTATTTTTGGCCTTCATGTCACCATTGTCAACTTTTACTGAGAATAAGTTCACGAGCTTATCTTACTTTACATTCGAAAGCAAGGAAGAAGATTTAGAGAGATGCTTGGTTTGTATTTTTTTGTATTAAAGAAATAAAAGAGTATTCACCTACTATTCCATTTTGTACTAAAAAAATTTGATAGGACATTGATAGGGCATGTAAATATTATAACATTTAAATAAACTAAAAATATTTTTGTTATATTATTTTAATTTTAATTTTTGAACTTTCATATTAACGTTCGTTTTAATTTTTTCATATGATTTAAAATTGTTCAAGGTTTTAACTTTTTACTAGGTTAAAATCTTTAACTTTTTTATATACATAAAATAGAAAATAAAATATATTTTCATAAAAAATTGTATTAAAATTTCTTTAATTAATTTTTATATTTCTTAAAATACATATATCTTAAAAAAAAAAAAATAAGTACATCATTTAGAAAAATAGGTACATCTAGTATAAAAAACATGTACATTTCATTTCATTGGGATTCTTATCCTCAGTCAACCTAATTCAGGTGTGGGATTTCACTTGTGTAGGTCTCGGAATGCATTTGAGGTCTTCCTATACCTTATTCAACATGATATAACCTTGCGTGCATGCTTTAGGAAAATGCATAAAAGTTTAGAAATGTATTTACATCTTATTTGAGTGGAATCATTCTCTTATTCGACCTATTTGAGTCTAAACTTTAACTTCTATATACCTCATGATGCCTTCCCAAACCCTATTTGGCATGGTAGAACCCTAGGTACATCTGTTACAAAAATAAGTATATTCTTAAGAAAAAGTACATCCTTTACAGTAATATATATATATATATATATATATATATATATAATACATATATTTGATTTGAGGTTAACCATGACCCAATTCAACCTAATTTGGATATAAGATTTGACTTATATATGCCTCAAAATGTATGCTATGCCTTCCGAAACTTCGTGTAGCATGGTAGAAATATAGGTCCTGAAAAGGTGAATCTCAATAGTGGAATACACCCAGAGGGGGGGGGGGGGGGGGGGGCTGAATAAGTGTTTTGACCAATTAAACAAAATCTCAACTCAAATTAGTAAACCTTAAAACTTTTTGAATATTTTTCTTCTCTTCACATAGTGTCAAAAATACAAATTACAAATCACATGCCTATATGAATGCAACAACACTCCCTAACAATATTCAAATGCAATTCACGTGCACATGATCCAACACTCCAAACCTAAATCAACTTAAACTAAATTCTGATAAAAAAAAATATCAATATACCTTAAAATATCAATGATTAACAATCAAAAACCACTTCAGAGATGATTCATAGCCATTTCTCTTCATCATTCAATCAAATAGTAAACAATCAAAATTATAATAAATTACTGAAACTGAAAACTGATGCTAAGAAGAGAAAACGAGACAATGAGACACCATAAATTTACATGGAAAGTCTTTGAAGAGATAAAAAACCATGGGCCTACTGTTGATCGAAAACATCCACTATGTAGAATAAAAACTGAATATAAGATTTTACCTAGCTCAAGTCAACCAATCATTCCCAGACCACTTGACTAGTACCTTCACTTTCAGTTTCTCACCTTCTTATTTCAAAGCACATTTGGAGTTTGCACCAAGCTCGATCTCGGCCTCTTCTTGAATTCACACAAGAAGAAAATGGGTTTTTGCACAAAACCAAGAGAATAAGAGATGAATCTTTAATAAATCAACTCATATTCATTTTCAAAAAATCCATTTAAAAAAAAATTCTTAGAAAACTTAGATGAATTTTCTTCATAGGAAAACACACTCAAAATGGTGAGGAAAGAAAAAACTCTCTCATGGCTGTTGTAGTCACCACTTCTAGAATTGGGAGAGATTTGATTTTAAATGAGAATGAACTTAATCCAAGGGTTGAAAATTGATCTTAAAAACATGTTAGTCGGATCCATCTGCCCCTACACCTAGATTAATCCAGAAACAAGGGAACAAAAGCCTTGCACTAACAATATTTCTCCTAGCTTTTTTCACTCATTTAAAGATGAAAAAACAGGGTTGATTCATATTTAATCACCACACACTTGGCTACATATCTCAGCCTCTTAGGAAAGTCTTAATATTCAAAGGTCAAGTAGTTCGAAGAGGGATTGGTAAACCAAGTTAGGGGACACTTAGGAATTTTTTTCGGAATTTCCAACCTAGCTAAACACTCACAATCTCCCCCTTTGGCAATTCTAGGACAAAACCCTTTACAACACAAATGTGTACAAGTAAGTCCCACCCAACTCTCATACAAGGCCACTCACTCACTAAAAACCTCACCAAAGGTACTACAAAACTTGCAAATAAATCTCAAGAAAAAACATTAGTAGCACCTGCACATATTACCAAGACACTTCCACAAGTTTCAAATGAATTGACACACAAATATACACATATATCCACAAAAATCACTTGTCTGAAGATAGTTAATATGCATTCATGAGTTCAAAACCATGTCAAATATCCACAAATATACAAAAAAAGTGATCATGATCAACATATCAAATATCCAAAGCAACAAAACACAAAGAAACTATCATGATCAAGTACATGTCATATCAACATCCATGTAAAATGTCTCCATTTTTTGGTCCCAAAAGGAGACAAAGGGTCATAATCTCCCATTTTCTATCCAATAAAAAAGACAAATGGATGACAATTCAATAGCATAATATCTCATATCCAAATCAACAAACATCCACATTTCAACAAAATGACAAACACTTAAAAATCAAATATTCACATATCACCAAGTATCCATATCAACATTCTAAAAAAAAATTATAGGATATAAGAATCTTTCCCTGACTCCCATCATAGGATATAAGAATTTCCCCCTGAATCCTATCACATGGTTTCAATTAAAAACTTTCAGAAAATGCTTTATCACCGTGAAAATAGATTTCAAGCATGAAAATGTATGGAGACCACTCAAAATGAATAACCAAAGCCTATGATTAGCATTTCCTAGAAACCAAGAACACTCCAAGGCAAAAATGAAATCTCAAACTATTAAAACTACTGTGAAAGGACTCCACAAAAAAAAAAAAAAAAAAAAAAAAAAAAAAAAAAAATTGAAATGAGACTAATAGAAGAGAGAAGAATGGATAAATCAAACAATAATGGTTGCTGGAAATGAGAACTCTTGCAAATAAGTTGCATTGAAGACGTGAACATTGGAGAATAGTAAAGAAAAAACAAGAGACATGGGTTATGTAGAACACGATTTCCAGAAGTGTAGATTGAGTTGTGTTGATTGTGTTGTTAAGAACGATCGGAATTTCCAGTGGCTAGAACGGAATCCCGACTACACAAGATACAATACAATGACGCACAAAGGAGGTCCTAGCCAGCACAGACTATGCAGAAGGCAATTTTCGGCAGCATCAGGGACTAAGAAGACACACATAGGCCGACGACACGAGCTGAACAACACAAAAATTCTAGGCTGTTCAATGGGGTTGGTTGTCCAGCGAGATTGGCCAAACCTAAAACTCTCATCAGTTAAGGAAGTCCGATAATAAAGGTTTCCAACAGCAGAGATTTTCAACGATAGTGGTCGGAATGATGGACTGACGATGATGGCTAAAGAGAAACATAGAGTAGAGAAGTTATCTTCTCTAGAACGAAATACCTAGGGCTTTTGAAAGAAATGAATTGGGAAAAATTGATTTGGGGATTTTGACTTTTTCAAAATTTCAATTTTTTACTTTAAATTATGAAAATACCCATAATCCATTAAACCATATGAGTATAACCAGCTGGGGGCAAAAATGGAATTTTCACAAATGCATAAGTGGTTTCGATCTTGGTGGATCGATCCAGCTTTCGATTGTGCTCTCAATCGATGATATAGAGTCACATAGGTTTGAACAAGCCAAATTTGAAAAAAAATGGCTAAGTGTGTGAGAGACAAGGACTGGTGGTATTGATCTTAGTGGATTGATCCAAGATTCGTTCAGGGGCTGTCGGTCACTACATTGTACGTGCACATAGTGGATTGATCCACAAATTCAGCAGATCAATCAACACCCAATTGAAAAATGAGTTAGGTAAAAACTGTCGAAAATCACAAGAAACACACCAATAAACTTTCTAAAAAATGAAAATTGATCCACCAAAGCTGAGATACAATAGGATGACATACTTATCTTTCAATCAAAGAGTTAGAATTGATTCATATTGAACAAAAATGCTTCCAAGAACTTAACAATAGACAAAATTAATAAACATAGAGATTGAAGTACCTTCCAAATTTATCAAATGAATAGGTAAAAACAAATGATTATCAACACTCTAACAAGGAAGCTTAAGCTAAAAAAGAACTCACTCATGACACCATAAAACGGTGAGAATGTTAAATAATTTCCACTTATAAACCTATATTCATTTATGAGCCAAAAATCATTTTCAAGGTACTCTTCATTCCTAGAGAAACTCAAGATAATGTTCCAAGAAGTCAATTTGCACCTCTCTTGGCCGAATTTCTATTTGACACAACCTAATCATATCCCTTTAATAAAATTTATACACTATTTGCTTTTCACATTTAGCATTGAAAGGAATACAAGATATAAGCTTTACCCTTAAGATCAATTTTTGACTTGAGGATATCTAAGGATGGCTTTACAACGTAACAACATAAGGGATGTCCCATTCTTGCAATGGAGGATTTTTAATTCTTGAAACATTGCCAAGGAGCCATATCCATTCTGGGAAACTTCATATTTTCTTTTTCTTTTCTTTTCTTTTTCATTTTTTTTTAAATAATTTCAAAGAGAGGGTAAACAATCAAAAACCGATCATTTCAACCTCTCAAGGATATTTTGGGTGTCTTTACTCACTCTTTAATGCTCATTAAATGGGTATAAGTTTACATTTAGACTTTAAAGAGCATCATTCACCATTTATGCAAACACAAGGTCCAATAATGAGCTTTTACTCACTTAATGGAAATGAAGCTAATCATTTGTAGTTTATCTAACCAAATCAAAATAGCAAGGATTCAATATCATGTTTATCAAACAAGCCATGGAGATAAAGACATCTTGAAGCTTTTAAGATGATTATGGGTCAATCTAACTTTTAAACAAAATGAATAAGCATGTCACTCTCATGAACTTAGCAATTGTTGAAAATTTATGAAAAATGGAGAAAAGATTGAATCAAAACAAAAGGAACATCAATTTGATGACTTTTAGGAACTTAGGAAGACAACTAGGACTCAAGGATATCAAAGAAGAGTCCTAGACAAGTTCTAGATGCAGTTAAATAGAGAGTATATAAACCTATGGGGCTCTTAAGTGATTCAAACCTGAAAATGTCCAAAGGTTTAGAAACATTGTTAGCAATTTGAACCTCTATAGGAAAAAACTCTAGTGAAACAACCTTGTCTTCTACCAAGTCTTGATTATAGTGATGCTTAATGTCTACATGTTTTTATCTAGAATGAAGAACATGGTTCTTTAACCTATCAACAACATTGGCATCATCAAATTCCAATGTTTTTTCTTCACTTTCAAATGTTCATTTTCAAGAAATCCAATTTTTTCAAGCAAAGCCTTCTTTTCTCCCTTCAAGACATCAATATCATTGATTAAAATCTTCTTAGAAGCCTTCTACTTGACTTGTTCTTGTTTTAGGCTTGAGCACTCCTTATACAAAGTCTCATATGTTGTGTCAAAACTCATGTCATCATCATTGGAGTCACTTGACTCACACAACTCACTTAAGATCTATTTCTTGAGTGGTTTCTCTTTGACACTTGTAGCAAAGGCTATGAAGTTAGTGCATTCTTCACTTCCATTGTATTCTTTTTCACCTGATTGACAAGATTCTATGTTGCTCCAAATGACTTGCATGACCTTCTTTCCTTTTTTGTTTGAGGGACATTCGGTGGCATAATGCATTTTCCCTCCACATTTAAAGCACTCAATCTCTAACTCTTTTTTCACACCTTTCTCCATATTCTTCTTTTTCTAATAGAGTTCCTCCATTTTTTTTTACCATCATTTGATTCTTTCTTGGATTTTTTGAATTTCATGTACTTCTTAAATTTTTTAGTAAACTTAGTAAGCTCACCCTTCGACATTTTCTCATCATCCTCACTTTGGAACTTGGGGACTCTTCTTTAATAGCTTTTAAAGCAATTCCCTTAGCTTTCCTAGGTGATACAAGTGTCATCTCAAAGGTTTGGAGAGAACCTACAAGTTGATCTATCTTCAAGGAATCTACATCCTTAGACTCTTCAATGGCGGTAACCTTAGCTCTAAATTTCTCCAGAAGAGATCTTAAAATTTTTCTAACCACCTTAGAGTTAGAGATGGGTTCACCTAGATTAAAGCTAGAATTCACTATATCCATCAATTTTGAATGAGATTCTCCCAAAGTTTCATGATCATCCATCTTAATGGTCTCAAACCTCGATGTCAACATTTGAAGCTTGGACACTTTCATAACATTAGTTCCTTCATAAATCACTTGGAGGATATCCCAAGCCTCCTTTACCTGAAGTGCATGTGGCAATCCTACGAAATTTATTTGTACTAATGGCATTGAAGATGGAGTACATGACTCTAACATTATTCTCACTTGCTTCATTTTCACTTCTATCACATTCTAATTTAGGCTTGATAACATTTGTTGGTCTACCTTTTCTATCTAACACCTTAAGTGGAGACTAACCAAACTCAACAACATTCCAAACTTTTTTACTTTGCATTTTGAAAAAATACTGCATTCCCAAACTCAACAACATTCCAAACTTTTTTACTTTGCATTTTGAAAAAATACTGCATTCTCATTTTCCAATGAGAATAATTTTTGCCGGTTAAGCATGGTAGTCTCCCAATGGAAGCTCCCTCTTGATGAGGTTCCATGATTGAGATTCAAAGACTGAAAATGATTTTTTCTTTAAAAACCCGCTCTGATACCAATTGAAAAGGTGAATCTCAATAGTGGAATACACCTAGAAGGGGGCTGAATAGATGCTTTGACCAATTAAACAAAATCTCAACTCAAATTATCAAACCTTAAAACTTTTTGAATTTTTTTCTTCTCTTCACACAGTCTCAAAAACACAAATAATAAATCACATGCATATATGAATGCAACACACTCCCCAACAATATTCAAATGCAATTCACGTGCACATGATCCAATATTCCCAACCCAAATCAACTTAAATTAAATTTTGATAAAAACAAGATCAATATACCTCAAAATATCAATGATTAACAATCCAAAACAGCTTCAAAGATGATTCATAGCCATTTCTCTTCATCATTCAATCAAATAGTAGACAATCAAAATTATAATAAATTGTTGAAACTAAAAATTGATGCTAAGAAGAGAAATAGAGACAATGAGACACCATAAATTTACGTGAAAAATCTCTGAAGAGATAAAAAAACCACGAGCCTACTACCGATCAAAAACATCCACTATGAAAAATAAAAATCGAATACAAGGTTTTACCTACCTCAAACCAACCAACCTTTCCTAGACCACTTGACTAGTACTTTCACTTTTAGCTTCTCACCTTCTTCTTTTGAAGCACATTTGAAGTTTGCACCAAACTCGATCTCGACCTTTTCTTGAATTCACATAAGAAGAAAATGGGTTTTTGCACAAAACCAAGAGAATGACAGATGAATGTTTAAGAAATCAACCCATGTTCATTTTTAGAAAATCCATTTTAAAAAAAAATATCTTGGAAAACTTGGATGGATTTTCTTCGTAGGCAAACACCCTCAAAATGGTGAGGAAAGAAAAAACTCTCTTATGGCTATTGCAGTCACCATTTCTAGAAATAGAAGAGATTTGATTTTAAATGAGAGTGAAACCCTTAATCCAAGGGTTGAAATTTGATCTTAAAAATAGTTTAGTTGGATCAATATACCCCTACACCTGGATCAATCCAAAAATAGGGGATAAAAGCCTTGCACCAACAATATTTCTCTAAGCCAAAGATGAAAAAATAGGGTAAATTCACATTCAATCACCACACACTCAGCTACATACCTCGGCCTCTTTGCAAAGTCTTAATCTTCAAAGGTCAAGTAGTCCGAAGTGGGATTGGTAAACCAAGCTAGGGGACACTTAGGAATTTTTTCCAGAATTGCCAACCTAGCTAAACACTCATAGGTTCATTTTTTAGAAAAATATGAACACCTTAAGAAAAATATGTACATTTGATTTCAACTTGACATGACGGATTCACACTCATTTGGGTCTAAGATTTGACTTATGTACTCTACGAAATGTATTTGAGAGCTTCCCAAACCTCATTTGACATGGTAGAACCCTAAGGTACATCCTTTACAAAAATACATACATTCTTAACTAATATATATATTTTGAAGAAAAATGCTTACATTTTTTTCAATTGAACTATGTGTTGGCATCGTAGATCTAAGCAATGGAAACAATACCAATTTATTTATTTATTTTTAATTGATTTTTAGGGTTAAAGTACTAATCTTTAGGTTTGGATGTTTCAAACCTTAAATTCCAAGTATTGAAGACGACATTGAAGTTGTTGGAAGTCTTGTAAACCAATGATCTTTTGTGATGACTCAACCTTATTCTTGGCATACCTCCGATGGGGAGGAAAAGAGAGTGGAGTTTATAACTCTCTTTCTCTCTAAATGGTGGAAGACAAAAGTGATGGAGACTCTAACCCCTATGGGGTATTTATAGGGTTCCTAACTAGGCTTAAGTGACTTGAGCCCCCATGGGCTTGGGTAACTTAATTTAGCCTAAAATGGATCGTAATTAATTAATTAACCCAATATGGCTTACTAATTAATCAGTTAGCTTAATCTAGAGACTTTGTTCACTTACCCTTGTCCAATCTTGCATAATTACCAAAATGCCCTTATGCACAAAAGTGAATTTAGAGTCAATTGAACCCTCATAACTATGCCAAAAAGATATATAACTTAGAGCAAAGACCACTAGGATCCATAAGAGTACTAACTCCCTTAAGATCCAATTATGAAGTTGATTCAACATCCTATTACAAAGAATCAACTAAACTTCAATATCCTATGTAATTAAATAACAACAAGACGCTACATGCTCGGGTCTGTGACCTGGTATCCATTGTGTTCAATCTTCTCATGAACTAGTGTTCTAGTCTAACAAGGTGACAGTTATCAACCTTTCAAGACTACCTCCACTATCCTTGAGTTACAAATCCTCCTATTGTATATTCAATTGACATGTCTTAGCTCTCAAAGAGCCTATGTCAAGTTCTACTTAAGGAACTATTATGGCCATAATTTCTATAAACACACCCCCTTAGGATCACCCAAGGGGACACATTGTCTCAATCCCATGAGATATCATGGTGTCTCTATTAACAATACCTATTGTTATCAGCTTCCATCAATAGTGAATATATGATCAACTTACGATCTCACCCATAGGTAAAAGTCATTGCTAATTTTATCACAATCTCAATATTCTCTCAAGGTTGAAAGATAACACAATGAAGCAACTTGGTGAGGTCATGACTACTTAATAGTCTTAAGTCATGACTCATCATAGGCTTTGTCCAACGTGTAATCATACACACTAGTGCACTTACCATAGGAAACCCATCCCGATAACCAAAACCAATCATCCCTCTAATTAGGAGGTGGTGCACTACAACCTCTAATGGGTTGTTTAAACCCATGAACTAGTTGTGAACAAGTCAATCATTTGCAAGGAACCCATGACTTAGATCTTCTGTACAACTCCTCATGTACCTAAGTTATGTACAATGTAAAAGATGATGGCAAAAATGCTCATAAAATATAATACATGGAATAAAGATAGATAAAAATGAAATGGGAACATCATTAAATAAATAATGAATTTCAAATTTATTATACCATGTTAT
Source organism: Vitis rotundifolia (assembly GCA_030254885.1). Taxonomy (NCBI): domain Eukaryota; kingdom Viridiplantae; phylum Streptophyta; class Magnoliopsida; order Vitales; family Vitaceae; genus Vitis; species Vitis rotundifolia. Next base: position 12,871,136 of record CM058159.1, read on the forward strand.
CCTTTTAAGGGCTCTATCCTAAGACTATAATCTTCTTTAACCTTATTTAGGTCTAGATATTCACTTATGGAAGCTTGGGAATGAATTAGAGTTCTTTTCTTATTGTTAGGCATTTCTAAACCCTAAGAACATCCTTAAGAAAAAATACATATATTTTTATGGAAAACATATACATTCTTAAAAAAAAAACAAAATATGTGCGTTTTTTTAAAGCAGATTGTGACCTTATTTCGCCTTATTTAGGTTTTAATATTAACTTATGGAAGCCTTGTAATAATTTTGAGGCTTGCCCATTCCTCGTTGGTCATTTTTAAAGTCTACATACGTCTTTAAGAAAAATATGTACATTCTTAAGAAAAGTATGTAAATTCTTAAAAAAAAGAAAAAAAAAAAAAAAAAAAAAACTTACTTTTTTTAAAGGTGGACCATGGTTTTATTCGTTGTTATTTGGGTCCAAATATTAAATTATAGAAGCCTTATAATGAATTTAAGGTCTTCCTGTTCCTCGTAGGTCATTTCTAAATCTTACATGCATCCTTAAGAAACATACATGCAATTTTTTTAAGGCGAACCATGACAATATACATCCTTATTAGGATCTAAATATTAACATATGGAAGTGTTGGAATGTTTGAGGCTTTCTCTTACCCGATTGGGCATTTCTAAAACCTACATACAATTTTTTTAACATATGGAAATATGATAGGTACATGACTAGTGTCTTTTTATACCACATCTATAGCATTCATTCTTACTATCATGTTTGTTTTGTGATTATATATATATACCCTTTTTAGGTTGTGCCTTTGAATTATTCCACTTCTAATGGTTTGAATTATTTTTTCTATTCTAATGACTATAACTACCATGGTACCAAGAATTATATTTACCGTGACCATGACTATGTCCTTAGCCTTGTTCATGTCCATGTCCAACTCAATGTCTAGGAGCTTGGACAGATGTGACATTTGCTTCAAGCAATGACACAAACCTAATAGTATGAGATTGATGATTCTTCGGTAGAAGTTCATTATTTTGTTTAGCCATAAGAAGACATTAAACTAATTCAAAATATTTAGTGAAATGATGCTCTTGATATTGTTGCTATAGGAGTACATTCGAGGCATGAAAAATAGTAAATGTCTTTTCAAGGATATATTCTTTAATTATTTTTTCTTCATATAAATTGTGAACAACTTTTGATTAAAGTCGAGTTGTGGTCATTGACAGACTTGAAATTTTGTAATCTCAAGTGCATCCAATCATGACGTGCTTTTGGAAGGATTACAATCTCGTGGTGGCCATATCATTCCGTTATATTATTCCAAACGATCAAAGTATCACTTCGTTAGATTATTTCAAAGGATGAAAATTCTTTGATCGTAAGGAATTCACCTTTTATTCCTTCATCAATGTGATAATGAAGGAATATTAATGCTCTAGTGTGATCTTGCAAGGATGCCTCATTTTATTCTTTAATGGTCTTTTCAAGATTCATATCTTTAATGGTCATTTTATTCTTTAATGATCTTGCAAGAATTTTAGCATCTAGATCCAAGATAAATAGTTTTGCTTGAAATACGGAGTGTAACAAACTCAAACTTGGTAATATTTGACATTATTTGAAAACTATATTTGAAATAATTTAATTAGAATAATATTTCAATTTATCAAAATAAATTATAAATAAATAAATAAAATTATCTAACAATATTTTATCAAGTTAATATTTGTCAATAAAAACATAACAATTTAAGATTTTGTTATATTTTATCGCTAAAGGATTATTATAAATATGGTAAAAAAAAAAATGCATGAACATCATGTAGTATTAACAAAATAAAAATTAGGAATTAATAGCTTTAATAGTTTTTGACTATGGATTATTTTTATCAAAACAAAAATGAGTAAATTTGTATACATCTTTAGGCTATGAAATATTCATTATTTAACTTCCAACTATACAATTTTGTTTTGTGTAACATTCGGTTATATCATTATAATTAAAAGAAATTAGAAATTACATGTAAGTCGTTCTTTATATTTTTATAACTTTATAATTTCTCATATAACCTTTGGCCATACAATTGTACATATTTTACATATTTTTTATAACTTCTAGTTGCGATTTTTTTTTTCATAATTTTTGTCTATATAAAAAAAATATTTTCTAGTTTCTTCATCGAAAAAAGGATAAATTAAATAGAAAATAATATAAAGTAGAATTTTATCACATACCTTTTAGATAAGGAAAAAGATATTTTATGATAATAAGTTTATCCTTTTAGTGTTTGAATCTTATACAAAAACTTATAATAAGAGTTTTCTTTTGGAGAGACTAGAATTAGAGAAGAGGTAGAGTTCTAAAATAACTTTGAGGTATCTATTTCATTGACCCAAGTCTCCTATTTATAAGAGTTTGGAAAAACTAGGATTAATTATAATATTTAATTTTTTATGTGGAAAAAGTAAAAAATAAAAATAAAAAGGCTTTTAATCATTAACTAAGAGTACTTGCTTAAATACAAATTTTCACAAAAATTTAAACTAAATTCCTTTTAAAAAAATAGATAACTTGTTTTAAAAAATAGTTAAACTATGTTAATTTGATATAATTTGAATGAGAAATAAATTTATTATAAATTAACAAAGTTATCATTCACAAAAAACATCAAATATATTTGAATTTTTTTTTTTTTGTTTTTTTTTTCATTTTCATTTTCATTTCTTAAGAAAAATCATATTTAAAATTTTTCTCATAAATTGATTGCTAAAAGATAAATTTACAAAATTTCAAATATGGGACTGGGCTTTCATACTTCTCAATACAGGTGAGGAGGTAATTGAGTCCAAACATAGGCTTTTAACAACTTTGGCATTTAAGCTTGGATGAGAAACTCCAACCAACTATGCTTCAGAGGGCTCTGTTGCATTTGTGGGAGCTGCAGTTCAGCGGCTCGGAGACAGACTTAGTATAATAAGCATTGCAAGTAAGATAAAGGAATTAGCACCAAAAGTTGATACTTCGGGTGAGGTTTATTTGGTTTATTTTTATTTTTATAAACCAATATATATATAGATATAGATATAATGAGATGACGCTAGAAGAGCAAATTGGTATTCAATGATACTAAGACATCCATCAAACATGTGGTGCTAATCTTTTTTCAAGATTTCTCAAATAAACACAACATTATGTCTTCTCAGATTCTATCATGTTTTCTCCCATTATTTTTGTTTATATTGAAGAAGTTTCAAGCATTTTTGTTTGATGCATTCCAACGATATATCAACTTTGACTATCCAAATCATCTACCTTTTTTGGTTTATATTGGAAATTTCTAAATTAATTATTCTACTTTGATATGTCTTAATAATTTAGTTTAATATACTTCAAACTTTCAATTTTGAGAAATCTCAATAGAACAAACTTGGGCTAAATGGCTATAGTATCACCATTCATGTAGAAAAAATATTTAGAGGTTTTAACAAATAATTATGGGATAATTATAACTTAATTATATTTTATAAGCCCTAAATTAAGCTAGAGAAGGACATGTTGATATTGCTTCAAAAGGCCCAAGTTATAAATGGGCCCAAGTTATAAATGGGCCCAAAAGACCCATACCAAGCAAATACCAAACATGGCCTCATGTACAAGCCTTAGGACCACCTTAAAAGCCCATGACCTCTATCCTCTTCTACCTCATATCCAAGCTAAGAGTAATGGAGACATAAAATAGTACAATATTTGGTAATTATATATATCACGCTAGTTAAGAGCATGTCCAACATACTCGGTGGCTATGGCATGATTCTCTTGCCAAAACTAATCTATTCCTTTTGCTTATGTCAGTGAAGAAAAAAGAATTTCTCCACAAAAGAAAAAAAAAAAAAAAAAAAAAAAAAGGAAGAGAATGGCCTTTAACTCTTATTTGAACATTTATGTTCAAAATAAATTAACTTATAAATATAATGGTTCTTGTGGTTATATGTATGAGACTTGGATACTGTTTTTCATGGTTGGAATATGAGGCAATTGAATCCATGCATCTTGATTAATCCAAGTCAAAGTTGTGCACCAAGTTCTTTTATTAAGCTATAAAAGATGACCCAAATGGAAATAATAATTAAAAAAAAAAGGAAAGAGTTCAATAAATTCTTTATAGAAAGTATTATAATACATATATTTGAGTAAGTTAATATTTATCCTTAATTTAAATATTATTAATATTTATCTAGTTAATAATAGTTTGAATTAAAGTAGGAGATGAAGTTTAAATTATAGTATAACTCAAATATATTTGTATGTAAATATTCATCATCATCAATGAGAACTTTATCTTCTTCCTTTGTTAGTATAATAATCATGCACAAAAAAAAAAGAATGATGAATAAATTTCCATAAAGGAAAGCTAAAAAGGAAGACTTCTACAAAAGTTTTAATTATTTTTCTATTTGGAAGAATATATATTGTCTCGAATGAAAAAATTAGTGTAACAAGATATATTCTCTTAAACAAGAAAAATTTGGAGCCCTTCTATAAGATAAAGTACTTTTATCCTCCTTTTAAAAAATGATATATAGACGATTCCTTTCTTAAATAATTTAATTCTATTGCTTTCAACAAATTTATTTTTTATTTTCTTATAATTCAATTGATGAATAAAAAAATCAATTTTAGCATAATTAAAAATATTTATTCAGTTATTTTATTTTTTATGTATTGGGTTTTAAAGAAGGAAATCAATTAATGATTTTTAAATATAAATAACAAATTCATGTCAAGAAAAATGTTTTAATGCCTTAATTTCATAAAATAATTTTAAAAACTTATTTTTTTTTTTTACATTTTATTCATATTTTTTTTTAAGAGAATTGATACATTTGATATTGTTGTATTAAGAGTGCAAAGAAAAAGAAATACATTCATATAAATTAAAATTAATAATGTGGCTCCTTAATTAGGCGGCTTGTTCCTATCACACCTTTAAAAATATTGCATTTTTTTCTATTTGTAATCCCTCCCCTTTTAAAAATAAATCAATTTTATTCAACCCCAAATTGTTTATTGTTTTGTAGATATTGTTATTATTTCTGTATTATTGAAATATATATTTTTATGTAAGTAGTTTGGCTCAAAATATTGTAAAATTAGCATATTGAAACATGATAGGATATTGGTATTTATCTTAGTTGAAGCTTTTATTTTAATTTTTTTACTTGATATATTTCAAAAAGATGGTATCAAGAGACTTTATGCTATTAGCATGACTTAAGGCCCAATGCTTGAAATTAAGCCCTATCTCTAATGCATTGTAATAAATTATAATAATTGAATTTTCATTTTAATTTAAAAAAATTATGAATTTATTTTAAATTCATTTATTACCAAAATTAAGTTATATACTTTTTCTCCCTTGTCTGTCTCTAATCTTTTTCTCTCTGATTTAATGTACCTTTTTTTTTTGTAAATATTTAGATTATGTTTAGTTTTTTGAAAATATTAAGAAAGAAAAAAATAACAAGAAAAATGATTTTCTTATATTTTGATTGTATTATGAAAAATATCAAAGAAAATAAAATATAACTAAAACTAATTAGAAACTTATATATTTTTGAATTATTTAATTTTTATATCGAATAAAGTAAAATTATTGAAGTGAATTTGAAGTAGTACATAAAAAAATTTATTGATTTTAAATCTATTTTTTATTTTCTTTCTCTTGTATTTTTCCTTAAATTTTTTTAGAATCAAACATAACTTTATCTACAATTGGTTAGTATGGATGATGGTTAAGAGTTTGGTAAGTTGCTATCCTTCATCAAGATGACAAACTATTTTTAATTAATCTCCACATTTGGCTACAATATAATTTTCTATTCACTTTTTAATTCATATTTATATACTTTTTGTATTATTTTAAATAAATTTTTCCTATAGGGTATATGGGTATGCAAGATTATGATATGAATATGATTATGATAAATTCAAATATGTTAAAATTCATATTATTTTTTAATTGTGTTATCAAGTGGTTATATCAAATTGGTAATATCTTTGTCCTTATTTAGATGGATGTAAACAATTTAAAAATAATTTTAATTATTTATTTTCACTGTATTCTATCATAATCCATTAAATGATATTTCAAATAACTTGTTACTTTCGACAATGACTTCATTAAATCAAATTATGACACATGTCATATGGACCTCACACAACAAGAAATTAAATAGGTTGTCTTCAAATCAAATAAAGAAATAAATAATTTAGATAATTATAATATAGTTGTCAAAATAAATAAAAACAGTGAATTTGATACCAAAAAAAGACAAATAATAATTCTCATTAAAATAAATTAAAAAGACATGCTTTTCCAAATTTTCTAAATATAAGTTTTAATTAAAATTAAAAATACTTGAAGGGTTAAGACTATAAAAAATGTTTTAAAATCTTCATAAATATTAATTTTAATTAACAAGTAATAGTGATAAGGGATCCTATTACTCTCCAAATATGTCTCTCTTAACAATCCCTATAAATAGGGTGCCTCCTTAATATTTAAAATAACACTAGAGATTATCTTGAGATAGATAAAACTCAAAAAGAAAATTGCTCCTAATTAATAAGAAAGAAAAATAATTACCAACTAAACAAAATACACGTTTTAGTTTTTTGAACTTAACTTCTATTTTTTCTCACCTTAATTCAATAATGCAAATGGAATTATAAAGTTTAATGGTACAAATGTGAAGTTGGGCACAGTGGGTACCAGGGCATTTTGTTTGAAAATGTTTTCTAATATATGCAACTTATAAATTTTATATCTTCAAATATGAAGCATGTTAATCGATGATCATTATTAAATATGGTGCCTTTTTATACGGCCAATCCAACATATAAATATTTGAAGAAGAAAATGCTTTCTTGGAGTGCATGAATAATTAGGTCCATAATTGTCTTATTTGCGATCGCAATCTTAGAAATATTCTACATGTTATTTCATTTTTCATCGTACTGCTTTTCAAAATAAATCAATTTTCTTTAACTCCACATTGTTTGTTGTTTTGTATGTGTTGCAATTATTTTTGTATTATTGAAATTATAAATGTAATAAATTTAAAGATTAATAATTTTTTAATCAAGTACATTTTTTATCATAATAGTTTGACTCAATATATCATAAAAATAGCATGTTGAAAAATAATTTGAAGAATCTTGCCATTTATTTTGTTTAATACTTTTATTTATGTTTCATATAGTATTTTTACATTAGTGAAGTAAAAAGTTTATTTCTCTTTCAAAAATGATGATACCAAGAGACTTATGATTTCAACAACACTCTAGACCCTCGCCCAAAGGAACTCAAGTCCCAATTTACTTCTCTCTTGCGCCAACATGGTGTCCAACCCAATTTTTAATGGATACATGTTTGATGGAGTTTAAAACTTCTAATTTGAACTTATACAATATAACTTACTATTACTTGTGTAAATATTTTATACCCCTACAATTTGTCACTTCAATGATCTTATGTTATATTGGAAATCAAACACATACATGTTATAGTAAAATATAATTATGTAATATATTATTTTAGTTGATGCTTTTATTTATTTTCTATTTAGTATAGTCTTTTACCTCCCAACAAATCACTTCTTCAAAATGATGACACCAAGAAAAGGCCCTGACCTAGGCCCAAGGGTAACTCAATGCCCAGTCTTTAAAATCTAGCCCAAGCAGCCCATCATGGTGTCCACTCCAATTATTATAATAGATTCTATTAGTTTGGGATGGAGTATAAAATTTTTAACTATAATTTATACAATGTGATTTACATTACTTGTATAATTACTACACAACTATAATTGTCACTTTAATGATTTTATATTAAACATATATAATTTAACGGGATATATGTCATAATAAATTATAATAATTATGTAATATATTTATCAATTATTATGATTAAATAAACAAAGTCAGTGTTACAAAAAAAGAAAAAAGAAAAGAAAGATTTAATTGATCACATCTTCTTAATAATATTAATCTTTGATTGTGTTAATTATATTAAATGTGATTTAATTATAAAGAAAATTCAAAAGTATTAGGACTTTATTTATGTCATGAGCAAATGAACTGCTTTGAGTGATCAAATAAATGCATAAGTTTAAAATAAATATGAACTCATAATGCTACTTAATCAAACTCTGAAAATGGCTTTCAATATTATTTTAAAATTGAAAGATTATTTTAAATTTTCAATATTATACAAAACCAATTTAAGAGGGTAAATTTTATTTTCTTGAGTTGCTTTTCTAATTATTTATTCTTTTTTCCCCTATTAAGCTCTAAATTATTTTAACACTAAAAAATCCTAAAAAAATTGAATTTTTCTTTGTGAAAAAAAAAAACAATATATTGAATAAAAAAAATAACCTTGAGAGTTATGTGTTTAAGATTTTGAATAAAACAACACACAAAAGAAATAAATAGTTGTAGAAAAAGAGAAAAACAACCCCAAATAGCCATGGTGGTTGGTGGTGGCAGATAGTGTGGTGCAGCCATGGACGTCGGAATTGGGCCTGAACTCATTTCTAATTGGGCTTTAAGATTGGGATAAACAAAATGGGCTTAAAATTGCCCTAGGACCAATTTCAAGTCTACAATAATTTCACAATTTTAATTATAAATTTAAATATTTTAATGATGAATATTACTGATTAATAAACAAGTAATTACTTAATAAATTATAAATTTTAAATTGTATACTCATTTATAAGTAATATTAAATACAAAAACTAGTTTTTTTTTTTTAAAAAAAAAACATCGTATCTTCTTTCATACATATATATCAAAAATTTGATTTTCTAAAAGTATAGATATAAAAAATGTAGATAAATAAATAAAAGAAAAAGCTACAAGAACAAGGAAAAGTTAAACCTCTTTTTCGCAAATTATAGAAAATAAAATTTTCAAAAATAAAAAATAGGAATTTACTACTTAAGATTCAAATCTACCATGATCTTTAAGAATTATTGCAATCTACTATGACTACTACTACAAAAAAAAAAAAAAAAAAAAAAAACACTCTAAAAGGTAAAGAACAAGATGTGTATAATGCAAACACTAAATTCACAAAAGAAAAGAATTTAAAACTATATGTATGATACAATATGGTATAATACTAATATATAGTATTATTTAATAGAATATTTAATATTTACAAAATATTTTTATATTTTAATCATGACTATTTTCAACAAATAAATAAATAAGTATTTACTAAATTATAAATTATAGAATAATTTCTAAATAATATTAAACCTACGAAAGATTTTAAAGCAAATATTTCAAATGTAATATATTTTATTTTTAAAAAAATATCAAAAATTGAACTGTAATATGTTTTATATTCTAATTCTATTGTTTTACTACAAATCAAAATAACATAACATATCTTATTGAGTAAAATATTCTAAAATATTATAAATTATTCTTTTTCAAGGTTTAGGAAATAAATTATATAACAAAGATCAGTTCAACTGCAAGATATTGACACTTACTCTTCCACGTCTTTACTTTGACATCCATGCTATGGAATAAAAGTAAGATGTCTGCTTATAGTGTTATAGTCTTTTCTATAGTTCAAATTAACATGTTGAATCTTGTCAAAGACTAAAGCTACACCACCTCCAACTATTATTAAACCATAAGAGAAATGACTTCATGTCACCCCAATAGATAAGTCACCTTCATAATCACACCATTTAAATTAGACATATAAAGGGAGATGAAAAAAGAACTCTTAGACCGTAACTTTTGGAAAAATATAGAGATAAAGGGATGTAGATAGATATAGAAATAAAAAGAAAAGAAGGAATGCAAATCAATGGAAGTAAAAAGAGATGAAATAATAAGGATCTCACTTTCTTGAAATCAATTTTATATATTCAATAATTTGATAATGTTTAGAAGTTCATGTATTTTAACATTAATCAGTACATAGCTTTTCTATATTAGGAAAAATAATAAAAATTTGTATAAACTCAAAATTTGCCATCTAGGGGGTGATGTTCCAACCACTTTTATCTATACATTCAACTTGAAAACTTATAGTAAAAGACGCACATAGAATAAGTTAAGAAAATAGGAGCGTATGCACAAATTTCGTAGATGGTCTTACAAAATTCGCAAAACAAATAGGAAAATAATGCGAACAAAATATTTATTGGAATTAAAAATATTGTGGGTACAATCTCAAATATAATATTTTTTACAAAAAAATATTTTCTCTTCGATTCTTTCGCTTTGACCACAACTTGAAGAATGACGATGACGTTTTCTTGATTTCAAAGATCAATCGAGGGCCACAAATGGTTTATTTTCGAATGAACTTGTTGAATGGCGAAGAGCGTACGTAGTAGTTCTTTTGTCGTTTACAGCCGAACTTGCAGGGAGATTTGATGAAGCTTTTTCTTTTGTTGTGAAGCCTCTTTTCTCGTACGAAATCGCCTTTGGATTTTCTCCCTAAGATTTTCCTTTCTAGATTTTTCTTATTTTTGAATTTATCTTATTTCTCTTAATTTCTCCCCCTGTTCTTGAATGAAAACACCTCTATTTATAGGTGAAGATAGGGAATTTGAATTTCAAATTCCTGAATTTTAGTTGCTTAATTCAAGGGATTTAGTTCCTTGATTTTAGCAATTTTTCTTCTCCCGATATGTTTTACCAATAAGATAATAATAATAATAATAATAATAATTTTCTTATTATTATTATTATTCTTTTTATAGTTGGAGATTAGTTTTTTTTTATTATTATTATTTTTTTAAAGAAATTTATCCATAAGAGAATATCTATTTTTTTAATTTATTTTGAAGACTAAATTAGTGGTAATTTAATTATTAAAATTTTTATGTCTACAAATGCCCCTACGTCAAGACGCATCACGTACATGTATTGTCATGTGGATGGGATGGGTCTTGAAGTTATTTTTTTTTTCAAAGAAATATTTTGATAGGAAGTTTCCTATTTTTTTAAAAATATTTCTTTCCCACTTTTTTCCAAACTCCACTTTGCTTTCCCTCTTGCTTTAAACTTTGAATCATCTTCCAATTCGTTTTCCTTCTTACTTTACACTTTGCATCCTCTTCCAATTTATCATCTCTATATACATTTTTTTTTTAAATATAAAAGGGACAATAGTTGAGAAATCCAACTTGAATTTTTTAGAGAATTCTTTCAATCTTTGAACATTCATTAACTAATTTGAGGAAGCCAACTTAAATTGTTTTAGAAAATTCTTTCAATTTTTAGGTGATCTCCAACCCAATTTTAAGAAACTCAGCTTGAATTCATCGTGAGAAGTCTTCACCTCTTCAAACCTGTAAGTGTTTTTTTCTTTTTGTTATATACATATATATATATATATATATATATATATAAATCTTGCCATGGGAATGTGGAGATGACACAGTGGAATGATATGTTGTTTGTAGAAACTTTGTTATGGTGTTTGTGGCATACTATAGAGAGACGTCAATAAGGGTGGGCTATTTGTGGCATGCGTGTGGTTATGGAGCAATAATAACCAAGAACATATATATATATATATATATTGATATGTGTTCTCTTTATTCATTTTTTTTTTTTGCTAGCTTTTTTTTTTCAAGGAAGAAAAAGATTCACCTTTTTCAAACATGTGTCGACCTTCATTATTCACGAAGACAAATTTGATTTCAGGTAATTTAATTTATTTATTTATTTTTAAATTACCTTAATACTTGAGTGGAAATTTTTAATAAACTTAAATATCCATAAAGAAAAAGATGAATATTTAAAATTTGACCCTCATATAATCAAGTCGTTGCCTTGACTCAAAGTGGTATCGTATTTTCAGCACATATGTGCTAAAGTCTTTACCCATACAAATTGGCTTGACTTAAATGCATAGTAATGTTCAAGTTTTAACATTTAGTTAAAACCAGAATAATACTTAGTACCCATGCAAACAAGTTACGGCCCTGATGCTATGCGGTGTTGCATTTTCAGCACTTAATTTGACTTAAATGTTAAGGTCTTTACTCTTGCAAATTGGCCTGACTTAAATGCATAGTGGTGTCTAAAAAATTAAACCCATATTTTATTCATCTTTCTCTCTACCTTTTTTTTTTTTGTGTAGGATGGTGTTCTTCAAATGTTTCAGGGAGAAGACTGTAACCATTTTTAAGGATGATAGTGAAGATTTTGAGGAGGGAACTACCTTGTCAGTGCATAAGTCACTTACTGACCTTCAATCTTTGTTAGTGCTAGTGGCAAAGGATCCATCACACATTCCTTCTTGGTCCTGAGTTGTATCTTGCAAGCTTACAAATATCAACAATTCAAAACTCAATAAAGTGGAACTTGTTATGATGTTTTGTTGTTGAATTCCTTTCACCCAACTACTACTAAAGTTCATGATGAATTTGGATTATTGGGTTCTCGTGTTCATGATGGAGAAGCCAAATGGGAAAGGTCCTTCAAGGTACTTGGGAAATCCTTCTATATCGAAGGATATTGGGAATGGATAGAGGAGGTATTGGGTTGGTAGGGACCATTTCTTAAAGGATGCAAGCTTTATGAATCTATTTTTGCATCCCTATTCAGCTATGATCGTCATGTTTCTATGATTAAGGCATTTTGCGAATGTTGGTGTCCTACCACTAACACCTTGCATACTTCCATTGGAGCGGTTTCAATCTCTCCTTGGGACTTGTATCATATTGTTGGACTACTCATCATTGGATATTTTTATGATGAGATGGTATCGAGCGCGGAAGAGTTATTTAATAATGCAACAAAGTCCTCACTCCTGCCAAGTTGTTGAAACTTATTCCTTGAATATCATCGAATTTGCTTTGAGACGAAAGGGAAGTCTTCAGTCAAGTTAGCCTCTTGGGTGTCATTTTGATACAAAGGCTCCATGAAGTATGCAAAACCCCCAAAGAAAAGTACAAGGAATAAGGCGCAGAGGCCTAAGGAGACTCATAACCCATCTAGGGATATTGATCCTATTAAATCTCGTACTTAGTTGGAGATGGAAGTTTTTGACGACCTTAGCATAGCCGAGGTAGATGTTAAGGAAACTTACTTAGCCGCTTTCCTGGCATGTTGGTTATGCAAGTTCGTTCTTAGTAGAATGACTCAAGGTGAGACATTTAGCCTTGCTGTTCCAGTGTTAGCAAGCATTTACAATGGCTTAAATGAAATTGCTTGTTCTTCAAAGCTTGGGACTAATGCATCTATTTTCCCTATTCATTATTTATACGGATGGTTAGGTGAATATTTCGATACCCATTTCATTTCTCCTTCTTGGAACCATCCCCCATGGATGACTTATTAAGTTGACAAGTTTTCTGTTAAGTGTTTTGATGATTTGCAAGCTCAGGCTTTGATGATGTCTTATAAAGGCATAAAGCTGGACCACTTGGCATTGCGTCACAAGGAGCATGTGCATTGGACTGATAATGAATCCATTAGTGTTACCAAAGCTTCTTATCTCATAAGTCTTCGCTCTAGCTATTTATCTTTGTGACAAGGTAACCATCGAGTGATCCAATTGTATTATTCTCATCGGTTTTCCAGGTAGTTTGGTTATCCTCAAGACCTTTCGGGGGGTTTGCTAGAGATTTTTCGCATTGGAACTTTAGAGGCGGTGTATCAACATTGGGAGTCATGCACTAGGCTTGGTACCTACTCTAAAGTTACTATTCTAGATTTTCATAGTCTTGAATAGTTTTTAGTCATCAAGGCTTATGCAAATTGGTGGATCAGAGTGCACAATCCTAATAAGGAAATTCTTACTGCTGCTTGTATAAAACCCCCTCTTGATTCTTCTTGGCAAATACCCTCAAAATCTTTAGAGAGTAGAATGCGCAAGGTTAACTCAAGCGTTTCTACTAAGAGGAACATTAGAGATAATGTTGAGAAGGATTTTGATGATTTACCTAGTGATTCAAGAGCTTCTTCTAAGCGCTTAATGGGTGGTCATCAAACTAATACCTCCACACACTTGGAGCATGAGAAAAATATTTTCAATGGTGGTAGTGCTCACTGTCACAAGACTTTTAAGCAACATAACAATGCATAAGGTCTTTATGTATCAGATGATGACTTTGAAGATACAAGTGAATGTCACTTCCAATGCCGAAAGATTAGACCCAACCCTATGTACTATGATGAGACTAACTCTCATCCCCTTGATGCATATGTCTTCTTTACTAACGTCCCAACTTTTACTCAACCGATGGAACTTGATAGTGAAAAGGTAATTTTTTTTTTTTTTGCATTGATACCAACAAAAATAAATATTTGTCTTAAGTGAAGGGTGACAACCAATTTGTCGATGAAGGGAATAAGTCATCTCCTAAGGATAGATTCAAAAGTGTTGTTGATACTAGGGAGTCAATGCCCTTTACCCTGACTATACAATGAGAGGATCACTCTATCATCCCATTACCTTTACCTCATTCTCATTTGGGTGATGAAGGTATTAGTAACATCTTAAGTGATGTTCTGATTGAATCTCAAGGTCAAGAGACCACAATTGGAGATACAACATATGACAAATTGACACTTTTAGTAGTTGCAGGTTTAATTGATGAACAACAATCTCCATGCCCTACTGTTGTGGCTCCTTCTACTTCCATTCACACATTCGACGTTGAACAAATCATCTTTAATGCCCAACACCAAGAAGCACTTATGATAGGAGAAAGCTTTAAGGAGATGGTTATCAAAACTTCCAATGAGTGTCTCCTATTATTAAGAGAAGAAACTGATGAGCTTTTCAATGCTATCGTGAAGATTGGAGTGGACCCTTCACTATTAAAGTCTCAAATTGAGAAGTACATGGAAAGTGTAGATCACCTTGATGTGGTGCGACACACCTGTTCTATGAAGATATCTTCGAAAGTACAAAACAAATGTTTAGCTATTGTTACGTCTAAGATTGTGGATGCTCTAAACTCTAAGGGCGTGCAGGCAAACCGTCGTCAATCACTAAAGGTTGACTTAGCTACTCTCGATGCTAAATAGGAAGCACTTAAGAAGGAATTAGAGCAACTAGGTATACAAAAAGAGCACATTCATAACCCAATCTTGGAGATCGATGAGATTATAGCCAATAAACAAAATGATGTTTCTTGCTTGAAGAAAGAACACGTTATTATTGCCCAAATCCTTGTGCTTACTGATGTCGATGTCAAGACTTTAGAGACACTTCAAGAAGCCTTAAGGACTCAACGTAACAAGCTTGCATGCTTGGTGTGGATGTGATCGTTGTACCTTCTTGCTTAGTTTTAGCTCTCATTCTTTTCCTTTATTCATTTTTTTTTATTAAGATGTAATAAAGTCTAGCATTTGTTAGCCAAATTTATTTACTAATAAAATTAGACTTTTTTTTTTAGTAGTGATTGAACTCGAGTGGTTTCCCTGAGTTGCTTACGTACCCTTCAAAGAGAATGGATCAAGTCAAACATAGTTCCATTTTTTTAATGCTCTAACTTTTGTCAAGACTAAAAGAAAGATTTAATCTTGCGAGCATATGTCATAACTTTTGCCTAAGCTGCCTTTTCAGGTTTTCAACTTAGCGGACATTTTTTTTTTTTTTTTTGTGCTTCTTACACAGTTTATGCTCATGTGGGCCAGGAGCGCCACTTGTCTTGAGTTTGATCGAAGAGTGATAAATTCATATCCTTAGAAAAATTTTTAATCGAGAGTCAACGATAACTTATTCTCAACCAAACTTGTGAAGACCTTTCTTAAGCATTTTGGAAAACAAAATAAATCCTTTGAATTCGTCTTGATTTTCTTCAGCCTTAAAAGTGGACGAATGACACTTTTGTATTGTGTTTGATATTCTTCCACGAGCTTGTTGAAGAATGTGCTATGTTTGGACTTGATTTTAATCCAAGGGTGGTAACACGTGTTCTTGGAGTAAAATTTAATTGAGGGTCAATGATGAATTGATCTCAAGTAAACTTATCAATAATTTTTTCAAGTGTTTTGAAAATCCCAACCTTGTTTTCTTTAGTTTTGAAGGTAGATGAATGCCACTCTTGTTTGTGTTTGATATTTTTCACGAGCTTGTTGAAGAATGTTTGGAGTTTGATCTTGACTTTGAAGCTTCATTTTTGGATTTAGCTTCGGGTTGCATCTCCCTTTTGAGAATGTCTCATGCTGAAAGAAAAAAACACTTGTATTTAGAGAAATTGGAGATTTTAGTTTAGAATCTCTGAATTTGACTTCTTCAATACAAAAAGTTTGTTCCTCAATTTAAGAAGTTTGCCAAGAATTATTATTATTATTATTTTTTGTTACTACAGTTTAAGCTCTTGTAGGATATGGGCAATATGCAATTTAGACTCATGTTTTAAGGAGCATCACTGAAATGTTGAGGTTTGAAAACAATTATGGTAAAATTTGATGTCACACTCTCTTCATCGTCATTGGTAAAGGTGATGGTTGTACAACATATCTCATAATTGTGGCCTTTCTCTTCAAATCGTTTTGCCCTCTTTATTTTTGTGGCATAGAGTGTTGGGTTCTTAAGTACTTGAATAAATGCAATTCATGTTCCCTTAGGAAGTTGTAGCATTTCATGGATACTGAAGAGCGAGGGTAAGCACTATAGGTTTGCTACTACCTCATCCTCTTCCTTGGTTTTGCTTGACTCTGTACCAAGAGCATTTTCTTCATTTTCACTTGGTTCATCTTCTTCCAAAGTCTCATGACAAGAGACCATATGAGTTGATGTCATAATCCCTCCATCGAAGAACTCTGGAGGAAAGTATATTCCTAAGGTGACAAGGGTGATGAGCTTTTGTCTAAAGAGGTCATTAATCTATATAATCTCTTGTTTTCTTGTTCCTTTAGGTAGGAATGAGATTCTTGCTTCTTGTGAGGTCTTCTTCATGTCACCAATGTCCAATCTTCTTCATTATATGACATTGATTCATAATCAGAGCAGAAGTGAAGAAGGGTGTCCTAGCATGACACTTGTGTTTGCTTTGGTTTCGATGACTCGCATTGGATAGTACTGGTGCATGCCCCTAGTGTCTTAGGTGGAAAATGTAACGAAACAAGATCAAAGGACCCAAATGTGAGTGTAGTATGATTTGCCTCTACTACTTCATCTAGATCCAATGAATTCTTCATTGCTTTGCAAGTTTCATTATGAGATCTTTTAAGATGAAATATTTCTTCACCAAGTGACAAATGATTCGATGGTAATGACAGTAGTTTATATCATTAACATGACCTTTTTCTTTTGGATGCTTGCACTCTGGTAGCACAATAACCTTTTTTTGGAGCAGGTCTTCCAACATGCTAGGCACATCAAAGTTAGGAAAAGGATATTTCTTCTCCTCTAATTCTTTCAAGGTGAATCGACACCTCTCATTTTCCTTGGTTGGTCCAACCTCTTTTACTTCTTTATTTTTATCTCGTGCTGAGATTTTGATAGGAGTTGTATTTACCATCATTGACTCTAGATGGGTTTTATTAAAGTCTTATCACTTGTTTTCCCATCGTGTTTCTCTCTTTGCCAGTCAACGATAAGGTCCTTTTTAGCACCATGGTTAGCTATTTTGAGCTCCATGTCATGTACTCGAGTAGCCAACTCTTCAAAAGTGTGAGGTTGTATCCCTTGGAGGATGTATAGAAGACCCCAATGTATTCCTTGTATGCACATTTCCACAGCTGACACCTCAGATAATCTATCTTTGCAATCCAGGCTAAGGAACACCAACGATGTAGTCTACGATCGACTCGTCTTTCCATTGCTTAGTATTAGTGAGTTCCATCATGCTTACAATTCATCGAGTGTTATGGAAACGGTTGAGGAATTCACGTTATATTTGGTCCCAACTATTGATACACTTAGATGCAAGGTCTATGTACCAATCAAAAGCATTTCCTTAAAGAGAACGGATGAATTGTTTGACTAACAAGTCACCATTTGTACCTACATTGTTACAAGTTTCAATGAAATGGACAACATGTTGTTTTAAATTTCTTTTCCCATCAAATGATTGAAACTTTGGAGGTTCATAACCCATAGACATACATAGGTGATCAATCCTCTAAGTGTAAGGTTTGGAGTACATGAGCGTACTCTATGAGGGTCCACTGTAGTGCACTCTAATGGTGTTAGTTATCATGTCCTGAAGTTGTTGGACAGATAATGACTCCACCGAGGTAGATTCTGTCGTTTGTATCTTGACTAGCACTGTGCTAGATGCATGTGGTGCATCATCAAGACGAGATGCAACATTCAAAAGGTGGTTGAGTCCTTGACTTGACTCACCCGTATTTTGTACTTGTGCTTCAACCTTGTTTATGAGGAAGATTATTTGCATATCTTTCTCCTTGACCATTTTAATGAGTTTGGTGATGGCGCAAGCCATCTCTGCTAATTGTTCCTCTATGGATGTAGTGTTTATTGTCATTACCGACATAGTCATCGAGAAGGGAGAAGTAAAAGAGTTGGAACGATTGGAGTAGTTTTCCTTCTTTGACATTCCAATTGGCGATCCTAAGTGTGAGTCGGTGCTGAAGTTGACATCAGTAACAGAACAAGAAGATTTATCCCCAAAGTCCTTTAATGTTGAAGGGAGTTTTCCCTTACTACGAGGACTATGGCTCTTTGCCCCTAGAGAGGCCAAAGTGATGAATGGTTGGTTCTCATCACACATTCTTACCGGTTTTAGCAAACAAGCAGAGTCACTTGTTTGTTTTGTTGAGAGTGAAGATGTTGATTTTGCTTCGCTATGAGTCATGGGGCCCGTAGCGGTGTTGTGTGTCAATTGCACAATGACAATCAGGTCATTGCCGTTGTTGACATGCACAACTTAAGTTCTTTTGGATGCCATCCATGTAGTAGTGATCAATCTTTTAACGAAAGAGATGAGAGGTAGAATGTTCCATCGGGCATGCCAGAAATTTGTACACATAAATTTCGTAAATGGTCCTACAAAATTAGTAAAATAAATAGGAAAATAATGCGAACAAAATATTTATTGAAATTAAAAATGTTATGGGTACAATCTCAAATATAATATTCTTTACAAAAGAATATTTTCCCTCTGATTGTTTTTCTTTGACCACAACTTGAAGAATGACGATGACGTTTTATTGATTTCGAAGATCAATTGAGGGTCACAAATGGCTTATTCTCAAATGAACTAGTTGAATGGCAAAGAATGCATGTAGCAGTTCTTTTTCCGTTTACCGAACTTGTAGGGAGATTTGATGAAACTTTTTCTTTTGTTGTGAAGCCTATTTTCTCAGAAATGAAGTCACCTTTGGATTTTCTCCCTAAGACTTTGCTTTTTGGATTTTTCTGATTTATGATTCTTTGATTTCTTTGAATTTCTCCCCCTGTTCTTAAAAGAAGACACCTCTATTTATAGGTGAAGATAGGAAATTTGAATTTCAAATTCTTGAATTTTAGTTGCTTAATTCAAGGGATTTAGTTCCTTGATTTTAGCAATTTTTCTTCTCCCGAGAGGTTTTACCAACAAGATAATAATAATAATAATAATGATTTTCTTATTATTATTATTATCCTTTTTATAGTTGGAGATTAGTTTCTTTTTTATTTTTTTATTTTTTATTTTTTTTAGGAAACTTATCCATAAGAGGATATCTATTTTTTTTTTATTCATTTTGAAGACTAAATTAATGGTAATTTAATCCACTAAAATTTTTACGTCTACAAGGAGAATTAGAGATGAATTTGCTATGTGAAATAAAAGTATTGTTAAAACTTTAATCAAATGAGAGGAATAAGGATAGCTTAATAAAAGAGAGCATATACTCATTAATTGAGTAATAGTTATAAGGGATCATAATACTATCCAAATATGTCTCTCTTAACAACCCTTATAAATAGGGTGTCTCCTTAGTATTTAAAATAACATTAGAGGTTGTCTTGAGATAGATAAAACTCAAAAAGAAAATTGCTTCTAATTAATAAGAAAGAAAAATAATTACCAACTGAACAAAATACACTAATATATTTCAATTTTAGTTTTTTGAACTTAAGTTCCATTTCTTCTCACCTTAATTCAACAATTCAAATGGAATTATAAAGTTTAATGGTACAAATATGAAGTTGGGTAGAGTGGGTACCATGACATTTTGTTTGAAAATGTTTTTTAAAATATGTAAATTATAAATTTTATATCTTCAAATATCAAGCATGTCAATCCATGATCATTATTAATTATGGTGCCTTTTTATACGGACAATCCAACATATAAATGTTTGAAGGAACAATGTTTTCCTAGTGTGCATGAATAATATAGGTCTGTAATTGCCTTATTTGTAATCATAATCTTAGAAATATTCCACATGTTTTTGCATTTTTCATTTGATCCTTTTTTAAAATAAATCAATTTTTTTTTAACTCCACATTGTTGTTTCGTATGTGTTGCAATTATTTTTGCATTCTTGAAAATATAAATGCATTAAATTTAAAGATTAATAATTTTTAAATTATTTAATAGTTTGGCTCAATATATCATAAAATTAGCATGTTGAAACATAACTTGAAGAATCTTCGCATTTATTTTGTTTAATGCCTTTACTTATGTTTCATATAGTTTTTCTACATGAGTGAAGTAAACTTCTCTTTCAAAAATGATGATACGAAGAGACTTTTTATGATTTCAACAACACTCTTGACCCTGGCCCAAGGGAACTCAAGGCTCAGTTTACTTCTCTCACCGTTAGCATGGTGTCTAGCCCAATTCTTAATAGATATTATATGTTTGATGGAGTTTAAAACTTCTAATTTGAACTTATATAATATAATTTATTATTACTTGTATAAATATTTTATACCCCTACAATTTGTCACTTTAATGATCTTATACTATATTTGAAATTAAATATATGGGACATGTTTGGTTGACTAGATATAGCATGGGATAGGATAAAAAAAAAGATATTATATAGTTTATTGACATATATATGTTATAATAAAATATAATTTTGTAATATATTATTTTATTTTGTATGTTGCAATTATTTATGCAATATTGAAATTATATATCCAACAAATTTAAAGATTTCTTTTCAAGCATCTTGATGTTTATTTTAGTTGATGCTTTTATTTATTTTCTATTTAGTATGGTTTGTTTGTTTGGTTTTTTTTTTTTTTTTTAAACATCCCCGCAATGTACTTTTTCAAAATGATGATACCAAGAGAAGGCCTTGACCTAGGCCCAAAGGCAACTCAAGGCCTAGTCTTCAAGATCTGGCCCAGACCTAACACAGGCCATCATGGTGTCCACCCCAATTCTTATAATAGATTCTATTTGTTTGATGGAGTTAAAAATTTATACAATATGATTTATATTACTTGTATAATTAGTACACAACTATAATTTGTGACTTTAATGATCTTATATTATATTTTAAAATAAACACATATAATTTAATGGGATATATGTTGTAATAAATTATAATAATTATATAATATATTTATCAATTATTATGATTAAATAAACAAGGTCAACATTACACATGAAAAAAGATTTAATTGATCACATCTTCTTGATAGTATTGATCTTCTATTGTGATAATTACATTTAAATGTGATTTACCTATAAAGAAAATTACAAAATTATTAGGATTTTATTCATGTTACGAACAAATGAACTTCTTTCAGTCATCAAACAAATATTTAATTTTAAAATAAATATGAACTCAAAAGGCTACCTAATCAAAATCCGAAAATGGCTTCCATAGTGTAAAAAAAAAAAAAAAAAAAAAAAATACTAACAAATTGAAATATTATTTTAAAATTTCAGTATTATACAAAACCAATTTAAGAGGATAAATTTTATTTTCTTGAGTTACTCTTCCAATTATTTATTCTTTTTTTCCCCTATTAAGATCTAAATTATTTTAACACTAAAAAAATTCCTAAAGAATTGAATTTGTGTTTGTGAAAGTAAACAACATTTTTAACAAAAAGAAAAAAGAAAAAAAAAGCCTTGAGAGTAATGTGTTTAAGATTTTGAATAAATCAATACATGAAAGAAATATTTGTGGAAAAAGAGAAAAATAACCTCAAAGTATTGAAAGTTATAAATATAATCTCAGTTTTATACTCCTTTATGCTTTTTGTAAGTGTTTGGATTGGAAATAAGGATAAAAAAAAAATGTTTGACGGTATTTTTATATATAAAAAAAATGTTATATTTTATGTTTACAAGAAAGTTATTTTTGTGAATATGTGAATTTTATTATTATTTTTAATTAAATAACCCAAAAATATATAATAAAGAAAGATAAAAAATAAAAAATGGAGAAATTTAAGCAAAAATAAGAGTGCAAGTTTTAACTCATATTGTCACGCCCCAAAACCCACTCCAAAGGGCATGACGGTCATTTCACACCTCAAACCCAAAGGCTCAAAGTGGAAATGACACAAACATTCATATAGTAACTGGAAATTTACTAATTACCAAATTCCTGTTCAGAGTAGTAGGACAAAATTCTAAAATCTCCAAGTATCAACTTAAAAAAAAACTAGCACATCAGTCAGAGTGTTATTATCCAAATAACTCCAAATTCAAATAATTTAAATGGGAATTAAATTTTAACATCTAAACAATGTCCAAAATAAAGTTTGAACCAAAATCCTAACAAAGAAAAATTCCCCAGCCTAGCCATCACTCCTTGCCTGAACTAAGAGTACCTGAAAAATTATCAACGAAGGAGTATGAGCTTAAAGCTCAATAAGGAACATCAATACAGTTTCATGGATCCAATGTTTTCAATCATACTTGCAAATAGGAGATATAACATATACTTATTTTCATAAAAACTTTTGAGTTCAAAATACTAATACATTCAAACTTTTCAACAAAACTTTCTCATATCCATTTCAAAACAATTTCTCATCAAAAACAAATCAAATACATTCAAAATATCTTTACTCTGGTTATCAAATACCAAATGGTGCCCATTTAAGTGGGACTTCACAAAAGAAAAGTCAACAATTATAACCTGTTGACTAGGGGCCATAAGGTCAACTATTATAACCCGTTGACTAAGGGCTATAAGGTCAACTATTATAACTCGTTGACTAGGGGCCATATAATATCAACTATTATAACCCGTTGATTAGGGCCATAAGGTCAACTATTATAACCCGTTAACTAGGGCCATATAATCCAGAGTTAAACACTTTATTTTGTTAATCAAATTGACAATATCATATCTCCCCAATTTTTCACTTTTCATAAATAAACAAAGAAAATTCTCAAAAAAAAAAAAAAAAAATACTTTCCATACAAAACACACATTTGATCCATGCGAAAAGATAAAAATAATATTTTTACACATTTCAAAATACAATATAAAAAGGAAATTATTTTTCTTTTATAAAAATCTGAATTTCCCTTACCTTGAAAAGCACTCAAAATCTTGAAGTATTTAACTCTGAAGAATTTCCTCCTCACCTAACATAATATCATACACAATATTGATTATTGATTATCTATCCAAACATATAAATTTGAAAAACCTAAAAATATTTTATTAATAAATTAATTTACTGAGTTTCCAAATTATTATAAAATTTATTTTCTTTCCTAATCTTACCCTCACTATTTATTTCTTTATATACTTACTTAAATTAAAACACATATAGGAAACTATTATTATTATTATTAATATTTCTTTTGTTAGCTTAAAACTAAATATTATAATTTTTATAAATTTCCAAATTCAATATATAACCAACCCATTACCTTCCTATCTTCATTATACGCACAAAACCCTAAGAATAAAACAGTAAACCTCATGTTTCTTCTCATTATTTATTATTATAAAATATATTTACATATACAATCTTTTCTTGGTACTCCAAATTTTACTTATTTATTTATTTATTTCAAATCTAAAGCCTACAAAAACGATTTATTTATTTATTTTCTAAATCTAAAATTTATTTTCTTCCATTGATTTTTTTTTTTCATTGATTTTGTTTTCTATTTAATAGAAAATTTCTAAATTTTCCTATTTTCATCACAAATTAATTCACATTCATAAATTTCCAGTCTTTTGATCTAAAAAAATTAATTTAACAAACCTTAATCTAGATTGAGATATTCCAAAAAATATCTGAAGTTTTTTCTTTTTTTTTTAAACTAATTAACGAATATAAAATATTAATTTAAGGATTTAAATCTTACCTGAAAATCGATCTTCAAACCTTAAACCTCCAAATCTTCAGCCCTATGCTCTCTGATTTTTTTTTTTTTCTCTGTGCAAAAAGGTTTTCTGAATAGAGAAGATAGGAAAAATCTAATTTATATCTAGGGATTTTAAATACGAAAATACCTTTTTACCCTTATTAAATTACTTTAACTAATTATAAATTTCTAAATTTCGATTTTACCCCTAAATTGGGTTTGGGCCATTACACATATGTTGATTGAAAAAAAAAAAAAGAAGTAAATTAGCATATTTATTTTGGTTTTCTATATGGTATAGTTTTTTACATCACCGCACTACTTAAGGCCTCAGTAGAAAAAAACTCAAGGCCCAGTCTCAAAGTCAAGCCCATGCCCTTCTCATGGGTTAGCATGGTGTCTAGTCCAATTATTAATAGATTTTATTGTATGATAGAGTTTAAAACGTCGACCAATAACTTATTACAATATGATTTATTGTTACTTAAATCTAAAAGGTAAAGAACAAGATGTGTATAATGCAAACACTAAATTCACAAAAGAAAATAATTTAAAACTATATGTATGATACAATATGGTATAATACTAATATATAGTATTATTTAATAGAATATTTAATATTCACAAAATATTTTTATATTTTAATTAGGACTATTATCAACAAATAAATAAATAAGTATTTACTAAATAATAAATTATAGAATAATTTCTAAATAATATTAAACCTAAGAAAGATTTTAAAGCAAACATTTCAAATGTAATATATGTTATTTTTTAAAAATATATCGAAAATTGAAGTGTAACATGTTTTATATTCTAATTCTATTGTTTTACTACAAATCAAAATAACATAACTATCTTATTGAGTAAAATATTATAAATTATTCTTTTCCAAGGTTTAGGAAATAAATTATATAACAAAGATCAGTGCAACTGCAAGATATTGACACTTACTCTTCCACGTCTTTACTTTGACATCCATGTTATGGAATAAAAGTAAGAGGTCTGGTTATAGCGTTATAGTCTTTTCTACCATTCAAATTAACATGTTGAATCTTGTCAAAGACTAAAGCTACACCACCTCCAACTATTATTAAGCCATAAGAGAAATGACTTCATGTCACCCCCAATAGATAAGTCACCTTCATAATCACACAATTTAAATTAGACATATAAAGGGAGATGAAAAAAGAACAACTCTTGGACCATAACTTTTGGAAAAATATAGAGATAAAAGGATGTAGATAGATATAGAAATAAAAAGAAATGAAGGAATACAAAATTGATGGAAGTAAAAAGAGATGAAATAATAAGGATCTCACTTTCTTGAAATCAATTTTATATATTCAATAATTTCATAATGTTTAGAAGTTCATGTATTTTAACATTAATCAATACATAGCTTTTCCATATTAGGAAAAATAATAAAAATTTGTATAAACTCAAAATTTTCCATCTAGGTGGTGATGTTCCAACCACTTTTATCTATACCTTCAACTTGACAACTTAAAGTAAAAGATGCACGTAGAATAAGTTAGAAAATAGGAGAATTAGAAATGAATTTGTTATGTGAAATAAAAGTATTGTTAAAACTTTAATCAATTGAGAGGAATAAGGATAGCTTAATAAAAGAGTAATAGTTAAAAGGGATCAAAATACTATCCAAATATGTCTCTTAACAACCCCTATAAATAGGGTGTCTCCTTAGTATTTAAAATAACATTAGAGGTTGTCTTGAGATAGATAAAACTCAAAAAGAAAATTGCTTCTAATTAATAAGAAAGAAAAATAATTACCAACTTAACAAAATACACTAATATATTTCAATTTTAGTTTTTTGAACTGAAGTTCCATTTCTTCTCACCTTAATTCAACAATTCAAATGGAATTATAAAGTTTAATGGTACAAATATGAAGTTGGGTAGAGTGGGTACCATGACATTTTGTTTGAAAATGTTTTCTAAAATATGTAACTTAGAAATTTTATATCTTCAAATATCAAGCATGTCAATCCATGATCATTATTAATTATGGTCCATTTTTATACGGCCAATCCAACATATAAATATTTGAAGAAAAAATGTTTTCTTAGCGTGCATGAATAATATAGGTCTGTAATTGCCTTATTTGCAATAGCAATCTTAGAGATATTCCACATGTTATTGCATTTTTCATTTGACCCTTTTTTAAAATAAATCAATTTTTTTTTAACTCCACATTGTTTGTTGTTTCGTATGTGTCGCAATTATTTTTGCATTCTTGAAAATATAAATGCAATAAATTTAAAGATTAATTCTTTTTAAATTATTTAATAGTTTGGCTCAATAAGATCAAAAGGCTTATACATATTAGGAGTTCAAATCCATAATAGGCATATAGAAATTATTATATGTTAAAAACTTCTTTTTTCCACCTAAGAAATTAATGTGTTATTGGGAACAACGAGAGCCATTCTAAAATAAAACACGAGGTAGCAGAAATAAATTGTTCTGGGGTTTAATTCCTATGGACCCATTTAGTAAAATAGGAGCATGAAAAATGTGGTTGTCGGGTTGAGAGTGGCTGGGTAGGCCGTTGTTGGGCTTGAGGGGTCCCGGCCCGTTATCCTTCCACCGAAGAGAGCGGGAGGTGAACACTGCTCTGTGAAGCCAGCCTAACGCGGTGCCCTCCATCTCTAAGAACCCGAGGACCCAGGCCTTCGCCCGGGTCTCGGGGCTCAACTCCCCACTTGGAACGGGCGAACCAGGTGAATCACCCCATCAGGCCCTACCAACCCAGCCAGGCCAATCTCGAAAACACACTGATGCCTTCGATTGAGTTACAAACTCGCGCAACTGACCTCGGCGGTTGTATCTCTGCACCACAGATACTTTAAAGACTTCTTCTCTTATGTTTACTTTCGATGTGGGACGGCTTAGGGAACTGTTGACTCGTTCTTTACCACATATAGGGATGCAAAAAAACGGGTATGATATGTTACCTTTCTAAACTCTGCTTACAAGATTGAAAGCAATTTTCTTCAACTTGTGTAGCCCACATCAGAGAATAGGAATTATGGGGAAGGAGTCTGTGTGGATTGCCAGAGGCCACATTGCCAATCTACATTCATTCCTCTTAATTAACGCATCCTCCATCCCCTCAATGCAAGGTGTTCTGGTAGTCAAAACCTACTTCTCCAATACTGGGAAAATATTTAAACAAATCTATTCTTTATTTTAGGTTATGTTTGGCTTCATTATTCTCACAATTCACTTGGGGAAACCAGGGATCCATTTTTACCTTCCAGGCCTATGAATGCTTTGTGGTTCTCTCAATGGGGACCAGAACAACCATTAGGAATTTATCAGACAACAATGCTCCTAAGTCCTATGGTGGCTTCCATCAGTGGGCAACAATTGCTAGATTTTGAGGGCTTAACCAGTAGCTTCAATTTTAAAGAGGAGACATTTTGCTCCACAACTCATTTACTGGTCCTTATTGTGGTTGGTCCTTATCTGAGATATAATCATATGGGATGATCCAATCGTTTGTGGAATTACCCCTTTAGTAGGGCTGTTTGTGGAATTAGTCATTTCATCAAGTTATACAGCCTGACTCACCAGCTTAATCAACCAGGAATGCCTTCATCCACAGACAAAGTTGAAACGCTGGAGAGCGCGGAGAACGAGTTGGGATGATGGGATTTCCTTTCTTGTGAAATACTTGGAGGTGATTTTTTATGTTTTCACCCAAAAAACATCCACAGAGTGTATTGAGGGGATGACTATCCTCAAGCCAGTCAAACTCTCATGAGCAGGGAGATACTAGTGGACTTTCTTGAAGTTCCATGTGTTACAAATGTCCCTTGCCAAATATTGCAATGATTTTGATACTTCAGACAATCATTCAAATTTGGAGGTTTCGGATGTGAAGCAAATTCAGTTTCTTCCATTCATCTCTATATGGTTTTTCCAAGGGTGCTTTGGGGCTTCATTTCATTTTCTAAGTGGTTCTAAAAACATCTTAGTTAAACTTTGTGAGAGCTAGAGAATCCAGTGGTCTCCTCTGCCTGCAAGATGATATATAGTTTGAGGACGGATGGCTTCCAGGGGGTTCTCTTTTGTGATCATCCATTTTTTTTTTTTTTTAACATCCCAGTAATGTACTTCAAATTGGTGATACCAAGAGAAGGCCTTAACCTAGGCCCAAAGGCAACTCAAGGCCCAGTCTTCAAGATCTGGCCCAGACCTAACACGGTCCATCATGGTGCCCACCCCAATTATTATAATAGATTCTATTTATTTGATGGAGTTAAAAATTTATACAATATGATTTATGTTACTTGTATAATTAGTACACAACTATAATTTGTGACTTTAATGATCTTATATTATATTTTATATTAAACATATATAATTTAACGGGATATATGTTGTAATAAATTATAATAATTGTGTAATATATTTATCAATTATTATGATTAAATAAACAAGGTCAACATTACACATGAAAAAAGATTTAATTGATCACATCTTCTTGATAGTATTGATCTTCTATTGTGATAATTACATTTAAATGTGATTTGCCTACAAAGAAAATTAAAAAATTATTAGGATTTTATTCATGTTACGAACAAATGAACTTCTTTCGGTCATCAAACAAATATTTAATTTTAAAATAAATATGAACTCAAAATGCTACCTAATCAAAATCTGAAAATGGCTTCCATAGTGTAAAAAAAAAAAAAAAAAAAAAAAAAAAACTAACAAATTGAAAGATTATTTTACAATTTTAGTATTATACAAAACCAATTTAAGAGGATAAATTTTATTTTCTTGAGTTACTCTTCCAATTATTTATTCTTTTTTTCCCCTATTAAGATCTAAATTATTTTAACACTAAAAAAATTCCTAAAGAATTGAATTTGTGTTTGTGAAAGTAAACAACATTTTTAACAAAAAAAAAAAGTAAACAACATTTTTAACAAAAAAAAAAAAAAAAAAAAAAAAGCCTTGAGAGTAATGTGTTTAAGATTTTGAATAAATCAATACATGAAAGAAATATTTGTGGAAAAAGAGAAAAACAACCTCAAAGTATTGAAAGTTATAAATATAATCTCAGTTTTATACTCCTATATGCTTTTTGTAAATGTTTGGATAGGAAATAAGGATAAAAAAAAATGTTTGGGGGTATTTTTATATATATATATATAAAATTTTATATTTTATGTTTATAAGAAGGTTATTTTTGTGAATATGTGAATTTTTTTATTATTTTAAATTAAATAACCCTAAAATAAATAATAAAGAAAATAAATAATAAAAATGGAGAAATTTAAGCAAAAATAAGAGTGCAAGTTTTAACTCATATGTTGATTGAAAAAAACAATAGTAAATTAGCATATTTATTTTTGTTTTCTATATGGTATAGTTTTTTGCATCACTGCACTACTTAAGGCCTTGGCAGAAAGAAACTCAAGGCCCAGTCTCAAAGTCAAGCCCATGCCCCTCTCATGGGTCAACATGGTGTCCAGTCCAATTATTAATGGATTTTATTGTATGATAGAGTTTAAAACATCCACCAATAACTTATTATAATATGATTTATTATTACTTATATAAACATATTATACAACTATTATTTGTGACTTTAATGATCTTATATTATATTTAATATTAAACATATAGAGTTTAATGAACGTGCAACATAATATTATTATTATTATTATTATTATTAAAAGAAGAGAGTGGGTGTCCTACTTAATGAATGTGCAAACAACTCATGTTAGGAATCGGTTGGATGGTGCCTACATTTTGTTTTTGCAAGAAATTGGAGAAATAATTACTTAGGGGAAGAACACATTTTGTAGAGACATGTGGTTTGCCTATAAGCACTTACTTTAGTGCATTGAAGCTTCTCTGGTTGTTGGAAAATGTGGATGCTGTGAAAAAGCTGTCGAAACAGGGGATGCTCTGTTTGGAACAACAGACACTTGGTTGATTTAGAGTATGACAGGAGGCTTGAATGGTGGGGTTCATGTCACTCATGTCTCAAGTGCATCTAGAACAATGCTCATGAATCTCAAATCCCTTGATAGGGACAAACCCACATTAGATACCCTAGCCATTCCTGCTGAAATTTTGCCTAAGATTGTTAGTAATTCTGGAGATTATTGGAATGGTCGGAAAGGGATGGTACATTCCTGGGCTCCCAATTTCTGGATGCCTCGGTGACCAGAATGTTGGGCTTTGTGGAGCCTAGTTTAATTAGGAAGTGTCCCAAATTCTTAATTAGTATAGTTTCCTTATTGTTTGTAAAGAATATTATCTAGAATATTTTCAGGTTGATATATTATTGTAATATTAGACTTCCTTATAGAATAAGGAAGGTTATTGGAAATATCTCTATATAAATATTCTAGGTCATGATGGGATGATATTATGGTAACCGTGGGTTGTACTCTAGATTCTTCCCTAATAGTAGTGATATCCTTGCAACTCCGTGGATGTAGGCAAATTGCCGAACCACGTAAATACTGTCTTGTGCATGTGAATTTTTTTTGGCTTGTGTTTTCTCAATTTTGTTTCTCACAGGTTGGGAATTCAATTTAATTCCCTACAGCTGGTATCAGAGCCTAGGGTTAGGTTTGAGTGGGAGCAATGGCAAAGGAAGCAGGAAAGGCGTCTGGAATAAAAAAATTTGATGTCACAGACTTTGCGTATTGGAGGATGCAGATTGAAGATTATCTCTATGGGAGGAAATTGCATCTGCCTCTTTTGGAGACAAAACCTGAGAGTATGAAGGTTGAAGAATGGGCGCTTCTTGACAGACAGGTTTTGGGGGTTATTAGGTTAACTCTGTTTAGGTCTGTTGCACACAATGTTGTAAAGGAGAAGACCACAGCAGATCTGATGAAGGCTTTGTCTGGTATGTATGAAAAGCCGTCTGCAAACAATAAGGTGCATTTGATGAAGAAATTGTTCAATTTGAAGATGACAGAGAATGCATCAGTAGCACAACATCTGAATGAATTTAATACAATCACAAATCAATTGTCGTCTGTAGAAATTGATTTTGATGATGAGATTCGTGCTCTGATCGTCTTGGCTTCTTTGCCAAACAGTTGGGAGGCAATGAGGATGGCAGTGAGCAATTCTACGAGAAAGGAAAAACTCAAGTACAACGATATATGAGATTTAAATTCTGGCTGAGGAGATTCGCCGAAGAGATGCAGGCGAAACCTCAGGATCTAGTTCTGCCCTAAACCTTGAAACAAGAGGCAAAGGTAATGACAAAAATTCAAATTGAGGTAGATCAAAATCCAGAAATTCTAATCAGAACAGAAGCAAATCTAGATCAGGCCAGCAAGTACAATGCTGGAATTGTGAGAAAATAGGTCACTTTAAAAGGCAATGCAAAAGTCTTAAGAAGAAGAATGAAGATGATTCTGCTAATGCTGTAACAGAAGAGGTACAAGATGCATTACTTCTTGCAGTAGACAGTCCACTTGATGATTGGGTTTTGGATTTAGGAGCTTCGTTTCATACCACTCCACATCGAGAAATCATACAGAATTATGTTGCAGGTAATTTTGGTAAGGTGTATTTGGCTGATGGTTCAGCCTTGGATGTTGTGGGTCTGGGAGATGTCCGGATATCGTTGCCCAATAGGTTTGTTTGGTTACTCAAGAAGGTTCGACATATTCCTGACCTGAGGAGGAATCTGATTTCTGTTGGACAACTTGATGATGAAGGACATGCAATACTATTTGTTGGTGGTACTTGGAAGGTTACAAAGGGAGCTAGGGTATTGGCTCGTGGAAAGAAGACTGGTACTCTGTATATGACCTCATGTCCAAGAGACACAATTGCAGTTGTTGATGCAAGTACTGATACAAGCTTATGGCACCGCAGACTTGGTCACATGAGTGAGAAAGGGATGAAGATGCTGTTGTCGAAAGGAAAACTACCAGAATTAAAGTCCATTGATTTTGACATGTGTGAAAGTTGCATCTTAGGAAAGCAAAAAAAGGTGAGCTTCTTGAAAACTGGCAGGACACCAAAGGCTAAAAAATTAGAACTAGTACACACTGATTTGTGGAGGCCTTCTCCGGTTGCATCCCTTGGAGGTTCAAGGTACTATATCACTTTTATTGATGACTCAAGCCGAAAGGTATGGGTTTATTTTCTGAAAAATAAATCTGATGTATTTGAAACTTTTAAGAAGTGGAAGGCCATGGTTGAGATAGAAACAGGTTTGAGAATAAAATGTTTGAGGTCAGATAATGGAGGAGAGTACATAGATGGAGGGTTTAGTGAGTATTGTGCTACACAAGGAATTAAGATGGAGAAGACCATTCCTGGGACACCACAACAGAATGATGTGGCTGAGCGCATGAATAGAACTCTAAATGAGCGTGCTAGAAGTATGAGGTTGCATGCTGGACTACCAAAAACTTTTTGGGCTGATGCTGTTAGCACTGCAGCTTACCTAATAAACCGAGGACCATTAGTTCCCATGGAGTTCAGACTTCCTGAGGAGGTTTGGAGTGGTAAAGAGGTAAAGTTTTCACATTTAAAAGTTTTTGGTTGTGTTTCTTATGTTCATATTGATTCCGATGCTCGTAGTAAACTTGATACAAAGTCTAAAATATGTTTTTTCATTGGCTATGGTGATGAGAAATTTGGCTATAGGTTTAGGGATGAACAAAACAGGAAAATCATCAGAAGTAGAAATGTGATATTTAATGAACATGTTATGTACAAGGATAGGTCAACTGTAGTGTCAGATGCTACAGAGATAGATCAAAAGAAATCTAAGTTTGTTAACTTAGATGAATTGACTGAAAGTACTGTCCAAAAGGGGGGTGAAGAAGATAAGGAGAATGTAAATTCACAGGCAGATCTGAGTACACCTGTAGTTGAAGTTCGTAAATCTTCTAGGAACATTAGACCTCCACAGCGTTATTCACCTGTTTTAAATTATCTCTTGTTGACTGATAATGGTGAGCTAGAGTGTTATGATGAAGCCTTGCAAGATGAGAATTCAAGTAAGTGGGAGTTAGCCATGAAGGATGAGATGGATTCCTTGTTAGGGAATCAGACATGGGAACTGACTGAATTGCCAGTAGGAAAAAAGACTTTGCACAACAAGTGGGCATATAAAATAAAGAATGAGCATGATGGTAGCAAACGTTACAAGGCCAGATTAGTTGTTAAAGGGTTCTAGCAGAAGGAGGGCATTGACTACACAGAGATATTTTCTCCAGTTGTGAAGATGTCAACAATTAGACTTGTATTGGGAATGGTGGTTGCAGAAAACTTACATCTTGAGCAGTTAGATGTGAAGACAGCATTCCTTCATGGTGACTTAGAGGAAGAACTTTACATGATTCAACCAGAAGGGTTTATTGTTCAGGACAAGAGAATCTAGTCTACAAACTGAGAAAGAGCTTGTATGGCTTTAAACAAGCTCCTAGACAGTGGTACAAGAAGTTTGACAGTTTTATGCATAGAATTGGGTTCAAGAGATGTGAAGCTAATCACTGTTGCTATGTTAAGTCTTTTGACAATTCTTACATCATATTACTGTTGCATGTGAATGATATGCTTATTGCAGGGTCTAACATTGAGAAGATTAATAATATGAAGAAGCAATTGTCCAAACAATTTGCAATGAAGGATTTGGGAGCTGCAAAGCAAATCCTTGGTATGAGAATCATTAGAGACAAGGCTAATGGTACATTGAAGCTATCAAAGTCAGAGTATGTGAAAAAAGTTCTCAGCAGGTTCAACATGAATGAAGCTAAACCAGTGAGCACACCCTTGGGTAGTCATTTCAAACTAAGCAAAGAACAGTCACCGAAGACAGAAGCAGAAAGGGACCATATGAGCAAGGTGCCCTATGCCTCAGTTATTGGCAGCTTGATATATGCTACGGTGTGTACAAGGCTAGACATTGCACATGCAGTGGGAGTTGTGAGCAGATTCATGAGTAGGCCTGGAAAGCAGCATTGGGAGGCAGTCAAGTGGATTCTAAGATATTTGAAGGGTTCAGTAGATACATGTCTTTGTTTCACAGGTACAAGTTTGAAACTGCAAGGTTATGTAGATGCTGATTTTGCTGGTGATATTGATAGTAGAAAGAGTACTACTGGATTTGTTTTTACTCTAGGTGGTACAGCTATATCATGGGCTTCAAATCTACAAAAGATTGTTACTTTGTCTACTATGGAAGCTGAGTATGTTGCAGCAACTGAAGATGGAAAGGAGATGATTTGGCTACATGGTTTCTTAGATGAATTAGGTAAGAAGCAGGAGATGGGCATTCTACACAGTGACAGTTAGAGTGTAATTTTTCTTGCCAAAAATTCGGCTTTTCATTCAAAGTCGAAGCATATACAAACAAAATACCACTTTATCCATTACCTTGTTGAAGATAAACTGGTAATACTTAAGAAGATTTGTGAATCTAAGAACCCGACAGACATGTTGACTAAGGGTGTCACTATTGAGAAGTTGAAGCTGTGCGCAGCTTCAATTGGTCTTCTAGCTTGAGGATAGGAGGATGAATTGCAGGGATGAGGGATTGTTTCCTGGGGATAGCGGTTTGATATTGGTGATTGAACTAGTCTCCAAGTGGGAGATTTGTTAGGCTTTGTGGAGCCTAGTTTAATTAGGAAGTGTCCCAAATTCTTAATTAGTATAGTTTCCTTATTGTTTGTAAAGAATATTATATAGAATATTTTCAGGTTGATATATTATTGTAATATTAGACTCCCTTATAGAATAAGGAAGGTTATTGAAAATATCTCTATATAAATATTCTAGGTCATGATGGGATGATATTATGGTAACCGTGGGTTGTACTCTGGATTCTTCCCTGATAATAGTGATATCCCTGCAACTCCGTGGATGTAGGCAAATTGCCGAACCACGTAAATACTGTCTTGTGCATGTGAATTTTTTTTGGCATGTGTTTTCTCAATTTTGTTTCTCACAGGTTGGGAATTCAATTTAATTCCCTACATAGAATGCTACAATGCAGGGCCAAGCTTGCCGAAAAGGTGAGGCCAAAAGCACATATGGGACTGGGGCTTTCATACTTCTCAATACAGGTGAGGAGGTAATCGAGTCTAAACATGGGCTTTTAACCACTTTGGCATTTAAGCTTGGATGAGAAGCTTCAACCAACTATGCTTTAGAGGGCTCTGTTGCAATTTTGGGAGCTGCAGTTCAGCGGCTCAGAGACAGACTTGGTATAATAAGCATTGCAAGTAAGATAAAGGAATTAGCAGCAAAAGTTGATTCTTCGGGTGGGTTTTGTTTTGTTTATTTTTATTTTTATAAACCAAATATATATATATATATATATAGATAGATAGATATAATGAGATGATGCTAGAAGAGCAAATTGGTATTCAATGATACTAAGACATCCGGCAAACAAGTGGTGCTATTTTTTTTTCAAAATTTCTCAAATAAACACAATATTATGTCTTCTCAGATTCTATCATGTTTTCTTCCATTATTCTTGTTTATATTGAAGAAGTTTTGGGCATTTTTGTTTGATGCATTCTAATGGTAGATCAACTTTGACTATCCAAATCATCTACCTTTTTGGTTTATATTGAAAATTTCTAAATTAATTATTCTACTTTGATATATTCTAATAATTTAGTTTAATATACTCCAAACTTTCAATTTTGAGAAATCTCAATAGAACAAACTTGGGCTAAATGGCTATAGTATCACCATTCATGTAGAGGAAATATTTAGAGATTTCAACAAATAATTATGGGATAATTATAACTCAATTATATTTTAACTCATAATTATAATTATGAGTATTTATAGGAGCATGCGCATCCACCACCATGTGTTGCCCTGATAGATGTGACACATAGAGCCAATCAACAATTATAATAGAGCCATCTAGGGACCCAACTCAATGTGGGGTATTAAATATGACTAGATCCACAACATATTTACCTTAAAGCATGAACCGACTTCAAGGAATCACCGTTGAAAAAGCCCAACCCAAAAGATGGACAAAACATATTGATGTAATGATCCAACTCCATAGTTAACCATGGAATGATTGGACCATAAAAATCTTACCATAATCATCATGGAAATGGCTAAGGTGTTGAAGAGATGCATAATGAAATCATTAAAAGCACCCATTAATTGATACCACTATTGTCATATTTCTATAAACTATCAATAAAAGAACAACTATAAGTAGGGAGTCCCTCCAAGAACAAGGTACACATAATAATCTAATCACTCTTTTATTTATTTGTCTTCTTTTTGCCATTAACTAGATCATTGAAGAGAGGTTGGTTTAAGTGATCTCACTTTATTTCCTACATGTCTATTTGCTTTGCAAGTGACACTTGGTTCAATGTTATCAAAAGAAGGCCAAAAAAATATGGGACAATAATTGTAAAGAAATAACAAAAATATAACACAACAAATATTAGAAAAGTATAGCTAAATATTGCAACAAAATATATTGCCAAGATATTCAACTCTTAAGAGGGTTACTTCATACTAAATATTAAACAAACAAGAAAGTTAAAAAAACCTAAATAATTCACACCAAAAGGGTCCACAAAATAAGCCCTAAATTAAGCTAGAGAAGGACATATTGATATTGCTTCAAAAGGCCCAAGTTATAAATGAGCCCAAAAGACGCATACCAAGCAAATACCAAACATGGCCTCATGTACAAGCCTTAGGACCACCTTAAAATCCCATGACCTCTATCCTCTTCTACCTCATATCCAAGCTAAGAGTAATGGAGACATAAAATAGTACAATATTTGGTAATTATATATATCACGTTGGTTAAGATCATGTCTAACATGCTTGGTGGCTATGGAATGATTCTCCTACCAAAACTAACCTATTCCTTTTTTTTTTTTTTTTTTTCTTTTTATGTCAATGAAGAAAAAGGAATTTCTCCACTTAAAAAAAAAAAAAAAGGCGAAGAGCATGGTCTTTAACTCTTATTTGAACATTTATGTTCAAAATAAATTAACTTATAAACATAATGGTTCTTATGGTTATATGTATGAGACTTGGATAATGTTTTTTATGGTTGGAATATGAAGGCAATTGAGTCCATGCATCTTGATTAATCCAAGTCAAAGTTGTGCACCAAGTTCTTTTATTAAGCTATAAAAGATTACCCAAATGGAAATAATAATTAAAAAAAGGAAAGAGTTCAATAAATTCTTTATAGAAAATATTATAATACATATATTTGAGTAAGTTAATGTTTATCCTTAATTTAAATATTATTAATATTTATTTAGTTAATAATAGTTTGAATTACAGTAGGAGATGAAGTTTGAATTATAGTATAACTCAAATATATTTGTATCTAAATATTTATCATCATCAACGAGAACTCTATCTTCTTCCTTTCTTAGTATAATAATCATGCACAAAAGAAAAGAATGATGAATAAATTTCCATAAAGGAAAGCTAAAAAGGAAGACTTCTACAAAAGTGTTAATTATTTTTCTATTTGGAAGAATATATATTGTCTCAAATGAAAAAATTAGTGTAACAAGATATATTCTCTTAAACAAGAAAAATTTGGAGCCCTTCTATAAGACATAGGAGGATATAAGACAAGTACTTTTATCCTCCTTTTAAAAATGATATATAGACTATTCCTTTCTTAAATAATTTAATTCTATTGCTTTCAACGAATTTATTTTTTATTTTTTTATAATTTAATTGATGAATAAAAAAATCAGTTTTAGCATAATTAAAAATATTTATTCAGTTATTTTATTTTTTATGTATTGGGTTTTAAAGAAGAAATAAATTAATGATTTTTAAATAAAAATAATAAATTCATGCCAAGAAAAATGTTTTAATGCCTTAATTTCATAAAATAATTTTAAAAACTTATATTTTTTTTTTTACATTTTATTCATAATTTTTTTTTAGAAAATTGATACATTTGATATTGTTGTATTAAGAGTGCAAACAAAAATAAATACATTCATATAAATTAAAATTAATAATGTGGCTCCTTAATTAGGCGGCTTATTCCTATAACACTTTAAAAATGTTGCACTTTTTCTATTTGTAATCCCTCCCCTTTTAAAAATAAATCAATTTTATTCAACCCCAAATTGTTTATTGTTTTGTAGATATTGTTATTATTTCTGTATTATTGAAATATATATTTTTATGTAAGTAGTTTGGCTCAAAATATTGTAAAATTAGCATATTGAAACATGATAGGATATTGGTACTTATCTTAGTTGAAGCTTTTATTTTAGTTTTTTTATTTGATATAGTTCAAAAAGACGGTATCAAGAGATTTTATGCTATTAATATGACTAAGGCCACTGGTCTAAGGAAACTTAAAGGCCCAGTCCTTGAAATTAAGCCCAGGCTCTTAGTGTTGGCATGGTAACTATCTCTCATGCATTGTAATAAATTATAATAATTATGTAATACATTTATCAATTATTATGATTAAACAAAGAGTGTTAGTCCACATAAGAAAATAAAATATGATGACTTCCTTATTTGATATTTTAATGGTTGCTATGATAAAATATACTAACAAATTGGAATATTATTTTACAATTCCCATATTATTCCAAACAAATTAAAGATGATAAATTAATGCTTCCTTGAATTATTTTTTTCCAATTATCTATTATTTTGTTCCTTTTTATTGTTTCCTAATATGAATATGAAATTATTCAAATGCTAAAAAAATCTTAAAAGTTTGAATTTGTCTTTATAAACTTAAATACTATACTTAATAAAGTAACCTCAATAGTAATGCAAGTAAGATCTTAAATTAAAAAAATAGAAAAAAAAAAATGCACATTGAAAATGCAAACAATGGATGTTGAAATTTAAGCAAAGATAAGGGTGTGGACTTTAAATCATAACAATTATTTCACTAGTAGGCACAAAGATGATTGTTATTTGTATCACCATATTTGGTTCTATGCCAAAAACAAGTAGTAGTTAATTATACAAACTTCATTCAAACAATTTGGAATAAGTATCAAAAGCAAAATAATAACAAGAATATATACATTTTTCAATAAAATTGAACCATCTTTGACGCCAATAAGGGTTAATGTAAAGGATGGCTACAAATCCTAGCAATATCATGATATATGATGTAGCAAAACTTGCAAAGAAAACAACATGATCGATGTCATACCATTTTGCCTCACTTTCTTGAGAAGACTGTGATGGTGAGTCTGGTGACTCAATACTTGTGTTGCATTTCCTCTCTAACATTGGCCCACAAAGAAAAGGATTATCTTTATAGCTGCTTTCACCAAATGTCCCAAATTGTGCTTTCATATCTGGAACTCTACCAGAGATGTTGTTGTGAACCACATTGAACACTTCCAAAAAATTGAGTCCAATCAACTCTGGAGGAATTTCTCCACTCAGTTTATTATAAGAAAGGTCTAAGCTCTCTATTTGAGAAAGGTTGGAGAAACTCTTTGGAATGGAGCCCTTCAATTGATTGTGAGACAAGTTCAATGCATGAATCCAACTTAGCATTCCAAGTTCATGAGGGATTTCACCTGTCAAGTTATTACATGATAAGTCCAATCCAGACATGAAATCAAGGATGCCACCTCTGTAAGAGCTAGACCTGTTCTTGGTAACAAACTCAACTTCATCTACTTCATCACGGCGTTCCTCAGTAGAGAAAAATAAATATTTTACTAAGTAACCAGTATATATAGAAGGAAGGCTTCCTGTATACAGACCAAACACCGGTTTATACACACTGTGCTCAGTTTTGAAGTCTCCAAATCGGATATGACCAAAGCATTTGGGAATTGACCCAGAAAAATTGTTGTTTGAAAGATCCATCAAGCTTATTTTAGTCAAATGACAAAGCTGATTTGGAATGAAACCACTTAAAAGGTTTCCTCTTAGCAAAAAAATCCTTAGCTCCAAAAGTGCAGAGATTGAATTGGGAATACCTCCAAATAACCTGTTGTCTCTGATATCCAAAGTCAATAGATTTGAGGAATTGAGAAAATCTCTGGGTATTAATCCTGTAAACATGTTCCCTTGCAAATGTAGATGCTCTAAATACTCCATGCTCTTCAAAGAAGGAAGAGATCCTGAAAGAGCGTTTTGAGAAACGTCAAGAAACTCCAACCTCTGCAATTGAGAAATCTCAGGTGGTAATTTGCCTTTAAAACTATTGTTGCCCAACGCCAGTGTCTCCAAATATGTCATGTTACCTATCCAGCTTGGAATTTCACCTGACAGGCAGTTGTTGCTCACATCCAACACCAACAACCAAGAGCTTTTGGAGATTACATTTGACAGTGTTCCTCTGAACTGATTATTGTCCAAATACAAAAACTCTAACCGAGTCAAGTTAAAGTCCCTTGAAAATATTTCACCATGAAATTTGTTATTTGATAATTTCAAAAACCCCAAATATTTTTCCGCAAGCAATTGCTTTGGTACTTCCCCTGAGAAACTATTAGCAGACAAATCCAATGACCGTAAGGAACTCATTTCGGCTACTGAGGATGAGAGAATACCTTCAAAACCATTGTAGGATAAATTTAGAAACATAATATTTGGAATCATATTGGCCACATTTTGTTGAAGTTCCCCATCAAGTCGGTTGTCTGAGATATCCAATGAAGTGATGCGACTATTAGGTCTCAGGGGAAGTAGTTGACCCATTAAAGAGTTATTCCTTAGCACTAGATATTCTAGTCTCGTATTGTTTTCAAGCAGCCAATTGGGGAAACTTCCAGTCAAGTTATTATGGGAGAGATCAACCGCGGTTAATCTGAATTGGTATCGAAGAAAACCAGGAAGGTCACCGATGAGCTTACAGTTGGATAACACAAGAGCTTTCAACTGAAACAGGGGAACCCAACCAACTGGATATTCAGTTTCTATCTCAAATTTGTTGTTATCACTTCCATGTATGACCACCTGAAGGTTGGAGTGATTAGCAAAAGAGCTGAAAGAGAATGGACCCTCAAAAAGATTATAACTGAGATCGATGTACTCCAGGGATGTGAGACTAGGCAACAGAGAAGAAGAAACATTTCCAGAGAATAGGTTGGACGAGAGATCCAATAACCTCAGAGATGTCAAATTATTCAAACATGGAGGAAGGATCCCTTGGAAGAAGTTGAAACAAAGATCCAACTCTTGAAGCTTGTTCAATTGGCAGAAGCCTACAAAAGATAATAAGACAAGTAACAAATCATCTCCTCGTCTTGTCAACGCCCCCAAACTTACAACTAGCTGTTACTTACCGTTGATGAGGTCTTTATGAATTAAGAATAAAGTTTTTCATTGAATACCAAAAATTAATAGACATGCATGACTTAATTGGCATAAAGAACAAACAAGATATTAAAAAAAGAAAACAGAAAAACCTGTAATCACAATATATGTACCTTGATTTGCTAAGGAACCATAGAGGTAATTTCTAGCCAGAGATAAAGACTTGAGAGAAGACATCAATCTTATAGATGATGGAACGATCCCACTAAATGAAGTATAACTCAAATCCAATACCTCCAAATTGCTTAAGCTTGCAAAATCTATAAAAAGAAAATCATAATAACTAGTGTAATAAAAGTTATTGTTCTTAAATCAAAATAAATTAAAATGATTTAAACAAACTACCTTAAAAAATGATCAAAACCTATCGTTTTACCTTTTTTCATACCAAACTAGAAAAATGCATTAGTCTTATAAACTAGAGTACTTTGTCTATCTTTCCATAAAAGTATCTAAATTTCCAAAGACTTTTTTTTTTTTTAATCATTTATCATATTCAACGATGACTATAATATTTATGATCATCTTAAATAATAATCTTTTACTCTACAAATTATTCTTCCTTGAATCAATTTTCTCCAAATTATTGAGTTTTTCAAATTCATAAAAAGAAAGATGAACATAAATGATGTTAGGAGATTTTTTAAGTGATTTAGTATTATAGTCTAGAGATAAAGTTGTTTTTTTTCCTTTCCTTGAATTTTCATTGAAAGAATTTTTATTCAAATTTTGTATCAAACAAACCAATCTCATTATACTTCCTCTCAAAAATTAAATTTCCTTAATTTTTTGTTACCAGTTGCATTGTTTCTCCGTAAATCTATGTAACTCTTAATTAGAGTTTAAAGTATGCTTGATTCTTGAAAAGCAACAAGGAAAAGAAAAAATAAAGAAAAATAATTTTCTTATATTTGGATCAAATACAAAAAGGTAAGAAAAATACTAAATAAATAAATGATAAAAGATTTTCTTCCCTATTTATCTTAGGTAATGTTTACTACCTAGAAAGTTTGAGAGAAATGAAATAGAGTAGGAGAAAAAAAGAATGAAAGAAAAAAGTCAAAAAAGAATTTCAAAATCATTTTCTTGTTTAGTTGTCCATACCAACTTTAAGGGAAAGAAAATTCAATTTTTGAAAAATACACTTTCATTAAACTTTCTTCACCTTTTTCTTCCTTACCATTTTTTATGGGGCTGAAAAAATTTGCCACTTTCCTTGCTTTTCCCTCATTTTTGTCCTTACTTTTTTCATGGTTACTTACAATTAGTTGTTAGTTGTTGTTAATGAGGTCTCTATGAATTATAAACATTAGTAACTTTGAATGTTGTAAAGATTCATCAAGAACAAAAAACATGCTTACATAATTGAAAAAGCAAGTTTTTTAGTTATAGCTGACATTAACTATGACAACTTTTTTTTTTTTACAATGTTGATCTTCTCTAATCTATCTATGAAACAAAGAAAGTATAACATATGTACCTTGATTTTGTAAAGAACCATTGAGGTAATTGTCACTCAAATCCAATATCTCCAAATTGCTTAAGCTTGCAAAATCTGCCAAAAGAAAGATAAAAAAACATTGTATAAGAAAAGACATTGTTCTTAAATACAAATAAAATAAAATGTTTGCTACCTTCAAAAATGATCAAAACCTATCATTTTACATCTTTTCATACTAAACAAAGGAAATGCATTGTTCTTATAAACTAGACCACTTTGTCTACTTTTCTTTAAAAATATCTAAATTCCCAACAAATATTTTTACCATTATCGTATTCTATAATGATGGTAATACTTATGATCATCTTAAATAATAAAATTTTACTCCAAAAATTGTTCTTTCTTTAATAAGTTTTCAACAAATTGTTGAGTTTTTTGAATCCATAAAAAGAAAGATGAATATATATGATGTTAGGAAATTTTTTAAGTAATTAATTTTTATAATCTATAGATAAAGATGTTTTTTTTTCCTTTCCTTGAATTCTCATTGAAAGAATTTTTTATTCAAATTTTGTATTAAATGAAGCAATCTAATTATACTTACTCTCAAAAATTAAATTTCCTCAATTTAAGAACAATTTTTAAAAAATAAAACAGAAGCCTTTTCAAAAATGCTACCTAACATTGGACAATTCTAAGAGTTTTCATCCAACTGGGGATGAAAGATAGTAAAATTACCGACCTTTAAAACCACTTAGCAAGAAAAGCAGGCTAAGTTTGGAGAGAATCATATATGAGTTGTATATATGCAATAAAGATTTGAAGGTAAATCCAAAT
Organism: Vitis rotundifolia; assembly: GCA_030254885.1. Taxonomy (NCBI): domain Eukaryota; kingdom Viridiplantae; phylum Streptophyta; class Magnoliopsida; order Vitales; family Vitaceae; genus Vitis; species Vitis rotundifolia. The sequence continues at coordinate 12,914,993 of CM058159.1, forward strand.
GTGAGTGAAATGAAGGGAAAGATTGCATAATCCAATTGAATTGCTAGATTATTTTCTTTATTTACAAACCTATCAATCTAACATTACTTAGTATTCATATGATTTACAATTCAATGGATTGAAATTCAATCACTCAATAAAATCAAACACTTAATGCCTAAACTATTTCTAAGAAGTTTCCAAACAAAAAAAAAGATCATATGATTTTGTTTTTTAAATGTAAAAAGAACATATTTAGAATGTAGTTGAATTTGGATGAGGACCTCCATTAATATTTGATGGAAATAGTAAATTCACTATTGAACTAAAGGCAAAACATGAATAGGATAAATTCAATAACAAAGGCCATGAGGAAAAGTGAGGGCCTTCTATTTGCAACTCAAGCTTAATGTACGGGAGAAGGTTCTTGAATCTAAGCTAGTTAAAAAAATCCTTAGACCTCTCTCTTCCCTGTAGGTACCTAAGAAAACTACCATAGAGGAAAATAAAGACAAAGACATTGATTCAATTAGAGTTAATGAACTTATGGAATCCCTTCAAACTTACAAGATGCCCTTACCTAATTCCATGAAGCCTAAGGATAAAGCCCTAAAAGCTTCTATGAAAGAAAGTAATTAGTTTAAAGAACATAATGACCAATGTTTAACATATGTTGAGCTTTCATTTTTCTTTAAAAAGTTTTAAAATGCCATGGAACCTCACAAAAGATCTTTCATCAAATTAGACCCTAAAAGGCAAAAGAGATTTGAATTAAACAAAAGGAAAAAAGAAAAGTGTTCATCTAAGAAAAATAAAATTGAGTGCTTTAATTGTGGGGGAATGGGACACATGGTCGTTGATTGTCCTTGCCTTAAAAACATTAGGTATGAAGGCTATATAAGTGACTTGGAGTAATTCCATATTTGATGATTATAGGGCTAAGAACTCAAATGAAAGTAAAATGTACAAAATGATAATCTTATTGCTTTTGTTCATATGTAGCTGATTTTGATTATGATCCATTGGGTTAATTGAATCCTAATGAAAAATAAATGATTTTTATTTTAATGATGTACATGGAGTCTTTGATGCATTATTATAGGAAAACTAAAAAACAAAGGTTGAAAGCATAAAAGTGAATAAAAAGACATTAAAATTAATGAGCTCTATGATTCTTTGAAAATTAAAAATGTCAACATATTAAATGAACATATTGTTAATAAGGTGAAGTTTCTAGGGACTAAACATAACACTATCAATGGTAAAGATAAAGATTTAACTCTAAAAGTTGAAAAGTTGAGGAAAGACGTGACCAATACTAATGAAATGTTTAATCTTAGGTCCAAGATCATTAAAGAAATATTTAGTAAGGAAAAATATGTATATGATAAACATGGCATATAATATATTAGCAAGGTTAAGACTCCCACAAGTGGGAAAGCAACCTTTGTAACAGTAAGTAAGGTATTTCTTGTGTGGAAGCATCCTCTAGCACCATCCTTTTTTGCACAATGTGCAATAAGTTTGGACATAACCAAAGTAAATTATTGCAAATTATTTAGTAGGTTCTAGTCATATGTTAAATGGCTAGTAAATGAGTCCAACTTCCTTAGATTTCTTTTTTTTTGCAAGGCCAATTGCATGAAGTACCCAAAAAAATTGTTTCTATTACTTAGTACTTTCATTACTATTAGATGACATAGATATTAGTTTTATATTGAGCATTGTGGGTCTCATTGCATATTCCACCAATATTGGCCGATATTGTACACCTTGTCATTTTTCATATTATTTTAGGAAGTTGTAATGAGAAATTAAAGGTAATTACTAGAAGTATATAATTTGCATAGGTGAAAGGAATTTCCCCGAGGATTATAAATGGAGAACTAATAATTAGTTCTAGAATGTTAATTAAATTATATTTTCAAAATATATAAAATGTTGGTCCTAATGTGAATTCCACATCACCTAAGGAGAAAAGTTTCTATGACTTTATATTTAGTAGACCTCTCATAAATGTATAGAGATATTTTAAAGTAGGCCTCGACCCAAGGTGAATAACAACTATATAGGAGCAAGTGAGTCCTTACACTTAGGCCAACACTTTTACTTGACACGTGTTGACCATCATTGAATATAGTATGAATGTAATTAATTATGACCTAACACTCATTTTGTAGTTTTGTATATTGCATAATTATTTTGAGGACCAATTTCAAAATTTGATTATTTGTGCGTGTGTGGGATTATAACATTAGTCTATGAACATCTATTGATAAAAGAGTTTAATTATGCTAGTCACAATTAACTTTATGTAGTTTATGGTAATTTAAATTGAAGTTCTTTTGATCACATTTAGGAAACCCTAACTTCAAAAAATATTGACCATTAAATCCAAAAGTAGTCCAAACTCTTCAATCAATATAAGGTATAAGTTAAATTATGTTATTTATGACTTTTCTCTTTGATTAAATTGGGAAGACAAATATACTTCTAGCCCAATACTTAAGCACTAAGCATGGGTTGATTTTTTTTCATTTCATTTTCCTGTGTAAAATGCTAAACAATATCAAGAAAATCCAAATAACCAAGTAATGATAATAGATAAAATAATTTAATTAATTTATTCTCATTAAAATTTACCTTGGATTGATAAGGAGCCATTGAGTCTATTCTCACTTAAATCCAATGTCATCAAGTTCCCAAAAATAGATAATTATGTAAGATGATTCAAGAAAGAAAATAAAATTGAAAAAAAAAAAAAAAACATAGTGGAGTGGTTACTAAGGATATTAAAAAAATAAGTAATACCTTCGAAAGGAAAAAATCCCTCAATGTTGTTGTTGCTTACAACCAATGTTTTAAGGGATGTGAATCCACTCAATTGTTTTATACTGGTCTTGTTGAACTGATTATAACCAAGGTTTAAGATTTCCAGCTTTTTGAGCTTAGGCAAAATTTTAAAACCTACAAGAAGATCAAAGAAAGTAAGGATCATAATATTTCATATTTTTAAAAATAAAAAGCTCGCAATTAATTATAACCTAGGTAGTTGCTAAATCCTTTAAAATATTTTCAATATATTTTGTTTAAACTCTTGAGAAATAATATAATTACCATTAGTACAACTACTGTCTCAATGTTAAGTAGATATAATTATCACTAACACGTTTGATTACTTTTGTTTGTTTTTTCTCTAATTTAGTAGAAAACCTAAAAGAAATCATTAACTTTATGCTATTACAATCCTATGACATCTACCTAGCTTATTCATTCTTTTTCCCAATTAATAAATATAAATTCATAGGTTCATCTAAGCCTTAAACTTGATTGAATAGAGGATCCATGTTGTTTTACATCACTTTTGGGATCAAATGTTTCTTAATAAGAATGTATTTTATCATTTCTGTCTTTTATTGTCTGAGATAGGAATTGAAATAGATATCTAATGCTAGCTATTCTAATGAACCAATTTTTTCTTTTACCTAGATAACAAAATCTAAACTCACAAGTTCTTGACTGTATAAAATACATGCTCTCTTGCATAAATTTTGGTATCTAAATTTGGTTATTGATAGTCATAAAAAAAAAAGATTTAGAGCAAGACCAACTAATGATGAACAAAACATAATACTCCCGAATCATGGAGGAACATAGGCCCGCTTGTTAATGGACAATAAGGTTCTATATTCAAGAGCAAGTAATGATAATAGTGACAAGGATGTGAATCAAGAACAAGTATGCCAGGTTTTAAATTTACTTGAAAGGCATGGATTAAAGGTTAATTGAGTTCAAGAATTTATGCAATATACCATGCTTTGGACTGATTATAGACTTATTAGAGAGGGATAAGTATTGCATAGTCTTATCATCAAAATAAAAATTTGTTCTAATTTTTCAAAGAAAGGTAGATCTCACTTTATATTTGGATTAGTCTGATCCTATACTCAACTGTTTTGGTCTTTCTTTATTCTTCCAACATGTGGTGATAGTAAATGAGTTTGATTTCTATCTATGCCTTCAACCTATTGAGTTTTGAGACTCAATCAAGTTGTTAACTTAAAAAGGTTGTTTTTATTCTAGTGCATATGCAAATTTATTATAAAATGAGGGAATTGATCAATTTCTTCATTGAGCTACTAATCTCCTTATTGAGTATTTACCAATCACAAGTAGGTTGAAAGTTACTTGAATTTAAGTCACTAATCAATGTTAACTTGATTACAAATAAGTCTTCCTTTGAAACTTACTTTACAAGATAGTGAAATGTAGGCAGTTAATCATAAAAACAACGTTTAAGCATTAGGATTTAGTTGTTGATTTTCATTTTTTATTTTTTGAGCTTTAAACAAAGACAAAAATTATAAAAACTCCTGAAAAGTACATATTAATTGAATTTAATTTATACATCAAACAAGAACAAACTAGTCTTAGATTTAAAATTCAATAGGTTTTGTAATTCCTAAAAATTTGAAAGACAACAAAATTATTGGACACTAGGCTATTGGGTGTGTATGACTAAGAGATGAAGGAGGGTTCATCTTATATAAAGGATGGTTTGATTAATTTTAAAGATTGGATAAACAATAATTGCATATTCAAGTAAAAAAATAAATAAATAAACATTGCTAAAAAGAAAAATAAGTATTTTAGTACTCAAACCTAAAATGGCTGAAAATTTTAATTAATAGAATTACAACTACACCTACAAAAAAAAAAAAAAAAAAAATCCAAAATTTTTCAATAGCACAACTAACTTCATTTATCAAAAGCTATATGAACAACCACCACTATCAAATCACATAAATCATGTTGTTTTCAAAGTGCCCTTGATGTTTTAAAACTTCATATATTACATAAAAATCAACCAATAGTGTATGACATTATAAAAAATATATCCAAATCCATTGTTGAACTTAAACTAAATTCAACTTTATATGCATAGTCACAAGTGGGTCTTTTTGTCTTTCAATTTGGGTCAAATTCAAATGTTAGTTTGTTACACAACAGAGGATTATCAAGGTGATAATTCATGTGGATAAATAGTATTACTAATATTAAAAAAGATAGTAAATGCAAATTTTTTGTATTCACTCACAATTTGGCATATCAATAAGAAAAAATATATAAATAAGAGGTATTATCAGTAATATTACTCATCACTAGAAATTATATTTTTTCATTTGTTGTCACTACTTGTGCACTTTGGAAAGCTTGCTAGGTACTTAAATATACCCAACAACTAGAAGGTATTTTGAAAAATTTATGTGTTCTTTACTAAGTTCGATTGATTTAACTACATCCATTATAAACAAATATTAATAATATCTTTAAATTCAAATCAAGTTATTCTTTATAAGCAAGGTTTTTATAGAAGTTTTAAATTGGACATTAAATTTATTGATCACTTAAAATCTAACAATTGATTCCTTAGAAAAGTTCTTCCTTTCTATCTAGAACTTCTATTGCTTCGATCTAGAACTTCTATTGCTTCTCTAATAGGCATTTAAAAAATCAATAAATTTTAGTTGAAGTTTTACTTGACAATCTTAACCCTTAGGTTTGGTCTTTTATTTATTTATGATTTCAACTTGCTCAAAAGTAAGTTCATCAATATTTTCTACATCTTCATGAATGCTATAGATAGCTTGAGTTCAATTCTCTTCTTGAATTGGTTTCTCTCCATTTATTATAAACGAATTAACATGCAATTTAAAATATTCCTTTAAAACAATTTGAACAATTAGAATTATGATACCAAACTCTATTGGTGAAATTTCTTACTAACTATGCCCAAAGTTATGAATTTGTTCTTCTTAAATTTATCGTCCTAATTAAGTTCTCATGAACCTAGGTAGAGGTGCATGAATATTTCCACAAATAGTGTTGTATGAGCTACCTTATAAGCAAATATTCATTTATTTAATCAACTCATGTTAGCATTGTCAACATCAAGTATGTAATTATTACATCTATCTCTTGACGCAATGACTCAATGTATTTTATTTTCAAACAAAAATGTTGATTGTAAGCATCAATTGACTCTAAAAAAATGGAGCATTCTATGTTTGTGACTATCATAGTGGTAGTAGCAAAAATAGTGTTCACTATTTGTTATTTGACTTTAAAAAAACATCATGGTAACGGTATGTATAAGGTTAGAACATTATGGTTATGTTATATTTCTCTACTTGCCACTAGATCAAATAAATGCTAGTATTGCCTCTGTATTTTTTATCCCATGACTCGTATACATGTAAGACCTTATAATCTTCCTATTGCTTTCTCACCCACATATACATTTGAGAGATAAAAATTGAAGGTTAGAAATTCAATTTTTGATAATTGAGTAGTTTCAACTATCAATATGCTTGTGGATAAGTAATGCTAATCTCCATAAAGATCAGGAACCTCATTTCTAAATGTATAATAAAAGGTACTAAGTGTTGTCACCATTATCATCACCATTATTATTCTTCATAGTTTTCTTGACTACATTTTTTATGTCACTACACTTAGAATACATTTAATACACAAAATAATAATTATAGGAATAAAAAATGTTAAAAAATAATAATTATTCTTTATTCATTTGGTTATGACAATGGATTTAATCCAATATTTAGCATCTAATTAGTTTTTATTTCTTTGAAATTTGTTTTGTTTTTTTTAATATTCATCTGGTTCAAGTCTAACTAAGTCTATCTCAAAAAACCTTATTTAGTGTTCATATTAATCTATGTATATTTTTTTTTTAAAGTTTTAATTTTAATTTTATTTATTTTTAATTTTGTTTACTTCTCTATCTGTATTCTTGACCGTTTTATTATTATTTTTACTTCTTAAATTTTTGTTTTCATTTAGTTTTTATTTTTAAATTTCAAGAAGATTAAAATTTTCTATTTTATTGTATATTGTTTCTTATTGATATGTTTATTTAAATAATTATATGTACATTTATGGGTGTCTACCCTTGTCTCCATATATATATATATATATATATGGATGACCCATAAATGCTTAAATTCTTAAGAAACCCAAAAACCCACATAATTGCCTAAAATTTTTTTGTTTTAGCGATAATATGAAATAATTATTTTAAAATGGAATAGTCATTCCATATAACAAAAGAGATGTCAAACTTACTAATACCATGGGATTATTATTTTGTTTCTTCACCTATTATATATATCAAACATGATTCTAGAGTTTTTTCCAATAAAAGTATAACTAGATTTCTTTTGTTGATCAATGAGCTTAGCAATGCTATTGATACATTTTGTATAGCCTTTTGTAGCACAAGTTGTTGCTTTATTGATCATCAAAAAATTGCAAACCTAATCATCGATTCAAAATCTAAAGTATTTTTATTATCTTTTATTCTTAGTTGCAATTATAGTTATAGAAAACATTGTTTTATTAATTTTTACGTTTCAAAAGTATATTACTAATATTAATTATCTTCACTTTTTAGGTTGTAAACCTTATAGCCTAAAATAAAAAGCTCTTTGTTAGCTAGAAAATTTCGGGATAAGTTAAGGAACTAATCTTTTTATTGTCCATTGATATGTAAAGTCTAACTAATATACATTTTCATGATTTTCTCTTAGATCTAACCTATACATGAATATAAAATTACAAGAAAATTATTTTTCAATTATTAGAATTTTGTTGCATACATTGATTACCATATTTTTCATTGTGCCGTGTAAAATTCTTAAATGTTGTACACCTAAACATTCCTTCAATTTTAAAAAATTATTATATATATATATATATATATATATATTATTCTTTTAAAAAAAATTCATTTTTTGTTTGTAGTTTTAAATATTTTTCTATATATATATATATATACATACATGTGTGTGTGTGTGTGTGTATGTGTGTATGTTACTAAAACTAAAAATTAGAAAATTAATAATCATATGGGTGACTTATTAATTTTCAAATTCTTAATAAACCCAAAACCCCAAGGATTTCTTTTGTTGATAAATGAGCATAGCATTGGTACTAATACTTTTTGTATAGCCTTTTGTAGCACTAGTTGTAGCTTCATTGATTATCAAAAACTATAATATATCCTAACCATAGATTCAAAAACTAAATTACTTTTATCTTTTTTACATGTCAATCATTCTTAGTTGTCGTCATAGAGAACACTGTTTCATTAATTTTTACATTTTGGAACCATATTGTTAGTATTAACCATCTTCACTTTTTAGTTTGTAACCCTATGGCCCAAAATTTAAAACTCTTTGTTATCTAAAAATTTTCAAGAATTGTAAGTTAAGGAACTCCTAGACATCAAATTTAGGACTAGTCTATTTTTTTTCACCCATATATAAAGTCTAATTAATATACATTTTCATGATTTTCTCTTTGATAGAACCTATATGAATTTAGAATTGCAAGAAAATAGTTTTCAATCATTAGAGTTTCAATGCATATGTAGATATTATTATGTTTTTCATTGTCCCATGCATATAAAATTCTTAAATGTTATACACTTGGGCATTCTTTTAATTCTTTTTCCAAGGAAGTTAAATACTAGTGACGCACAAATTACTGAGAAAAGAATGTTAATTTTAATTGTGCTCTTACATGATGTATATAATCAGAATTTCAGTTTTTATTTACCTTGCATACTTGTGAGGTCATTATGGCTTAGGTCTAACATCACCGGGTTTTCCAAAGTACATAATTCTGCAACATCATTGAGAGGGAAAAAAAGAAGAAGATAGAAGATGTTGAGAATTTTAATATTTCACAGTTTAAGAAAAAATTACACATACCTTGGATAGGAAAAAATCCTTCCAAATAGTTGAATTGTAAAGAAAGACTTTTAAGGGATGTGAATGTATTCAATCATTGCATGGTAGTATTCCTGAACTTGTTGAGATTGAGGTTCAAGGTCTCTAGCTTTTTCAATATGGACAAACTTTGTGAATCTACAAGAAAATTATAAGAAACTATAAAACTTCAAATTTCACATTTGCATATATAAACAATTCAAGCTTATAACCTTGTTAAAGGTTCTATATAAAGTGTAAATAATTATCACAATTAACTTGTTTATGTGCTTCCTCATATTAAAAACCATATAAAATTTCTTTTAAATATTTTATTTATACTTTTGAACTAGTTTTTCAATCAAGGAGCTACAAGATTCTTAACCACATAGACACAAGAACTAGAGGAAATGTCAATTATTTGATAATAGATATTTATATTTTATAACAAGATTTTTACCTCCTACGATCCACTATTCTTCTATGTACATTTGTTACAAAGGAACTCTTATTCATATATTATTTTTTTCAAACCCATCTAGTTTTTGAAGAGCAACTTATATGGAATCATTTCTCTTTTTTCTTTAAGAATCAATTTCCAATTCCTCCTATATATTTTTTTTTAATTATTTTTAGGATATTTTAACTCCATCATTTCCATTATTTGATGATGATCAAACCTTGTTAAACATCAAGTAACATAATTCCATTTATGGCTAGTATTTCTTAATTTAACAATTAAGTCGGTCTTTGGATGCACTTAATTTAACAAAGATCAACTTAATTGGGAAAAAGGGAAACTATTCTAATACTATTTTAAAATATCAATAGTGTATATATAGGTATTCATTGATAATCAAGTTAATTTATAAAAAATGTATTCCATTACTTAAGAAAATATTAATTATATCAAATATGTTTCACAAGTTAGTGTCATGCATCTAATAGGAACTTATAATTTTATAGGATGATTGAGACTATTTCAAATGAAAATTTATGATAATATAAAAGAAAAATAACTAATGATGAGGAATTGTTGGTTAATTTGACAATTAATTTAATAACAAAATATCATAAGTTTTTTTACCAAGTTAATAAAATACCTTGCACTTGTTGAAAGCTTTCCAAATCATTATAGCTTAGATCTAATGCTTCGAAGTTTCTCAAACTAGCTAACTCTGCACCAAATATGAATAAAAAGAGAGATTGACTACGGAATTTTAAAAGCTAGAAATATATTATATTTGATTTCAAAGAAATAATATAGAAATATAACATGCCTTGAATGGGAAAAGATCCCTTCAGTCCTATGCCGCAAAGAACCAGTGTCTTGAGTGATGTTATTGTACTCAAAGATTTTATGACACTTTTGTCAAACTCATTACCACTAATGTCCAACATCTCTAACTTCTTTAAACTTGACAAACTTTGAAATCCTGCAAAGGAGCAATAGAATTTTAATTAAAGGAATGTAGATATTTTATTTTATTTTTTATTAGTTAAAAATTATTTTTAAGAATAAGTTTCTAAATAATCTTATTTTGAAAAAATAATAATATTATTGAAGTTGGAAAATAAATTTTAAAAGAAGTTTCACAAAACAAGTATTCATTTTTATTTTTTTTTTATAGAATAAATACCTTTCATGTGGAAAGATAAAATTTAAAAATAAAATAAAATAAGATAAGCAACTTGGACGTACCTATACATACAACTATACACCATGTAAATGCAAACAAAAACGAAAATATCGAGATATATCAGTAATATATTGTGTATCAAAGAAGATGAATATAATATATAGGTAAGATATATCAATTGACGAAAATATTGGATTTTATCGAGAAATATCGGCTATTATCATCGATGATTTCCAATAAATTAGTGACACAACCAAAAAATCGACCCTGAATGGAAAAAATAGCTAAAATTTTAGAGATATATTGGTGAAAAACAAGGATATATCGATGATGTCTAATGCCCAAACTTTTAATTTATGTCCAATGGCCCAATGTTGGATTAGCCTAACTAGCCTATAAATGATGACTTGACTTTTAAATATTCTATAATGGGCCGAAAGATGAATCAAGCTCAAATACACTCGAACACAAATGCTTAGGTTTAAAACAAATGGTTTTAACCATTAAATCAAACTTATTTTATGATTTATATGTGCTTAAAATTGTTTTTATATATGATTATTATACATATATTTTTATATATTATAATATATTTTATAAATTAATTAAAATAAAATTATTATAAATAAATAAATTTTAATTATCTTATAATTTATTTTATATACTAATTAAATATAAAAAAATATAAAATTATAAATAAAATTATCAATGTTTTTAATAGTTATCTATATTTCTTTGATATATCCGATATAGTTGTAAAATTCAAGTCTCAATATGTATGATTACCAATATTTTATCTTTGAATGTAAATGAGGAGTTTAGATTGATAGGTGATGACCCAATCACATGTAAGTTTGAATGAATTGAATGGGGAATGATTAGGGATGAGTAAAAGTGTGGGCTCCATGGTCAATAATCCATCCATGCAAGTCCACCATACATATCAACCACAACTCTTCACCCTTCCACCACCTATCTTTTTTCCTTTTTTTTTTTTTTTTTTTTTTTCTCTTTATATTTATTTTTAAAAAGATATAGAATGAAATCTGGAAACTTTTTTTACAGAATATTATTTGAAATATATATATATATATATATATATATGACACTTTGACCATTTTATCATACTTATTTTGTTTTTATATTAATTTAATTTCTAAAAAGACATTGGAAATTTTTATACTTAATCTGTCTTTTACAAAAGACAAATTTCATAAAAAATTATTTTTGATAAAAACTTATTTTTAATTTTTTTTTTAAGAAATTATTATATTTGTGCAAAAGCCCTTGAAATCTGGGTTGGAAGGAATACATAAAAATATTGATAAAATTAAAATACAAAAGAATGGAGCACTTTTAAATGAAGTATAAAAGTATTTTGTGCAAAAACCCATGAAATCAGGATTGGAACGAAGACCTAAAAAATTAATAAAATTAAAACACAAACAACGAAGCGATTTTATATGAAATATAGATGTGTCAATTTTTTGGTCCTTTAACTGAGCTCTGTCAATTGGAAATTTTAGAAACCAGGACAGAAATGACCAACAGAAGGCTCAACACAGAAAATCGGACCAACCCCTCCTCACCTCTGCACCAACCCAGCATAAAAGGGACCATGGGCAACCCCTTGCCAATGACTGTACCGGCCGGCGGCAAGGAATGGTAAGTGACACTCAGAAGTGGATCGAGGACTTCATCCAGGTTTTTGGTCAAAATGATGCAGAAGAGGCTTTTTTGGAATGGAAGGTGGCTGATTGGTGGGGTGATCTAAGTATTTTTAAGAACATGTGCTAGTAGGTCCTTGGGAATGTATATGAAAACCATTCTATAACTGTTTAGAGTACAAGCCAAAAGAAATTTAAAAGATGAGAGCAAACATACCTTCATTCTTAATAAACCCATCAAATGAGTTTGCGGACAAATTTAGATCATGAAGCTCTTCAAAAGAAAGGAATAGAGATGTATTTAGTAACCAGAATTTGTCATTTTCATAATATGGCCACTACCAACTATATTCTTCGAAGAAAAATTGTTGTTGCCTTATATCGTTGAGAGAAAGCTTCTTAACTCAACTTGTGGTGGGATCACAAATAACTCGCTCCCAACTACAACATTCACTGATGTTGTTATCTATCCATGAAGGGAGAAGAAGATCTGCATTCTCATTATTCAATTTTAGAAAGGCCTTGAATTCAAGCAAACCCATCTTCTCTTCTTCACTGCAACCTTTGCATCTACATATTTGAATCGAGAGTAATAATAAAACCCATGACAAATATTTTGATGACAAGCTCTCCATTGAAAGTCCACACATGAGAGACATAAGAAAGCCACTACCAAACCACTCTTAGATATACAACTTAATAAGAGTATTTAATCTAATTGGAACATCGTTCTTGTATACGAAGGGTCTTGACCGGTAGTTTGATGGGCCCATGGTGTATCATATGTTGAAGAAACAATTCTTTCCAATCAAATTTTTCATGTGAGAGTCAATTCAAGTCATCTTTATCATCATATTAATATTAAATTTGCAATTCTTATTTACATATATATTTAAGCATGAAAACAAACTAACTAGGTTTTTTTATTTTTTATCATTGGAAGTGGTTGATTAAAATCAAATGAATAAAGCAACCCCTTTGATATATTTCTTTTATACTATAAATTAATAACTAAGATATTCTAAGTCACTTTTGAGTTTCAAATTAATGTTAAAATAATAAGGTTTGTTAAAATGATAAGGTATAACTATACCATACCTGGTGCATTCTATAATATATTGGAAGTGTAAAAAACCGTCTTGATTTTTGTAATCTATTGTTTGAGATTGATTTTAAAGAGTACATACATCCATGGTACCATGAAATTTTCTAAGAAGATATTTGATATATATATATATATATATATATATATATATATATATATATATATATAAACTTCAATACCATTGAGAAGACATGATCTTTCATTTATCAATGCTATCAGGTTTGTGTCTAATATTTTAGCAAACGAATTAGGCTTCATTGGCCATGGCATTGGCAAAACATTATCTAACATCAATAATGTGTAGGTTTGTTTAATTAATTCATAAATTGGCTACTGTCTCCTTTCTTTATTCTTAGAGGTCCAAATCGGACTTTTTTTTCTAACATCAATAATGTGTAGGCTTGCTTATGATTTATTCTAGGATAATTTTGTTTCTTATCATGTTTCCAAATATATTAATGAAAAGCCAACATATCCATTTTCATCTATGAAAAATATAGTATAAAAATTTTACTATATAATAGATAATATTTTATATTTTATAATAAATTAAAGAAAATCTTCATCTAATATTTTCATCTAATGCCTAATAAACCATTGAAGAAAACCTACTTTCAAATTATATAAATGATCATTTTTCAATAATGCAACCATAAATGCATCATGAAACACCTCTTGCTTTTTGAAAATTTTATTAAGAAAAATTAAATTTAAAATATATAGAGATATTTTGTTAAATTAACAAAAAATGCATGCATTATTATTCATTACCCAATAAGTTCCATTATAAAATTGACATAAATGAATAAATTACCTACCAGTATTTGTGAAATGATTGAAGTTTGAAAATATTAGAATTATTAGTAAAATGAGTAGTTAACTTGGATGAAATGATATAAAGTTTGTGAGTAATCAAAGAGTTATGAAATTACCAAATTTAAACAAACATATGCGGTTTCACAGATAATGAATTGTAATCAAGTACTCACTAATTTAATAATGCACTAGAAAGATTAACTATCTCATCTCAAATCTTTATATTCTCACCTACTAGTAAAAAAGCTAAGCATTGTTTGAAAATTGATATATTTTTTCATTTTTATTTTTTAATTAGTAAAAAAGGATTGAACATTTCAATTTAAAAAAGAAGAAAATGTACAAGTAAAAAATGATGTGGTATTAAAGAAATATTACTACTTTCCAATGATGCCTTCACTTTTATACAAGGAAGGACGTAAGTGACTAACTTTATTCATGAATGGTAGTCCAAATCAAAAAAGAAGAATTCACTTTCCAAGTCATGACTACACCTTTTTATTAACAAATTAGAAGATGAACACTTGGTAAAGGAAGACAATTCATGTTTCCATTACATTGTTGATTTGACACCATTAGTATGGTGATTGGCTTATCATTTGTGAAGTTATATATGCCTTATTTGACTATATTTAATATGGTTAGTCAATGAAATTTGCTGTAATTTAAAAAAAAATTAATTTAAAATATATAAAGTCACTTGATTAAATTAATATAAAAATGCATAATAATTTTAATAAAATAATAAAAAACTACAAATAATTTCACATCTCCAAAAAATTTACTTTTATTGATTCTAATGAATCTTTCGAAAGTCTTCTTAAGAAAAATTGAATTCAAAATATATAGAGATATATAATCAAATTAACAAAAACCGCAGGCATGATGATTCATTATCAAACTTTTGATATAAAATTAATATACTTGAGTAAACTAATTACAAATACTTAAAAAATGATTGGATTGTGAACAAGATGATTACTACTCAAAAATGCTATTTTGTAAGCTTGTAATTAACTCTTTTGAACACTTTTGAGTAGTAGTTATCACCTTTTAACCCAATTAACATATTAAGGACCTTTGCAATCAATTCTAATCAAAATGTGTAAGTTTTGGTGTTTTTGTTAGTAATTTGATCACCAAAGCAATCCAAGATTGAGGAGAGTTCTTTGGAATCCATGGCAAAGCTTTTGGAAAGCTTAGAAACATGAAGAACCAAAGCTTTGAAGCTTTAAAGTCCTTTGCCATAAGCAAATCCGGAATGCAAGGAGGGAAGCAAAGGGAAATCTGCCATGAAGCAAAACAGGGGACAGTAGTTGCAGTCTTCTTGGGCACTTTTGGAGCACTTTCCAGAGTCCAATTTCTAGATTCTATATACCATTTTAAAGCTCAGGAAGTCAACAATCCAATGCTTTAAACGGTGCGCGATTCGGAGTTGAAATGAAGGAGTTACAGCCATTGCAAGCAGATCACTCCAAGCTGAAGGCAGAATGTTGCACGGCTGCGAAATCAGCCTTTGGCTACGAAAATGTTGTCCTTTGGCTGCGAAATTTCGCAGCCATTTTACACAGTGCCACGGTGTCCTGAAGCTACCCGATAGCTGCAACCGACATCTTGAGATCTTTTTGCTTTAGATATTTGATGTCTAAATTCCCAAACTCTCCTTGTAACCCTCCTATCACATGATTCCTTAGTTAGGAAGCAAGAATTAAAGGGTGAATAACCCCTTATACATACATATCTCGGGAGCTTTTCCAGAGACCACCTTGTATAGTTTTTAAAGTGATATATACAGAGCCTTGCTCTCTTTTTCCTTCTCGTCTTTGTTTTCTTTTCTTTTATTTTCTTTCTAGCCAAACATCCTCTGAGGATGTTTCCTCAGAGGATGAGTGGCTAGGCTTTTTGTCTCTTGGGTGAAGGAAGCTAGGTAAGGTGCCGGCATGCATAAGTGTGAGTTTTTGTTGTTTCCATTTTTAATGAAAAGAAAGTGTGACCCGTTTATGGTTTTTATCTTTTTAGTTAACTTAAAACGCCTTAGAATCACCTGGGCCAACACTTGGTAAGGCAAGTGGACTCCGTCCATTGAGTTTCACTAGTTTATCTCTTGCGAGCCTTTGGGAGGTGATTCAAAGGTAGGATTTTTGATTACTACCCAAAAAGTGCATTTTTACACCTTTAAGTCATTTTGTTTTAAGCACTTTTGTGTAGTAGTTCTCCATTTTTATTCCAATTGGCATGTTAAGGACCTAGCAATGACTTCTAATCATATTTGTGGCTAGTTTTAGTGTTTTGACAGCTTTTTGGATCATTAAGACAAGCCAAGTAAAGGAGAGAAGCAAAGAGGAAAAGCAAGCAAAGAGGAAAACAGAGTGAAGCTGAAACAGAGGACTGCAGCTGCAGTCTTCCTTCACACTTTTGGAGCAATTCCCGAAGTCCATTTTCTGTATGCTATATACCGTTGGAAAGCTCTGGAAGTCAAGAATCCAACGCTTTAAACCGTGTACAATTTGGAGCTGAAATGAGGAAGATATGGCCTTCAGAAGACAACTGTGTCAAGCTGAGTGCGAATTTCGCACCAGCTTCGCACCAGCTTCGCACCAGCTTCGCACAAGAGCAGGCTTGTGCGAATTTCGCACAAGCTTCGCACAAGCTTCGCACAGCCCATGCGTGGTGCGAAATTTTCCCCTGTTCTGCCGACTCCATTTTAGATCTTTTCTTTTGTATTTTTTTGATGTAAATTCCTTTCCTATCCTTGTAACTAGCCAATTACAAGCTTGGCTTTTGTAAAGACTATAAGAGGGGTGGTAATCACCTCTCGGATGATATATGTATATTTCACACTTAGAAAAATTCCTCTCGGGGAGAAAAAATACAGGGCTCTCTTTGCTTTCCTTTTCTCTTTTCTATTTTCTCTTTCTCGGAAGCCAAACAACCTCTGAGGATGATTTCCCGGAGGATGAGAGGCTAAACCTTTAGTTTCTTGGAGTGAAGGAAGCTAGGTGAAAAGTCCAGATGCAAAGGTGGAAAACTCCCGTGCCTTAAATACCGGTAGTTGGAGTTCATTAATGGCTTTCAAAATCCAAAGTTTTGCTTTAACTCCCTTAGAATCACTTTGAATGGCCAATACATGGTAAGCTTCAGGTCTCTGTGGATGCTTATTGCTAGATCCATATCAGTCCATTAGTTATCATGTACGAGCCATTGGAAAGTGGCTCAAGGTGAAGACCCATAGTGTTTAAAGCCATAAATGGACCTTGACTACCATTTCTATTGACTTTTTATGGATTAAATCTTCATTGTTAAACCTATACCGGTTCGGGAAATAACTATAGGTTAAATCCCCAATGCGAGGAGAAAAATCCGGAATTTTCGACTTTGCATTCTGAACTTAATCCTAGCAACCCTTAGCTCCGGGAGACTTTCTTTCTTCTATTTTTACTTAGTTATATGTTATTTTAGTTTCAAATACCACTTTCAAAACGAATTTTATTTTCTTTTAAACTTTAAGTTTTTGACAAAGGAGATCATCAGATTCAATTTCTAATCTTGAGTCTATCACTGGTAGAGTGAAAACCCATCCCAGAGTTCGACCCTAGAACTACTATACTATAGTAGCTTTGCTATGCCAGTATGAGGTCATAGGTTTTATAAATGTTTTTGATTAAAAGACCCGACTGGGTCTGCGCGAATTAATTTTCTAGACTAGCCAACACTTGGTAAGCTTTTGGACTCCAAGGAGACATCCATTAGTTATCTCTTGCGAGCTTTTGAAGGATAATCCAAGGTTAAAGATCCCCTTGAATGGCAAATGCTAGGTGAGAGGCACGAGCCATTGCAAGATGGATCAGTGAGAGGGATTTAGTGTTTGAACCCATTAATGGTAAGCATCTGTACCACACCGGTTCGGGAAATAACTATATGTTAAATCCCCAATGCGAGGAAAAGAAACAAGTGACCGGAATCTCCTCTTTTGTAGATGGCACCTGATCCTAGTGACCTGAAATCCCAAGAAACATCTTTCTTTCTAATTACTTTTAGTTATTTTCAGTTGGTTAGCTTAAAACCATCCGTTTCAATTCAAACTTATGTTTTCTTTTAAAGCTAACTTAGAAAAGGAAAAGCACCAATTCAATATTTGAATTAATATCAATTGTGAAGTGAAAACCCATCTCTATGGACGATCCTAGAGCCACTATGCTATGCTAGCTATGCTACCCTAGTATATGGTGAAATAGGTTTATAAATTTTGTTGATAACTCCCGTCTGAGGATTGAATCAATCAGAACACCAATTGGGGACAAATCAAATGGCGCCGTTGCCGGGGATGGTGCCACTTTGCAGTGATATGATCTTTTCAGAGTACTTGTGATCTTCATCACAAGTTTGGTGACTTTTCTTTTCTTTTTACTAACTCTTTTTATTTGTTTCTTTTTCTTTGTTCATATTTTAGTATAGCTTTTAGTTAATCTTAATAATTTTTTCTTCTCTAGAATTTTTGTTTCTTTTGTTTTCTTTTGTTTTCTCTGTTTTAATTCACAAATTGCTAGTTGTGCATGTCATGTTGAATACGAGATAGCAGAGGAAGCCATGAACTTCTTGAGTTATGTGGCTGAAATTTCAAGAGGATGAGATGAACCAAATGTTAGAGAAATGGGAAGAATGATGTCTCAATCTAATGCTAAGGGTGAGATGTATATTTTGAATGAAGACATTGACATGAAGGCAAAGATTGCAGCTATGGCAAGGAGATTGGAAGAGCTAGAAATGAAGAAGATGCAAGAAGTGCAAGCCATCTCTCAGACACCATTGCAAGTTATGCCTTGTGCCATTTGTCTATCTTATGAGCACTTGGTGGATGAGTGTCCTACCATTCCAACGGTAAGAGAAATGTTTGGTGATTGCAACACCTACAATTCCAATTGGAGGGACCATCCAAATTTCTCTTGGAAACCACAGCCACCTCAGTACAAGCAACCTGCTCAAGCACCTCAGCAAGCCTCAAACCTTGAACAAGCTATAGTGAATCTTAGCAAGGTCGTAGGAGACTTTGTTGGAGCTCAAAAATCCATCAATGCTCATCTTAGTCAAAGAATTGACAGTGTAGAGAGTTCATTGAACAAAAGGATAGATGAAGTACAAAATGATCTATCTCAGAAGATAGATAATCTCCAATATTCAATCTCAAGGCTCACCAACCTCAAAACAGAGCAAGAAAAAAGAAACTTTCCTTCTCAACCTCATCAAAATTCCAAGGGTATCCATGAAGTGGAGGCTCATGAGAGAGAATCTTCAATGGTGAAGGAAGTTAAAATGGCTATCACTTTGAGGAGTGGTAAAGAGGTTGATTTGCCCACATCCAAGCTAGAGCATAAATCAGAGAGTGAAACAGAGAAAGAGAAGAGGGAGGAAATTAAAGGAAAGAAAAAGGGAATTGTTTCCATTGCCATCATACAATGCAAATATCTAATGAAGGATGCCAACTTCATATGGGATCCGGGCAAGCTGAAACAGGACACATTTTTTTGATGGACTTAGTCTTTCTAAAGACTAGCTAGTCCATATCTTTTTGTTTTATTTATTACTTGTTTTAATTTTGATTTCAATGCTTTAATTTTCATTTGTTTTGATTTAACATAAGCTTTTGGATGATCAATGGTAGGAGGGACTTCAAAACAATTGGGCGCACATGGCCATTTGGAGAGCAGCTGCAGTCTTCATTCCGACATTTGGAGAACTTTCCCAAGTTCATTTCTTACATACTATATACCGTTTCGAAGCTCCGGAAGTCAAGAATCCAACCCTTCAAACGGTGTCCAAATCGGAGTTCAAATGAAGAAGATATGAGCATGTGAAGAAAATTGCGCCGAGTTGAAGGAAAATTTCGCAGCGCTACAGTGCCGCTGCGAAATCACCCCTGCCGCTACGAAATCAGCCTCCCGCTGCGAAAAGGGTCCTTGGCACACGAGTGCCATTTCGCAGCCCTGTACACTCATTTCGCAGCTGCAAAACGGCTGCGAAATTCTCCACGCCTAAAAATTCCCATTTTCGCAACCGACACGCCATTTCGAAGGGTGTTTCGCAGCTGCGAAACCACCCTTTGGCACACGAGTGCCACTTTGCAGCGCCGTACGCCCATTTCGAAGCTGCGAAATGGGCTGCGAAAATCCTCCTCCTCTGCGAAATTCACTCCTCGTTGCGAAATCCACACCTCCTTGTTGCGAAAAATCCTCCCTGCTGTGAAACTAAAAAGCGTCCCTTGGCATCCTTTTAAACGGTATAAATTCCATTTTTCCTATTCTAACCAATCATCTAAACTTCAAAAAGGTACCAAGAGGAGCCAAGCCAGAGCACTAGTTCTGTTACCGCGCGCACCTTCGGCTGTCTTCTCCGATGCAACCAGCACCTCCATTCCGCAACTGTTGGATACATTTCGAGTACTTCACGAAGTCCATTTCATGCATACCATATGTCGATTCGAAGCTCGGGAAGTCAGGAGTCCAAAAATTCAAATGGTATGCGATTTGGAGTTGAAACAAAGAAGTTATGGCCGTTTGAAGACTGTGCAAACAATGAGCTGAAATGTCGCAGCTGCACCCTCGGCAATTTTTGGACACATTTCGATCACTTCCCAAAGTCCATTTCATGCCTACCATATGTCGATTCAAAGCTTGGGAATTCAGGAGTCTAGACCTTCAAACGGTGCTCGATTTGGAGTTGAAACGAAGAAGTTTTAGCCGTTTGAAGATGACTGTGCAAAGTTGAATGGAAATGTCGTACCCCCATTTCGCTACTGTTGGACACATTTTGAAGCACTTCATGGAGCTCAAATTATGCATACTATATTTCTTTTTGAAGCTTGGGAAGTTAGGAGTCCATAGCTTCAAACGGTGCTCGATTTGGAGTTGAAATGAAGAAGTTATGGCCGTTTGAAGACAAACGCGCAAAGCTGAGCGGGAATTTCGCAGCCAAAGCCCCATTTCGCAGGGTGTTTCGCAGCTGCGAAACACCCCTTTGGCACATGAGTGCCATTTCGCAGCACAGTAGCCTCATTTCGCAGCTGCGAAATGGGCTGCGAAAATGTTTTTTTTTTCCTTTGGCTGCGAAACGATCTCCAAGCTTCCAAATGGCTACAAAATGATCTCCAAACTTCAAAATGGATGCAAAATGATTTCCAAACTTTGAAATTGGGCTGCGAAACTCCCCTTTGGCTGCGAAATGATTTCGTAGCCCCATAGTCCCCCTGCGAAAATCCCCTTTGGCTGCAAAATCACCTCCAGGCTTCGAAATTGACTTGCAACGTGAAGGGAGGTTTGCAAAAACACCTTACCAAGCCAAGGGAAGTTGAGAAAAGGGCCTGCCACCATGCAAAGCCAGCCTCCCATAGTTTTCCTCTCCATTGGATGCCCCATGACCACACGTTTGAAGAGGAAGCACCCAACACTCATCTTGGATCACACATGAAGCCTCTCATTCCATTTCTTACCTCCTTAAACCATCAAAGCCCATAGTTCCAGCTGAGAGCTCCAGCCGAGGAGACTATGTCACCTAAGGAGACTACCAGAACAGAGGTCAATGTCCTGATCCAACCCACTCAAGAAGCCACCCCAGAGCCATCATCTCCACAGGACCTTACCATTACTTGATCATCTCATTATTTTTTGTATTTACTTATTATATTAGTATAGATAATTACATGTTTGAACTTAGCATTTTTCTATTTCCTCTACTCACTGACTCTTTTGTTTTTTTGAAACATGTGGTTTCTCCTATACGACTCAGACTCCATGTCACTCAGGAGGTACCACTTCCTCCCTATTTTTCAATCACTTTTGTCACATTGAGGACAATGTTCAGCTTGGTTAGGGGGAGAGTTGAGGAAGTAAGTATTGTTAATAATGCTAAGTTATTTTGGTAATTTAGTTGTTTTTTGCTTAATTTTAAATTTTTTAAGTTTTTATTCTACTCTCCATGGTTATTAAGGAAAAATTCTCAAAAATGAAATGGGAGAAATTGAATTTTTGTCTCTTTACTTGACTTAGAGTTTGTATTATGCTTACTAAAGTTGATGAATTGTTGAACTCCTATTGAATTCAACCTTATGTCTTCCACTTTAAGCTATACCACACATTGTGCACAATAGGTTCCGAGTATAAGATGAAGAACTATTTTCCCCCTTTACTTAGGAAAATTTAGACTTGGTACCTTTGACCTCATTTAATAGTGTTGGGACACCTTACAAAAGGCCAATGAGCCTTTGAAAAAAAAAGAAGAAAGAAAGAAAGAATGTTTTACTTGCCTTGAAACCCGAGCAAGGTCTGAGGGGTATATGGTGAAAATCTTTAAAGCCTGGTGCCCTAAGCCTTCATTGGTTGGGAGCCACCGACCTCAATGCTCGTTACATGGGTGAATAGGTGGAGTTTAGCATACTGTAGGTGCTTGGGTATTTAAAATTCATTCTCAAAAGTCCGGGGTGAAATCCGAGGAGTTTGTGGTTGAAAGATCCTTAAAGCTTGATGCCCTAAACCTTGATTGGTTGGGAGTCATCGATGGACCCCCGTTACATGGACAATTTAGAAAAGAATACCTTTAAGCCTTGTACTCCTACAAGAAAAAAATTGTGAAAGAAAAGAGGTGCGTTCTTGGCCTATTGGAGGTTGATCAGTTTGCTAAGCTTTGAAAAGAACTAAGTTAAGGGGAGAGGTTAGTTTGACATACTATATTCGGAAGCTATCAACTCACACTTAGATTTTTGTGGAAGAGTAAGGTTTGGACCTTTGGGAGTGGAAATGATTTGAAAGCTTCAATTTGCATAATGCCTTCTCTTTAAGAATTGTGATTTGACAATTTATTTGATAGCTCCTATGGAAGTTTGAGTTTATATTTCTTTAATATTCCATGTGAGAGTTAGATCATCATGCCACTTAAACATTTTTTGGAGTGATCAGCATGATTTTGTAAATTATAGTACTTTTACTTTTATTTTTTCTCTCCTTCATTGCTAAGGGACTAGCAATATGTCGGTTGGGGGGAGTGATTACTACTCAAAAATGCTATTTTGTAAGCTTGTAATTAACTCTTTTGAACACTTTTGAGTAGTAGTTATCACCTTTTAACCCAATTAACATATTAAGGACCTTTGCAATCAATTCTAATCAAAATGTGTAAGTTTTGGTGTTTTTGTTAGTAATTTGATCACCAAAGCAATCCAAGATTGAGGAGAGTTCTTTGGAATCCATGGCAAAGCTTTTGGAAAGCTTAGAAACATGAAGAACCAAAGCTTTGAAGCTTTAAAGTCCTTTGCCATAAGCAAATCCGGAATGCAAGGAGGGAAGCAAAGGGAAATCTGCCATGAAGCAAAACAGGGGACAGTAGTTGCAGTCTTCTTGGGCACTTTTGGAGCACTTTCCAGAGTCCAATTTCTAGATTCTATATACCATTTTAAAGCTCAGGAAGTCAACAATCCAATGCTTCAAACGGTGCGCGATTCGGAGTTGAAATGAAGGAGTTACAGCCATTACAAGCAGATCACTCCAAGCTAAAGGCAGAATGTTGCACGGCTGCGAAATCAGCCTTTGGCTGCGAAATTTCGCAGCCATTTTACACAGTGCCACGGTGTCCTGAAGCTACCCGATAGCTGCAACCGACATCTTGAGATCTTTTTGCTTTAGATATTTGATGTCTAAATTCCCAAACTCTCCTTGTAACCCTCCTATCACATGATTCCTTAGTTAGGAAGCAAGAATTAAAGGGTGAATAACCCCTTATACATATATATCTCGGGAGCTTTTCCAGAGACCACCTTGTATAGTTTTAAAGTGATATATACAGAGCCTTGCTCTCTTTTTCCTTCTCGTCTTTGTTTTCTTTTCTTTTATTTTCTTTCTAGCCAAACATCCTCTGAGGATGTTTCCTCAGAGGATGAGTGGCTAGGCTTTTTGTCTCTTGGGTGAAGGAAGCTAGGTAAGGTGCCGGCATGCATAAGTGTGAGTTTTTGTTGTTTCCATTTTTAATGAAAAGAAAGTGTGACCCGTTTATGGTTTTTATCTTTTTAGTTAACTTAAAACGCCTTAGAATCACCTGGGCCAACACTTGGTAAGGCAAGTGGACTCCGTCCATTGAGTTTCACTAGTTTATCTCTTGCGAGCCTTTGGGAGGTGATTCAAAGGTAGGATTTTCTAGACTAGCCAACACTTGGTAAGCTTTTGGACTCCAAGGAGACATCCATTAGTTATCTCTTGCGAGCTTTTGAAGGATAATCCAAGGTTAAAGATCCCCTTGAATGGCAAATGCTAGGTGAGAGGCACGAGCCATTGCAAGATGGATCAGTGAGAGGGATTTAGTGTTTGAACCCATTAATGGTAAGCATCTGTACCACACCGGTTCGGGAAATAACTATATGTTAAATCCCCAATGCGAGGAAAAGAAACAAGTGACCGGAATCTCCTCTTTTGTAGATGGCACCTGATCCTAGTGACCTGAAATCCCAAGAAACATCTTTCTTTCTAATTACTTTTAGTTATTTTCAGTTGGTTAGCTTAAAAACATCCGTTTCAATTCAAACTTATGTTTTCTTTTAAAGCTAACTTAGAAAAGGAAAAGCACCAATTCAATATTTGAATTAATATCAATTATGAAGTGAAAACCCATCTCTGTGGACGATCCTAGAGCCACTATGCTATGCTAGCTATGCTACCCTAGTTTATGGTGAAATAGGTTTATAAATTTTGTTGATAACTCCCGTCTGAGGATTGAATCAATTAGAACACCAATTGGGGACGAATCACAAGATAATATGATATTACCAATGATTATGGAATTGTGAGACAACTAGAAATAAAAGGATTTAAAAGTTTCAACAATAAAAGTAAATAGTAATAAAGAAGTAGGTAGATTCACAAAAGATAAATCAATTATTGTAATAATAAGGTTGTTAACTCAGAGAAAACTAGGAAGAAGTAATGGTAAAATAACTTGACCTCGACAAGGTAATGTAAAGTTTATGAGTAATTAAAGAGTGAGGAAACCATTAGATTTAAATAAATAATTTTAGTTTCACAAAAGATAAGTTATCAATAGTATAATCAAGCCAGTCCAATAAGGTATTGAAAGGATTAACTATCCATTACCATGTCTTAATATTCACACATACAAGTAAAAAATTTGGCAACTTGAAAATTGACAAATTTTCACCTTTTTTTAATTAGAAAAACATATTCCAAGCTTGAAAAAAAGGATGATAGCTATCTAAAAATTCCTATTTTCCAAATGATGCCTTTACTTTTATACAAGGATGGGCCAAGTGAAAAACTTTGTTCATAAAGTATAGTCAAGTTGAAAAAAGAACTCACTTTTTAAGTAATGACTAAAGTATTTTACTAGTAGGTGAGAATATGCAAGTTTGGTAGGTGATGACTGAAGCGTTTTACTAGTAGGTGAGAACATGCAGGCTTGGTAGGAATACCTTTTCCACTGTATCATTGATTTGATGCCATTATAATAATGATTAACTTTTTTTTTTTTTTTTCTTTTTTTTTTCCTTGTTGTCAAAGTTGTATATATGCCTTTTTGACTCGTAGATGGTTAGTAGATGATATTTACTTTAATTTTAAAAGAAAATGAATTTAAATGTGTAAAGATATTTGGTTAAATCAATATAAAAACATATAATAATTTTCATAAAAACTAAAAAATTTTACTAATAATTTTACATCAACAAAAAATATACTATATAAATTTTTATGATATGATTAATAACACTATTTTTAAGTAAGAACAAACCAAAGAAAGTCTCATATAATATTGTCACCCACTGTGGACCATATTTTTTATGCGTCCCTACTTAAATGACAATAATTGGACTATAAGAAAGGTATTGCTTTGAGAAAATTAATTTGTATTTATTAAGATTTAAAGTCATCACTTAATTTTATTTATTTTAAAAGTGAAAACAAAATAACAAAGAAAACCATATGTAACTCCATGAAAAGAAAAGTTTATAAATGGACAATGTATCTAAGAGTTATATTAGCTAGTAAGAAAATACGAGGTACCCATTAAACATGAACAATTATGATTTCTATTAATTTTCATATTTTATTGATTTATTGAACATCCAAATAATACATAAAAGATATATATATATATATATATATATATATATATATATATATATATATATATATATATATATATATGATAACCTAATGTGGGCCGAGATATACACCCGCATACATGTATGGACAAAATCAAATAAGTGAGAATATGAACCACCATGAACGAAGGCTTAACCCAATGAAATTGAAATTGAGATTCAGTTTCGAAACAAATTCAAAACTGAAAATATGCAAGCAAGGTGCAGAAATTTGACCCAAGGTTGCCTGGGATGTGGATGAATTGCACTGCTTGAAATTGACACTAGGGGCTGAGGTGTCAAAATTTAGAAACTGAAGGGAGGTATACCACAAAGCAGATATCAGATTATGCACCGACACAATTTGAAACCTTAATGCGGTAGAGAGGCAATGTGAAACAACTAGATACAAGGATTTGAGAGTTTCAATGATGAAAGAAAGAATAAACAAGTAAGCTACCTTACTCGGTAAGGCATGTAGATTAAAAATAAAAAATTAATCACCATAAAAAAAAGTACATGTAAAATGACTTAACTTCAACAAGATGATATCAAGATTATGAGTAATTAAGGAGTAATGAAATCACCAAATTCACAAATAATATCTTGTAATCAAGAACTCATGAATTTAATAATGTACTAGACGGATCAACTATCTATTACCAAGTCTTCATATTCTCACCTACTAGTAAAAACCCTTAGCATCACTTGAAAATTGACATCTTTTTTCATTTTCTTTTTTTAATTAGTAAAATATGATCGGATATTCCAGATTAAAAAAGAAAAAGAAAACCTAAATGTAAAGAATGATGCGGTGTTAAAGAAATATTCCTACTTTCCAAGTGAGGCCTTCACTTTTATACAAGAAGGGACATAAGTGACTAACTTTGTTCATGAATGGTAGTCCAAATCAAAAAAGAAGAATTCCCCTTTCAAGTCATGCCAATACCTTTTTATCAGTAAGTTAGAAGATAAAGGCTAGCTTGGTAAAGGAAGACAATTCATATTTCCATTATATCATTGATTTGATACCATTAATATAGTGATTTATTTATCATTTGTGAAGTTATATATGTTGTATTTGACTCGTATTTAATATGATCGGTTAATAATTTTTTTTAATTTAGTTAAATATATAAAGTCATTTGATTTAATTAAAATAAAAATACATAATAATTTTAGTTAAAAAAAATTACGAAGAATTTAACATATGAAAGAAATTTGCTTTTATTGATTCCAAAGTTTTCTTAAGAAAAATTGCATTCAAAAT
The DNA here is from genome assembly GCA_030254885.1 of Vitis rotundifolia. NCBI lineage: Eukaryota > Viridiplantae > Streptophyta > Magnoliopsida > Vitales > Vitaceae > Vitis > Vitis rotundifolia. Next base: position 12,942,392 of record CM058159.1, read on the forward strand.
ATATAGAGATACATAATCAAATTTTTTTAAAAAAATAAAAATTGCAAGCATGACAATTCATTACCAAACTTTTGATATAATATTAAAACACTTGAGTAAACTAGCTACAAATACTTATAAAATGATTGGACTGTTAAAAGATTTTTTTATGATATTACCAATATGATTGTAGAATTGTGGAACAACAACACGTAAAAGGATTTAAAAGTTTCAACAATAAAAGTAAAAGGAATTGAATAAAGAAGCAAATATCTCATCAAATAAAGTAGATAGATTCACAAAAGATAGATCAATTATTGTAATAATAAAGTTGTCATTGTGGAGAAAAGTAAGAAAAAGTAGTTGTAAAATAACTTGACTTTGACAAAGGTAATATAAAGTTTATGAGCAATTCAAGAGTTGTGCAACCATTACATTTAAAGAAACCAATTTAATTTCACAAAGTATAAACTAAGCAGTATTATAATAAACTCATTCTGATGAGGTAGTAGAAGGATTAACTATCTATTACCAAGTCTTAATATTCACACGTACAAGTTAAAAGTTTGGTATCACTTGAAAATTGACATAATTTTCCTTTTTTTTAAATTAGGAAAAAAAATTAAATATTCCAAACTCAAAAAAAAAAAAAGGAAAAAAAATGATAGCTATGTAAAAATTCCTACTTTCCAAAGGGTACCTTTACTTTTAAACAAGGATCAACCAAGTGAAGAACTTTGTTCATCAATTATAATCCAATTTGGAAAAATAACTCAATTTTGAAGTGATGACTAAAACCTTTTACTAGTAGGTGAGAATATATATGTAAGTTTGGTAAGAATACTCATTTTCATATGTTATTTTTAAATTATATGAAAATTTGTATGTTTATAGAAAATATAAAAAGATATTATGTTTTATGTAAATTAGAATAAAATGAAACAAATTGTTTGACTCTATTTTGTTTAATCTTGGTTAATAAGGAATTGTTGTCAACCTTTAGGCCATGTTTAGTTCTCAGAAAGTTTGAAGGAAAATGTGAGGAAAAGAAAATAGAGAGGAAAAGTAGAAGAAAAGAAAAAGTAAAGGAAAATAAAAAATAAATTTAAAGTCAATAAATTATTTTTATATATTATTTCAAAAATTTTTATGGAGGTAACTCTTCTATATATAGATTAAATAATTTAAAAATATACAAATTTCTTAACTATCTTAATTATATTTAACTTTTTTGTCACATTTTCCATAGTAAAACCAAATATGAGAAAACTATTGTCCTTATCATTTTTTTTTTTGTTTCCCTAGTACTTTTTGGGAGCCAAACATAACCTTACATTCTGATGATGGAAAATATAATTGCATTAAACCTTAACCTCTATGATTTTGATTAGAGAATAATGTTATTGGTATAATTTTGTTTCATCCACCATAAAAAGGGACAACATTTTATGGTTATCCAATCATTTATATATTCCCTCTTAATTAGGCTCCGATTGACACTATTTGATAGTCAAGAGTAAAAATATTTTGGAATTATTTGATTTTGATTTTATATATAATTATTATTGACATAAATAACCGTTTGATTGAAAATCCTGAAGATCTTAATGTGCATGAACTTTAAAAAGTCTTATGAGTATAATTGCTTTCAAACTAAATAAAGGAAATAAAGGCTCTAGTAATTAAAAGATATTATGAAAATTAATAAAAATAGCGAATTTGATAATTATTGATTTTCATTAAAAATAACTTAAAATATTATCCAATTATGTTCTTCTAAATTTCATATATGTTAAATTAATTAAAGAATAATATTTCAAGGTTTAAAACTCTCCAAACATGTCTACGAAATCTCATGTCTCTTCAAACCTATAAATATAGTATACTTAAAAGTTTTTATAAAATAAAAAACAAAATTAGAGATACTACTCAAGTTTCAAGAGATCTTCAAGCTTAGTCTTTGATTTTCAAGTCCAAATTTGAAGATTCTTCAAGCTAAAATTTCAAATTCTTTAAGCCCAAATTCAAATATTTGAAGATTCTTCTATTCAAATTCGAAGTTTTGAACATCATTTAATATTAAGTTGAAGATTCTTCAAATACAAGCTTGAAGGTTCTAAGTTTTTCAGAATCATTTGAAGTCATTTAAAAATTATCTCAAGTATTTTCAATCTAAAATTAATCACTTAAACCCTCATACTAATGTAATTTCCTTTTATATACAAGAGTTAGAGGACAAGATAGAGGTTTTGCCCCAATCTAAAATACCAGTTTTGTTTTTTTTTTCTTTTTTTGAAATATTTCTAAAGAAATAGATTGCCTCATTTCAACAAACATTTTTTTTCCTTCCAATAACTATGCCAAACATATATATATTCAAACATCTTCTATGGTAACAAACATCTTCAATGTTACCATAACTTAATAAAATAAGATAAATGATTTAAATTTCTCTTAACTTTAGTTGAAATTTAAAATTCCACAAGGAATTATTCCAAATGATTAAACAAGGAGGTCTAACATTCTAAATAAGTTTTCGAAAAAAAAACCTCATGTTTTCCTATTAGCGTAGAAACAATTCTTTCAATTAAAGCTCATCATAATTTTTTTCTAAATAGTCATAGCCTATATTTCGTGCTAGAAGCTTCATGGTACCTTTTAGATTCATGCTATATTTCAATTAGAAAAATTCTTGAAGGAAGGAGTCTAAGATAATTGTCATTTTAACTACATATTTAAAACACTAGTGTTAAAAATGAAATAGGTATAATTAACCCTTATTGATTAATATATAAGCTAGTTCACTTTATGCCCATTCAACGCTCTAAGTCAGGGTCATCCACTAGCTCCTTTTGCTTCTTAAATAATGGAAAGGTGATTTTGCCCCTTAAATGATGGAAAGGTAATAAAAAGAGGTGGGGGAAGGAAAAAGATGGAGCAAAGAAAGGAAAGAAGGTGCTCAAAGTCAGGGTCATCCACTAGCTCCTTTTGCTCCTTAAATAATGGAAAGGTAATAAAAAGAGGTGGGGGAAGGAAAAATATAGAGCAAAGAAAGGAAAGAAGGTGCTCCAAGTCAGGGTCATCCACTAGCTCCTTTTGCTCCTTAAATAATGGAAAAGTAATAAAAAGAGGTGGGGAAAGGCAAAGGATGGAACAAAGAAAGGAAACAAGGTGCTCCAAGTCAGGGTCATCCACTAGCTCCTTTTGCTCCTTAAATAATGGAAAGGTAATAAAAAGAGGTGGGGGAAGGAAAAATATGGAGCAAAGAAAGGAAAGAAGGTGCTCCAAGTCAAGGTCATCCACTAGCTCCTTTTGCTCCTTAAATAATGGAAAGGTATTAAAATAAAATGAGATAGGGAAAGGAAAAAGACAGAGCAAAGAAAAGAAGAAAAGGTGCTCCAAGGTCATCCACTAGCTCCTGTTGCTCCTTAAACAACAAAAAGGTGATAAAATGAGGTAGGGGAAGGAAAAAGATGGAGCAAAGAAAGGAAAGAATGTGCTCCAAGTCAGGGTCATCTCCTAGCTCCTTTTGCTCCTTAAATAAGGGAAAGGTAATAAAAAGAGGTGGGGGAAGGCAAAAGATGGAGGAAAGAAAGGAAACAAGGTGCTCCAAGTCAGGGTCATCTACTAGCTCCTTTTGCTCCTTAAATAATGGAAAGGTAATAAAAAGAGGTGGGGGAAGGAAAAATATAGAGCAAAGAAAGGAAAGAAGGTGCTCCAAGTCAGGGTCATCCACTAGCTCCTTTTGCTCCTTAAATAATGGAAAGGTATTAAAATAAAATGAGATGGGGAAAGGAAAAAGACAGAGCAAAGAAAAGAAGAAAAGGTGCTCCAAGGTATCCATTAGCTCCTGTTGCTCCTTAAACAATAAAAAGGTGATAAAATAAGGTAGGGGAAGGAAAAAGATGGAGCAAAGAAAGGAAAGAATGTGCTCCAAGTCAGGGTCATCTCCTAGCTCCTTTTGCTCCTTAAATAATGGAAAGGTAATAAAAAGAGGTGGGGGAAGGCAAAAGATGGAGGAAAGAAAGGAAACAAGGTGCTCCAAGTCAGTGTCATCCACTAGCTCCTTTTGCTCCTTAAATAATGGAAAGGTATTAAAATAAAATGAGATGGGGAAAGGAAAAAGACAGAGCAAAGAAAAGAAGAAAAGGTGCTCCAAGGTCATCCACTAGCTCCTGTTGCTCCTTAAACAATAAAAAAGTGATAAAATGAGGTGGGGGAAGGAAAAAGATGGAGCAAAGAAAGGAAAGAAGGTGCTCCAAGTCAGGGTCATCCACTAGCTCCTTTTGCTCCTTAAATAATGGAATGGTAATAAAAAGAGGTGGGGGAAGGCAAAAGATGGAGCAAAGAAAGGAAACAAGGTGCTCCAAGTCAGGGTCATCCACTAGCTCCTTTTGCTCCTTAAATAATGGAAAGGTAATAAAAAGAGGTGGGGGAAGGAAAAAGATGGAGCAAAGAAAGGAAAGAAGGTGCTCAAAGTCAGGGTCATCTACTAGCTCCTTTTGCTCCTTAAATAATGGAAAGGTATTAAAATAAAATGAGGTGGGGGAAGGAAAAAAATGGAGCAAAGAAAAGAAGAAAATGTGCTCCAAGGTCATCCACTAGCTCCTGTTGCTCCTTAAATAATAAAAAGGTGATAAAATGAGGTGGGGGAAGGAAAAAGATGAGCAGAGAAAGGAAAGAAGGTGGGGAAACATTATTAGGGGTTCTTAGGTGGGTAAGAGTGAAGGTTGAAGAAAAGAAAGTCTAGTCATTATATATATACAAAAATTATTATTTTTATTTAGAAGGCGGTCAACATATAGCAAGATGTTGGTATGTATGAAAATTGATCACACACCTAAAGTTAAGTTGATGTAGCTGTTTTTTCCTAATGAAAAGTTGATTTAACGAGTATTTTTTTGGAAAAAGAAAAAAGTTATTAGTTCTAAATTAGTACTCTTGACATAAATATGATATGTATTAAGAATTAACAAATATATCTTGTAAGCATATGCAAGCATATGTCACTAGATGAAAAACTATGCACTTTACTTCATTCATATGACCTATATATAAGAGTCATCATTATAATCAATTTATGGGGTCCCACCATGTGAACATCTATGCTTTATATTAAACAATATAAAGAGGCTTTCATGCCATCTTTGGTAATAGTAAACAAAAGCGGCCCCCATTTTTCACATTAAAAAAAATTCTTTCTTATGCCCTTAATTACCAGTTACTAACCAAAAGTAAATTTACCACTTATGTTGTACAGTCATCCAATGTACTCATTTTAATATTTTCTTGTTTTAGTCATTTACAACTAAGAACTTTTAATTTTTTATTTTATCTTAGTAGATGAAGACTTTCCTAGTGTTCGCTAAAATTGAAAATTAAGAATAAAAATTCATATCCTAAATTATAAGTATTGAAAATTATAAAAATTGAAATTATGTTTTTAAATTTATTTATTAAATTTAATTTAACTATGTGATAAAAAAAATTAAAATCTGAAAACTACTTATTTAATTTATAATTTTTTTCCTTTGTGTTACAAATATGACTTGAAAAATTGGACAGTATAAACATACATATAATCTCTCAAAAATAGTTTATTTAAATATTTTATTATTTTAGTATAATATTATGTCCATTCATACAATGTTCACTATATGAATACTTAAGTCTTTTGTTTTTTTTTTCTTTTTTGAAAATCAAGAACAATTATATATAAATAAAAATATTTAATGTTTAAAATACTTTTAACTTTGTATTTACATATAAAATACTAAAAATATAATATTTATAATATAAATATTTAGATTGAAAGTAAGTTTGTAAATATACTTTATGTTTCACTTATAATAATAACGAAGGAGTTTTATGTATAATTGGGGATCCAAACAATTAAAATTCTAAACCATACTAATAAGTCATTAAGAATTTTATTTTATTTTATTTTATTTTATTTTTTATGTTTATAAGACAATAAAAATCTAAAAATTACTTATTGGAAAACGTATACAAGAATTTAGAATTAATGAAATTTCAAAAGATAAAAATGTAATTCAAAATTGTAAACTTTTAAAAACTAATTAAAGTGTTTTACTATACGTGATAAGTCAAGGTTCATTACTTAATAGATTAAATAATATTTAAAAATATTAAGTAATGTGTCATGTACACTTAAATAAAGTGCTACTAAAAGATTTTTATTTTTCGGTAAGTAGATACTTTTATCAAATACACTCTTATTATCATCCTTCTTCAATTCTTCAACACCATCCATCAAACTTTAGTTAATCCACAATTCAAGCAAACTCCACCTACAAACCTAATCTACTATTCTAGTTTAATTATATTTAATTACATTTTCCTAATCTGCATTCACTAGTAAAAAATTCAATGTTGAACTTGGAAAATCAATTTATTTTCGACTTTGGTTGTGATTCATGAACAAAGTTCTTTACTTAGAGTCATCCTGGTATTAAAGTGGAAATAGTTGGAAGATGAGTCCTTTCTTTCTTTCTTTCTTAGTATTTTTTCTCTTCAAATTTTTAATCATGTTATATGAGCATTCTAATTCATCATCCAACCATCAAAGAAAATAAAATTAAAGAGATTTTGATCAAGTTAATCTAGATGTTCAAGTTTACTTACTAGTGTAAAAAAACTAGATTGCAATGATTGTAGTCCCTTGACATGTGTGCAAAATAAGATTTGCACCTCAAGCAATATTATTTAAAACTTTGTATACATTTCCAAAGGTTTATGAAATTCATCATTGTCCTTTCTTTATAAATCTTTGATATGGATTGTAGTCTATACATTGGAACTTGAAAGGATGATGATAAGACAAGTATTTTCATGTACTCACTAGTCTTACCTTTAATTAAACAAGTTTAGGATTAAAAATAAACAATTAGGGATGAGTTTAAGATTTTTATTCTTTATCTTTTAAATTTGGATTGGGATCAGATGGGGTTATTTCACTATCCACTCTACCTTGCTCGATTATTTATATATATATATATATAATTTTTCACCTTTTTAATATATATAAAATAAAAAAATTTACTTTTCTCAAAAAAAATTTAAATTATTTTTTAAAAAAAAATATATATTTTTTTAATGTAATTTGAATTTTTTAAAAGAAATTGATTAAAAAAAAAAAAAACTAGAGAAAGTCAATATGAGAATTTCCCATAGATGTCCCACCTTATTAAATTTTTTATTTATTTGGATAGGGATGATAATAGATATAAAATTGAACAAGGAATTTTAAAGATGAGATTGTCCTAGTATGTTAGTTTTTTTTATTTAAATTTTGTGTTTGTGGAGGATGAGATTGAACAGATGGCCTCCAGCTTGATTGAGGACAACCATGCCACCCAACTAATTTTAATATTGATATTTGATATACATATGTTTATATATATTTACATTATAACAAACATTATATATAGCATTCTTAAATATAAATATTTCATAACACATACACACACACACACACACATATATATATATATATATATATATATATATATATATATATATATATATAAAAATTAATATATATTGTTTATGCATATAGAGATCATAAATAAATAAATAAATAAAATTATCAACATTTTAATAAAAAAATAATTATACATATATTATAGTTTATTTTATGTCATTAAATACATCCAAATTAGATAGATGTGTGCAAAATATGTTTTTAAGTTATGAATATTATTGTCAAATATCACACGACTCCTTCAAATTTATATTCTTATAAAAATAAAAAATAAATTATTGTCGGATATCACAACTTATATCATAAATATATCAACTTCTTCGACAAAACAACCATAGTATGTCTATTATTACTTTTTATATCATTTTTTGAAATTTTTCTCAACATTTTCATGAGTTTTGATCAATTTTTGTCTCATTAATATTTTATATCAAAATTTCTACTAATATTTCCTAATATATCACGATATATCTATAAAATCAAATTACTAATATACCTATAAAAGTTGATATTTTTATCATTGCTCTCAATACTAAAACAACAATTATATCCTTATATTATCTAATAAGTATGGTATTTAGGTAATTTTTTTGAGAAGTTGTCAGTCGGTACCAAAATATGAGTGGGACCTTTTTTAATAAAAGCATTTTGGACATTTTTGTATTCTCATTTACACCATAAACATGTATACTTCCCTTACTTTTGTATTGTTTCCTTCTCAAAGCATCATGTGACTGCTTCATAGACTAGAACGTTATTTCATGTAAATTTGGCTTAGGAAGAATAAAAAATTAAAATCTGATTAATTTGTCAGATGCCCTAAAATGAATGACTATCATGAATGATCATAATGATGTCGTAAGATGGGATAATCATGGATGAAAAGGAAAATTCTTGTATAAATTCTTTAAAGTTATGTTTGATTCTTACAAATAAAATTTTCCATGTTTAGTTTACAATAGAAAATAAATATGAAAAATTCAAATATAATTAAACTAATTAGAAACTTATGTATTTTCAAATTATTTAATTTTTTATATAAAAAAATGAAAATTAGTGAAAAGAGTTTAAAAAGGCATGTAAAAATAATTTATTAAACTTTAATTTTATTTATTATTTTCCTTTACTTTTCCTTTCTTTCACCTTTTTAAAAGAAACTTAGGTTAACATAAACTCATATATTAACAAAAAAAAGAAAAAGAAAAAAAAAGGATAAGGACTAGAAAAAGTTTGGTTAAGGCATGTGTGCTCTCCTAAGATTAAATATGCCCTCTTCTATATAGAGTTGATCAACGTTCTCCTCCCAAGATACAAGGACTTTCTAGAATCAAATTGTTGCAGAAAATTTAAGCGCAACTAAATTAAAAATAAGAAGTATTGTCACAATAGGATTCCTTTTTTAAAAAAAAAAAAAAAAAACTCATGAGTTCTTCTATTAATGCATAACGTTTCAATTTATTTAATGTAAAAAATAAGAAGAATGGAGAATGTGGTTCTATTACACCTGAACTCCTTATTCTCCTAAAAAACTAACTCATTCACAACAGCCACAACAATTAGAAAAATAAAATAATAAAACTGTTGTAAAAAACATGTATAAGTAAATATAAATAAATATAGTAATTATACTTTTTAATCTAAATATGATAGAGCCTACTCTAGATTGAAATTTAAAGTCAAATCATCATTCTCAACAAATAAAGAAAAATTATATAATACATATAAATGATGTTGATAAGGCAACAACTAGATAAATTGCTAGTGGAAGGTTACAGGATGCCATATAGGAGAGCACAACAAAATTGGAACTAAAAATACACAAAGGAAATGAGACTACATGTACTACAAGTTTAATAAGGAAAAACATTGTATCTAGGTGCCCATCTGCTTTATCTCTAAATATGATTCTCAATAGACATATAAAAGCCTTCATACGAATAATATTAAAATTTACACGATTGAACACAAAGTCTAGTGCATAATCACAATATGCAAGTGTTAGGATAGTTAATCAAACAAAACTTATTTAAATTGGATGACATTTACATTCATACATTCTTACATGAGGAACAATGAAGAATTTAGTGTTGGAGATTCCAATTTCCACATTGGCCAAGATTGAATAGTAGCCATCAATGACTTGACTTTTAAGAGTAAACTAATATAGAGAGCTATGGGATCACTAGACCCAAGATGACTTGGAAGTTTCAACAATTCAAGCAAACTCCATCTACAAATATAATCTATTATTCTAGTTTAATTATTATATCTAATTACGTTTTCCCAATTTGCATTCACTAGTAAAAGATTCAAAGTTGAACTTGGAAAATGGGTTCAATTTATTTTGAACCTGAGTTGTGATCAATGAACAAAGTTTTTTTTCTTGGAGCCAACCAGGTATTGAAATGGAAGCAACATTTGGAAGATGGGTGCTTCTTTCTTTCTTCTTAATTTTTTTCTTAAAATTTTTAATCATGTTATATGAGCATTCTAATTCATCATACAACCATCAAAGAAAATAAAATTAGAGAGATTTTGATGAAGCTACTCTAGAAGTTCAAGATTACTTATCTCACACAGCCAAGCTCTGTAAATAAGGTGCTCAACCAGCCAAGCTCTAGTTTCACACAGTTCTACCTAACCGCTTTATACATTTTTGTTCAAACTTCAGATAAGGAAGGTAAGCTCATTTGTGGAGGCTGGAGAGTTGTGATATGTTTCCACATGAAAATTCAGTTTCAACCATCTCGAAGCTTTAGATTCCAGTAGTCTAAATATTTGGACGAGAAGGCTGGTTTTTATTCTCAAATGACAGGGCTACATAAGAAACTAAGCCTTGACCATCTACACCTGCTCATCGCACATTGTATGAGATAGTAGATGCTCATTAAGAATTTTAAAATCATGTCATCCCTCTAAGGCATAAGATCATTCATAAGCATAACATAATTGAATGAGCGGCATCTTCCCAACATGCTTGCTGCTTTCCATGAGCTGGTGAGCCTCTGCTGCTTCTGTCAATGGAAAATACTTGTACACCTGTGGTTGCAGGCCAAACATTTTTCTCCACCTCACTCACAATTACAGCTTTGTTTTCCGGACTTTTGTTTTGCAAACCTGTCGCTGTAGAAACAATGCCATCTAGTACAAACTTATCCACTGTATTTACAAATTATTTAATACAACCTAATAACCACTGTTACTGATACATGGAGTTTTGTGGAGCTTTGACCTAAAATACAACATTTTAAAAAAAAATCCATAAAGTACCCCCATTTCTAAAATAATGCCCAATCTAATGCGTTTGTGTCACGTAGATTGCCACATCATAAAACCGTAGTTGGTAACTACGATTTTATTTTTTTAAAACAGTCAAAATCGTAGTCACCAACCACGGTTTTAACTTTAAGTTTAAAACCGTAGTTGGTGACTACGGCTTTGATTGTTTAAAAATAGTCAAAGTTGTAGTCACCAACTACGGTTTTAGAATTAAAGTTAAAGTCGTAGTTGGTGACTACGGCTTTGACTGTTTTTAAAAGTAGTCAAAGTCGTACTCACCAACTACGCCTTTAACTTTAATTTTATATATAAATATATATTTATATATATATATATATTTAACTTTAATTGATCTCATTATTTAAAGAATAGTAATATATGAAATAATTAATGTCTTTAATTTGATATAAAAATATTTTTGTATAATTTTATTAAAATATTTGGCACTACACTCAATATAAATATAATTAGTTATAAATATACCATTTTATACCCTTATAATGAAGAATATTATATTATTTTTTGTAACTTTGTGCAAAAATTAAAGGCAATTATGCACTTGTACAAAATATAATGACTTCAAGTGGGTAAATAATTAAAAAATTACTTAAATACAACAAAAATATTTTTTTTTTTTTTCCATTTTTCTCCTTTCAAAATGGGATCAAAATGGAATGAAAAGGCTTAAAATTTTAAACTTAAAATGCCAACCTAAAAGAATTTGTTTTTCCACAAAAAATGCTCAACCAGATGGGACTAAAGATTAAAATATCGGTAATCACAGATATATTAGTACTTTGATTTTACGGATATATCAGATATATCGAAGATATATTGGAGAATATTTTGGAAAAAAATATCGATAACCTAAAAGAATTTGTTTTTCCACCAAAAATGCTCAATCAGATTGGACCAAAGATGAAAATATCAATAATCACGGATATATCAATACTTCAATTTTATGGATATATCAGATATATCGGAGATATATCGGTGAATATTTTGGAAAAAAATATCAGTAGACTTAAAATTGTTAAAAACTCATGAAAATGTAAGGAAAACCTCATAATAATATAATTAAAAGTATAATAGACATTTTAAAGTTGTTTTATTGAAAATTTTGATATATGTATAACATGATTTATCATATTTGATAATAATATCGTATGCATCGATAAAAATATGAATTTTATAAGTATACATTTATTATTGAATTACATCTAATATTATGATATTTAATTATAATATGTCTAATTTTAAAATATATATTAATATTAAAATTATGATCCATTTAATTCAATTGTATTAAATAATATAAAATAAATTATGATATATATATATATATATATATATAATATTTTAATATTTAATTAATTACTAATGATATTAAAAACATTATGAAGAAAATTATATAATTTTTATATTTTTGGTAATTAGTTAAAAGAAAATTTTGCATTTAATTATAAAATAATTATAATTAATTTGCTCTTTAAAATATTCTTTTAATATTTTATTTATATAATGAGTTTAAGTATATATAAGTTGAGTGCGCAATATATATCAAGGGCAAATTTGCTCAAATGGTAGTAGGGTGTGCCTCAAAGCTTTTGGTTTGGGGTTCAAATCCCCTTAAAAGCAAAAGGAGAAGGCATTTTTTCAGGACTGTAGCGGCACTATAGAGAGTTTGACTTTACTGTAGCGTGTTTGACTTTCGTTGATCCGCGTTGACCATGTGATATATCTGGAAAATCGGCAATTTATCACCAAAATCGTTGATATATCGCAAGATATCTCCGATTTCTCAACATTTATCCCGAAATATCATCGGACCGATATTTCTCCATGAAATATCGTATCGATACACAATATATCAGCGATATATCACCGACAGGAAGAACTTACCCAGCTGGAACAGCCACTTTTTCATCATGCCCTCCACCAGAAAGAAGAGCACACACCTGTATACCACGAACTGTCATACAGATTCACCATGTACCATGTATATTATGAACTTGTACTCGGGAGGAAGCAAAATCACATAAAGGATAGCATTAAAATCAGTGCTTTCTCTCCTAATCACTTCTGCAACTGTTCCACCCTAAAAACCAATAATAAAAAGCCTTCCATCAACATTTAAACCATCAATGTTTCACTAGAAGTAGGCCTCTCCAATGTTATCTAGTATAACATCAACACCTGTTATTCAACATTTTTGGGGTTAGATCTTCGCAATCAAAATCAAGTGGAAGATGATTATTTTTCTTTTCAAACATTCCAAACTAGTGGATTTGGTGCGCTAAAAAATAAAAAGCAATTCCACCTTCAATTGAAATTATCATTAAGATACAATATATTATACCTTTCCCTCCTGTTTCCTCGTTCACCTATGCAACAAAGTCTTCAGTCTTGTAATTGATGCACACGCTCAATGATCCTTACAAACAACTAATTTTTCCTCATTTCTGGGTGGAAAAAATGGTCAAAAACATGTGAAGAAAAGGAATTGGCGCCATGAGATAACATTCTGTGAGATGAGGTAGAACAGTGATGGCAAACCTGTTTTAACAAATACCCTTGCTCCTCAATATTTCACTATTTGAATAGATGATACCAATTCCAATTGAACCCCCATGAACCTGAAATATTATCAGTCCTCATTTCACTATTCAACCATACATAAAAATTCCATCTGGATAAAGGGGGAAAAAAATTTACCATTTGGATTGTGCATCAATCACCCATTTGATGATAGGATCAACCAAAAGTAACTCTTTGTGGTACTCATCTTACTTCAACATAAAATTTCTTCTTTTGGGGTAATTAATAGCAGCCATCCAACATAATTTTCCAGAGAAGGGTTGAGAAATTACTATGACAAACCGTGCAATAAAAAACAACATGGCCTTGGATGCAATGAAATTGAGGGATACGATGTATCTAAATAAGAATATGATGATGTAATGTTTTAATTAGAACCATGGCTCTTCTACCTCCCTAATCCAATATTGATGCACACACATTAAACAGCAACAGGGTAAATTTGTGCGCATTGGACTTTTTTAAACCATTAGGATATGCACAACCCCATGAGGCTAAGTTATGCACTGGTAAATATATTAGGCATCAGAAAATAAAAAAGACAAAAAATTCACCAGAAATGTTTCTCCTACAGACAGTCGACTCATCATTAAAACAGTTGACCAAACAGTACATGCAACCTTAGGAATTCCAGCAGCATCCTTCAGAGAAACACCAGATGGGACAGGAAGAACTTGCCCAGCTGGAACAACCACTTTTTCAGCATGCCCTCCATCAGAAAGAAGAGCACACACCTGTATACCATGAAACTATCATACAGATTCACCATGTACCATGTATATTATGAACTTGTACTCAGGAGGAAGCAAAATCACATAAAGGATAGCATTAAAATTGGTGTTTTCTCTTCTAATCACTAACAGATGGTAATGGAGTGGATTCCAGTGTTGCCATGATTCACAAAACATGACAAAGGAAATGGCCAATTGATCCGTTACAATATAGAGCCTGTTTGTTTAATAGAAGGGAAAATGGTTTTTTCATAAAAGCTTTAATTTTAAAAAATGAAGACCATGAACATGTCCATTTCAGAACCTTTTAAATTGATAAAGTGTTTGCATTTTTTAAAAACAAGTTCTGAAATAATTCATTTTTAGGAAATAGTTTTGGAAATAAGTAACTGAAAGTAGGCTACCAAACATGTTTTCTGCATCCATTTTTGTTTTGGAAAAGAAAACACAGTTCTTATTTCTGCTATCAAACCGTTCCACAATATCTGGAAAAATTTTCAGTAAGCAAATTGGTAATGACCCCATAACCTTACACTCATCAATTTTCTTACAACCATAAATTTGATAAACCAATAAGCTCAATAATTTAACCTATATTGATACACAAAATTAATCATAAAATCACAAACTTATCATAAATTTCCCCAAAATTCTCAACAAAGACTCCTTATTCACACGTTCCTAGTGTTTGATAGCCGAGAAAAATACAGGAACAGAACCGGAATCAAAATATTAGGCAATTGAAATACCTGATCGCCAACCTTCCATCGAACGACGACCTTTCCAACAACTTTGATGATTCCAGAACATTCGAGATCGGGGTAGGGACTGTCGTCTTTGAGGGAGGGTGCAAGCCCTTTCTCTGAAGCGTATCTGCTCGATTAATGGCAGCGGCGTCCACTCTAATTAAAACTTCATCATATCCAATTTCAGGGTTTTCAACTTCTTGCACTTGGAGAACTTGGGGATCACCGGAAGTGGCGATCACTACGGCTTTCACGGCTACATGCCTGACTGTTGAAGCTACTTTTGGGATATGAATGAGAGGAAGATGAGGCAGTTAGGGTTTGGGCTTCGAGGTGAAAATTAATTCTGAAGAATTATGAATCTTCCGATTCCGGAGGGTTTTCGGAAAGAGAAAGGGTTAGGGTCACGGGATTTAGGTTTCCGGGATAAGAGGAAGACGAGGCAGATGTTAGGGTTTTTCGGATAGCTATGTTTGAGAAGAAAACGGGGCAGCAGTTAGGGTTTGGCTTTGAGGTGAAAATTAATCTGGAGGATTAATTTTGATTTGGGTTCAGAGTCTCAAAATGTGACGACTCGAGAAAGAGGATCACACACTTTTGTTTTTTTCCCTTTTTTTTTAAAAAAAAATTATTTTTAGCCATGTCGGATGCTTAAGTGGTAGATTGGAGAGCATATTGGGTATATAAAAACCCAATCAGCACATAAAAACCTAGTATGTTTTTTTTTTAGATTAGCATATTTACCTGGAATTTGGAAAAATTAGGTTATGAGATTCTTATTATTTTGAAATGGGCAGCCCATAACTAAATTTAAATATTTTTAAATTTAATTATTTTACAATATATATATATATATATATATATATATATATATATATATATAAAGACTCATTAACAATATTATTACATATTTTTTATATTTTTAATAATATATTAAATATAATTTCAAAATGAAAATAATTAAAAATAATTTTATTCAAACTAAAGTTTAAATGAACAAATAATTTATAGGGGGAATGATGTAATCATGCATCATTTTAAAAAAAATTGTATTTTTTTAGAACTTTGATTTTTTATTTTCAAAGAATATGTGTCTCGGAAAAAATAACCTTCAAAATATCTAGTCAATGAAAATAATTAATATTCCAAACTTACCCTCAAACTCTCCTCTCTCTCACCAGCCAACTATCAGCTTTTTTATTTTTTTGTTTACTTTGATAAGACAAATCAACCCATCATTACTATTATTATTTTTTAAAGAAATTAACTTTCACGCGTGACGATTACCATAACCATACCACATGATTTTTCTTTTATCTTTTTCCCCTCCTCTATAATATCCCCCATCTCCTTTTTGTTCTAGTTTTTTTGTTTTTGTTTTTGTTTTTTTTTTTCTAAATATGTTAGTTTGATGAAATCTTTTTAATTTAATTCTTTTTAATATTTCATTTTTTTATATTTATTAATTTTAATTATTTATAAACATTTTTAAACATAAAATAATAATATATAATAAATAATTAATGATGATAAATTTAATATAAAAAAAAATATGTGATGAACAAATTTAGAGATTTAGGACATAAAATTTTCTATATTCATGCTAAATAAAATATTTATTTATTTTATAAATCTTATTATATTGTTATATTATTTTATTATTTATATTTTTTTAAATTTAAATTTGTATGTGAAAATCATAATTGATGATTATAGTTTTAGCTTTTTGCTTATAAATTTAACTAACCTAAATCACAATTAAGATTTAGGACACAAATTTTTTTATTGGCTAAAATGTTTAATATTTTTAATTAAAGAAGATGAAAATTCAATTGTGTTTAATTTTTTACTTATATTTTTCAAAAAAAAAAATTATTTATCATTTATATTAATTTTTCTTAATTTTATTAAAAATTAAAATTTTTGTATACTAACACTATACATTGATCAACACAACCATATGAAAAAACACATCAATCTTTTATAAAAAATGTACCACTTTTTTTTATGAAAAAAGACAATACTGAAGTGTGTTAAAAGTAACACACTTTCATGGTACTTTTGACGCACTTTACTATTACTATTTTTTTTTCATAAAAGATACATTTTTTCCTTGTAAAAGAGTGGTGTCCTTTTTTTCCTTGTAAAAGAGTTATATAAAAATTTTAATTTTTAATAAATTTAAAAGAAAATTAACATAAATGATTAAATACAATTTTTATGTAAAATATATTATATTCTTATTTTATATGAATAAAAAATTTAAAATTTTAATAATTATTATTATATGTTTGAAGTGTCTCTAAATAATTAAAATCAATAACTATGAAAAGGTGAAAGAGTGAAAAAAATGAAATTTAAAAAAAGTAGATTATTCTCTAGGTAAAATGAAGAAAAAAGAAAAATAATGTGGCATGTTGATTAGCCACATGTCAACCTTAAAAGTAATTGACAAGTATAAAGTTCTTTTGCCTTGTCATTTTAAGGTTTAAAAAAAAAAAAATTGTCTAATTGATTTAATAAAAATAATTTGAGTTAATAAAAACAATTTTATTGAATAAGTAAAATAAAAAAAACTTATTTAGAATTTTTTTTTTTTTATTAACTTGATGTTATAAATATAAATAACTTTTAAATTTACACTTCATTAAATTAAAACATTGTATCCATTTTCTAATTACTTGCATAATGTTTCATTTTTTTAATACAATATTTTACAACATATTTACTCCTTAATCATTAGTTAACCTCAAATGCAAAATCATTCTTTTATTACCTTAGAAAATTTGGATTGAGTGTTTGCAAAGATCTCAAATGCAAATTAATGTATACTGAAGAGGCCCATGCCTTCATGAACCTTGCTCATAATGTTTTAGTGAGCCCATTGAGCTGAATAACTCTATTTTGATATGGGCTTTTGGCCCATTAGGATCAAGATGCATATATAGTATACCTCACAACTATTCTGTTACTGGGTGATATACAAATGGTGTAAAGCTAAAAGAGACTTCATCACCCTCATCACTTTTATTCTCATTGCTAACAAAGTTTGTAATGTAAGAATTTTTTGGATCTCCATGCTACAAATAGAAAATAAATTAATGATTTTTGATAAACTATTATGCTATGTTTGGTCCCCGAAAAATATTAAGAAAAGAAAAAAAAACTATAAAAATGATTTTCTTATGTTTAGTTTCATTATTGAGAATACGAAAGAAAATGAAATATAATTAAAATTAATTAAAAATTTATATATTTTAAAATGATTTAATCTTTATACAATGAAAGAAAATAAGTGAAATGAATTTGAGAAAATATATAAAAATAATTTATTAACTTTGAATTTTTTTTTTTTTTTTTTTCTTTCATTTTTCCTCTTTATTTTCTTTCCCTCACATTTTCCAAAATCAAACATAGCCTTAGTATTTGTTATTTAAGGAAAATGTCTAAGAGTACTTTTGCCATATTTGATTTCACGAAAGTTAAAAAAAAAATTATAAAGAAAGTGATTTTCTCTTGTAACATTATAAATATATAATTTAATCATCACAAAATTAATTAAGAAATATAAATAATCAAGATGACGTTGTATCTTTACCATACTAAATCATAATAAAAATAAAATGTAAATATATTAATATTTCTAATTATATTATAATATTTATTATTAAAAAGATATATCATATATAAGTAAAATAAAATTTTACTTCCAATGGTTGTTTATTGTACGGGTTTATTATCTTAGTGTATTTTTTTACCTATATTATTTTCATATTTATTATCTTATGCATGAATGTATATTTATTTTAAATATCTTTCTTATAATTATAAATAAACGATATAACAAAAAAAGAAATTTTCCTAATAGTACTGTTTGGACCCACCGAACTAGGTGTAAAAGCACACACATAGAAAGACTTGACCTTGGAAGTATCTTAATACACTTGCCGGAAGTACCTCTTAGATTAAAATAAAATAATCATAATAATAATTATCAAACCTGAATTTTTTCTCATTTTCTTTTCTTGGCACCTTTCCTTGGGACAATGACCTTAGAGCTTAATCGGTGACATGGATTCCTCGTTTAAACAAATTGTCCATGACATGTGGACAAGACAAGGAATGGAGAATTTTTCTTAGATTTTTTTTTTTTTTTTTTCCTCATGTCCACGATGACTAAAACTTTAAAGATTTGGTAATTAATATATTTGAATTAAAGAGTATAAATAAATAAATATTTGAATTGTAAAACCTTTTTTTTTTTTTTTTGAAACCTCATTTCCCTATAGAGTTGTATTGTCGATCTTCTGCACATTGAAAAAGTCAACCTTATTTATTATATATGAAATTAGGAAATTAAATTTAGAATTCTTTAAAATTTAGTTTCTTAATTCAAAAAAATTAGTTCGTTAATTTTATCAACTTGTTTTATTTATTAAGAAAATTTACTAATAAAAGAATATTTATTTTTAATTTTCTTTTGACTTTAATTGAAAATTTTGATTTTATTTGTCACCAAATTTCATAAGCTTCTAAATTTTGTCACATGTCACATTTTCAGTATATGCCACTTGTCAAATGTATACGTGACCCATCACTTGTCGAGTCCAAACTTTGTTGAATTGAAAAATCACAATTTTGAAGATCAATTTAATGATAATTTAATTCACTAAATTTTTTTATATTTAACAATATTTTTTTTCTCTTTCCTCATACTTTTATTCTCTATTTTCTTTCCTTACAAAAAAAAATAAAAATACTATTCATTCAATAAAAGATGGTCAATTCATTCAACAAAAATGATGAAACCATTCCAAATGAATCGAGTTTAATTTTTTTTTTTTTTTACAATTTCAATTTTCAAAATATAAAACAAAATCAATGCATTCTTGGAAGTGATTGTTCTTCTTTCTTCTCCCATATTTTTACAGTGAGTTGATTTTCCTTTTATATAGCAGTATGCATGTTGACTTTTCATATTAACGTTGTTGACTGTTGTTGCAGCTTTTTCACTAAATTCTAGTTCAAGGATCACGAGCTTGCCAGTGGTGTTCAGATATGGATTTGAGGGAGTACTTACTGAGGACCCGCATTTTTCATGTGCGTTCCCACTCAATCGGCGAGACTCGCTTTTGTTTGGTGAAAAATTAGTTTTGGAAAAGTAGGAGTTTTATTTTATTTTATTTTTAAAAGGTAAAATAAAACAAGAAAGAAAACCCTAAAGAAGTGACTCCATAGTTTTTGGAAAAACGTGTTTTTGAAAAACCCAAATCTAGGTCCAGGGATCAGGTTACTTATTGGGACCCTACAAAGGTCTCTATCAACTAGGTTGAGGAAGATGGGGCAATTAATTGATTAATTGAGGGTACCTAGATAGACTAAGGTGATTTAAAAAAAATAACATGTCAAACAAGATCAAATCACAATAAAGGAGAGTTAGGGTGCGTACCAAAACGGCTCCTCAAGCGCTATCATGAAAAATAAAAGTTCATTTGAATAGTGTATCACTCAGCATGCGTTTTATTAGAGATAATTAAACAAGTATCAAGGCAATCAAGGATAGCGTTCAAACATGGATATAACTCATGATAACATGCGTTTTCATAGAATTTTGGAATTAGAGGATAGAGAGCGTACTTGGATAGCAAGTATATTTTATAAGATTCCTCCAAAAGTGCTAGAGTGGTTAGGACAAGCATAAATTATATAACATATCCATTATGTCTAATATATAGTTTCAAAGCCAAAAATTGAGCTAAGATAAATCAAATGACTCCAAAGCAATAACAATTTCAAGTAAAGTATAAAACCATCAGCATGCAGTTAGAAAAGGAAGCATCATAAAACAATTTCTAAAACAACGGATTAGAGTGGAATTTGATTATGAAAAATTTTAGGAAACAACTCCTACGCATCTAGATCAACATACCGAAAGCCAAACACTCATTCAAAGGATAGATTACAGCAAAGACACCTAAAGGTTCTATAAAGTCCAGATTAGATAAGAAAAAGTGACATGCATAAACGAATTTTTAAAAAATAGTAAATGATCACATAAAATTATGAAAAAAATCAAACACGTAGTTCAAAGTGTCTATATCACATAAAAATGAATCCAGGGTGAGATAGGACTCAAACATATTTTTAAAACACTCAAGCTAATCAGATGTCCAGAATCCAGTATGCACAGTAGGCACGACTTTGAAAAATCATATCTCCCTCAAAAAGGCATATTTTTTAATATTTTTTGTGTCTAAGATAAATTTCAAGAAGCTTAGAATTGATGAAAAATATTGGATCAAGTTTAAAAAATTTTCTGATATTTTATTTTTGCAAAAAGATATCGAGTGTCCAGAACTAGGTGAAAATGGAGTCCCCCTAAAGACTCATTTATATCTCTTATTCCATAATGGCTTTCTAACTCAAACGAAGCTTTAAATTCAAGTTCCAGAAGTGGGGAAAATCATACAAGTTCTGAAATTTTTTTAGAATATTCTAAAGTTGCTAAAATGAATTTTAAAGCTAAAGGGTCAATGATTAAGTGAAAACTGGCAGCAAGGGAGAGTTTTGAAAAAAAATGATTTTGTGTAGGGGTTCCACCAATTCCCCAATTGCTTTTGCACAAATTAATTCAATCAGTCCCATTATTTGGAACCATGAAATTTGTTCATGCTTGTTGAAAAATAAAAAAATAAAAAAAAATAATTAAATAATTTGAGAAGGGTGTTTGCCGAAGGAATATAGCAGCAGGTGTCTTTCAAAAAAACTGAATTTTATTTTCTAAAATCTCTTAAGGATGAGATTTGAAGAAAACTGAAATTATTTTAATGAAAAAGATTTTTTTTTTTAATCCAAATTTAAAATGTATAAGATCACCACAAGAAGAAAAAGAAATATTAGGGGGAAGGATGATGTACACTAAGGTGGCCAAGTTAGAGTGAGATCCGAGAGTGTGATTGGGACTGCATTGTTTCCTGGGTCATGTATGTTCTGTTCTGCCCATTTTCAAAGCGTGAACACATTAAAATAATAGCTGACTATGTCCTAAGCAATATGTTGTCCTACACATCTGACAAAACCTCTATCATGACAGCTACAATTAGTTCTACCATTTCCGACTACAACATCGTTGCAAGATGGTTCTGACTTGGGCACATGGAAATTTCAAGCCCCAGATGAGAGCATTTAAGACAAAGAAGGTGACAAAGACGGTGGTTGGGAAAGCAAACCAATTTTAGAGAGAGCTTAGCCATTGGAAGAGGAAAATCATGGTCCTAAAGCTCCATATCATGTCTTCTCAACGGGCTTAGTGGGATGGGTAGGGAAACCAAAGGACAAGGTTATAACAGAAACGGGAAAACAGAAACATGATCAGATAACCAGAGTGAATCCAGGGTTGTGCATACTTTCATACAAAATCACGTAAGCAACAGAGGAAACCATACCATAAATAGTATATATTCAATATATGATAAAACAAACGCTATAATCCATGCACAAATCAAATAACAATATCCAAAATAAATGGCCATAAAAAATGAGCAGAGTGAAATATGAAGACGAATAGGGAGTCAAAAATATCCATACTCGGAAAACTCCCCTTCTTTTTTTTTTTTTTTTTTTGGCTGTTGCGACTCCTTTTTCTATTTTGCTCTCCTTTTCTTTGCTTGTGGCCCCCCCTTAGCCTTTTCCTCTCCCTTCCCTTTTGAAAACAGTCCAAGAAGTCCTCCCTCTAAAAAACAATCTCCCCAAATTTCCTATATCTCTTCCTTTGAAAACAATCTCTCTATCAAAACAGTCTTCGAATCTCCTCTATTTTTCCATGCAGCCCCACACCCATCTGTTACAGCTTTTTATAGCAAATAACAATCTTTCTACGTGAGGAGTCTTCCTCTCTCCAAATTCTATCTCATCCACTAGAAAAACTCTTTTTCTTTAAGTTTCAAACAAAACCAAACCATGTATATCACCTGCAAGCCATGCATATCACCTAAAGAGTCTTACCGTTTTCAAAAACTTCTCCATTGGTAGATTTTCCTATAAAACTTCAAATTATTAAATCGGGTAAATAAATAAAAATAAAAAATAAAAACTGGAGAATGATAAAAAAAAAAATAATAATAGATAAATAACAAGATAATGAACAAATAAATAAAAAATAAAAAAGAATAAAATATCTAAATAAATAAAGTGATTGATAACAATGAAAAATAAAAATAAAAATAAATAAATAAATAAATGAGATAAAAGGGTCATACAACCATACAAGTCTCGTTAAAAATTTCTAATGGGTCAAGTGGGCCTAAGTGGGCCTAAGTGAACCTAAATGGGCATAGGGTGCCTAAGTGGGCCTAGGGTGCCTAAATGGGCAAAGTGTGCTAAAATAGGCCTAGGGTAGTGTCTAATGGGCCAAGTGTGCCTAAATGGGCCTAGGGTGAGACAAGGTGGGCCTAACTAAGTTTAACCTAAAGTGCACCAAAGTGAAACCTAATCTAAACTTGAAGGGCAGCCAAGGTCATAATGTGGGGCCGGATAAACCCCTTAACCAAAGTCTCCAAAGTGGCTCAGAAAAGGTAAGCCACACGAGTAGTAATGGGCCACCAAAGAACTACTGTGGAGCATTGGAAGTGAACTTAAAAAACATGTGCTAGAGGGACAAAATGAAGGGTCTACAAATATGCCCCTCTTCGGTAAAGATCACGAGTGTAGGGAATGTGAGTAAAAATACGAATATTGAGTGGAACGAAGTGAACTATACTGAAGAACTAGAAGAAAAAAGTCCAAAGATTTTGTCCTAGCACATGACGAGACTAAGCTCGGAACACAGGGTCGCAATCACAAAAATGGAACAATTCTATGTCGTGAACTCAAGGCTTTACATGGAAAGAATGACTCTAGGCCATAGATGAGATGATCGACTCTAGGTCGTGAGCTCCGGGCTCTAAATGCCTGTGCAAATGGTGGCTCTGAACGCCTATGAAAATGGTGGCTCTAAATGCCTGTGAAAATGGTGGCTCTAAATGCCTGTGAAAATGATGGCTCTAAACGCCTATGAAAATGATGGCTTTGAACGCCTATGAAAATGGTGGTTCTGAACGCCTATGAAAATGGTAGTGGCTCTGAACGCCTATGAAAATGATGGTGGCTCTGAACGCCTATGAAAATGACGGTGACTCTAAACGCCGATGAAAATGATGGTGGCTCTGAACGCTTATGAAAATGGTGGTTCTAAATGCCTATGAAAATGGTGGCTCTGAACGCCTATGAAAATGGTGATGGCTTTGAACGCTTGTGAAAATGGTGACTCTGAACGCCTATGAAAATGGTGGCTTTGAACGCCTATGAAAATGGTGGCTCTGAACGCATATGAAAATGATGGCTCTAAACGCCTATGAAAATGGTGGCTCTGAACGCCTATGAAAATGGTGGTGTCTCTAAACGCCTATGAAAATGGTGGCTCTAAATGCCTGTGAAAATGGTGGCTCTGAATGCCTATGAAAATGATGGTGGCTCTGAACACCTATGAAAATGGTGACTATGAATGCCTATGAAAATGGTGGCTCTGAACGCCTATGAAAATGATGACTTTGAACTCCTTAGCTACGAGGATATGATGAGGGGGAGGGGGCAAATATGACCCAGTATCCAGGGTGCTCACATTGTTGAAACAACCAGTGAATCAATCATTCACTAAAATCAATGGGTCAAAAACTGATATATCATGACGAACCACTAAAAAATCTAAACTGAAAGAACTCTTTATGTCTCAAGAGTTTCTCTATCGACGAATCTCAGAAGGTAAATCTCAAAGTGTGTATATCGTGGCTCATCTAAAAGCAAATCTCAAGGTGCACAAAATACTGCTCATCTGGATAATCCAATCTGCAAGGTACCAATGATGAAAACAAATCTATCTCATGAACATCTAGCTAAAGAATCCACCCATGCTCCTCGGGTGAAACCTAATGTGATCCATCTCTATCTCAACAAATCAATGTAGGAGGTCTTGA
Source organism: Vitis rotundifolia (assembly GCA_030254885.1). NCBI lineage: Eukaryota > Viridiplantae > Streptophyta > Magnoliopsida > Vitales > Vitaceae > Vitis > Vitis rotundifolia. The sequence goes on from CM058159.1 coordinate 12,967,239, forward strand.
TACAGTCAATCGTCGAAAGCTCCAAACTAGTACTCAATCTAAAACCAAGCTGGCCACTGTCTCAATCTCAAGGATACTCAAAGAAAATGGGGAAATATGCCCCAGTATAAGATCTAGTGTCAAAGTCATGAGGTAAATAACCAACACCTATCATCTATCCTCGTAGTACTGCCCGAACACAATCTCATCATGGAAAGGGGAATATGCCCTAGTATAATATCTGATGTCAAAGTCATGAGATAAATAACCAACAATGATCATATGTCTATGTACCGCTACCCAAACACAATCTCATCAAGGAGAGGGGAATATGCCCCAGTATGGATATCGTCCAACAACAACTAGAAACCTCAAAGAAAGGTGGAAATATGCCCCAGTGTGAGTATATAATGCACAACAAAAGGATGAATCCAACATCATCAATGAACTGTCTCCAAACTCAGAAATCCATCAAACATCAATACGCCAAGCAAGAGAGAGAAACCAAATGCTTCCAAAAGTATCTTCCACAAGAGAAAACATAGTAACAACTATACTTCAACTAATTTACGAAAGCCTGTTCAAGTGAAAACTGTCAAATATGACATCTGATCTCATAGCCTCAAGGTGGTCTTAAGATACAGGACATAACGTAGGCCAGGGTGAAAAGGTATAGAAATGAAAGAAAACTAGGCTCAAATACCCAATGATCAAACCCGTACCCTCGCATATAGCGTACAACACATAGAAAAATCTCATGAGCATGTGAACTAAAAAGGATGTCAATGAGAATGTTGATGATGAAATGAGGAAGGAGGAGAAGTGGTCAAGCCATCAGCAAGTCATGTAAATGATGTGAAGAAATGTGTCGAATCAGGAAGGTGTATAGGTGTTGGAACGGGACAAAAAATAGAATAAATAGTAAGAAAGAAATGATGGGGAATCAAATGAAAGTAGTGAGAAAGTAAAAAAAGAATGATGAGTAACGCATATCAATACAACAAAGGTAAATCATATCACCCATGATGGAGTAGTAGAGAAGACACTGATTCAGAGACCTTAGTGAAAGGTTACTTAACTCTCATATCTATAAAGTATAGTAACTCTAATCCAAGAAACAAAGGATCTCACAAGACTTGAAAATCTCACGAAAAACTCTCATATCTCCAACTACATAACGAAAGTGGCTCAAGGAGCGAAAAGTCCTCATGGAAAACTCGCACAAACCCTCAATGATAAACCTAATAAACAAGCCTCAAATAACAAAACATGCTTATGAAGTAGGATATCAAGTACAAACATATCATTGCGCCTTTTTTTTGTTTTGTTTTGTTTTTTTTTTAATATGCGAATACTCTTATCATCAATAAATCATACTCCAATGAGAAACTACAAGGAATGAATAAACACTCTCAAATCACTGATGAACACACGAAACCCTATCCCATGAGACAATCTCTCAAGAAAAAGTCTCTGAATCAATGCCAAATGATGGAATGAAGAGAGTGATACGACTTCCTGATTACTACCCAAAAAGTGCATTTTTACACCTTTAAGTCATTATGTTTTGAGCACTTTTGTGTAGTAGTTCTCCATTTTTATTCCAATTGGCATGTTAAGGACCTAGCAATGACTTCTAATCATATTTGTGCCTAGTTTTAGTGTTTTGACAGCTTTTTGGATCATTAAGACAAGCCAAGCAAGGAAAGAAGCAAAGAGGAAAATCGAGCAAAAAGAAGAAAACGGAGTGAAGCTGAAACAGAGGACTGCAGCTGCAGTCTTCCTTCACACTTTTGGAGCACTTCCCGAAGTCCATTTTTTGTATGCTATATACCGTTGGAAAGCTCTGGAAGTCAAGAATCCAACGCTTCAAACCGTGTACGATTTGGAGCTGAAATGAGGAAGATATGGCCTTCGGAAGACAACTGTGTCAAGCTGAGAGCGAATTTCGCACCAGCTTCGCACCAACTTGGCACCACCTCCGCACCAGCTTCGCGTGGTGCGAACTTTCCCCTGTTCCGCCGACTCCACTTTAGATCTTTTCTTTTGTATTTTTTTGATGGAAATTCCTTTCCTATCCTTGTAACTAGCCAATTACAAGCTTGGCTTTTGTAAAAACTATAAGAGGGGTGGTAATCACCTCTCGGATGAAATGGATGCTATGTGATTTTTCACACTTTGAAAAAAACAGGGCTCTCTCGTTTTTCCTCTTCTCTCTACTATTTTCTTTTTCTTGGAAGCCAAACAACCTCTGAGGATGATTTCCCGGAGGATGAGAGGCTAAACCTTCGGTTTCTTGGAGTGAAGGAAGCTAGGTGAAAAGTCCAGATGCAAAGGTGGAAAACTCCCGTGCCTTAAATACCGGTAGTTGGAGTTCATTAATGGCTTTCCAATCCAAAGTTTTGCTTTAACTCCCTTAGAATCACTTTGAATGGCCAATACATGGTAAGCTTCAGGTCTCTGTGGATGCTTATTGCTAGATCCATATCAGTCCATTAGTTATCATGTACGAGCCATTGGAAAGTGGCTCAAGGTGAAGACCCATAGTGTTTAAAGCCATTAATGGACCTTGACTACCATTTCTATCAACTTTTTATGGATTAAATCTTTATTGTTAAACCTATACCGGTTCGGGAAATAACTATAGGTTAAATCCCCAATGCGAGGAGAAAAATCCGGAATTTTCCACTTTGCATTCTGAACTTAATCCTAGCAACCCTTAGCTCCGGGAAACTTTCTTTCTTCCATTTTTATTTAGTTATATGTTAGTTTAGTTCCAAACTCCACTTTCAAAACAAATTTTATTTTCTTTTAAACTTTGAGTTTTTGACAAAGGAAATCATCAAATTTAATTTCTAATCTTGAGTCTATCACTGGTAGAGTGAAAACCCATCCCAGAGTTCGACCCTAGAGCCGCTATACTATAGTAGCTTTGCTACGCCAGTATGAGGTCATAGGTTTTATAAATGTTTTTGATTAAAAGACCCGACTGGGTCCGCGCGAATCACTTCCCTATATGCATTAATATATGAAAGATCATCATTCCAAGTGAAGAAAATATGAAATGTAGCAACCAATGGCAAAAACTGGGATCGAGATGAAAATGTGAAAATAATGGAATGTAACACACAGGGTGGTGAGGTGATAATAGCAAGGGATGGGGAAGATAAGCCTATAAGTCCAAAGCTCATGAGACTTTCCTAGCAAAGCATAACTACACAACAAAGTGCCACTACCCGGGTGTAGAAATGATAAGTAGGGCTATAGAAAAGAAAAAGGCTATAACATACCACATGAGGCTCAATGGGCTAGCAACAATCTAATATATCAATAAAGGTGATAAGGTGTAAGGCTAACCAAAATGATGGCCACCCATCCTACGATCATAATCTCAAACGTAATACTTCTTCAGTTGATCCACATTAGTAGGCTCTGAAAACCGGTTTTCATCTAAGTCGATCAACCATGCAGCCTCTTTTGGAGTCAACTCTCGAATAACATAAGGCCTACTCCAACTAGGTCTGAACTTTCTTTTGGGGTCTCCAACCATACCTCTGAGAATCCTCAAAACCAAATCCCTTTTCTGTAATGGTCTAGGCTTAACCCATTTCCTGAAGGCACGAGCCATCTTTCTCTAATAGGCCTGAACATGATCCGTTGCTCTTAATCTCTTCTCATCTAAAAGGTTAAGCTAATCAAATCGAGCCTGAGCCCACTCTGTCTCAGAAATATGCTGCTCAGGGGCTACTCTCAATGAACCCATCTTTGTCTCGACTGGCAAAACAGCCTCCATACCATACACTAGAAAGTAAGTTGTAGCTCTTGTAGAGGTGCGAAAAGAGGAATGGTATGCCCATAATGCAAAAGGGATTTTCTTTGACCAATCTCGAGAAGTCTCAACCATCTTCCTCAAAATCCTCTTAATATTCTTATTTGCAGCCCCTACTGCCCCCATTGGTCTATGGCCTATATACAGAAGATCTATGATGTCAGATGCCATACTTCTATAACAAAGTATTTACCTCAGCTCGGAAGTGTACCCCTCTATCTGAAATCAACTCATGAGGAACCCCATAACGACAAATGATGTGTGACCTGATGAAACTGGTAACTCTAGCGGATGTCAACCTTGTATATGATGTAGCCTCCACCTACTTGGTGAAATAATTTATGGCGACTAGGATGAACTCATGACCACTGAAAGATTTTGGTGAAATCTTCCCAATAATATCAATACCTTATACTGAAAAATAGCCATGGCGAGGTCAAAACGTGTAACAGTGATGGTGGTGCATGAATAAGATCACCATGAATCTGACACTCTAGGCATTTTTGAACAAACTAACAACAACCTGTCTCCATAGTCAACTAGAAATAACCTATCCTCATAATCTTACGAGCCAGCATGTGTCCTCCCATGTGTGGACCACAAACTCCGGCGTGAACCTCTCTCATCATATGGTCTGCGGAATCTCAATTTAAACACAATAGAAGCATACCATCAACTGATCGCCTGTATAAGGTATCTCCACAAATCACAAATCTAGCGGCCAACTGCCTCAGTGCTCTCCAATCCTTGGCAGTGGCTAGCTCAGGGTATGTGTCAGATCTGAGAAACTGATAAATGTTGTGATACCAAGTTAGATCATCCTGGACCTCTATCTCTCCAATCAAACAACAGTATGCAGGAACTCAATCAGTAATGGATGTACAACCACATCAATCGGAATGTCTAGAGAAGATGTTAGGGTATCTAAGGTGTCGACAAACCGGTGCTGCATTATAGGCAGATGAACATATCTTAAGTCATCAAATCTCCCAACCAGTAACTCTAAATAAACGTGATACGACCTAAGCTTCACATCCTTAGTCTTCCAATCTCCCTGAATCTGTCTGAGTACTAGATTGGAGTCACCAAATACCTCCATATGTCTGATGCCAAGCTCCAATGCAGTCTCTAAACCGAGGATACAAGCCTCATACTCAACTATGTTATTCGTGGTAGGATGTCGATTAGAGAATGCCAAACAAACGAACCTCGGAAAATGATCACCCTAAGGGGATATCAATAGAACACCTATCCCATACCCTGACTGATTGGCTGCACCATCGAAGTATATGCACCATCCTGATAAGCTGGTCATAGCAACAAAATCCTCATCTAGAAAATCATCATCAACTAGTCTATCCTCAAATATCGGTAGTGAGGCTAAGTGATCAGCGACAATACTTCCCTTAATAGACTTTTGAGAAACATACTGAATATCGAACTTTATCAAAAGTACGAGCCATCTCATCAGTCTACCAGTCAATGCAAGTCTGTCAAATAAGTATCTCAACGGATCTAGGCGAGACATCAATTGCACTGAATACTCTGTCATGTAATGCCTCAATCTCTTGGTAGCCCAAACTAGTGCTAAGAAAAGGTGCTCAATCATAACATATCTCATCTCATACTCTAGCATCCTCTTACTCAAATAGTAAATAGCTCGCTCCTTCCCTGAGTCATCAATTTGAGCTAACATAAATCTCAAGGCCATGTCTGAAACTGACAAATATAGAAGAAGTGGACGTCCCGGCATGGGAGGCACTAAAACAGGAGGAGAAAGCAAATATTCCTTAATCTTCTCAAATGCAAGCTGGCAATCATTATTCCAAACTGTTGGTTGGTTCTTCCTCAAAAGACGGAAGATGGGCTCACTTATGTTTGTCAATTTGGCTATGAAACGACTAATGTACTGTAATCTGCCCAGAAAACCCCTGATCTCTTTCTCAGTCCTCGGCACAGGCATGTCAAGTATGGATTTGATCTTATCTGGGTCGACCTCTATGCCCCGCTCACTGACCATATGCCCTAACAACTTCCTAGAAGTCACTCCAAAGGTGCACTTCTTGGGGTTCAGCCTCAATCTGAATTTTCGGATCCTCTCAAAGAATCTCTCTATTGTTTCTAGGTGATTTGCTTTGCCTCGGGATTTCACAATCATATCATCCACATAAACTTCAACATCCCTATGCATCATGTCATGAAACAAGGTAGTAGCGGTCCTCTGATAAGTGGCTCTACATTCTTTAACCCAAATGATATAACCCTATAATAGTAAGTGCCCCACTCAGTAATAAAGGTTGTCTTTTTCATATCCTCTAGAGCCATTAAAATTTGATTATACCTTGAAAACCAATCCATGAAAGACAACATCGAATGACCTACGGTACTATTGACTAACAAATCAATATGTGGGAGAGGAAAGTCATCTTTAGGGCTGACTTTATTAAGGTCTCTGAAGTCAACACAAACTCTAACTTTGCCATCCTTTTTGGGAACAAGGACAACATTTGCCAACCACTCTTGATACTCAACCATTGATATAAATCCAACACTAAGCTATTTTTGAATCTCCTCTTTCACTTGTAGACTTCAACGTGGATGCAAACGCCTCAATTTCTGCTTAACTAGTCTAGCATGTGGTAGGACAGGCAAGTGGTGCTGGACTATAGAGGGATCAAGACCAGACATGTCCTTATAAGACCATGCAAAGACATCCAAGTATGACATGAGTAAATGAATAAGTTTATCCTTCTTATTTGTAGATAGGGGTGAACTAATCTTCGGTTCTTTAGGTTGATCTTCTGTGCCAAAATCAATAGTCTCAACATCCCCTATAGTAGGTGAAACTCTCTCATTTATGGGATCTGAGTCATGATAAAAAAAGTCTCTATCTGAATCGAGTTGTGCAATCTCATCATTTATATCAAATATCTGTGGAGTGGGTGAGTGGGGTATAGATATAGAGATACTATCATAAGAGATAGGTGAATACTAAAAAATACTCAAATCCATAAATGAAGTAATAGAAACATCGTCAGAGCGGGAGACAAATCCCAATAAAACATCAAAAGAAAGAAGTGAGTCCACAAGGTCGGACGCTTCATCAATTGGGCTAACAGTGCCCCTCAAACAAACTACCATCATCCTCTAAAAGCTCTATAGTAGGAATAGTCCAGGTCTCCTCAACAACCTCAGTAGTAGACACCCCAAACATATCAAATGGTGAAATAGGTTGAAACTGAACAATGTTGGTATCTGGCCTACGGTCATCATGTCTATCTCATCTCGGTACTCATCATGGGGAACAACTCCATCATCAGTGACCTCCTCTGGGAAGCATAGGAACAACAAACTAGCTCGATCTGAAGACAGAGGAGCAATCGCCACAGAAACAGAAGGAGCCCCATCACTCAACTGTAACTGGTGAAATAGATACTGAAACTCAATCTCTCCATTTGTATGAACCACACTATCAATATCCTCTAGACGGGGTCGAATCTCTGATCCTTTGACAAAGTAGTCAACCAAACTCATCTTATAGGGTCAAATAAGATAATCAAATGGTGCGTGAGACAAACGGGCCCTCACTCTCTCCTTGCGCAGTTGTGCCATGTATCGGTAATCGGCCTTAGTAGGAATGAACCCAAGTCCAAATGTTGTGTCATGGTCAATGGTAGCTATAAACTCACTAGGTCCTTGCTAGTGTCGTCTTAACCCCATGCCAGGTAGAAAAATCATACTCATCATAGCAAGAGCCACTGTGCTACTATGCTGATCAAATGACATAGCTACAAAATCTCTGCAAAAATCCTCAATCTCAAGAGTCTGTATCTCATCAAAAGTAAACCCAGTAAAAAATAAGTCATCCTCACTATGACTGGTTTGAAGTACTGGCTCGGAAGAGGCTAACATATCTCTGGTAGACTGTACTGTGATGACCTGCCCATCATGAATGAACTTCACCTTCTGATAAAGGGAAGAAAGAATAGCTCTACCTTTATGAATCCATGGTCGGCGTAATAGCAGGTTAAAAGATGTAGGAATCCTCAAAACCTGGAACAAAGTAGAAAACGTGGTCGAACCAATCCGTAAATCAATCACCAAGGTATCCATAATCTCCCTCTTAGTGCTATCATATGCTTTGACTATCTGAGTAAAAGGACCAAAATTTGAAGGTGCGAAACCAAGGGCTATAACAGTGGCTAAAAGGTAAACGTTCAGGGCTGAGCCATTGTCCAACAAGACAGATAGAACTCTATGGCCTGAACAACCAACTGTGTTATATAGTGGGTGTACATGGTCTGAACCCTCAAGTGACAAATCATCATCTAAAAACACAATGGAAGTGGCCCTACTGACCGTTATCATATGAATCAACTTCTTTGGAGTGGTGGTAGTCTCTACTCTGATCTGACTCAAGGCTCAAATCAAAGCATCTTTATGAGTACTGGATGATGCTAATAAACTCCAAATGGAAATACAAGCATGAGTGCTCTATAACTGTCTCAAGACCTCATCATCCTCTCTCTTAACCTCCTCATGAGAGGCTGCATCCTCAAATGGCCTGATTGCTAATGGTAGTGGCTGAGCTATCCTCCCACTACGAGTCACAATCTGTATCTCTCTTCCCTCTTAATCATATCCTCTGGCCATAAAGTGAATGGGACAAAGGTATCTTGGCATTTGATAACTAAAGGTGTAGAATGAGTCAACTAGAATGATGCCTCATTTGGGATCAAATTGAATGGTGTGGAAACTTGAGAACCCAATGAAACCCTATCAATCTCACAACTGTCATGCAGAATGATAGGCTCAGGTAATCCATCATTCCAACTCAACATATGTATACTATCATCCTTTATAAGGTCTATGTGATGGATATCTCTTGGAGGTGGAGGCACTGCGTGTGTAGAGTGAGCCCGTAGAGGGTTCGTGGTTACACTTGGCTGCCTCAAGTTAACCAAACCTTGGTTTATCAAGTCTTGTATAGCATGTTTTAGAGCAGAGCAACGATTAGTGTCATGTTTTGGACCCTGATGGTAAGCACAGTGAAGGTTGATCTTGAACTGAGGTGGCACGGGCTGGGGTATAGGCCTAGGAGCTAACTGAGTTAGCAAATCACCCTCCATGAACTTCTAGAAAGCTCGGCTCAAGGGCATACCTAGCTGAAAGAACTCTCGTATCAGCCTCTATGCATGAGGAATAGTAGTCTGTGGGGCTCGAGGCTGAGGGTATAAGGTAAGAGGCCTCTTTAAGACCTGTGCAGCAAAAACAGGCTCTGGGGTCGGGTGTAGGTATGTAGGAGTCATAAGCCTAGGTGGTCTATACTGAACATAACGCTGTGGGTAATAGGCTCCGAAAGTCTATCCAAATGTTTAGTAGCGCCTGGGAGATCTCGATGCTACTGGACTGATAGAACGAACATCTCTTGATCTTTGTCCTCCTAAAGGCTTTTTCCCTTTAAAGTCAGTAGGGGAAGACTCGGGCCACAATTCTCTGGCTATGCCCTCCTCTATACCATACAAAGCCTGTACCAAATATCCAAAATCTGTATGAGGAAATCCCATCAAGTGTCTAGCAAATCTAGGTTGTAAGCTCTTCATGATCATACTAATCTGATCCTTCTTTGAAGGACGATCAATAATCTGTGAAATCTTCTCCCTCCAGCAGGAGATGAATGAAGTCTCCGACTCCTCTGGCCTCTGTCTCAAAGCCTCTAACTCTCTCCTCAAAACATTAATGACAGTGTTAAATGCAAACTGTCTCAAAAACTCCTGGGCCAGATCATCCCAAGTGCATCCAATGAAACGAACCAACGCTGTGCCGCACCGCTCAAGGACATGGGGAAAAGCATAACCATTTGGGTCTCACCCAGCCCATGGGCCCTCATAATCGTACTATAAAGCCTCAAATGGATGCGAAGACAACCTATGCCCATATATCTCTCAATCTCAAGCATCCTAAACTTAGCTGGTAAACTGGCCACTGGTGCTCCATCAAAATCCTCTTAGGTAATAGCTCCATCTGAAGTCCTCATCTACCTCAATCTCTGCTCAAGTCTATCCATACGAGCATGTGGGTCCTCTAAGATCGGGGTAAGCACTATGACAGGAAGCGAGGCAACCTTAGTCTGACTATGTAGAGTGAAAGGTATAGGCTATGGTGCTGACTAATCGGGTGGAGGAGGTGGTGGTACTGTAGGGTCGTATGGGGCACCCTCCTGAATCGGGACTTGTTGGGCCTGCTGCCCATCTATCATCTGACCAAGGTTAGCTATAGCCTCTTGGATCGAAGCCATGGCTACAAAAAACTGGTCAACGGTGACTATCTAGGAGTCCATATCTCTCTGGTCTGACTGGTTTGATACTCTGGTCAATTTACCTACAACTCTAATCCACAAAGGCGAATACAGATCGGTCACGGTAAACCCTCTTACAAATATGGAAACACTAGATAAGGTGCGGTATGAAGATGACTCTATAAGAATCAACTCACAAGTGCGTAGAAATATAGCCCAAATGTACTCAATGTGATACCCATCTTTGATCATACTAAAAGGAGACTACAGAGAGGGTAATCGAATCCAACTATGACCTTGGCAGCTCTAAAGGTCCACAGATGTACCCACGTGTAGGAATGAAATCTTAATTGGGTCTAGGCTAACCTACAAGGTTGAGGTGGCTGTATAAGATAAAATGGGTGGGTTAAATCCCTAGTAAAAGCGATTGTACCCTCCAGCAGTACGCAACCCTCTGCACGCCTCCAAGGAGACGAGGTGCTTCCATGCAAGGTGGTCATCACCTCTACACATGCACTTCCTCGCTTTCCCAGGGAGTTTTCTAATGGTGAAGGCTCTCTCATCTCTCAACACTCAGGGATAATCTAAAGTGCACAGTGAAAGATGTGGGTGCATCCAAAAAACCTAAGATCTAAAGTGAGATAGTGAACAAAGACAAGCAATCATACAATCATGCAAGAGAGGGTTGTCATGCAACAAATAGTCATGCGAAGCAGATATGTATCATACAAACAAAGTCCTATCTAGCATATGTGAGAGTGAATCATGCTGAAGTGAGCAAGCAATCAAGTGATCATTCAAGGTAATCAAACATGTTAAGATAACAAACCAATCAAGCAAGCAAACCAAATCACCTTGCCTAAAAAAAGAGGTACCCTCTAATCGACCAATTAAACACCACATTTTCCTCAACTAGTGTTCAAGCTTGATCCTCAAAATCCCTAGTAGAGTCGCCAATTTGTGGACCAGCATTTTTCACGTGTGTCCCCACTCAATCGGCGAGACTCGTTTTTATTTGGTGAAAAATTAGTTTTGGAAAAGTCGGAGTCGCTACTTATTTTATTTTATTTTATTTTTTAAAAGGGAAAATAAAACAAGAAAGAAAACCCTAAAGAAGTGACTCCATAGTTTTTGAAAAAGTGTGTCTTTGAAAAACTTGAGTCTAGGTCCAAGGATCAGGTTACTTATTGGGAAGGTGCCACTAAGAGGTAGCACCCCTCTAAGCCCTACAAAGGTCTCTACTGGCTAGGTTGAGGAAAATGGGGCAATTAATTGATTAATTGAGGGTACCTAGATAGACTAAGGTGATTTCAAAAAATAGCATGCCAAACAAGATCAAATCACAGTAAAGGAGAGTTAGGGCGCGTTCCTGAACGGCTCCTCAAGTGCTATCATGAAACATAAAAGTTAATTTGAATAGTGTATCACTTTTGAATAGTGTATCACTCAACATGCGTTTTATTAGAGATAATCAAACAAGTATCAAGGCAATCAAGGATAGCGTTCAAACATGGATATAGCTCATGATAACATGAGTTTTCATAGAATTTTGGAATTAGAGGATAGAGTGCATACCTGGATAACAATTATATTTTATAAGATTCCTCCAAAAATGCTAGAGTGGTTAGGACAAGCATAAATTATATAACATATCCATTATGTTTAATATACAGTTTCAAAGCCAAAAATTGAGCTAAGATAAATCAAATGACTCCAAAAACAATAACAATTTCAAGTAAAGTATAAACCATCAGCATGCAGTTAGAAAAGGAAGTATCATAAAACAATTTCTAAAAAAATGGCTTAGAGTGGAATTTGATTACAAAAAATTTTAGGAAACAACTCCTACACATCTAGATCAACATACCGAAAGCTAAACACTCATTCAAAGGACAGATTACAGCAAAGACACCTAAAGTTTCTATAAAGTCCAGATTAGATAAGAAAAAGTGACATGCATAAACGAATTTTTAAAAAATAGTAAATGATCACATAAAATCATAAAAAAAATCACATATGTATTTCAAAGTGTTTATATAACATAAAAATGAATCCAGGGTGAGATAATACTCAAAAATATTTTTAAAACACTCAAGCTAATCAGATGTCCAGAATCCATCATGCACAGTAGGCATGACTTTGAAAAATCATATCTCCCTCAAAAAGGCATATTTTTTAATATTTTTTTTGTCTAAGATCAATGTCAAGAAGCTGAGAATTGAGGAAAAATATTAGATCAAATTTAAAAGTAGTCTAGTATTTTATTTTTGCAAAAAGATCTCGGGTGTCCAGAACTGGGTGAAAATGGAGTCCCCCTAAAGACTTGTTTATATCTCCTATTCCAGAATGGCTTTCTAACTCAAACAAAACTTTAAATTCAAGTTCCAGAAGTGGGAAAAATCATACAAGTTTTGAAATTTTTTTTAGAATATTCTAAAGTTTCTAAAACGAATTTTAAAGCTAAAGGGTCAGTGATTAAGTGAAAACTGACAACAAGGAAGAGTTTTGAAAAAAAATGATTTTGTGTATGGGTTCCACCAATTCCCCAATTGCTTTAATTCAATCAATCCCATTATTTGGAACCATGAAGTTTGTTCATGCTTGTTGAAAAATAAAAAAATAAAAAAGTTATTAAAAAAATTGAGAAAGGTGTTTGCCGAAGGAATATAGCAGCAGGTGTCTTTCAAAAAAATTGAATTTTATTTTCTAAAATCTCCTAAGGATGAGATTTGAAGAAAATTGAAATTATTTTAATGAAAAAGATTTTTTTTTTTTTAATCCAAATTTAAAATGTATAAGATCACCAAAAGAAGAAAAAGAAACATTAGGGGGAAGAATGTGTACACTAAGGTGGCCAAGTTAGAGTGAGATCCGAGAGTGTGATTGGGACTGCATTGTTCCCTGGGTCATATATGTTCTGTTCTGCCCGTTTTCGAAGAATGAACACATTAAAATAATAGCTGACTATGTCCTAAGCAATATGTTGTCTTACACATCTGACAGAACCTCTATCATGACAGCTACAATTAGTTCTACCATTTCCGACTACCGTATCGTTGCACGATGGTTCTGACTTGGGCAGGTCTCTCTAACATACGCAAGTCATAAGTATTTACTGAGGCTTTAGTAGAAACCAGAAAATTAAATACAGATAATGACATGGACTCCACCTCAGCGCCCATAATTTTGACACATCCAGGAGCCTTTTTCATACACGTGTCCCACAACATTATCTTGTTATCCCAACCTCCTAACATAACAATCAGAACCAGCACTAAAGGCTATGGACCCATTCTGGAAACAACAATCAAGTAGTGCAGAGTAGGGTTCAAAAAATTGGCCAAGTCCAGTACAACTCGGCCGAGTTGTATTTGCCTCGACGCTGGCCGCGGCGAGTCCGATACCTGATACTTAGACTCGGCTTGAATCGGTTGGACTCAGATGACTTGATCGATATTCCGAGTTAACTTGGTCAGCTCGAAAAAAAAAAAAAAAAAAAAAAAAAAAAAAAAAACCAATCAATAAATTCTCTGCAAAAGAAACCCATCACAACAGGAATCAATTTTTCAGAGAAATCAAAGATTCCTTTGCAAAAGAAAACCCATGAAAATTTGAAACAAACCCGTGACCTTTCAAAAGCCTTTAAAAAGAGCCTTGGTTGAAGAATAACTTACCTAACCCTAAATCCACCATTGCCGGAGTGTAGAATCTTTGTCTTTGCCCTTTGGTGCGGTGCCTAGTGGGAAGGTGGCAGATTGTGGCTATATGGTAGCAGTGGGAAGGTCCGAATTAGTCTTCGTGGTCTTCGTTTGTGAGTTGGGGAAGAAGTTAGCAAGGCTACAGAGTACAGATCAGTCTTCGTGGTCTTCATTTGTGAGTTGGGGAAGAAGATAGCAAGGCTGCGTCTTCGTGGTGTTGGGGAAGAAGATAGAGGGAGGAGGGCAAGGGTTTCAATTTCAAACTAGCAGGTTATAATTAATAAAGTTAATTCCCCCTTTTTGCTATATAGTCGTGGTTAATGAAGCATATGAGTATATATATACTCTCTGTATATGGTTTAAGAGTTTATTGTTGCTATATATAATCTATCATTCCTTTTCAAATATTGGATGGTTATAATTTTTAGGTGCCAATTAATTTGATTGACTTTCATCCATCACATAAATGAGAAAACATAAATAAATATCTTTAATATTTTAAAATTATTATCACCATTAAATTATACATTTTATCAATTTCTCAATACTCTTAATAAAATTAGTCATTATTTTTTATTTTATACAATGACAAGTGACATTAAATACTAATTTATTTATTAAGTGATTAATTAAAATTCATCTTAGCCCGGTTGGGTGATTGACCATCCTTGAGATGTGATCTATTAGTCTTTGGTTGAATGGTCTTTGATTTTTGTTTTATATTCTTCAACTATGGTATAATCTAATTTTGAATTTACGTATATAAATTATAAACTAAATAAGACAAAATTAATAATTTTAAATTATTTCATGAATTTTTTAATTTTAAAAAATAATTTTGAATTCAAAAAACCAATCTAATTAATTACATATAAAATCAAAACATTTTATAATATTATGTTCATAATTCAATTCTAAATGAGTACATGGAATGAAAAATTTGACTCATTTTTAAAAAGTTAAACTTTATTAATTATTCAATTTAAATAAAATATTATTAAAAATTATTACTTTAAATATTTATTATTAATTTTAACCCAAAAAATGAGGAAGATGTTAATATTTTTATGTTTCTAACATATACTAAAATAGTATTTTTTTTATAAAAATAAAATAAAATAAACCTATGATTTTATTATAATATCATATATAAGTAAAAAATTATAAGTACTCATTTGTAATAGATACTAAACCTTTGTTTAGGTTATATTTGATTCCCAAAAAATTATTAAGAAAATTTATTTATTTTTTTCACTATTTTTATCATAAAAAATATAAAAGAGAATTAGTTGCAATTAAAAATTAGCTAAACATTTATATATTTTTAAATTATATAATCTTTATATAGAAAAATAAATAAATAAAATGAATTAAAAGAGCCATAAAAAAAATTTATTAACCTTAAATTTGTTTAGTTTTTTTTTTTTTTCCTTTAATATTCATAAACCAAATATAGCATTAGTAAATGACTTATTTAATTAAAAAGGTTATTGAAAAACCAATTTTGTAAATCTAACCCTTCATTATTTTTTTGGCATCATTTTAAAAAAACACTCTCATTTTTTTCTTATAAAAATAATTATTTCTTTTAAAGCATTCATGTAAATACTTAAAATAATCAAGGGTATTTATATATATAAAAAAAATGAGTTACTCTTCAAATATAAAGATTATATAAAATTTTGTATAATGCTACAAAATATAATGTACAAGAAATTGTATTGAATACTTTAAAATTTTCACTCAATTTTCTATTAGTATAAATAAATTTACATTATATTAGTGACAACAAATTTTCCTATTACTCAATTACATTAATACTATATTGCAAAATTAAATTACATTAGAAAATTAATAATTATTTAATTTTTTTTCAAATAATCATAAATGATTTAATAATACGGAATGAAGGGTATGCATTTACATGGTCAATTACATTTATATTTGAATCAATCTTACTTCATTATATCATGTAGATTTTTTATTTTATAATATTCTACAATTAAATTATAATAGGAAATCAATAATTATCAAACAAACTTTTTTAAAAGAATTTTTTTATTTATAAAAATATTCATTTATTTAACTATTATTTATTTTAATTAAAAAAAACATATAAATAAGTGGAAAACAAAAGATGATGAACTTAGGTGAGAGCATGTTTATTTCATTTTTAGTACAATTTATTTTTATATGGTAACAATATGAAACATATAAGTGAGTGGAAAATTGAATATTATAATTCTTATATAAATGTGTTTATACATATATTTAATTTGAAAAGTAAGTTGTTTTCCTTTTATATATGGTTAGGTTAAAATTTCAAAATGGCTTCAAAACATGATATTGGTTGGGAGCATGCAGAACCTGTTGGTGGTAGTAGAAGAACCACAAAGTGTAAATATTGTAGGAAAGTTCTACATGGCGGTATAACAAGATTAAAGTAACACATCACACATATATCTGGACAAGTGGAAGGATGTCCACGTGTACCGGTAGAAGTGTCACATAGTGTTAGACAACATATGTCTAATACTTCAAAAGAAAAAGCACAGTTAAAGAAGAAAAAAGAACGACTTTTGAATTCCTTAAATAGAGAAAATTTCTATGAAATTGATGAGGGTGATTCTAATGATGAAATTGAGGAAGTTGCTATGGTTGATTTTGAAACACTACTACAAAAAATGTAATTTATGACGCTTTTTTTCTTGACGCTTATATAAAGTGCCATTATTATTCTCAAAAATGGGTATTAATGACACTTGCATTATCTTGGCGTTTTAATGGGAGAAATAATGACGTTTTTAAATAATGGCGCTTTTTTAAGCGTCATTGTACAATGAATTTCAAATAATGACGCTTTTTTAAGTGCCATTGTAGGAGAACCTCAACCTTGGCGCTTTTAAAAGCGTCATTGTACAATGCATTTCAAATAATGATGCTTTTTTAAGTGCCATTGTAGGAGAACCTCAACCTTGGCGCTTTTAAAAGCGTCATTTTCTGTTCATTTTATAATTACTCACATTTTTTAATTAAAAAAAAAAGAGATAAATATAATAAAGTCTTTTCCATACCCGATGCCCACACTCAAGTTTCATTACCAAATCTGTCTCTAACTGAACCAGCAAGCTCCAGCCAATTTCGATTGAGAAAATGAAGTTCTTACTCCAAATCAAGAAGATAGCATTCATGGATGTTCCACCGATTTGACTATTTGGGTGCTGGATTGAGAGAAAGGAAATGAATGGAGATATGAGAGAAAGCTAGGGTTTTTTTAGATTCGTAGGTTGGGAGAGGCAAGAGGCAGCAAAGGCAGGTGCCTTCGGTTGAAGAGGTAAGCAAGGAGGAAAGGTCAAAGAACCAGACGAACAGAGGAAAGAAAATAAGGGAGAAGAAAAAACCCAGAAGAGAGAGTTGTCTGGTACGAGCCCATATGTTCTCATTTTCCCATGGATTCACATTCTTCACTATTGATTTCTGGGATTTGAGTATGAATGCTTGTAAATCTGTTGTGGTTTTTGTTTATTATCAGTTATTTTCTTGGTTTGCATTTCCGATAAAAAGATACTATACCTCTGTTTTTAGGCTCAGTTGTGTCTCTCCTCTGTTTTTTTTCTCTGGTTCTTATGTTCTTTGGAAGATTTGGAAATGGTTCTAGTGTTGTTCCATTTGTGTACAATGGTTCATGCCGAAAGGAGCTTGCTTTCCATGGAGTTGTAGGTACTGCCTATAACTTGTTTGATGAAATGCCATTTCGAGATATGGGCTCTTGGAATGCATAGAAAGTTTTTCAACAATTTTTATTAAGGGATGTAGTGTCATGGAACTCAATAATTGTTGCCTATGAGTAGAATCATGTGCCTTTCGAATTAAATAAAAAAAATTTCTTCAAGGGGCGCTGCCCCCTTCAACCCCCGCGAGCTGACCGGGCAGCTCGACCCCCGACATCCCGAGCGAAGTGCAACATTTACTACTAATTTAAGCTTCACAATCTGACATAGGCTTCATTGCTTATGTTACAAAAGATGCTATTCAACTTCATTTTTAAATGGGTTACACAACATGTTATCTAATTAATAATAACATCATGTTTGGTTCATCTATTCAATAAACTAATTGAGATTTGACACCCCACTTATGACCACAAACTAGAATGGTCACCCCCAACATAAGTAGAACACATGTCAAGGTGCGGCTTAGCTCTACTTTAGCCTTACTTGGGAAATCTACCCAAGTCTAAGCCTAAAAACAAAATGAAAAAAATATCATGATATTATATTAATACAAATTATATGTATCTATATTGATTATCTAATTAATCAAGACTCTAAAAAATGAGTAACTTTGATAAATCATTTTGGGGGTTAGAGATGAACCAATTTTAACATGAACTTTATGTAGTGGGTCTTTAATGGATTTAGCCAAGTTTGTGAACTTAGGCCTAAAATGTGATGCTTACAAACAATATTTTCCTATTCTCACCATTGCAATTGATATGAATAATTTACAATATTTTCCTATGCTTACAAAAAATTAGGAAATGGATGATTATTGATATGATCATTGGCTAGATATTAAAGAAGTAAGAATATCATTCTATTGTTTGTTGTAATTGTTGATACTTTTATCATAGTGCCCAAGACAACCGGGTAGTGTGGAATGTGGGTATTACGTGATGAGATACATGAAGGAAATCATTGCTAATCCAAACCAACTAACAACAAAGGTTTGTACTCAATTTAATTCATTTGGTTGGTCATTTTACTATGGCATTTGAGTTGTCAATTAAACTTAGTGAATGGTTTATGTTACTCCAATTCAGTTTGATGGAAGAAAATCATTCAGTGAAATGGAGATTAATGAAGTTCGCTCAGATTGGATTATGCTAATGACTCAATTAATCATTACTCATGCTTGAAGGTACCCCTTGTGACCTATAGTCTAATATAACTTCCTATTATTTTAAAGATCTATTGAATATTTTGTGAATGTTATTTCTATATATAATGGATTTATTCTTAGTCATAATTTTTTAAATATCTTGGTACTCCTAGTTGGCAGTGTTTTCAATGTGGATCATCCAATGGTTGCTCTTTTTTGATTGATGTGTAATTGGCAAATTGAGGGATGAAGCTTAATAGACATGGTGGGTATCACAACCTTTCATCCTTATTTCTATATATAATGGATTTATTCTTAGTCATAATTTTTTAAATATCTTGGCACTCCTAGTTGGCAGTGTTTTCAATGTGGATCATCCAATGGTTGCTCTTTTTTTATTGATGTGTAATTGGCAATTGAGGGATGAAGCTTAGTAGACATGGTGGGTATCACAACCTTTCATCCTTATTTCTATATATAATGGATTTATTCTTAATCATAATTTTTTAAATATCTTGGCACTCCTAGTTGGCAGTGTTTTCAATGTAGATCATCCAATGGTTGCTCTATTTTGATTGATGTGTAATTGGCAAATTGAGGGATGAAGCTTAGTAGACATGGTGGGTATCACAACCTTTCATTCTTTCCTCTACACATTCTTGTTAGTTGGATTTATTAAAATCCCATTATTGCACTGGTACAAAAATTCTTGCATTTTGAAGCTCATTTTTGTGAAGTCTTTAGCCTTATTACATGTGTGTATGTATTAGGAATATGTCTATCCTCTACAAAAGCTTTTTGGGTATTTGAGATCACTTGCTTTATAAATTTCTTCAATCTAAACTTGTAAAGGCCTCCTACTAAACCAATGGGCTTAAAGTCTATAATATCATGTACTTCTATTTTCTTTGACATAAAAAAAATTTTAAAAAATAGGAAGTTAGATTAAGACTTCTTACAAATTAGCCTATGGGAAAAATAACACTTTTTTCTCCCTAAATAGGCCCTCTCGAGCTTTCTTGTCTTAGTAGGATATCAACCTTAACTTGAATACAATTGTAGGAAAGGAACTAGTCACTTTGACATAATAGTGTAACCAAGGTCATCTTACTTTTAACCTCTTAATGACTTCTATAAAAAGAACCACTTTGTCCATATGATCATTTTTTGTTGTCTTTGATGTTATTTTATTCTTTTAATAAATAAAGTGTTGGCCATGTATAATTCTTCATGGATTCATTACATGTTAGATTGAAAAATTAATTTAATAATAATGATATAGCTGAAATTAATTTCTCTTCCGTAGCATTCCTACTTTATTTATCTCAATTATTGTATTGCCCTTAGCTACCAATCTTCTCTGAAATTAATAAGTAGTTTGAATATAATATGTTAAACAAACTTTTAAGAATATAATTTGTTGCTAAATTGTTTATTATATATTCTTCAGGTTGTACAGAAAGGCATAGGTCATTCTCTTCAGTACATCACTACTGTTTTTGCTTATTCAGACCTGAAAATGATTAGTGACATGAAGGACATCCCGAAGGTGTTCAAAATTTTGCCCAAAGAATTTTGAGGTAACATGTTAGGGTTATTATTAGTTCTACAACATGAATTATAACATGAGCTATACAAAATTAATTATTCATTCAGCCCAAGTTTGATATACTAATAGCATATTTTGATTACCGTGACTGCAAGGCATCATTCACTCTTGGTTAGAACATGAATGATAACAAGAGTTGGACAAAATTAATAATTGCATTTAGCCCAAGTTAAATAAAATTAAATATTGCATTTGGGAAAGCACCGGTAATAGTTTATTGTTTGTTTTCTTAAACTTAGAATAAGAGTTTCAAAAGTATTTCAAAATTTGGCACAAAAATATTATTGGGGTTTGTTGACTTCTTCCAATATTTTGAAATGTATTGCAATGAAAGAAATGTATATTGGAAATTTAAAAAATTGACATAGACACATTTCATTTACAAAGTTGTTTTTTATTAACTATTTGTCAATACTAATATGTAACCCTTTCAATTATTTTTGCAGATTGAGCATCTAGAAAGTGAGTTGCAACCATCTTTTATGCACTTTGAAGAAAAATGATGTAGAACTAGATGCAGCAAAGGACCATGAACAACTGAATGTTGAAGTTGTAAAATTTCTGGTTTATTAGACAACTTTAACTGAATTTAATGCTAAACAAATTCATAATTACTTATGTATGATGCAATTTCTTTTTCTCTATGCAGTTTCTTAAATTAATTTTTTATTATTGAATTAATTGTTTGTGGAAACTTATAAAACAGGGCATAATTAGGACATTTCATTTCTGGTATATTACAATTTCAAATGAGAGAATATGATGCTTTTTAAAAGTATCATGGTAATTAGATAAAGGCAGAAGATGACGCTTTTCATAAGTGTTAAGGTTAAGGATACCAATAAAATGATGCTTTTTATAAGCGTCAACATTGAATATGCCATATAATGACACTTATTTCAAGTGTCAACGTTGTTCCTACCTGTACAATGACACTTATTACGAGTGTCAACGTTGAACATGCCATATAATGACACTTATTACGAGTGTGAACGTTGTTCCTTCCTATACAATGACACCTATTACGAGTGTCAATATTAACATGAATGAATTATAAACATACAATGACACTTACAAAGTGCCAAAGTTTAAAATTATGACACTCACTATGAGCGTCATTGTTGAACTAAAAATAATATGACGCTTCTAAAAAGCGTCAATAAATGGTAATTTATAAGATGACAGTCCGAAATATGACGCTTTTGAAAAGCGTCATCTTATATCTATCTTGACGTTTTTTAAACGTCATCTTTTGACATTTTCCTTGTAGTGAAAGAAGACAAATGAAACAAGCAATGAAAGAAAGTCGTCGAATTTTTTAAGAAGGTGGACAAGAGCATCAGAAGGGTGGTAGTTCCTCACAACCTTCTAATGCTAGGATTAAGCGGGCTAACATGTAGCTTCAGTGTAAGAGAAGGAGCTAGCATACCTCCAAAAGGAATTGATCCCTACATGTTCCCATCAAAGCAAAAATCAATAAAAAGCTTGTTTTCTACTCAAGGCGTGAAGAAAGTGGGTAAAACTATTTCTAAATTCTTTCTCTTTAATGCAATACCCTTTAATGCAGCTGACAGTGGGCCTTACTATCAATCAATGATTGATACCATAGCAAAGCAGGTCCAGGCATCAAGGGTCCCACGGGATACCAAATTGGAAATACATATTTGGAAGAGGAGGTGCAAGAGCTTGAGGTATACATAACAACATTGAAGGCTAAATGGCTTATATATGGGTGCACAATCATGTGTGATGGTTGGAGTTCTAGGACTAGAAAGCTTATCATCAATTTCATGATTTATTGTGATAGAAGTATGATATACCATTCTTCACTTGACACTACCAACATACCTAAGACAGCAGACTACATCTTTTCCCTTATGAATAAAGTTGTAGAGGAGGTTGGGGAGGAAAATGTTGTTCAAGTAGTCACTAATAATGAGGCAAGTTTTAAAGCAGCCGGTATGTTGTTGATAGAGAAGCGGAAGCATTTGTTTTGGTCTCCTTATGCAGCCCACTGTATTGATTTAATGCTTGAAGATATTGGAAGCATGAAGCAGATTAAGGAGACATTAGATCAAGCTAAGATGATCACAGGGTTTATTTATAATAGCTTAAAAGTAGTGAATTTGATGAAAGTGTTCACCAAGGATAGAGATTTGTTAAGGCCAGGAATAACCCGTTTTGCCACTGAATTCATTTCACTTGAGAGTCTTATACGTTATGAGGCTGATTTGAAGAGACTGTGCACAACAAATGAGTGACGTGAATTCAATAAAGATAGGAGCAAAAAAGGTCTAAGAGATAAGGTATCCAACCTTATCTTAATTGATCGATTTTGGAAGAAGGCAGGGGAAGTTCAAACCATCATGGAACCTCTCGTCAAAGTATTGAAATTGGTTGATCAAGATAAAAAGACCACACTATCAATCATTTATGAAGCAATGGATAGAGCTAAATTGGCTATCAAGGCATCGGTCAAGCAATGGGAAAAGTATTGAGAAGTCATTGATAGAAGGTGGGAATGCCAATTGCACAAACATTTACATGCTGCAGGTAATACAAAAAATTATTTATAGATTTTTTATTATTTTTTTCAAGTACAAATTATTATAAACTGATCATTATTTAACTTATGACAACATATTTTTTAAATCCAATGTTCCAATATTCAAAGCATTTCTCCAACCATCTAGAAATTAAAGTTGGATTAAAGGAGGTTATCAAGAGATTAGAGCCAGATTTTGATAGACAAGCAAAGGCTATTAACGAGGTATAATAATAGTTTGTCACCTTTATATAATGCATTTTGTATATGTAATGTGCATTAACAAAAAAAAAATGTTAATGATGTAGGTGAAATTATTTGTTGACGGCCAAGTAGAATTTGGAAGTGCACTTACAAAGAAAGCAATAAATCAATCTCTTCGAGGTACTGAATACATTTACGTCTATTACAAATAAGAAATTATCATAATTTTTTATTAAATATACCATGGTGATTAATAAGTATGCATTTTCTTTATTATAGCTAAATGGTGGAACAACTATGGCGACGAAGGTCCACATCTACGAAAGATTGTTGTTAAAATTTTAAGCCAAACTTGTTTTTAATCAGGTTGTGAAAGAAATTGGAGCACATGGTCATTGATTCACACAAAGTTGCGCAACCGTTTGGCAATGAAAAAGTTGCATAAGTTAGTTTATGTGCACTACAATATGAGACTTCGAGTTAAGAATTTGATGCAAGAGCGAAGCAATAAAGATTTATACAATCAAATTGATCTGAATTATATCTTTAATGATGATGATATATTAAATGAGTGGATATGAGAAGGAGAGGAGCCTATTTTATCATCTGATAATTTGAATTGGTTGGATAAAGGTCTTCCTACTAATGAAGAAGGTAGAGAAAGAGATGTTGATTCCCATCATAAAGGTAAGGCTTCTAAAACAATTTCTTCAAGTTCTAGTAGTGATGATGGTGACAATAGGGGCAGTAGGCGGGGTGGTGGCGCTAGTGGGGGCAATAGAGGAATTGGCAGTACTAGTGAGGGTAATAGAGGAAATGGTAGCACTGGGTGCAGTTATGTTAGTCAAGTAGATCCTGGCATGTCATGGGCACAAGGAGGTGAAAATTACTATGCCACACAAGATACATATCATGGATATCGACCAGGGATATGGGAACAACGAAAACATTTGGAAAGACTAACTACATTTCCTAGCAATGATGATTATTCTAGTGGGCATGATTATCATAGATCAAATTATCACCGTATTGATGAGCACTTACAAAATTTGGGTATAAGATCAAGGCTGTATTTTAGAGGGGTAGATGATAGATCATATCACAACTTTAGAGACCATGATAGCTCTTCCAGTACTTTTAGTAGAAATACTTTTGATCGATTTCCAATGATGCATCTAAAGGGATATTCAAATACTGGAACACGAGCTAGTGACTCATATGGATATGATCAATCTTCTAGTAGCAGTAGCATTGCTTATCGAGGTTTTGGATACTATCAATATGGTGTTGATCCCGAACAGCCTTCGAAACCATATTTTCCTGATTATGAATCATCAAGCCAATCATCTCACCCAACATATTCGAGTTATGAACAACTCTTTCAACCATATCCTCACTACGGGAATTGCCACCCCAATTTGTATACTCGTCGTAAGACTGATGATGATGATTTTGAACTCCCTCGTCATTCAATATGGAATTGATTATTGTATTGTATGTTTGTTAGTAAAAATGTTATT
Organism: Vitis rotundifolia; assembly: GCA_030254885.1. Taxonomy (NCBI): domain Eukaryota; kingdom Viridiplantae; phylum Streptophyta; class Magnoliopsida; order Vitales; family Vitaceae; genus Vitis; species Vitis rotundifolia. The sequence goes on from CM058159.1 coordinate 12,991,802, forward strand.
ATATTTGAAATAAAATAACTTTCTTTTATCAGCATTATCATAAATAACTTTGAGCATATACTTTTATAACTATTTAAATAATGTTAAATGTGAGACAATTTTATTTTATTAATTTTTTAAGCTTATTTAATTGTATATATTTTTTTGATGATTTACATAATATTTTCATATTTTTTTGAATTTTCTAATTAGCTTATTTTACGTATTGCCCAATACCAAACCGATACACCGAGATCGATATGCCCTGGGACCCTCCGAGTCAGTGACCAATACCACGACTTTGAATCATGGTGCAGAGTCCATGGGAGCTTCTAATCTAAGCACCCAGCCATCCACGTCATATAATCAAAGACTGCAGTCCCAAGAGGAGATGAGAAGGTTATTAGATTGTGGGCCGAATCTGATTCTAAAGATGGCATCATGGATCAGGTTCTGGAATTGCAAGCAACTTCCCTCCATTACTAGACCGTAAAAGTAGCTATCGTGGAAAATTAAAGCTGGCACATGGAAATTTCAGGCCCCAGATGACAAAGATGGTGGCTGGGAAAGCTAACCAATTTTAGAGAGAGCTTAGACATTGGAAGAGGAAAATCATGGTCCTAAAGCTCCATATCATGTCTTCTCAACGGGCTTAGTGGGATGGGTAGGGAAACCAAAGGACAAGGTTATAACAGAAATGGCAAAACAGAAACATGATCAGATAACCAGAGTGAATCCAGGGTTGTGCATACTTTCATACAAAATCACGTAAACAATAGAGAAAACCATACCATAAATAGTATATATGCAATATATGATAAAACAAACCGCTATAATCCATGCACAAATCAAATAACAATATCCAAAATAAATGGCCAGAAAAAATGAGCAGAGTGAAATATGAAGACAAACAGGGAGTAAAAAATATCCATACCCAGAAAACTCCCCTTCGTATCTTTTTTTTTTTTTTTTTTTTTTTTTTTTTTTTTTTTTTTTTTTTTTTTTTTTCTGGCTGCTGCGACTTATTTTTCTGTTTTGCTCTCCTTTGCTTTGCTTGTGGCCCTCCCTTAGCCTTTTCCTCTCGCTTCCCTTCTGAAAACCGTCCGAGAAGTCCTCCCTTTAAAAAACAATCTCCCCAAATTTCCTATATTTCTTCCTCTGGCAACAATCTCTCTATCAAAATAGTCTCCAAATATTTTCTATTTTTCCCTACAGCCCCATCCATCTGTTAGAATTTTTTTTATAGCAAATAGCAGTCATTCTACGTGAGGAGTCTTCCTCTCTCCAAATTCTATCTCATCCATCGGAAAAACTCTTTTTCTTTAAATTTCAAACAAAACCAAACCATGTATATCGCCTGCAAGCCATGCATATCACCTAAAGAGTCTTACCGTTTTCAAAAACTTCTTCATTGGTAGATTTTCCTATAAAACTTCAAATTATTAAATCCGGTAAATAAATAAATAAATAAACGGGAGAATGATAAAAAAAAATAATAATAATAAATAAATAACAAGATAATGAACAAATAAATAAAAAATAAAAAAAGTAAAATATATAAATAAATAAAAGTGATTGATAACAATGAAAATAAAAAAATAAAATAAATAAATAAATGAGATAAAAGGGTCATGCAACCATACAAGTCTCGTTAAAAATTTCTAATGGGTTAAGTTGGCCTAAGTGGGCCTAAGGGAACCTAAATGGGCCTAGGGTTCCTAAGTGGGCCTAAGGTGCCTAAGTGGGCCTGGTGCCACAGACTTAGTCATTTTCTAAGCTTGTGCAGCACTTAGACAAGTCAACACACTTGATCTTGCTAAGTCAGCTTGATTCTCAATGCTTAGCTTGCTAGGTTAAGAAGTTCGCAACTCGGAAGGTTTAGAAGGTGTAGTAGGCAACTCTTAAAGAATGGAAGCTTTATTGCATTCAACAGAAGCTTTACAATGCTTGGAAGCTCACTTGCTTGGTTAGGAAGTGATTTGGGTGGTACCTTGGCCAAATGAGGGCCTCACCTATTTATAGGCACCAATGGAACTCTCTGGAACCTTGGAGGGTTTCTTACAAATCAAGAATATTCTAGAACTCCCTACACTAATCTATGTACAACCCTATGTACAAGAATATACAAGAGATCTCTAGAATTTTCTAGAAAGCCTTGGACTCCTCTCATGCCTTCCACCATAGTGTAGAGATGTGTGGACATCTCTAGGCATGTCTAGAACCTTCCACACTCTTCCCACCAATGGCTTAGTGTAGATGGCTACAGGAGTCTCCAGAAGCTTCCCTTCTCCTATATAAGCCCATGGGGAGGGTCATTTGAAGCATCTTGTGACACTCTCCCCTACCTATGTCGTCGACGTCCTTGTCGTTGCCTTTTTTTGAAACCTCTCGATAAGTTTCCAAAACCTTCTTAAGGCATCCGCATGTTCCTAGCTTGCCTGCCCCTTAGGTAATCCTTTCCATTGGACTAGATACTCTATCACAGGAGGGACCCCTAGTCTCCTACTGACCCGTTCAGCTAGGATATTCTTCACCTCCTTCTCCCGTAAGGCCTCAAATGGATGCAGACCTGTGCACTTTCAATGCTTAAAGTGCTGCTTCCTCTTACCCATCGAGTTCACCTTTCCCTTGGTGACCTCGTCCATGTGTGTGCGGGCTACCTCAGTTCACTCCCCTTTTGCCTCCTTTACTTGCACCCCTGATAATAAGGAGGTCTTAGGCGTACTAGGCTTCAGGTTGAATTGGAGAGCACCTAGTAGCTGCATTGAGCCTATATGTGCTTCGTCCTCCTATTCCCTCTCCTCAGTCATGGCACTGAGCGTCTTCCTCTTTGGACAATCTCGTGCCTAATGTGGACAGTCACATAAGAAGCATTTGATTTTAGGCATAAACTCCTTCCTTTCTGCCTTACCCCTTCCTTCTCGGACGTTAGGCGTCTTGCCTAATCCATTTCTAGGAGGATTGTGGTCCCTTGGAACCTCATCTCCCCCACCCGTGGCGTGGCTATCCTCCAAAGACACAACCTCGGAGGGGTCTCCCCTTTGGCAATCCGTTAAAGACTCTGCTACTGCCATAGCAATGGCTAAGTCTTGAACACCTCGGCGTCTTAATTCCTGCTCGGTCCACCCTTGCAGGTTATCCATGAAGTTGAATAGCAACTCCTCATCAGTCCTGTTAGGAATCTCAAGCATGAGTGAAGAGAATTCCTTAATATAGTCTCGTATCGAGCCTGTGTGCTTGAGATGCCTCATGTTTTTCCTAGCCAGGTAAGCCACGTTCTCGGGGTAGAACTGCCTCTTGATCTCCCTCTTGAAGTCCTCCCACATCTCTATGGTGCAAATGCCTTTCTCCATATCGGCGAACCTCCGACGCCACCATAGAGTAGCTGTGTCAGTAAGATAGAGGGCTGCAGTTCTTACCTTAGCCACCTCATCAGTCAATGCGATAGCCACGAAGTATTGCTCCATATGCCATAAGAAGTTGTCTAACTCCTTGGCATCTCGCTTGCCACTAAACCCTTGTAGCTTCGGCACTTCCACCCTAGATGCCTCATATGTGGCCATGACCTGTGCCGACACTACAGCCTCATAGATGGCCAACTCCTGCCTAACCTCCTGGTCTCGGGACTCCATTCGAGTGGCCAAGGCCTCTATCCTTGACTCTATGCTAGCAAGCATGCTCAAGACCTTGTTTTGGAAGGACATGAACTCCTCGTGTGACACTGACTGAACTTGTGAGCCTTGCACCCCCTCACGAAGGTCTTGGATCTGCTCCCTTAGATCCTTTAAGCCCTTCTTCATGCCTTGCTTGATCAAGTCCACTCCTTCCTGTGTGTCTGCCATGGCTAGCTCCACCTTGGCTAGCCTTGCCTTCATGTTGGCCATGGCGTCACAAGATTTATCCTTCCTACTCCTGCCCCTTGCATTAGGCTCGGTCTCCCTCCCACGGGTTTGCTCACTAGTCTCATCCATGTTAAAGCCCGACATGCTTCCTTTACTATGCTCGCTTTGTAGCCGCACTCTGATACCACTTGTCACAAGCTTAGTCATTTTCTAAGCTTGTACGGCACTTAGACAAGTCAAGACACTTGATCTTGCTAAGTTAGTCTGATTCCCAATGCTTAGCTTGCTAGGCTAAGATGTTTGCAACTCGAAAGGTTTAGAAGGCATAGTAGGCAACTCTTAAAAAATGGAAGCTTTATTGCTTTCAAAGGAAGCTTTACAATGCTTGGAAGCTCACTTGCTTGGTTAGGAAGTGATTTGGGTGGTGCCTTGGTCAAATGAGGGCCTCACCTATTTATTGGCACCAATGGAACTCTCTGGAACCTTGGAGGGTTCCTTACAAATCAAGAATATTCTAGAACTCCCTACACTAATCTATGTACAATCCTATGTACAAGAATATACAAGAGATCTCTAGAATTCTCTAGAAAGCCTTGGACTCCTCTCATGCCTTCCACCATAGTATAGAGATGTGTGGACATCTCTAGGCATCTCTAGAACCTTCCACACTTTTCCCACTAATGACTTAGTGTAGGTGGCTCCAAGAGTCTCCAGAAGCTTCCCTCATCCTATATAAGCCCATGGGGAGGGTCATTTGAAGCATCTTGTGACACTAGGGTGCCTAAATGGGCCAAGTGTGCCTAAATGAGCCTAGGGTGAGACTAGGTGGGCCTAACTAAGTCTAACCTAAAGTGCACCTAAGCGAAGCCTAATCTAAACTTGAAGGGCAGCCAAGTTCATAATGTGGGGCCGAATAAACCCCTCAACCAAAGTCTCCAAAGTAGCTCAGAAAAGATAAGCCACACGAGTAGTAATGGGTCACCAAAGAACTACTGTAGAGCATTAGAAGTGAACTTAAAAAACATGTGTTAGAGGGACAAAATGGAGGGTCTACACTTACTTATAAATTAGTACTATGAGGTGAAGTTATCGACCCAAAGAAGAGCATTGAATTGAAAGATACTTCCTGCTGGAGGTGCCTGATTGGAAAGTACCTATTTTTTATGCTACCAATTCTGATAAGCAATTTAGTAATAAATCAAATTAAACTTAAATTTATATACATATTAGACAAAGTCTCAAACTAGGTTGAAATGAAAAATAAACAAGGTTCAAGTTGTTTACTCTAATATTCAAATTTCTTGATAGCTCAATCATTCTCTCAATCTTATCATTGGGTTATAATATAGAATGGATGTCTTGGTTTTGTTATTAAACCAAATCTAGTTCAACAAAACCAAACTGATTAGTCCATTTTTATAGTTTTATTAGTTCAATTCTTCATACATAAAAGCATACAAGACTGATTTGATTTTATTATACTTAAAATTGAACTGCTCAAACCATGCACACCCTAGGTAATTGTAAACACTCACTCCTAATCTTCAATAATGGAAAATTTATCATCTTTGAACATAGAAAGCCCGACAAATGATCATTTAGAATAGAAAAGAAACATCAGAAAATCCAACAGTGTGATTATATACAAACAATATAAAGGTTGAGTCTTTGTTTTTTCTTCTTTTCAACTAAGGGCCAGCACATTTTGGACCTTTCTTTCTTGTCCATTTTAGGATTGAAGAGAGAGACAGAGAAAGGTAGAGAGAGATTTCTTTTTTTCAATTGAGAGCATGTTTTGGACCTTTCTTTTTTTGCCCATTTTAGTATTGAAGAGAGAGATAGATAGATAGAAAGAGAGAGGGCTTGCACCCACATATAAAAAAGATTTTTTGGGTATATAAAAAATCTTACAGCTAATTATTTGGTTGATTGAACATCTATTGGAAGGAGAAATTGCAATAAAGTGATCCCTTAAGTTTCTAGATTGATTATGCAATGATAGCTTCAATGATGGCTTGTTCTGAATTGCAAAGTTAGAAAATATGGGTGATCAACTAGAACCTTGATAATAGTTAGGGGTGGAGCACCCTAATAATAGTTAGGACGGGCCTCCACAACTCCTTCTATATGTTGAGACAATGTTCCAATCGTAAATAACATCGTGGATGTGAAGATAATTGTAAGGCCATTGGGAGAAGGTAATGTGTGGTTCGAGTAATATTGCATACTCGTTTTTTCATATTTAGTAAATTTACTGTACAATCGATTGATTCATATAGGTGGTTTTTCAAGCATATACTTGTTGTGAGATTACTTTTTATTTTGATATATGATATCTCATATTGATGAGAGAAATAATAATTATGAAAAATTGAATCTTTACACATAAAACAACTACCTTAGGCAGAATTAAGACTCGAACTTTCACATATTTATACTACAAGTGCTTCATCTTAATACTCTTAAGCTTGAACTAAAATATAAGGGACAAAAGATAATATGATAAAAGAAAAAATAATAAATAATAAAAAGAGGAAAGGAAGCTTAAAACAAAATAAAGTTGAGCTTTTACAGTCAGGAAACCAAAACAGAATAAGGTTTAAGATTCTGAGTTGTTTTCTCTTCTTTTCATTCAAGTGTTTTTGGAAAATAAGGGAGTTGGGGGTGGTTTGGTTTGGTAATTTTGGGGGATTTCTGAAAAAAACCACAACATATTTTTCAGCTTTCTTGAAGTTTTTGTTAATTTTTCCCAAGGTTCTCTTTGTTTTATTCCTATTTGTTGTTTGCTTTGATAATTAAAATGTCTTTATATGCTTTTGTCTTCTTTTGTTTTCCTGTATTTTTTAAGATCCCAAACAGGCTTAAGTAAAATTACATTTTTTTTCCTCCTTTTCTTTCATATGACTAGAAAATTTTATTGAGTTGGGTGCTGCTTTGCTGGCCTTTACATTGAGAATTTATTATCAGGGCAGTGGATTTCTGCAAATTCCTATAAAAGATAGAAAGTGGGGTAATTCCAAATGGAGCAGTGAGGGTCTAAACCTAATACATTACTCCAAAGGGGAATTGATGAACTGTATGTAAGTACGAAAATAAATGATGGATGACATCTTATTTTTGATTAAATATAGATCATGAGTGATCCCTTTTTCTTATAATTTTGGTGATCAATCATGATTATATACCATAATAATACCCATGAAATGAATATGGTGTTTAATCTGATCTTGGTGTAATATCAGTAGAAGTGATGGAATGAAAGGGAGGCAAAATATTAAGCTAGATAGATGAGATGTGTCATCACTCCATGGGAGAATTTGGGAAGAGAAGGCTTGGTACACGGCTTAGAAGCTAAGAAAAGAATTGATGATGGTGTGTAAAGACACGTGAACATGATTGCTGGGAGGAGGGTCTTCATGTGTGGAAATGCTGGACCACCCCCAGTTTGTGTATGAGGGAGAAGACACTCCTCCTCTGAACAAAAGTTGCAGGATTCAGATTAAATAATGGAAAATAGGAACATGTGTATTCAAAGTTGGAGAAGTGGTGGTCTAAGATATGCGGCTTGGGGCTGAGTGCAGCCACTGGAACCTTTGGCTCACAAACCCCATATGATCAGCAGCTTTGATGTATATGGTGCTTCCATAAAATAATCAAAAGAATCACTCAAAAAGATATTATTGCTCTTTTTTGTTTCTTCTTTTTGCCCTTGAGCATGCTCCAGAAAGAGCCCATTTTGCAGGACAAATGGAAAAGAATTGACCCAGACTAAAGCCTCACAAAGCCATATCAATGAATGCTTGCATCTGGCCATAGTGGATTAAAATATATATATATATACACCTTAAATTTAAACATTTTGCATTCATTTTTACATTGATTAGCCAGTTTAAAAAATAATGCATTTACAAATGTCAGTCAGGTTAAATGATGTTACTATTCTCAAGGGATCTCTTATTTTTTCTTATCATTTATCGTATCTCATGCCAATTAAAGCAATTTTAAGAGGGTATTGGGTGAACCAATTTTATGACTTAATAACTTAATTTTATTTATTAAATAAAGTAAAAATATTTGATAAAATAACTTGTATTAAATAAAGTAATACGGCGAACGCACTTAATGCTAAGAAATTAATAATAATCATTTTCATGGCGAAGAAGCATCTCTACCACCTGGCCCATGGTGGGTCTTTGGTCTTTATCTTCTTGCAAGCATTGCAAAGCCACCGCGACCAGAATTTCCATTTTACCCGTGTCATATTTGCCTTCCATTTTGGGATCTAGGATTTCTTCCATCCATGAAGCCGTCCTGGTTTCTCCATTCATTTTCCTTTTCACCCATGCTACCAGACTTTTGTGTTCCCCTCTACCCTCAGCAGTGTTGATGTCCATTGCAGCGCTCTTCCCCGTAACCATCTCCAGAACCACAATACCGTAGCTATAAACGTCCACTTTGGAGGTGATGGGGAGGTTCAAAACCCACTCCGGAGCCATGTAACCTCTAGTTCCTCTTATCCTTGAGAAACTTGAATTGTTAAACCCTCCTCTGTTTAGTAGCTTTGACAGGCCAAAGTCCGACACCTTTGGCTGGTAATTAGAGTCTAGGAGTATGTTCTGAGGCTTCACATCACAGTGCAGAACCCACTCCAAGCACTCTTCGTGTAAATAAGCCAGGCCTTTTGCTGTGCCTACTGCAATTTCGAACCTCTTCTTCCAATCAAGTGTATTGGAAGTGAGGTTTTGTGCTAGAGATCCATGATCCATGTATTCATAAACCAAGAGCCTGTGCTTTCCCTCAGCGCAATAACCCCACAACTCTATCAAGTTCATGTGGTTAAGCCTCCCAATAGTGCTTACCTCAGCCCAAAATTCAGCTTCTCCTTGATTAGTTAGATTGAGCTGCTTGATGGCTGCTTCTCGATGATCAGATAACAGTCCTTTATATACAGTTCCACCTCCTCCTCTTCCAATTTCCTCACTGAAGCCCTGCGTGGCCTTTTTCAGCTCCGCATAGGTGAATTTTATGAATTGAGTGACAGGCAGACCGTAGCCTTGTGTATCTGCACTGGGCTCTTGATGGATTTTCCTCAAGAAACACCACACCAAAAGGATGCAAATCATCTCAACTCCTCCAACTGCGCAGGCAAACCAGAGCATGAACGTCAATACTCCATTTTCACGGCTTCTTGGATATGTTCTGGCTAGAGGCTGAGGAATTTCACCTGAGCAATCTAGCAAGAATTCCTTAGCGGATTTTCCATGGGGAAGGAGATCAGCCTTAGGGAATTTTAAATATATATGTCCTATAAAAGGAGGCGATGTATATCCGTTGAGCAACAGTGTTTTGGGGTAACAGTGATAAACACCATCACTCTCCCCAATTCTGTACTGGAACCCTTTGCAATTGCGCTTTTGCGAGCATAACATTTTGCAACTATCCAGGGTCTGATTCCTGAAGAAGCCAATATCGTAGCCGTAGAACTCAACATGAGGGAGATGAACAAAACCAGCCTTATCACCTTGGCAAGAAAGGTTGAATTTTGGTATGCATCCATCAGTCCAGTCATTGGAATTTTTCATCTCATAACCGGGCAAGCAAGAGCATCTCCTACCAGAATCATGAAGATAGCTACATAGACTGTTGGGTCCACATATGCCATGGATCTTGCATGGTTGGGAGATGGCTTGCCAAGTGACAACCCAGTCATCTTTCCCTTCCTCGAAACTATATAATCGAACATTACCATCAAAATCCAGGGTCAATCTTCTCTGGACACTCGCGCCCAAGTCCGAGGATTGAAATGTAAAATCGTCAGTTGATATAAAAGAGCCTGAGGGGTCTAGTAGTGCAATTCTGCTGTTGTTGAACGGGGACCTTCCAGTTTCCCAGTCTAATCGCCAAGGGTCTGGCCAGTAAAAGCTTGAAACATCCGGACCATCATAGCGAAGACGGAGGAGATTGTCATTGTCGAAAAAGAGCTGATAAAACCCAGAAGAAATATTGGTATGGCTTCTCCGAGAGACAAGCCTTGTGTTTCTGGTGAGCGGTTGGTGAGGAAGAAGGGTATCGGTTGGTGAATCGAAGCTGTGCCAATAAACAACACCCTCGGAACCAATAAGTTCGAGGTTACCATCGTCGTTGAGCTTTAACTGGACCATTGAGGCTCCAACCGTGCTGGTCGACCAAACGGTGAGCCAACCAGCATCTGTTAAGATAAGATTACCATTTCTCAGCAGGGAAAGCTCGGAGCGCCTTCCATTAACCGGCTGGTCTCGGTTTGCCATCCAAACAACCGTGCGGTTAATCGATTTGGTGAACCATATGGCAAGACAATAAGAGTTGTCACCAACTAAGTAGAAACCAGCAGAGAACAAGCTGTTTGGTGAAACCAAAACATCTTCAGGTCTCTCAACGGATAGAGATGAGCCTTGACTCAAAGTCTGAATGGTTGACGATGAAACTGAAGGAGATGATAGAAACGTGAGAAAGAGCAAGAGAAATGAGACATCCATTTAGATGCTGTGCAACAATGCAAGGGTATGGTTGATCCAAGAATCGGCCCCTCACCTTTATATGGAAAGCAAATGCGAAAATGAGAAGTGTCTACTGCAAGGACAAAACCATTCATCTCCCGCCCTGGCCAAATTTGTCGTCACTTCCATGGCCGTATTAAGTGAGCCGGACTTTTCGCTTCTGTATTCATTTTCTACTCATTAATCACCCCCTCACCTCATTCAACCAACATAGTACGAAATTTAAATGCCATCAATTGTTCCTATATAACATCTTTATTTTTATTTTTAATGCATTTTATTTTTTATATTACTTTTATCAATTTTAATTTTTATCTAACTTCTTTATAGTTTAGAAAATGAATAGAAATATGAAATTTGAAGACATAAAAAGTAAATTTAAACTTACTTTTTTTATAAAAAAAAAAAAATAATTAATTAATTGAATTATTTAGTTTTAATTATAATATATTTACAACATAAAAAGTAAATTAAAATTTTATTTTTATACTTATTTATTATTTTATTTAATATTTTAATTTTTATAATATAATATATAAAATTTACTAGGTTAATCACTTAATTTTTTTAAGGATATGATATTTATAATTAAAAAATATGTATTTTTAAATCTTAAATGTATTAAATTAATCAATTAAACAATCATAAATGGATGAGTTATATACGAGTCAATTTGACACCATTAACTAAACAGATCATTTTGATTTGATTAAGTGAGCATATTAAATAAGTTAGAAGGGTTTAGTAGTTAAATATGAATATAACATTTTCTTAATTGGTTATATGGGTTGAAATGATTATGACATGAATATGGTTATACTTAAGCTAAATTTATAAAAATTGATATCATTTTTTAATCATGCTACTATATCGTGTCAAAATTATCATCCTTAATCATACTTAAAATTTATAATGGTAGTTTAAGAGCTAGCGTTTCTTGGTCTTTTGTCCAGTTCCCTCTCTTTAAAGAATGACATATTCTACATAATAAATATCCTTTTACATGCAATTTATAAGTCTTTGATATTTTATTATTAAGATATCTTTTTATGAAAAACTTGAGGAAATATCCTCTTATGATATTCTTTTATTATATAAATAGGTATCTTTATTCATTCAAAATATATATATTGATTGAAAGAAAGAATCCTTTATTAGGTGTAGTTGGGATTTTGGATTAGAGAACTATAAGATTGTAATATCTTTAAACAATACTAAAAGTTCTTTACTATCTTTGCATATTCAATTTGTGATTTTTGTGCTTAAATGTTAGAAATAAAAAAGTCCATAGAGCTTCAAAGAGCTTTTGTGATCTTTGCGAATTTAAACATGAAAATTTTCATGTTTTGTGCCCCTATAATCTGAATCCTAACTAAATAAAGGAAATTATTTTTTGAATTAAAGTTTTTATATTCATTTTAACATTGTATGTAGAATCCATCTAATAGGTTTAATTGATTAAATTATGTCCTTGACAATGGGTTGTGGATGGGTGGAATTTGGAAATGCGTAAATGGTCATGGGTTGGGCATTACTCTATTCATTGTTAAACCAACCTGACATCAGTTTAAAACAATAAGACCTGGGCCCTACCCAAGGCTAGGTTATTTTTTATTTTTTATTTTGGTAAATGTGAAATTCTAAAGATGGTGATTCATCATTTGAAAACAACAGTCAAATTTTGTGATCACCTTTCTTTAACCAATCTCTATCAATTTGGAATATAGAAATCAAGTTTTTTAGGAATGGAAGATAAGGAAAGACAATTTAGCAAAAGGGATAAGGATATGGGAGCCAAAGTGTTCTTGTTAATTAATAATTATGAAATTGCTCACTCTCAGTTGAATCCCACTTATTGGGTTGAGTGTGAGATGATGGCATAAATAACAAGTATGCTTATATATATAAGGCTAATGTAATGTACAATATTCTAAAATAATAATTTTTTATTGTTCTATTTAAATGTTAATTTACATTATAAATTTTAATAATTAGTAATTGTTCTTATATTAAATTCAATAGTTACTAATGACCATTTGGTCTCCACCTGAACACGTTTAAGAACATATGTTAGTAGCTCCTTTAGAATGTTTGGAGTATAAGTGAAAAGACATTTTAAAGGTGAGAGATAACATACCTTCATTCTTAATAAACCCATCAAATGAGTTTGCAAACAAATTTAGATGGTGAAGTTCTTCAAAAGGAAGGAAAATGGAGACATTTAGTAACCAAAATTTGACATTTTCATAATAGTACCAATCAACTTCCAACAAATTTTGTCGTTGCCTTATATCATTGAGGGAAAGCTTTTTAACTCGACCTGTGGTAGGATTGCAAATAACCCGCTCCTAGTTACAACATTCACTAGTGTTGTTATCTATCCATGAAGGGAGAAGAAAATCTACATGCTCATCATTCAATTTAAGAAAAGCTTTGAATTCAAGCAAACCCATCTTCCTTTCTTCGATGCAACCTTTGCATCCACATATTTGAACCGTAGTATAAAAACCCACATCAAATATTTAGATGACAAACTCACCATTGAAAGTTCAAACATGAAGTACATAAGAAAGACACTACTAAATTGCTCTTGATATGCAAATAGATAAAGAGTATTTAATCTAGTTGGCTCATCGTTCTTACCTACAAATTGTCTTCACTAGTAGTTTGATTGGCCCACCATGCATGCTAAAGTCTATATTCTATTCAAAAAGGCTATTTTTGAGGAAAGAAATTGTGATATATACAAATTATAGGGAAGACTTGGTCTCACTTTAATATGTGCAACATGTTTAAAGGATGAAGTCTTTCAAACTAAAATTTTCTTGTGAGATTCAATGAAGTCATGATGTTCATGTTAATATCAAATCTAAGAGTCTTCATTTACCAATTTAACAGTGGTAAAGTTAAACTAACTTAATTCAATTATTTAATTTGTTGATTTTATTTCTATTTCTTTTACAAAATAAAAATAATGAAGTGAAAAATAAACAATAAATTTTTTTTAATGAATGTGAAAATTTATTAAAATAGAAAAAATAAAGAAATTAATTTCATATCAAATACTCTCTTGAAGTTGAATATCATATTAAATATGTTAACTTCTTTTAATATTAAAAGATCTTACAAATATCAATTATTAATTCAAATAAAATATTAAATTAAAATAAAAAACTAAATGTTTTTCAACTGCATATATTTTATAATTGTCTTTTAACAAATAAGTTCTTATTTATTGAAATGATAATTTAGTAAAAAAAAATAAAACTCAATTAATAATTTTCAGTCTATAACAATATATTGTACAAAATTTTATCATATAATAAATAAATTATTTATATTTTGTAGTAAACAAAAAAAAAAAAAAAAACCAAAAACTTCACCAAATATTGTCACCTTAGACCTCATACAATATGGAGACACGTTACTTTCAACTGAAGAGTATATATATTAAATTAATGATATTCCTTTTAGGTGTAAAACAAAAAGTTCTTAACTTTGGTGATATTTCCAATATCTTAGTGGCCTTTAAGAAAATGATCAACTTCCAACACCACAACTACAAATATACTAGTTATAAATATTTGTAAAAGGGCTAATTTTAGTCCACAACCCCTAAATTTTAGTCCACAATCCCTAAGATTTAGTGTAAATGCATTAAACCGTCATTGGTTTTAAATTTCATTAGTTGGAACTTCCATGAAAGTATTCCATCTATATAAATTGTTTTTAAAGAATTATTGAACACATATACCTAAAACATTTTTACCTATAATTCTTCTAAAAAATATAATTTAAAAACAAAATACATCTATAAGTGTGCTAATCAATTAAATTTGAAACCATTGGTAGTTAATTATATTTGCTAAGTGAAATTAACTTATTTGTAAAATGGTTGGTAATATGAAATACCAATTAATAAGGAATTGTAGGACTACTAGACATAAAGGATTTGAAAGTTTCAATAATAAAAGCAAATTCTTTGAATAAAAAAAAAATACTATCCCATGAAAAAAGACATGAAAATTTTTCCAATCAATCAATATCTTAAACAGTTGTCATAACAAAGAAGGCTAGATAGAAATAATTGTAAATGACTTGACTTTGAGAAAGTGATATAAAGCTTCTTAATAGCTAATGAGTTGTGGGACCACTAATATATATATATTCTTTTTAAAATTTTAATTTTATTTATTTATTTATATGTATATTTTTTTTTTTACTTTTTTTTATAGTAAAGTTATTCTAATACTATTTGAAAAGATTTATCAAACTGTGTCAAAACCATACATGTAGGTATTCATCGATAATCAAGTAAATTTATAAAATAATAATAATAATAATAATAATAATAATAATTTAATTGCTTAAGAAAATATTAGTTATATCAAATATGTTGCACATGTTTGATGCATCTAATTTGAACTTGAAAATTTGTAAGATGACTTAGCCTACTTCTCTTCTTCGATGCAACCTTTGCATCCATATATCTGAACCAACACTCGTATGAAAACCCACATCAAATTTTTAGATAAAGAACTCTCCATTGAAAGTCTAGAAAAGAGGTACAGAAGAAAGGCACTACTAAATCACTCTTGATATACAAATAGATGAAAAGTACTTAATCTAGTTGGTACATTATTCTTACCCATGAGTTGTATTGACTAGTATTGATAGGCCCCACCATGCATGCTAAAGTATATATTCTATTCAAAAAGGCTATTCATTAGGAAAGAAATTGTGATAAATACAACTTATAGGGGAGACTTGGTCTCACTTTAATATGTGCCACATGTTTAAAGGATGAAATCTTTCAAACTAAAATTTTCTTGTGAGATTCAATGAAGTTATGATGTTCATGTTAATATCAAATCTAAGAGTCTTCATTTACCAATTTAACGGTGGCAAAATTAAACTAACTTAATTGAATTGTTTAATTTGTTGATTTTATTTCTATTTCTTTTACAAAATAAAAATATTGAAATGAAAAATAAACAATAAAAAAATTTTAATGGATGTAAAAATTTATTTAAATAGAAAAAATAAATAAATTAATTTCATATCAAATACTCTCTTGATTTTGAATGTCTTTTTTAAGTATATTAACTTCTTTTAATATTAAAAAATCTTACAAATATCAATTATTAATTCAAATAAAATACTAAATTAAATAAAAAAAAACTAATTTTTTTTCAATTGCATGTATTTTATAATTGTCTTTTAACAAATAAGTTCTTATTTATTGAAATGATAATTTAGTAAAAAAATAAAACTCATTTAATAATTTTGCATCTATAACAATATATTATACAAAATTTTATCATATAATAAATAAATTATTTATATTTTATAGTAAACAAAAAAAAAAAAAAAAACCAAAAACTTCACCAAATATTGTCACCTTAGACCTCATACAATATAGAGAGACTATACTTTCAACTGAAGAGTATATGTATTAAATTAATGATATTCCTTTTAGGTGTAAAACAAAAGGTTCTTAACTTTGGTGATATTTCCAATATCTTAGTGGCCTTTAAGAAAATGATCAACTTCCAACACCACAACTACAAATATACTAGTTATAAATATTTGTAAAAGGGCTAATTTTAATCCACAACCCCTAAATTTTAGTCCACAATCCGTAAGATTTAGTGCAAATGCATTAAATCGTCATTGGTTTTAAATTTCATTAGTTGGAACTTCCATGAAAGTATTCCATCTATATAAATTGTTTTTAAAGAATTATTGAACACATATAGCTAAAACATTTTTACCTATAATTCTTCTAAAAAATAAAATTTAAAAAAAAATTACATTTATAAGTGTGCTAATCAATTAAATTTGAAACCATTGGAAGTTAATTATATTTACTGAGTGAAGTTAACTTATTTGTAAAATGGTTGGTAATATGAAATACCAATTATTAAGGAATTGTAGGACCACTAGACATAAAGGATTTGAAAGTTTCAATAATAAAAGCAAATTCTTTGAATAAAAAAAAAAAAAAAACTATCCCATGAAAAAAGTCATGAAGATTTTTCCAATCAATATCTTATACAGCTTCCATAACGGAGAAGGCTAGATAGAAATAATTGTAAATGACTTGACTTTGAGAAAGTGATATAAAGCTTCTTAATAGCTAATGAGTTGTGGGACCACTAATATATATATATATATGTATGTATATGTATTTTTATTTTTATTTTTACACTTTCTTAGCAAAGTTATTCTAATACTATTTGAAAAGAGTTATCAAACTGTGTAAATACCATATATGTAGGTATTCATTGATGATCAAGTAAATTTATAAAAAAAAAAAGTATTTAATTACTTAAGAAAATATTAGTTATATCAAATATGTTGCACATGTTTGATGCATCTAATTTGAACTTGAAAATTTGTAAGATGACATAGCCTACTTCTCTTCTTCGATACAACCTTTACATCCTTATATTTGCACCAAGACTAGTATGAAAACCCAGATCAAATTTTTAGATAAAGAACTCTCCATTGAAAGTCTAGAAATGAGGTACATAAGAAAGACACTACTAAATTACTCTTGATATGCAAATAGATGAAGAGTATTTAATCTAGTTGGTACATCGTTCTTACCCATGAGTTGTCTTGACTAGTAGTTTGATAGGCCCCACCATGCATGCTAAAGTCTATATTATATTCAAAAAAGACTATTTATGAGGAAAGAAACTGTGATAGGTACAAATTATATAAAAGACTTGGTTTTACTTTAATATGTGCCACAAGTTTAAAGGATGAAGCATTTCAAATTAAAATTTTCTTGTAAGATTCATTGAAGTCATGATATTCATATTAATATCAAATCTAAGAGTCTTTATTTACCCATTTAACGATGCAAAAATTAAACTAACTTAATTGAATTGTTTAATTTGTTGATTTTATTTTCATTTATTTTTCTATTTTTTTAATTTTCTTTTAATACTCTTAAATTAATAACTACAATGTGCTAAGTGACTTTTAAGTTTCAAACTGATGTTAAAATGATAAGGTTTTCATAGTGCATTCTACAGCACAAGAGAGATATCATACCATTGTTTTATAGAGGGTAGAATGTGAGAAAACTTATATTGAATTTTGAAATCTAGTAATTGAATTTGATCTTTAAACATAACATAGTCTAGATGAATGGAGCTAAGGTACCTCTATGGTGCCTTATAGGATTTTAATAAATTTTCACGTTTATTACAAAAATTTTGTTGATTATTTTCCACTTCAATATTTTTATTTTGTCCCATTTGAAAAGATTTTTTCCTACGTGTTAAAAAAAAGGATCTCAACACTCCTAAAAATGAAATATTACAATAAAATTAAAGTTTACACTGTAGGACTATTGGTGAGTGCTTTATACTTAAGATAGGTCAATTAAAGTAGAAATACTTCTTAAATTGTAATTTAGGTAACAATAATAAAAAAGAAAATATTTTTTGAAACCATAGTTCTCTTGGATTTTTTATAAGATGGGTTATACTTTATATAACAATGGATATGCAGACTTTCCATTAACATCTTGGGAGACATGATGAGGAGCATCCAAGCTCATAGGTTTTATTTATTTATTAATATTAATTTTTTTCCACATCCAAAATTATAATTTATTTTCTTTTTTTTTTATAGATTTTTTAATTCAAATATTCAAAAAATTTCAATCTTTAATAATAACTCTACTTATGTTCATAAATTTTCAATCTTTTTTATTTAAAAATTAAATTAACAAATCCTAACATAGATTCAAAATTTTCAAAGAATATCTAAAGTGTTCAAACTAATTAACGAATCTAAAATACTAATTTAAGGGTTAGAATCTTACCTGAAAAACTAATCTTTAACCTCAAACCTCCAAATCTTCAGTCCTATGTTGTCTTATGTTCTCCGATCTTTGATTTTTGTGTAATAGGATTTTCTAAATAGAGAAGATAAGAAATATATAATTTATACCTAGGGATTTTAAATACGAAAAGACCTTTTTACCTTAATTAAATTTATTTAACTTTTTATTTTTTTTCTAAATTATTTTTTTACCCCTAAATTAGGTTTGGGGCTTCACAAAAGATATACTAATTAGTATTTTAATCAATTCATTTTAATAGTGTAGTAAAAGAATTAACCATCTACTATATCTTCATATTCTTTACCTACTAGTAAAAAAGTGTAACATCACTTGAAAATTGGCATCTTTTCCCCCTTTCTTTAATGTAGTAGAAGGATTGAACACTCCAAGCTTTAAAAAAGAAAAAGAAAAAGAAAAAAGAAAAAAATATGATAGTTAAGATTAAATTCCTATTTTTCAAATGATGCCTTCACTTTTGTCTGAGAGGAGTAGCCAATTGAAGAACTTTATTCATAAATCATAGTCCAAGGTAAAAAACGAACTACTTTTCAAGTGATGCCTAAACCTTTTTACTATTGGATGAAAATATAAAGGATTGAAAATAGATAGACCACTTTTCTACTGTCATTGATTTGACGCCATCAATATCACAATTGGCTTACATATCCCTTATTTGACTCTTACTTACTATGGCTAATGGATGAAATTTTCCTAAATTTACAAAAAAAATATAGATATAAATGTAAGATATATAAAGATGTTTGGTTAAGTTAATCTAAAATGCATGATGATCTTTTCCCTTTGTTTTATAATAAATTTGAGAGATAATTGGAGCAAACTAGTTATGTTGATAAAATGACTAGACTTGAGAAATTGAAACAAAGATTACAGATTACAAATGTTCAAGGAGTTGTGGTACCATTAGATTCATAATGAACTCGGATGCATTACTAAATTAAGTAATTTCATATATGAAATGAATCACCTATCCCATCCTACAAGATATCTAGCCTCACAAAAGAGAAGTCAATTACTATTCTAATATGATTTAAATTCAATAATGTAGTTAAAGTGCAAATGGTCCATTACCAAGTCATCAAAAAAAGTTGTTGGTTGTTAAATAAGAGCAATGGAACCTTACATAAATTTCCAACATGTTAGAGCTTTCTGATAAGATAGTGTTTGGTGATATGTTGCTAAATATTAGTTTCTATTAGATGTGATAAAAAACTTTAATATGTGCCACGTGTTTAACGATGAAATCTTTCAAACTAAAATTTTCTTGAGAGATTCAATGAAGTCATGATGTTCATGTTAATATCAAATCTAAAAGTCTTCATTTACCGATTTAACGGTGGCAAAATTAAACCAACTTAATTCAATTGTTTAATTTGTTGGTTTTATTTATATCTCTTTTACAAAATAAAAATATTGAAGTGAAAAATAAACAATAAAAAATTTTAATGGATGTAAAAATTTATTTAAATAGAAAAAATAAATAAATTAATTTCATATCAAATACTCTCTTGATTTTGAATGTCATTTTAAGTCTGTTAACTTCTTTTAATATTAAAAGATCTTACAACTATCAATTATTAATTCAAATAAAATACTAAATCAAATAAAAACTAAATTTTTTTCAACTACATATATTTTATAAATGTCTTTTAACAAATAAGTTCTTATTTATTGAAATGATAATTTAGTAAAAAATAAAACTCAATTAATAATTTTGCATCTATAATAATATATTTTACAAAATTTTATCATATAATGAATATATTATTTATATTTTGTAGTAAACCAAAAAAACTTCACCTAATATTGTCACCTAGCTACAACCTCATACAATATGGAGAGACTATACTTTCAAGTGAAGAGTATATATATTAAATTAATGATATTCTTTTTAGGTGTAATAACAAAAAGTTCAAAACTTTGGCGATATTTCCAATATCTTAGAGGCCTTTAAGGAAACAATCTCTAATACCACAACTACAAATATTTGTAAAATGGCTAATTTCAGTACACTCCCCCCCAGTGCAAATACATTAAATCGTCATTGGTTTTAAATTTTATTAGTTGAAACTTTCATGAATGTATTCCATCTGTATAAATTGTTTTTAGAGAATTATTGAACACATATACCTAGAACATTTTTACCTACAATTCTTTTAAAAAATAAAATTTAAAAACAAATTACGTCTATAAGTGTGCTAATCAATTAAATTTGAAACCATTGGTAGTTAAGTATATTTACCGAGTGAAATTAACTTATTTGTAAAATGATTGGTAATATAAAATACCAATGAATAGGGAATTGAAGGACCACTACATAAAGGATTTGAAAGTTTCAATAATAAAAGCAAATTCTTTGAATAAAAATAAAAAAAATAAAAAATAAAACTATTCTATCAAAAAAGACATGATGATTTTTCCAATCAATCAATATCTTATACAGTTGTCGTAATAGAAAAGGTTAGATAGAAATAATTGTAAATGACTTGACTTTAAGAAAGTGATATAAAGCTTATGAGTAGCTAATGAGTTGTGGGACCACTCATATATATATATATATATATATATATATATATACTTTTAAAAATTTTAATTTTATACATACATATATATATATATGTGTGTGTGTGTGTGTGT
Source organism: Vitis rotundifolia (assembly GCA_030254885.1). Taxonomy (NCBI): domain Eukaryota; kingdom Viridiplantae; phylum Streptophyta; class Magnoliopsida; order Vitales; family Vitaceae; genus Vitis; species Vitis rotundifolia. The sequence goes on from CM058159.1 coordinate 13,012,678, forward strand.
GTGTGTGTGTGTGTGTGGTAAATTTATATATATGAAAAAAAGAGTATTCAATTGCTTAAGAAAATATTAGTTATATCAAATATGTTGCATATGTTTGATGCATCTAATTTGAACTTGAAAATTTGTAAGATGACTTAGCCTCCTTCTCTTCTTCAATGTAACCTTTGCATCCATGTATTTGAACCAAGACTAGTATGAAAACCTACATCAAATTTTAGATAAAGAACTCTCCATTGAAAGTCAAGAAATGAGGTACATAAGAAAGACACTACTAAATTACTCTTGATATGCAAATAGATCAAGAGTAGTTAATCTAGTTGGTGCATCATTCTTGACCATGAGTTGTCTTGACTAGTAGTTTGATAGGTCCCACCATGCATGCTAAAGTCTATATTCTATTCAAAAAGACTATTCATTAGGAAAGAAATTGTGATAAATACAAATTGTAGGGAAGACTTGGTCTCACTTTAATATGTGCCACATGTTTAACGATGAAATCTTTCAAACTAAAATTTTCTTAAGAGATTCAATGAAGTCATAATGTTCATGTTAATATCAAATCTAAAAGTCTTTATTTACCAATTTAACGGTGGCAAAATTAAACCAACTTAATTCAATTGTTTAATTTGTTGGTTTATTTCTATTTCTTTTACAAAATAAAAATATTGAAATGAAAAATAAACAATAAAAAATTTTAATGGATGTAAAAATTTATTTAAATAGAAAAAATAAATAAATTAATTTCATATCAAATACTCTCTTGATTTTGAATGCCATTTTAAGTATGTTAACTTCTTTTAATATTAAAATATCTTACAACTATCAATTATTAATTCAAATAAAATTCTAAATCAAATAAAAACTAAATTTTTTTCAACTACATATATTTTATAATTTTCTTTTAACAAATAAGTTCTTATTTATTGAAATGATAATTTAGTAAAAAATAAAACTCAATTAATAATTTTGCATCTATAATAATATATTTTACAAAATTTTATCATATAATGAATATATTATTTATATTTTGTAATAAACCAAAAAAACTTCACCTAATATTGTCACCTAGCTACAACCTCATACAATATGGAGAGACTATACTTTCAAGTGAAGAGTATATATATTAAATTAATGATATTCTTTTTAGGTGTAATAACAAAAAGTTCAAAACTTTGGCGATATTTCCAATATCTTAGAGGCCTTTAAGGAAACAATCTCTAATACCACAACTACAAATATTTGTAAAATGGCTAATTTCAGTACACTCCCCCCCAGTGCAAATACATTAAATCGTCATTGGTTTTAAATTTTATTAGTTGAAACTTTCATGAATGTATTCCATCTATATAAATTGTTTTTAGAGAATTATTGAACACATATATCTAGAACATTTTTACCTACAATTCTTTTAAAAAATAAAATTTAAAAACAAATTACGTCTATAAGTGTGCTAATCAATTAAATTTGAAACCATTGGTAGTTAAGTATATTTACCGAGTGAAATTAACTTATTTGTAAAATGATTGGTAATATAAAATACCAATGAATAGAGAATTGAAGGACCACTACATAAAGGATTTGAAAGTTTCAATAATAAAAGCAAATTCTTTGAATAAAAATAAAATAAAAAATAAAACTATTCTATCAAAAAAGACATGATGATTTTTCCAATCAATCAATATCTTATACAGTTGTCGTAATAGAGAAGGTTAGATAGAAATAATTGTAAATGACTTGACTTTAAGAAAGTGATATAAAGCTTATGAGTAGCTAATGAGTTGTGGGACCACTCATATATATATATATATATATATATGTGTGTGTGTGTGTGTGTGTGTGTGTGTGTGTGGTAAATTTATATATATGAAAAAAAGAGTATTCAATTGCTTAAGAAAATATTAGTTATATCAAATATGTTGCATATGTTTGATGCATCTAATTTGAACTTGAAAATTTGTAAGATGACTTAGCCTCCTTCTCTTCTTCAATGTAACCTTTGCATCATCCATGTATCTGAACCAAGACTAGTATGAAAACCTACATCAAATTTTAGATAAAGAACTCGCCATTGAAAGTCAAGAAATGAGGTACATAAGAAAGACACTACTAAATTACTCTTGATATGCAAATAGATCAAGAGTAGTTAATCTAGTTGGTGCATTATTCTTGACCATGAGTTGTCTTGACTAGTAGTTTGATAGGTCCCACCATGCATGCTAAAGTCTATATTCTATTCAAAAAGACTATTCATTAGGAAAGAAACTGTGATAAATACAAATTGTAGGGAAGACTTGGTCTCACTTTAATATGTGCCACATGTTTAACGATGAAATCTTTCAAACTAAAATTTTCTTGAGAGATTCAATGAAGTCATGATGTTCATGTTAATATCAAATCTAAAAGTCTTTATTTACCAATTTAACGGTGGCAAAATTAAACCAACTTAATTCAATTGTTTAATTTGTTGGTTTTATTTCTATTTCTTTTACAAAATAAAAATATTGAAGTGAAAAATAAACAATAAAAAATTTTAATGGATGTAAAAATTTATTTAAATAGAAAAATAAATAAATTAATTTCATATCAAATACTCTCTTGATTTTGAATGCCATTTTAAGTATGTTAACTTCTTTTAATATTAAAATATCTTACAACTATCAATTATTAATTCAAATAAAATTCTAAATTAAATAAAAACTAAATTTTTTTCAACTACATATATTTTATAATTTTCTTTTAACAAATAAGTTCTTATTTATTGAAATGATAATTTAGTAAAAAATAAAACTCAATTAATAATTTTGCATCTATAATAATATATTTTACAAAATTTTATCATATAATGAATATATTATTTATATTTTGTAATAAACCAAAAAAACTTCACCTAATATTGTCACCTAGCTACAACCTCATACCATATGGAGAGACTATACTTTCAAGTGAAGAGTATATATATTAAATTAATGATATTCTTTTTAGGTGTAATAACAAAAAGTTCAAAACTTTGGCGATATTTCCAATATCTTAGAGGCCTTTAAGGAAACAATCAACTTCCAACACCACAACTACAAATATACTAGCTACAAATATTTGTAAAATGGCTAATTTTAGTACACCTCCCAGTGCAAATACATTAAATCGTCATTGGTTTTAAATTTTTTTAGTTGGAACTTCCATGAATGTATTCCATCTATATAAATTGTTTTTAGGGAATTATTGAACACATATACCTAGAACATTTTTACGTACAATTCTTTTAAAAAATAAAATTTAAAAACAAATTACGTCTATAAGTGTGCTAATCAATTAAATTTGAAACCATTGGTAGTTAAGTATATTTATCGAGTGAAATTAACTTATTTGTAAAATGATTGGTAGTATGAAATACCAATGAATAGGGAATTGTATGACCACTAGACATAAAGGATTTGAAAGTTTCAATAATAAAAGCAAATTCTTTGAATAAAAGAAAACTATCCTATCAAAAAAGACATGATGATTTTTCCAATCAATCTATATCTTATACAGTTGTCATAATGGAGAAGGCTAGATAGAAATAATTACAAAATGACTTAACTTTGAGAAAGTGATATAAAGCTTATGAGTAACTAATGAGTTGTGGACTACACACACATACACACAAATATATATATATATATATATATATATATATATATATATATATATATATATATATATATATATATATATTAATTTTATTTATTTATTTATTTATTTATATATAGATGTATTTTTATTTTTATTTTTACTTTTTTTAGCAAAGTTATTCTAATTTCTATTTTAAAATATTTATCAAACTGTGTCAATACCATACATGTAGGTATTCATTAATAATCAAGTAAATTTAAAAAAAAAAAGTATTTAATTACTTAAGAAAATATTAATTATATCAAATATGTTGCATATGTTTGATGCAGCTAATTTGAACTTGAAAATTTGTAAGATGACTTAGCCTACTTCTCTTATTTGATGCAACCTTTGCATCCACGTGTCTAAACCAAAACTAGTATGAAAACCCACGTCAAATTTTTAGATGAAGAACTCACCATTGAAAGTCTAGAAATGAGGTACATAAAAAAGACACTACTAAATTACTCTTGATATGCAAATAGATGAAGAGTATTTAATGTAGTTGGTACATCATTCTTGCCCATGAGTTGTCTTGACTAGTAGTTTGATAGGCCCCACCATGCATGCTGAAATCTATATTACATTCTAGGCTATTTATGAGGAAAGAAACTGTGATAAGTACAAATTATAGAGAAGACTTGGTTTTACTTTAATATGTGCTACACGTTTAAAGGATGAAGTCTTTTAAACTAAAATTTTCTTGTAAGATTCATTGAAGTCGTGATGTTCATATTAATATCAAATCTAAGAGTCTTTATTTACCCATTTAATGATGCAAAAAATTAAACTAACTTAATTCAATTGTTTAATTTGTTGATTTTATTTTCATTTATTTTTCTATTTTGTTTTTTTAAATATCATTAAAAGTCCTAAGTCAAAATCACAAGGATAAAGTAATTTTTTTTATATTTTCTTTTAATGCTCTTAAATTAATAACTAGAATGTGCTAAGTGACTTTTAAGTTTCAAACTTATGCTAAAATGATAAGGTTTTCATGTGCATTCTACAACACAAGAGAGGCATCATACCATTGTTTTATAGAGGGTAGAATGTGAGAAAGCTTGTATTGATTTTTGAAATCTAGTAATTGAATTTGATCTTTAAACATTATATAGTCTAGATGAATGGAGCTAAGGTACCTCTATAGTACCTTCTAGGATGATTTTGCTCCTTATCATGTCTCCCAAGATGTTAATGGAAAGTCCACATATTATTTAAAAAAATATTATCTTTTTATTATTGTTACCTAAATTATAATTTTAGAAGTGTTTCTACTTTAATTGGCCTATCTTAACTATAAAGCACCCGCTAATAGTCCTATAGTGTAAACTTTAATTTTATTGTAATATTTCATTTTTAGGAGTGTTCAAATCCTTTTTTTCTTTTTTTTTTTAAATATGTAGGAAAAAATCTTCTTAAACGTCTATTACAAAATAAAAATGTTGAAGTGAAAATTAAACAAAATTTTTTTTGTAATGGATGTGAAAATTTATTAAAATAGAGAAAATAAGGAAATTAATACAATATCAAACACTCTCTTGATCTTGAATATCTTTCTTAAGTAAGGTAACTTATTTTAATATTAAAAAATCTTACAAATATCAATTATTAATCCAATTAATATTATAAATTAAATAAAAAAAACTAAATGTTTTTCAATTGCATATAGTTTATAATTGTCTTTTCACAAATAAGTCTTATTTATTGAAATGACAATTTAGTAAAAAATAAAACCCAATTAATAATTTTACATCTATAAAAATATATTACATAAAATGTTATCATACAATAAATAAATTATTTATATTTTGTAATAAATGAAAAAAAAAAAAAAAAAAAAAACCTTCACCTAATATTGTCACCTAAGACCTCATACAATGTGGAGAGACCTTACTTTTAAGTCAAGAATATATATGTTAAATTAATAATATTTTTTATTAGGTATAATAATAATAATATTAATGATAATAAAAGTCCAAAACAATGGCAATATTTTCAATATCTTAAAGAGGCCTTCAAGAAAACGATCAACTTCCAACACCACAACTACAAATATATTAGCTACAAGTGTTGGTAAAAAATGGTTAATTTCAATCATACCCCATAAGGTTTAATGTAAATACACTAAACGACCATTGATTTTAAATTTCATTAGTTAGAACTTTTATAGATGTATTTTGTTTATATAAATTAGTTTTAGATAAGAAAATTTATTTTTTAGAGGATTGTTGAACGCATATACCCAAGATATTTTTACCTAAATATAGAATAAAATTTAAACACAAATTACATCTATAAGGTGCAGATCAATGAAATTTGAAACCATTGGTGGCTAAGTATATTTACCTTAAGTGAAATTAACTTGTAAAATGATTGGTAATATACATAAAAGATTTGAATGTTTCAATGATAATTTGGAATAAATAAAAATTAAAAAAAAAAAAAAAAAAAAAAAAACAACCATCCTATCAAAAAAGACATGTAGATTCTTTCAATCAACGACTATCATATAAAAGTTGTCGTAATAGAGAAGGCTAGATAGAAATAATTGTAAATGATTTGACTTTGAGAAAATAATATAAAATTTATAAGTAACTAATGAGTTGTGGGACCATTAAATTCAATAAACAAATATATAGTTTCATAAAATATATGCTAATTAGTATTATATATATATATATATATATACATTGAGAAAAAACAAAGTTATTCTAATACTATTTTCTAAACTTAAAATTCAAATCACCCAATTTTCAACGGTAATTTTTTGATATATATGAGTTAGGTGGTGCCCAAGTCAGTGTTTAAATTTACTGACTCAGAGCTTTGGTTGTCTTCAACAGGTCATTCAGTGGAAACTATGTTCTCCCATTTCTCAATTCTAAGGTCCACTCTTTTCTCCCTGACATGGGATGCTTTGAAGAGGTCAGCCCAAAAACATAAAAGGAAAATTTTCATCCACTCCACTCTCTCCAACCATCTCTGTTTTTTAAACAGAGAATATGAACTTTCAAATCTTTAAATATCTTCCTATTTCTATCATATTTTCTTTTCCCTCCTTTATTTTCAAATCAATTTTTTCAAAGATTCAAAGAGAGCCAATAGGAATCTTCAATTTGAAATCCATTTCTATCCCTCTCAAATCTTAACAGCGAAGTACTTCCAGCCTATGTAGATTAGCAAGCCCCGAAACATGAAGCTTTTGCAACCCATGGCAAGATATGATGTCCAAACAATCGATCAAAGGGCAACTTGATATTAGTTTCTGAATTTATTGTTCATCACATTGGATTTGTCCTAAATACAACTTTCGTAGCGCCAAAAGATCTATATCACCACAGATTTCCAATCTGCAATCCTGTACACTGAGAACTATAACTATTTTGGCAGCAAAAACTTTACCTAGCAAGGCGTAAGGCTTGGCTCTCGCCTTGGGTAGCATAAATAGATCCAGCTCCTTCACCTTCCTCTCAAGTGCCGTGCAGATCCACAAGTCTATCAACGATCGCGATTCGATGTCATTGAGTCCCAGATGGAGCCCGAGTTTCGCAAGACTTGCGTCTTTCTGAGAGTGTTAGGAGGAATCGATGGCATTGATGAACGAGGAGACATCAGGGTGTTTGGTTGCTGAAAAATCAAAGCGGAAAATTGATGGAACGGTTGGGAAGCTAGAAACCCTAGAGAGATCCCAGAAAGTAATAACGAGGGTGAGATTTGATTGTGGGGGGAAAGAGAACAAGATGGCTAGGCTGCCGCCCCACATATGGTTCCCTTATATAGCCACGTCCATGTGTCGGCCACGTAGGCATTATGCACCCACTAGTGAAAATATTCTGTCATGTCAATATTCGATCAATTTGAATATAATAAGAAAAAAAAAATACAAAAAAAAAAAAAGAAAAATACAAAATTTATTTTTTTCGCCTTCTTCAATTTTCTAAGTTCTATTCAAATTGATAAACCATCATTAAATGTGACTTTTTGTTATAAATATAAAAAATGATGTCAAAATCTTATAAAATTATTTGCCATCAACATGTATTTTTGTCTAAATATAATATTTTTCCATAAATTTCATCTCTAAAAAGTTCATTTTTGTCATAAAAATAAAATATATTACAAAAATCTTCTTTTTTTCATAAAAATTTATTTGTGTCTAAAATTATGATAGCAAAATATCAAATTTGTTATAAATTATAATGTATCCTCGTTTCGTGTTTCATTGTTCAATTCATTATTCATTGTTAGTGCATTTAATTGAAAATTGAAATTTTGGATGAGTTATGAGAAAAAAACAATAGTGACATTTAATTGAATTTTCATTTTAATTTAAAAAATTTATGAATTTATTTTAAATTCATTTATTACCAAAATTAAGTTATATACTTTTTCTCTCTAGTTTGTTTCTAATCTTTTTCTCTCTGATTTAATGTACCTTTTTTTTGTAAATATTTAGGTTATGCTTAGTTTTTGGCAAATATTAAGAAAGAAAAAAATAACAAGAAAAATGATTTTGTTATATTTTGATTGTATTATGAAAAATATCAAAGAAAATAAAATATAATTAAACTAGTTAGAAACTAATGTATTTTTAAATTATTTAATTTTTATATCGAATAAAGTAAAATTATTGAAGTGAATTTGAAGTAATACATAAAAATAATTTATTGATTTTAAATTTATTTTTTATTTTACTTTACTTTTTATTTCCTTTTACTTTTCCTTTTTATTTTCTTCCCCTTATATTTTTTCTCATATTTTTTTAAAATCAAACATAGCTTTATCTACAATTTGTTAGTACAGATGATGGTTAAGAGTTTGGTAAGTTGCTATCCTTCGTCAAGATGACAAACTATTTTTAATTGATCCACATTTGGTTACAATATAATTTTTTATTTATTTTTTAATTCATATTTATATACTTTTTGTATTATTTTAAGTAAATTTTTTCCATAGGGTATATGGATATGTAAGATTATGATATGGATATTGTGAAACTAAGGTTTGGTTAATCTCAATTTTGATGATAACAAAACATTGCTTAAAACTAATGATTATATTTCAAGTGTGATTAGGCAAGATAATTTCCAAAGTGGCAATTACAAAGACAAATCAAGCCAAGAAGAAATCATAAAGAAGAAGACCACCTCAAAGAGAAGAGTTTTTCAAAGGCCCAAGCTTCATAAGATCTCTTTGTAAGGTTGTTGGTGCACTAGGTTTTCTCATGCATTACATTCTTTACTTATGCACCAAAATCATCCAAGATTTATTTTGTTTTAAATGTTTTTAAATTGAATGACTTCATGTTTTCAACTAAAACCTTGTGTCAAATGGTTTCCAAACTTGTTTTAAAGGTTTTAAGTTGAAAAAGTTGGGTGTTGAGCCAAAAATGGCTCAACCGGTTGAACCGGATGAATAGTAACCGGTTGACCCACAGCTCAACCGGTTGAGGTTATGAACAGTAACCGATTGACCCTCAATTCAACCGGTTGAGGGGTATGAACAGTAACTGGTCGACCGGTCGAAAAGCGCAAAAAATTTCCTCTTTCTTCCAAAACGATCGTTCAACCGGACAAGGTTGAACCTCATCCGGTCGAGGTCCTGTCAAGGTCCGGACGAGGTCCGGTCGAGGCCCAACGGTCACCTGCCAAGCATTAAATGCTAACGGCTAGTCAACCAGTCAACCCCCAACTCGACCGGATGAACCCCAAACGGCTAGTTTGACTTTTTTCTTCTATAAAAAGGCTCCAATCTTCATTGTTTCAAGAGCTTAACCTTCCTAAACCTTTCTTGAATATATTTGAGCCTTTGAAGAAATTTTTTGAGTGCACCATTGTTCCAAAACTTGCATATCATTAGTGCACCTTTCAATCCTAGTTTTCTTGTATCATTTGAGCTTAAAGTTTTTGTACTAGGATTTTGTGAGATCTTTTAATTGTAAATCTTTGAGAGGAAGTTTTCCAAGAGTGTGGTATCTCTTGAGAAGTGTAAAGGGTGCTTGGAGCCAAAAGTCCAAGAGGGTGGATTGGAACCATAATCCAATTGTATTGCTTGAAGGCTTGGTTTGGAAGCCTTGAATTAGTGGAACCTCAAGCTTGGGATTGAAGCTAGAGGAGAGTGGATGTAGGCCGGGTTGCGCCGAACTACTATAAATCTTGTGTTTGCATTCTCTCTTCTCTACTCTTTTAATTTATATGTAATTGTCTTTATATTCTTTATTATATACTTGCATATAATTTTCTCTTACATTTATATAGTTTAAATTTGCAAAAAGAGACCATCACCCTATTCACCCCCCCTCTAGGGTGATTACCATAGGTTGGATTAGCTTAATATTTCTAACAGATATGATTATGATAAATTCAAATATATTAAAATTCATATTATTTTTTAATTGTGTTACCAAGTGGTTATATCAAATTGGTAATATCTTTGTCCTTATTTAGATGGATGTAAACAATTAAAAAATAATTTTAATTATTTATTTTTATTGTATTCTATCATAATCCATTAAATGATATTTCAAATAACTTGTTACTTTTCGACAATGACTTCATTAAATCAAATTATGACACGTGTCATATGGACCTCACACAATAAGAAATTAAATAGGTTCTCTTCAAATCAAATAAAGAAATAAATAATTTAGATAATTATAATATAGTTGTCAAAATAAATAAAAACAATGAATTTGACACCAAAAAAGACAAATAATAATTCTTATTAAAAATAAATTTTATATTCTCAAATATGAAGCCTGTCAATCAATGATCATTATTAAATATGGTGCCTTTTTATACGGCCAATCCAACATATAAATATTTGAAGAAAAAAATGCTTTCTTGGAGTGCATGAATAATTAGGTCCATAATTGTCTTATTTGCGATCACAATCTTAGATATATTCCACATGTTATTTCATTTTTCATCCTGCCGCTTTTCAAAATAAATCAATTTTCTTTAACTCCGCATTGTTTGTTGTTTTGTATGTGTTGAACTTAATTTTTATATTATCAAAATTATAAATGTAATAAATTTAAAGATTAATAATTTTTTAATCAAGTACATTTTTTATCATAATAGTTTGACTCAATATATCATAAAAATAGCATGTTGAAAAATAATTTGAAGAATCTTGGCATTCATTTTGTTTAATACTTTTATTTATGTTTCATATAGCATTTTTACATTAGTGAAGTAAAAAGTTGATTTCTCTTTCGAAAATGATGATAGCAAGAGACTTATGATTTCAACAACACTCCAGACCCTCGTCCAAAGGAACTCAAGTCCCAATTTACTTCTCTCACGGGCCAACATGGTGTCCAGCACTATTTTTAATGGATACAAGTTTGATGGAGTTTAAAACTTCTAATTTGAACTTATACAATCTAACTTACTATTACTTGTGTAAATATTTTATACCCCTAAAATTTGTCACTTCAATGATCTTATGTTATATTGGAAATCAAATACATATATGTTATAGTAAAATATAATTATGTAATATATTATTGTATTGTGTATGTTGCAATTATGACCTTTTATTTTAGTTGATGCTTTTATTTATTTTCTATTTAGTATAGTCTTTTACCTCCCAACAAATCACTTCTTCAAAATGATGACACCAAGAAAAGGCCCTGACTTAGGCCCAAGGGCAACTCAATGCCCAGTCTTTAAAATCTAGCCCAAGTGGCCCAACATGGTGTCCACTCCAATTATTATAATAGATTAGTTTGGGATGGAGTATGAAATTTTTAACTATAATTTATACAATGTGATTTACATTACTTGTATAATTACTACACAACTATACTTGTCACTTTAATGATTTTATATTAAACATATATAATTTAACGGGATATATGTCATAATAAATTATAACACTTATGTAATATATTTATCAATTATTATGATTAAATAAACAAAGTCAGTGTTACAAAAAAAAAAAAAAGGAAAATAAAGATTTAATTGATCACATCTTTTTAATAATACTAATATTTTGTTGTGTTAATTATATTTAAATGTGATTTACTCAAAGAAAATTTAAAAGTATCAGGATTTTATTCATGCTACGAGCAAATGAACTGTTTTGAGTGATCAAATAAATGCATAAGTTTAAAATAAATATGAACTCAGAATGCAACTTAATCAAACTCTGAAAATGACTTTTATAGTAAAACGTAATAACAAATTGAAAGATTATTTTAAAATTTCAATATTATATAAAACCAATTTAAGAGGGTAAATTTTATTTTCTTGAGTTGCTTTTCTAATTATTTATTCTTTTTTCCCCTAGCTCTAAACTTTAACACTAAAAAATCCTAAAATAATTGAATTTTTCTTTATGAAAAAAAAAACAATATATTGAATAAAAAAAATAACCTTGAGAGTTATGTGTTTAAGATTTTGGAATAAAACAACACACAAAAGAAATAAATATTTGTAGAAAGAGAGAAAAACAACCCCAAACGGCCAGGGTGGATGGTGGATGGTGGATGGTGGTGGCAGATGGCGTGGTGCAGCCGTGGACATCAGAATTGGGCCTGAACTCATTTCTAATTGGGCTTTAAGATTGGGATAAACAAAATGGGCTTAAAATTGCCCTATGACCAATTTCAGGTCTACAATAATTTCACTATTTTAATTATAAATTTAAATATTTTAATAATGAATATTAATGATAAATAAATAAGTAATTACTTAATAAATTATAAAACTTAAATTTATACTCATTTATAAGTAATATTAAATACAAAAAATAGTTTTTTTTTTTTTTTTAAAAAAAGATATCATATTATCTTTCATACATATATATCAAAATTTTGATTTTCTAAAAGTATAGATATAAAAAATGTAGATAAATAAATAAAAGAAAAATCTAAAAGAACAAGGAAAAGTTATACCTCTTTTCGCAAATTATAGAAAATAAATTTTTCACAAATAAAAAATAGGGATTTACTACTTAAGATTCAAATCTACCATGATCTTTAAGAATTATTGTAATCTACTACAAAAAAAAAAAAAAAAAAAAGCCCTAAAAGGTAAAGAACAAGATGTGTATAATGCAAACACTAAATTCACAAAAGAAAAGAATTTAAAACTATATGTATGATACAATATAGTATAATACTAATATATAGTATTATTTAATAGAATATTTAATATTTACAAAATATTTTTATATTTTAATCATGACTATTATCAACAAATAAACAACTAAGTATTTACTAAATTATAAATTAAAGAATAATTTCTAAATAATATTAAACCTAAGAAAGATTTTAAAGCAAACATTTCGAATGTAATATATTTTATTTTAAAAAAAATATCAAAAATTGAAATGTAATATGTTTTATATTCTAATTTTATTGTTTTACTACAAATCAAAATAACATAATATATCTTATTGAGTAAAATATTCTAAAATATTATAAATTATTCTCTTTCAAGGTTTAGGAAATAAATTATATAACAAAGATCAGTGCAATTGCAAGATATTGACACTTACTCTTCCACATCTTTACTTTGAAATCCATGCCATGGAATAAAAGTAAGAGGTCTGGTTTATAGCGTTATAGTCTTTTCTACCGTTCAAATTAACATGTTGAATCTTGTCAAAGACTATACACCACCTCCAACTATTATTAAACCATAAGAGAAATGACTTCATGTCACTCCAATAGATAAGTCACCTTCATAATCCCACCATTTAAATTAGACATATAAATGGAGATGAAAAAAGAACAACTCTTGGACCGTAACTTTTGGAAAAATATAGAGATAAAGGGATGTAGATAGATATAGAAATAAAAAGAAATGAAGGAATGCAAATCGATGGAAGTAAAAAGAGATGAAATAATAAGGATCTCACTTTCTTGAAATCAATTTTATACATTCAATAATTTGATAATGTTTAGAAGTTCATGTATTTTAACATTAATTAGTACATAGCTTTTCTATATTAGGAAAAATAATAAAAATTTGTATAAACTCAAAATTTGCCATCTAGGGGGTGATGTTCCAACCACTTTTATCTATACCTTCAACTTGAAAACTTATAGTAAAAGATGCCCGTAGAATAAGCTATGAAAATAGGAGAATTAGAGATGAATTTGTTATGTGAAATAAAAGTATTGTTAAAACTTTAATCAATTGAGAGGAATAACTTAATAAAAGAGAGCATATACTCATTAATTAAGGAGTAATAGTTAAAAGGGATCATAATATTATCCAAATATGTCTTTCTTAACAACCCCTATAAATAGGGTGTCTCCTTAGTATTTAAAATAACATTAGAGGTTGTCTTGAGATAGATAAAACTCAAAAAGAAAATTGCTTCTAATTAATAAGAAAGAAAAATAATTACTAACTGAACAAAATACACTAATATATTTCATTTTTAGTTTTTTGAACTTAAGTTCCATTTCTTCTCACCTTAATTCAACAATTCAAATGAAATTATAAAGTTTAATGGTACAAATATGAAGTTGGGTAAAGTGGGTACCATGACATTTTGTTTGAAACTGTTTTTAAAATATGTAACTTATAAATTTTATATCTTCAAATATCAAGCATGTCAATCCATGATCATTATTAATTATGGTGCCTTTTTATAAGGCCAATCCAATATATAAATATTTGAAGGAAAAATGTTTTCCTAGTGTGCATGAATAATATAAGTTCGTAATTGCTTTATTTGCAATCACAATTTTAGAAATATTCCACAAGTTATTACATTTTTCATCTGACCCTTTTTAAAAATAAATCAATTTTAACTCCACATTGTTTGTTGTCTCGTATGTGTTGCAATTATTTTTGCATTCTTGAAAATATAAATGCAATAAATTTAAAGATTAATACTTTTAAATTATTTAATAGTTTGGCTCAATAAGATCAAAAGGCTTATACATATTAGGAGTTCAAATCCATAATAGGCATATAGAAATTATTATATGTTAAAAACTTCTTTTTTCCACCTAAGAAATTAATGTGTTATTGAACCGTTTTATTGGGAACAAGAGCCAATCTAAAATAAAACACGAGGTAGCAGAAATAAATTGTTCTGGGGTTTAATTCCTACGGACCCATTTGGGAAAGGAGGAGCATAAAAAATGTGGTTGTCGGGTTGAGAGTGGCTGGGTAGGCGTTGTTGGGCTTGAGGGGTCCTGGCCCGTTATCCTTCCACCGAAGAGAGCGGGAGGTGAACGCTGCTCTGTGAAGCCAGCCTCACGCGGTGCCCTCCATCTCGAAGAACCCGAAGACCCAGGCCTTCGCCCGGGTCTCGGGCCTCAACTCCCCACTTGGAACGGGCGAACCAGGTGAATCACCCCATCAGGCCCTACCAACCCAGCCAGACCAATCTCCAACGATACTAATGCCCTCGCTTGAGTTACAAACTCGCGCAACTGAGCTCGGCGGTCGTATCCCTGCACCATAGACATTTTAAAGACTTCTTCTCTTATATTTATATTTGATGTGGGACGGCTTAGGGAACTGTTGACTCGTTCTTTACCACATATAGGGATGCAAAAAAACGGGTATGATATGTTACCTTTCTAAACTCTGCTTACAAGATTGAAAGCAATTTTCTTCAACATGTGTAGCCTACATCAAAGAATAGGAATTATGGGGAAGGAGTCTGTGTGGATTGCCAGAGGCCACATTGCCAATCTACATTCATTCCTCTTAATTAACGCATCCTCCATCCCCTCAATGCAAGGTGTTTTGGTAGTCAAAACCTACTTCTCCAATACTGGGAAAATATTTAAACAAATCTATTCCTTATTTTAGGTTATGTTTGGCTTCATTATTCTCACAATTCACTTGGGGAAACCAGGGATCCATTTTTACCTTCCAGGCTTATGAATGCTTTGTGGTTCTCTCAATGGGGACAAGAATAACCATTAGGAATTTATCAGACAACAATGCTCCTAAGTCCTATGGTGGCTTCCATCAGTGGGCAACAATTGCTAGATTTTGAGGGCTTAACCAGTAGCTTCAATTTTAAAGAGGAGACATTTTGCTCCACAACTCATTTACTGGTCCCTATTGTGGTTGGGAAGATTTACAGAGATCTGAGGTCTTGGTCAGAAGAATTGGGCTTCTTCTTTGTGAAGGGAGTAACTCTAACAAATCCTCGACTACATTTAGAATTTGTGAATATCTGAGATATGATTTCTGGGATGATCCAATCGTGTGTGGAATTACCCCTTTAGTAGGGCTGTTTGTGGAATTAGTCATTTCATCAAGTTATACAGCCTGTCTCACCACCTTAACCAGGAATGCCTTCATCCACAGACAAAGTTGAAACGCTGGAGAGCGCGGAGAACACGAGTTGGGATGATGGGAATTCCTTTCTTGTGAAACACTTGGAGGTGATTTTTTATGTTTTCACCCAAAAAACATCCAGAGAGTGTATTGAGGGGATGACTATCCTCAGGCCAGTCAAGCTTTCATGAGCAGGGAGATACTGGTGGACTTTCTTGAAGTTCCATGTGTTACAAATGTCCCTTGCCAAATATTGCAATGATTTTGATACTTCAGACAATCATTCAAATTTGGAGGTTTCGGATGTGAACCAAATTCAGGCTCTTCCATTCATCTCTATATGGTTTTTCCAAGGGTGCTTTGGGGCTTCATTTCATTTTCTAAGTGGTTCTAAAGACATCTGAGTGAAAATATGAATCCAGTGGTCTCCTCTGCCTGCAAGATGATATATAGTTTGAGGACGGATGGCTTCCAGGGGGTTCTCTTTTGTGATCATCCATTTTTTTCTATATGGATTTGAATTCCTAATATATCATAAAATTAGCATGTTGAAACATAATTTGAAGAATCTTCACATTTATTTTGTTTAATGGCTTTACTTATGTTTCATATAGTTTTTCTACATCAGGGAAGTTTACTTCTCTTTCAAAAATGATGATACAAAGAGACTTCTTATGATTTCAACAACACTCTTAACCCTGGCCCAAGGGAACTCAAGGCCCAGTTTACATCTCTCACGGCTAGCATGGTGTCTAGCCCAATTCTTAATAGATATTATATGTTTGATGGAGTTTAAAACTTCTAATTTGAACTTATACAATATAATTTATTATTACTTTATAAATATTTTATACCCCTACAATTTGTCACTTTAATGATCTTATACTATATTTGAAATTAAATATATAGGACATGTTTTGTTGACTAGATATAGTATGGGATAGGATAAAAAAGGGATATTATATAGTTTATTGACATATATATGTTATAATAAAATGTAATTGTGTAATATATTATTTTATTTTGCATGTTGCAATTATTTATGTAATATTGAAATTATTTATCCAACAATTTTAAAGATTTCTTTTCAAGCATCTTGATGTTTATTTTAGTTGATGCTTTTATTTATTTTCTATTTAGTATGGTTTTTTTTTTAACATCCCAACAATGTGCTTCTTCAAAATGATGATAACAAGAGAAGGCCCAGTCTTCAAGATCTGCCCAGACCTAACACAGGCCACCATGGTGTCCACCCCAATTATTATAATAGATTCTATTTGTTTGATGGAGTTAAAAATTTATACAATATGATTTATATTACTTGTATAATTAGTACACAACTATAATTTGTGACTTTAATGATCTTATGTTATATTTTATATTAAAAATATATAATTTAATGGGATATATGTTGTAATAAATTATAATAATTGTGTAATATATTTATCAATTATTATGATTAAATAAATAAGGTCAACATTACACATGAAAAAAGATTTAATTGATCACATCTTCTTGATAGTATTGATCTTCTATTGTGATAATTACACTTAAATGTGCTTTACTTATAAAGAAAATTATAAAATTATTATAATTTTATTCATGTTACTAACAAATGAACTCAAAATAAATATGAACTCAAAATGCTACCTAATCAAAATCTGAAAATGGCTTCCATAGTGTAAAAAAAAAAAAAAAAAAAAAAAAAAAACTAAAAAGTTGAAAGATTATTTTAAAATTTCAGTATTATACAAAACCAATTTAAGAGGATAGTTTTATTTTCTTGAGTTACTCTTCCAATTATTTATTCTTTTTTTCCCCTATTAAGATCTAAATTATTTTAATGCTAAAAAAATTCCTAAAGAATTGAATTTGTGTTTGTGAAAGTAAACAACATTTTTAACAAAAAAAAAAAAAAAAAAGCCTTGAGAGTAATGTGTTTAAGATTTTGAATAAATCAATACATGAAAGAAATATTTGTGGAAAAAGAGCAAAACAACCTCAAAGTATTGAAAGTTATAAATATAATCTCAGTTTTATACTCCAATATGCTTTTTGTAAGTGTTTGGATAGGAAAAAAGGATAAAAAAAAAATGTTTGAGGGTATTTTTATATATAAAAAAAATGTTATATTTTATGTTTATAAGAAGGTTATTTTTGTGAATATGTGAAATTTTTTTTAATTAAATAATCCTAAAATAAATAATACAGAAAAATAAAAAATAAAAAATGGAGAAATTTAAGCAAGAATAAGAGTGCAAGTTTTAACTCATATGTTGATTGAAAAAAAAAGAAGTAAATTAGCATATTTATTTTGGTTTTCTATATGATATAGTTTTTTACATTATTGCACTACTTATGGCCCTGGCAGAAAGAAACTCAAGGGTCAACATGGTGTCCAGTCCAATTATTAATAGATTTTATTGTATGATAGAGTTTAAAACGTTGACCAATAACTTATTACAATATGATTTATTGTTATTTATATAAACATATTATACAACTATTATTTGTCACTTTAATGATCTTATATTATATTTAATATTAAACATATAGAGTTTAATGAACGTGTAATATATTATTATTATTATTATTATTATTAAACGAAGAGAGTGGGTGTCCCACTTAATGAAAGTGCAAACAACCCATGTTAGGAATCGGTTGGATGGTGCCTACATTTTGTTTTTGTAGGAAATTGGAGAAATAATTACTTGGGGGAAGAACACATTTTGTGGAGACATGTGGTTTGCCCATAAGCAGTTACTTTAGTCCATTGAAGCTTCTCTGGTTGTTGGAAAATGTGGATGTTGTGAAAAAGCTGTCGAAACAGGGGATGCTCTCTTTGGAACAATAGACACTTGGTTGATTTAGAGTATGACAGGAGGCTTGAATGGTGGGATTCATGTCACTGATATCTCAAGTGCATCTAGAACAATGCTCATGAATCTCAAATCCCTTGATAGGGACAAACCCACATTAGATACCCTAGCCATTCCTGCTGAAATTTTGCCCAAGATTGTTAGTAATTCTGAGATTATTGAAATGGTCGGAAAGGGATGGTACATTCCTGGGCTCCCAACTTCTGGATGCCTCGGTGACCAGAATGCTGCAATGCAGGGCCAAGCTTGCCGAAAAGGTGAGGCCAAAAGCACATATGGGACTGGGGCTTTCATACTTCTCAATACAGGTGAGGAGGTAATCGAGTCCAAACATGGGCTTTTAACCACTTTGGCATTTAAGCTTGGATGAGAAGCTTCAACCAACTATGCTCTAGAGGGCTCTGTTGCAATTGCAGGAGCTGCAATTCAGCAACTCAGAGACAGACTTGGTATAATAAGCATTGCAAGTAAGATAGAGGAATTAACAGCAAAAGTTGATTCTTTGGGTGGGGTTTATTTGGTTTATTATATTGTGGACCCTGTATTTTGCTTGATGCGTTCCCACTCGATGGTGAAATTCGCTTTTTATTTGAAAAACGATTTATTATTTAGAAAATGACTTGCAGTCACCACTTATTTTTGTTTCATTTTTAAAAGGATAAACAAAAATAAGAAAGAAAACTCTAAGTGTGACTTCTTATTTGGAAAAGATGGTCTGTGAAAAATCAAGCTTGGGCTTGGGGTTACCCGCTGGGGCGAAAGCGAGCGTAAACCAAGCGCCGGGTAGGAATGACGCGGGGCCTTCAAATGCAGGTCCTTATAATGTGGTCCCCGCTGACTTTCCTCTGAGATCTTTTCCCTCGGTGCCCTTTTCCTTAACACCGATACCCTCTGACTCTTCTGTCCCCTCTGTACCCTCACTCCCCTTCTTAGAGGAAAATAACCTTTTTTGGAGGGAGCAGTCGGTTGAGCAGTCGACCCCACCACAACCCCCCGCTTTACCCGGTGACACCAATGAGCCTCACAATTTGCCCAATGGGTATTGGTGCGTTCATCGGATCCTAATCGACTACCTCAAGGCAGACATGGATACTTCCTTTGAAAGAACACCGTCATACAGGAAGTATCGGCGGGTGCTCGAGCAGTTAGCGGGACAGCATTATACAAGTAAGGCTCGCCTCGTTGAACTCTTGGGGGATATAGCCAACAACCCCTCAGGTTACTTATCGGGAAGGTACGGTAAAAACCGTAGCACCCCTCTAAGCCTCTAAAATGGGTCTCTACTAATGAGATGAAGCAAATATGGCAATTGATTGATTAAACATGGATACCGAATAGGGATCAAATGTGCGAAAGCAAAGCACGCATGATAACAAATAAATCAATAAACACAATCGGGTAAGGGGCGTACCTTAGTCACAAGATGGGCGCTATCATAAGAGACAAGGTTAGTGCACAAATACAAAACAATCGCATGCAGGTCATAGAGTGAGGCAAGCTAATCAAGTATAGCAATCAATCAATCGATGAGAAAATCACATATGTTGGGTCCCACCAAAACCCAATCGATATTGCACGAATTAGTCTTACAAATTCCATTATTTTGGAATTACGAAAATTGCATTCGTGCTTATGTAAAATCAAGAGAAACAGAAGATTATTTGAGAACTGGGGTGGAATTAAAATTGTTCGAGAGAAAACTGGATTTTTGAAATTTATTTGAAAATTGAAGTCTTGGGAATTAAATTCAAGAATTGGAATTTCAGAATAATTTGAAACTGGAAGTCATGGAAATTGGAACTTGGAAAAATTATTTGGGAATGAGATTTCTTAAAAAAAATTAAACCTGCAAATTGGAATTTTGAAAAATTTATTTAGAGATGGCATGAAAAATTGAATTTGGAAATTGGAAATTTTGGAAGATTTATCTTAAGATGGAATTTTAAAAGTAAATAAATAAATAAATAAAAATAATAATAATAAATAACGAAAATAATAATGATTAAATAAATAAATGTGAAAATTAGAAATTTGGAAATTATGAATTAAATTTGGAAATCGAAAATTTGAAGAATTATCTAAAGATGGAATTTTAAAAATAAATAAATAAATGAATAAAAATAATAATAATAATAATAATGATTAAATAAATAAATGTGAAGATTGGAATTTTGGAAAATAGAAATTTTTAAAAAATTGAATTTGGAAATTAGACTTTTGGAAGATTGTTTGAGAAGGGTATTTCGGAAATTTAAATTAAAAAAATGAAATCTTGAAAAATTATTTTGGGAATGGAATTTAAAAAAACTAAATTTCGGAAATTGAAATGTTAGAAAATTATTATAATATCAAAATATAAAGAAATAGTAAAAAAAAATGGCTTGTGGTGATCCTCATTTGCAAGACTTCTCCATGTGTTCAAAGTGGCAACCAACCTATTCCCTATGCTGCCAACATACCAAAGAATGCCACAAGAATACTTCCCATATTACAATAATGTCATCCAAACCCACTTTTCATGCAAGTCTCCAACATACCCACCATGCACTTCCCGAGAGCACCACAAACCCATTTTTTTTAATGAAAAACAAACACCACAATGTTGCCACTTTCTTTATTTTCAAGCATCTTGATGTTTATTTTAGTTGATGCTTTTATTTATTTTCTATTTAGTATGGTTTTTTTTTTTTTTTTTTTTTTAACATCCCCACAATATACTTTTTCAAAATGATGATACCAAGAGAAGGCCTTGACCTAGGCCCAAAGGCAACTCAAGGCCCAGTCTTCAAGATCTGGCCCAGACCTAACACAGTGTTGGGTTTCCCTCCTTTGTGGGACTCTTAAATATGGCATTTTCCAGATTGGTTTGAAGTCTTCAAGGAAAGAGAAAGCTAAAAACTACAAGTCTTTTGTCTTTCCTTTTGGTTCATCATCTTGGTCGGCAAGAAGACTTTTGGGATACCTTTTTTGGTTCAAAACAAAAAATCAGCCTTTTTCTTTCTCCATTGATTTGGGGCTACACAATTGGCAAGTTTGTTCTTCAAGTGAGTAACGTTTCTTCACTTGATATTTTTGAGGGTTTCTTGCGGTTTGTTCTTTGAAGATTTGGTTTGCTTTTGTGAGGTATTTTCTTCTTGTGATTTACACCTTGGTGTGTTTGTAAGGCTTATGCCTTTTGGCCACTTTGTAAACTCCTTTGGTGATAGTGGAAGAAACTGATCTACCGGTCATCGTGGACGTACCTCAAATTATTTGAGGGAACCACGTAAATCTTGTGTGCTCATTTATTTTCTGTTGTTTTATTTATATTGCTTCCATTGATTTACACTTGTGGGAAAGCCTATTTTTCCCAACATCTGGTATCAGAGCTATTGGTTAATTCGGTTCCGATTCGTTATATTTGTGTGTGTGAATTATGGACGGCAACGTTGGGCGTATGGTTAGTTTCAATGGCACAAATTGGGTGACTTGGAAAACTAAAATGGAAGACCTTTTGTTTTGTAAAGATTTGAATGGACCCATAGAGGGTGATAGTGGCAAACCGGAAGGGATGAAAGATGACGAGTGGAAAAAGCTAGACCGAAAAGTTGTTGGTTTTATTTGGCAATGGATTGATGATAGTGTCTTTCATCATGTCTCTACAGAAAATTCAGCACATGGTCTTTGGACCAAATTGGAGAGTCTTTATGATAGAAAGACGGCCGTGAATAAAGCTTTTTTATTTCGAAAGCTTGTGAATTCTAAATATAAGGAGGGTACTCCTATTGCAGAGCATTTGAATGAGATTAAGAGCATTGTGAATCAGTTGGCCGCCATGAAAATTACTTTTGATGATGAGTTGCAAGCTTTGTTACTTCTTAGTTCACTTCCTGAAAGTTGGGAAACTTTGGTGGTCACAGTTAGTAACTCCGCACCTGATGGAGTGGTAACAATGAGTCAAGTTACTAGCAGCCTGTTGAATGAAGAGACAAGAAGAAAATCATCAGGTTATTCTCACTCCGAGGCACTTGTGATAGAAAACCGGGGGAGAGGCAGGAGTAATAGTAAGGCTTCTCACAACCGTAATAAATCTAGAGGTCGTTCAAGCTCGATTTCAAAGAAAGATGTTGAGTGCTATTATTGTCACAAGAAAGGGCACATGAAGCGGGAGTGCAGAAAACTCAAGTTCAAGGAGCAGAACAGAGAGATAAATTCAGAGAAAAAGAAAAATGATACAGCTGTAGTTATCGATGGTGAACTCGTGATTATTCGTGATGATGTTAGCGTTAATTTGATTGGCCAAGAGACGGATTGGGTAATTGATTCTGGAGCTTCATTTCATGTTACTTCGCGGGCTGATTTCTTTACTTCTTACTCGCAAGGTGATTTTGGGAATGTCCGTATGGGAAATGAAGATGTGTCAAAAATTGTCGGCATGGGTGACATTTGCCTGGAAACAAATATTGGATGCAAATTGTTGCTTAGAGATGTGAGGCATGTACTGGATATTCGGCTCAATTTAATCTCTGCTGGAAAGTTAGATGATGAGGGCTACAATAACAATTTCAGTGATGGAAAATGGAAGCTCTCCAAAGGTTCTCTAGTGGTAGCAAAAGGAAAGAAGACTTGTTCTCTTTACACTATGCAAGCAAAAATCTACAAGGGTGTTGTGAATACCTTAGAGAATGACTCATCCACCAATTTATGGCATAGAAGGCTTGGACATATGAGTGAGAAAGGATTGCAAGTTTTATCCAAGAAAGAGCTTCTAGCGGGGATAAAAGGTACGCCTTTAAAAACATGTGTTCATTGTTTCCATGGTAAACAAAATAGAGTATCTTTTCGTAGAAACATTGCATCTAGAAAATCTCATGTTCTAGATTTGATACATTCTGATGTATGTGGTCCTTTGAAAGTTAGGACACTTGGTGGTGCTCTATACTTTGTCACTTTTATTGATGATCACTCTAGAAAAGTTTGGGCTTATACACTGAAAACTAAAGATCAAGTTCTAGATGTGTTTAAGCATTTTCAGGCCAAGGTTGAAAGAGAAACTGGTAGACAGTTGAAATGTGTCCGCTCGGATAATGGTGGTGAATATATTGGACCATTTGATCAGTATTGCACTAATCATGGCATCAGGCATGAAAAGACAGTCAAAAAGACACCTCAACAGAATGAGGTTGCAGAGAGAATGAATCGCACCATTCTTGAGAGAGTCAGATGTTTGCTCTCACATTCTAAATTGCCAAGATCTTTTTGGGGTGAGGCAATGAGGACAGCAGTTGATCTTATCAATTTGTCTCCTTCAGTTCCGTTGAATGGTGATGTGCCAGAGAAAGTTTGGACAGGGAAGGAAGTCTCCTATGATCACTTGAGGGTATTCGGCTGCAGAGCTTTTGTTCATATTCCAAAAGATGAGAGATCCAAGCTTGATCCAAAAGCAAAGCAGTGCATATTTATTGGCTATGGGCATGAAGAATTTGGCTATAGGTTGTATGATCCAGTTGATAAGAAAGTTGTCAGAAGCCGAGATGTTGTTTTCTTGGAAGATCAGACTATTGAAGACATTGACAAGCTTGAGTCAGCTGAGTCTAGTACTAATGATCTTGTTGATTTAGATCCTCTTAATCCACCTGTTGTTCATGATATTGCTGAGGAAGTGCAGACACCTCATGATGATGCAGCGGAAAATGATGTTGAGCTAGAGATTGAGGGGGAACAGTCACCCCAAGAGCCACTACCACAGACACCATTGAGGAGATCTACCAGAGAAAAACAACCATCCAGAAAATATTCTTCAAATGAGTATGTGATGATATCAGATCAGGGGGAGCCAGAGACTTATCAAGAAGTCTTGAAGCATGAGAACAAAACTGAATGGCTCAAGGCAATGAAAGAGGAAATGAAGTCTTTGCATGAGAATCACACCTATGATTTGGTGAAGCCGCCTAAAGGGAAGAAAATTTTGAAAAATAAATGGGTCTTCAGACGAAAGAATGATGGGAACAGTTCTCAACCGAGATTCAAGGCACGACTTGTTGTGAAAGGTTTTGATCAGAGGAAGGGAGTTGATTTTGATGAGATCTTCTCACCAGTTGTGAAGATGTCCTCCATTCGAACTGTGCTTGGTATAGCTGCGAGTATGAATTTAGAAGTTGAGCAGCTTGATGTGAAGACCGCATTTTTGCATGGTGACTTAGAAGAGGAAATTTATATGAAGCAACCTGAGGGCTTCATAGATAAGGGCAATGATCAGTTAGTTTGCAAATTGAAGAAGAGTTTGTATGGATTGAAGCAAGCACCGAGGCAGTGGTACAGAAAATTCGATTCTTTCATGACTGAGCATGGGTATTCAAGAACCACTTCAGACCATTGTGTGTTTGTGAAGAAATATCCAGATGGTAATTTTATTATTCTCTTGCTTTACGTTGATGATATGCTTATTGTGGGCCAAGACACGAGCAAGATTAGCAAGTTGAAGTCAGAGTTGAGCAAGTCCTTTGCCATGAAGGATTTGGGTCCAGCAAAGCAAATTCTTGGGATAAGAATTGTTCGCGACAGATCACATGGGCTGATTTGGTTATCTCAAGAGAATTATGTTAAAAAGGTTCTTGAGAGGTTCAATATGGACAAAGCAAAGCCTGTTAATTGTCCACTTGCAGGCCACTTCAAACTTAGCTCAAGTCAGTGTCCTACAAGTGATGAAGAGAAAAATGAGATGCAGAAAATTCCCTATGCTTCAGCAGTTGGTTCTTTGATGTATGCCATGGTTTGTACTCGACCGGATATTGCTCACGCAGTTGGGGTTGTTAGTCGATTTTTGTCTAATCCGGGGAAAGAACACTGGGCAGCAGTGAAATGGATTCTGAGGTATCTTCAGGGCACTTCAAAGATGAGTTTGTGTTTTGGTAAAGGCGAGCCTATTCTTGATGGGTTCACAGATTCTGATATGGCTGGTGATGTTGATAGTCGAAAATCTACTTCTGGTTATTTGATTACTTTTGTAGGGGGAGCAGTGACATGGCAATCAAGATTACATAAATGTGTTGCTCTCTCCACCACAGAAGCTGAGTTCATCGCCATTACAGAAGCCTGCAAAGAATTATTGTGGTTGAAGAAATTCTTACAAGAGTTGGGTTTGAAACAAGAAAGGTATGTCCTTCATTGTGATAGTCAGAGTGCAATCCACTTGAGTAAGAATTCTTCATTTCATTCGAGGTCGAAACACATTGATGTTAGATATCATTGGATTCGTGATGTCTTGAATGATAAGTTGTTGCAACTTGAAAAAGTTCACACTGATGATAACACTTCGGATATGTTGACTAAGGCATTGACTAAAGACAAGCATGAGAAGTGTCGACTATTAGCGGGAATGGTCGAATCCTCCACATAAGTCGGGAGGGGGAGAATTGTTGGGTTTCCCTCCTTTGTGGGACTCTTAAATATGGCATTTTCCAGATTGGTTTGAAGTCTTCAAGGAAAGAGAAAGCTAAAAACTACAAGTCTTTTGTCTTTCCTTTTGGTTCATCATCTTGGTCGGCAAGAAGACTTTTGGGATACCTTTTTTGGTTCAAAACAAAAAATCAGCCTTTTTCTTTCTCCATTGATTTGGGGCTACACAATTGGCAAGTTTGTTCTTCAAGTGAGTAACGTTTCTTCACTTGATATTTTTGAGGGTTTCTTGCGGTTTGTTCTTTGAAGATTTGGTTTGCTTTTGTGAGGTATTTTCTTCTTGTGATTTACACCTTGGTGTGTTTGTAAGGCTTATGCCTTTTGGCCACTTTGTAAACTCCTTTGGTGATAGTGGAAGAAACTGATCTACCGGTCATCGTGGACGTACCTCAAATTATTTGAGGGAACCACGTAAATCTTGTGTGCTCATTTATTTTCTGTTGTTTTATTTATATTGCTTCCATTGATTTACACTTGTGGGAAAGCCTATTTTTCCCAACACACAGGCCATCATGGTGTCCACCCCAATTATTATAATAGATTCTATTTGTTTGATGGAGTTAAAAATTTACACAATATGATTTATATTACTTGTATAATTAGTACACAACTATAATTTGTGACTTTAATGATCTTATATTATATTTTATATTAAAAATATATAATTTAATGGGATATATGTTGTAATAAATTATAATAATTGTGTAATATATTTATCAATTATTATGATTAAATAAGCAAGGTCAACATTACACATGAAAAAAGATTTAATTGATCACATCTTTTTGATAGTATTGATATTTTGTTGTGATAATTACATTTAAATGTGATTTACCTATAAAGAAAATTATAAAATTATTAGGATTTTATTCATGTTACTAACAAATGAACTTCTTTCAGTCATCAAACAAATATTTAATTTTAAAATAAATATGAACTCAAAATACTACCTAATCAAAATCTGAAAATGGCTTCCACAGTGTAAAATATATATATATATATACTAACAAATTGAAAGATTATTTTAAAATTTCAGTATTATTTTAAATTTTATTTTCTTGAGTTACTCTTCCAATTATTTATTCTTTTTTCCCCTATTAAGATCTAAATTATTTTAACACTAAAAAAATTCTTAAAGAATTGAATTTGTGTTTATGAAAGTAAACAACATTTTTAACATAAAAAAAAAGAAAAAAAAAGGCTTGAGAGTAATGTGTTTAAGATTTTGAATAAATCAATACATGAAAGAAATATTTGTGGAAAAAGAGAAAAACAACCTCAAAGTATTGAAAGTTATAAATATAATCTCAGTTTTATACTCCTATATGCTTTTTGTAAGTGTTTGGATAGGAAATAGGGATAAAAAAATGTTTGAGGGTATTTTTATATAAAAAAATGTTATATTTTATGTTTATAAGAAGGTTATTTTTTTTTTAATTAAATAACCCAAAAATAAATAATACGTAAAAATAAAAAATGGAGAAATTTAAGCAAGAATAAGAGTGCAAATTTTAACTCATATGTTGATTGAAAAAAAAAATAGTAAATTAGCATATTTATTTTGGTTTTCTATATGGTATAGTTTTTTACATCACTGCACTACTTATGGCCTTGGCAGAAAGAAACTCAAGGCCCAGTCTCAAAGTCAAGCCCATGCCCCTCCCATCGGTTAGCATGGTGTCCATTCCAGTTATTAATAGATTTTATTGTATGATAGAGTTTAAAATGTCCACCAATAACTTATTACAATATGATTTATTATTACTTATATAAACATATTATACAATTATTATTTGTCACTTGAATGATTTTATATTATATTTAATATTAAACATATAGAGTTTAATGAACACGCAACATATTATTATTATTATTATTATTATTATTATTATTATTATTAAACGAAGAGAGTGGGTGTCCCACTTAATGAATGTGCAAACAACCCATGTTAGGAATCAGTTGGATGGTGCCTGCATTTTATTTTTGCAGGAAATTGGAGAAATAATTATTTGGGGGAAGAGCACATTTTGTGGAGACATGTGGTTTGCCCATAAGCACTTACTTTAGTGCATTGAAGCTTCTCTGGTTGTTGGAAAATGTGGATGCTATGAAAAAGCTATCAAAACAAGGGATACTCTGTTTGGAACAACAGACACTTGTTTAAGATTTCACTTTTATGTATCGTATTTTTATGCATTATATCTTATAAGCACTCTAGTTTGCATTTTTTGCATTGTATATGACTTAGGTGCATTAGGAGTTGCATAGAAGATCCAAGTCATGGGTTCCTTGCAAATAGATGACTTGTTCACAACTAGTTCATGGGTCTAAGCAACCCATTAAAGGTTGTAGTGCCCCGCCTCCTAATAAGAGGGTTTGAGTTGTGGGGAATGGGACACATTGTTATTGATTGTCCTTGCCTTAAAAAGATTAGGTATGAAGGCTATGTAGGTGAATTGGAGTGATTCCAAGTTTGATGATTATAGGGCTAAGGACTCAAATGAAAGTAAAGATGTACAAAATGACATTCTTGTTGCTTTTGTTGCATATGTGGTTGATTTTGATTATGACCCATTGGGTCAATTAAATCCTACTGAAAAAAATGAGTTTGATTTTAATGATGTACATGTGGTCTATGATGCATTATTATAAAAAAACTAAAAACAAAGGCTAAAAGTGTAAAAGTGAATAAAAAGACATTAAAAATTAAAAAATGTAATTCTTTGAAAATTAAAAAGGTTAATATATCAAATGAACATATTGTTAATAAGGTTAAGTTTCTACGGACTGAACATAACATTATCAATGATAAAGATAAAGATTTAACTCTAAAAATTGAAAAGATGAGGAAAGACATTACCGATACTAATAAAGTATTTAATCTTAGTCCAAGATTATTAAAGAAATATTTAATAAATAAAAAATTTGCATATGATAAACCTGGCATAGAATATATTAGCAAGGGTGAGACTCCAACAAGTGGGAAAACAACCTTTGTAATGGTTAAGTAGGGTCTTTTTTATATGGAAGCATTCTCTATCACCACTCATTTTGCACAGTGCAATAAGCTTGGACATGACCAAATTAATTTCTATTGCTAACTATTCAATTGGTTCTAGTCATATGTTAAATGGTTAGTGAATGAATCCAACTTCCTTCGATTTCTTTTCTTGCAAGGCCAATTGCATGAATTACCCAAAACAGTTGTTTCTATTGCTTATTACTTTCATTGCTAGTAGGTGACATAGATACTAGTATTATATTGAGCATTGTGGGTCTCACTATATATTCCCTACCCATATTTGAGGATACTGTACACCTTGTCAATTTTCATATTACTTTAGGAAGTTGTAAATGAGAAATTAAAGGTAATTGCTAGAGGTGTAAAATTTGCATAGGTAAAAGGAATTTCCTCTAGGATTATAAGTGGATAACTAATAATTAGTTCTAGAATATTAATTAAATTATGTTTTCAAAATATATAAAATGTTGGTCTTAATGTGAAATTCCACATCACCTAAGGAGAAAAGTTTTTACAACTTTATATTTAGTAGACTTCTCATAAATGTATAGAGGTATTTTAAAATAGGCCTCAACCCAAAGTGAATAACATCTATATAGGAGCAAGTGAGCCCTTACACTTAGGCCAAAACTTTTACTTGACATGTGTTGACCATCATTTAATATAGTAGGAGTTTAATTATCACCTCCCACTAATGTTGTAGCTTTGTATATTACATAGTTATTTAAAGACCAATTTCAAAATTTGATTATTTTTGTGTGTGAGGGAGTATAATACTAGTCTATGAACATCTATTGATAAAAGATTTTAATTGTACTAGTCACAACTTTATGTAGTTTATGGCAATTCAAATTGAAGTTTCATTGATCAAATTTAGGGAATTCTAAATTCAAATTGACTATTAAATCCAAAAGTAGTCAAACCCCTTTTATCAGTATAAGGTGTAAGTCAAATTATGTTATTTGTGACTTTTCTTATTGATTAAATTGGGAAAACAAATATACTTCTAGCCCCATGCTTAAAGACTAAGCATTGATTGATTTTTTCATTTCATTTCCTAAGTAAAATGCTAAATAATATCAAGAAAATCCAAATGATCATGTAATGATAATAATATGATCAAAATATAATGATAATTTTCATTAGAATTTGCCTTGGATTGATAGGAAGCCATTGAGTCTATTCACACTTAAATCCAATGTCATCAAGTTTCCAAAAATAGATAATTCTGTAAGATGATTCAACAAATAAAATAAAATTGAAAAAAAAAAAATTATAGTAGAGTGGTTAGTAAGGATATTAAAACAATAAGCAATACCTTGGGAAGGAAAAAATCCCTCAATATTGTTGCTGCCTACAACCAAAGTTTTAAGTGATGTGAGTCAACTCAACTGTTTTATAATGGTCTTGTTAAACTTATTATAATGACGGTTTAAGATTTCCAGTTTTTTCAACTTGGACAAAATTTTAAAACCTACAAGAAAATCAAAGAAAGTAAGGATCTTAATATTCATATTTTTAAAATAAAAAGCTCGCAATTAATTATAACCTTTTTAGTTGCTAAACCTTTAAAAATATCAATATGTATTGTTTAAACCCTCAAGAAATAATATAATTATCATTACTATAGCTACTATTTGTATGTTAAGTAGATATAATTATCATCGACATGTTTGATCACTTCTGTTTATTTTTTCTCTAATCTAGTAGAAGACCTAAAGGAGATCATTAACTTAATGTTATTACAATTCTATTACATTTAAGCCTTAAACTTGATTGAATAGAGGATCCATGCTGTCTTACATCACTTTTGGTATGAAATGTTTCTTAATAAGAGTGTATTTTATTACTTCTATTTTTCTTTTGCCTAAGATAGGAATTGAAATAGATACCTAATGCTAGCTATTCTAACGAACCAATTTATTCATTTACCTAGATAACAAAATCTAAACTCACAAGTTACTTTACTATATAAAGTGCATGCTCTCTTGTATCAATTTTGGTATCAAAGTTTGGTTATTGATAGTCATAACAAAGAAGCTCCAGAGGAAGACCGACTAATGATGAACATAATATAATACTCTGGAATCATGGAGGAACATAGGCCGACTTTTTAATGGGTAATAAGGTTCTATATTCAAGAACAATTAATGATAATAGTGACAAGAATGTGAATCAAGAACTAGTACACCAAGTTTTAAATTTACTTGAAAGGCATGGATTAAAGGCTAATTGAATTCAAGAATTTATGCAATATCCAATGCTTTGGATTGATTATAGACTTCTTAGAGATGGATAAGTATTGCATAGCCTTATCATAAAAATAAAAATTTGTTCTAATTTTTCAAAGAAAGGTAGATCCCATTCTATATTTAGATTGGCCTACTACAACTATACTTAATTATTTTGGTTTTACTTTATTTTTCCAACATGTGGTGACAATAAATGAGTTTGGATAAAAGTCTATGTCTTCAACCTACTGAGTTCTGAGACCCAGTTAACCTGTTTATATTAGTAATACTATATTATGATGAGTGAATATAAAAAATTTGCATTTACCATCTTTTTTTATATTAGTAATACTATTTATCCGCATAACTTATCACCTTGATAATCCCTTCTTGTACACAAATTGAAAGACAAAAAGACCCCTTTGCTCCTATACACATAAAGTCGAATTTAGTTTAAGTTCAACATGGATTTAGATATATATTTTTATAATGTTGTACAATATTGCTTGATTTTTATGTAATACCCTAAGTTTTAAAACATCAAGGGCACTCTAAAAATAGCATGATTTATGTGATTTGATAATGGCGGTTGTTCATAGAGCTTTTGATAAATGAACTTAGTTGTGCTATTGACAAATTTTGGATTTTTTTTTTTTGTAGGTGAAGTTGTAATTCTATTAATTGAAATTCTTAACCGTCTTAGGTTTGGGGACTAAAATACTTATTTTCCTTTTTAGCAATATTATTTTGACTTTAATATATAATTATTGTTTATCCAATCTTTAAAATTAATCAAGCAATCTTTTGTGTAAAATGAACCCTCATTCACCACTTAGTCATAGACACCCAATAGCCTAGTGTCCAATAATTTTGTTGTCTTACAAATTCTTAGGAATTATAATTACAAAACCTATTGAATTTTAAATCCAAGACTAGTTTGTTCTTGTTTGATGTATAAATTAAATTCAATAAATATGTACTTTTTGAGAGTTTCTACAACTTTTGTCTTTATTTAAAGCATAAAACAAATAAAAATAAAAATCAACCACTAAATCCTAATGCTAATTAGACATTGTTTTGATGATTGACTGACTAAATTTCACTAACTTGTAAAACAAGTTTCAAAGGGACACTTATTTGTCATCAAGCTAACATTGATTAGTGACTTAAATTTATGTAACTTTCAACCTACTTGTAATTGGTAAATACTCAATATGGAAATTAGTATGTGAGTAAAAAGAAAATGAGATATGGATGATTGCTTAAAGAGACCCAATGACTAGAAGATATTTTGAAAATAATAATTTTAAATTCAAATCAAGTTATTTTTTGTAAGCATGGTTTTTCTAAAAGTTTTAAATTAGACATTATATTTATTGATCACTTAAAATCTAACAAGTGATTCCTTAGAAAAGTTCTTACTTTCTATCTAGAAGTAACTATGATTTATTTAACTATGATTTCAACTTGCTCAAGGATAAGTTCATCAATATTTTCTACATCTTCATGAATACAATACAGAGCTTGACTACAATTCTCTTCTTGAATTGGTTTCTCTACATTTATTATAAGTGAATTAACATGCAATTTAAAATATTCCTTTAAAACAAGTTGAACAATTAGAATCATGATACCAAACTCTATTGGTGAAATTTCTTACTAACTATGTTCAAAGTTATGAATTTGTTCTTCTTAAATTTATTGACCTAAGTTATCATGAACCTATGTAGAGGTGCATGAATATTTCCACAAATAGTGTTCTATGAGCTACCTTATAAGTAAATACTCATTTGTTTAATCAACTCATATTAGCATTGCCAACTTCAAGTACATAATTATTACATCTATCTCTTGACGCGTTGGCTCAATTTATTTTTTTGTTTATAAGCATCCTTTGACTCTAAAAAAAAGGAGCATTCTATGTTCATGACCATCATAGTGGTAATAATTATTAATATGAATAAAAAAAAAAAGAGGTCTTGAATCAACATTTATTAGAGAGAAAATTTTCACCTAAAAGTTTATGAGCTTAGTATATCTAGTTGGCCAATTTATAGGCTCTATAAACTAACATTAATCAATGGGCAGAAAAATTTTCAAAGATGGGCTCAAGGTAGGTTTAAATGTAGAGCTGAACAAGGCCCAAGGACCTAGGTGCAACCCAAGCCTGTAGGTGCAGCCCAAGCCTGACTCTAAACTTGAAACCACTTTTAGGCTTGAACTAACCAAAAAATTTCTTTAGCTTGCCTACAAGTAGCCAACAAAAGTCATAAAATAATTGGGAATAAGTTCTTGGCCAAATTGCATATCACTTATAAGACCATAAGTGCAACCCATTTGTGATTATAATGTTTTGTTACTTATAGAACATCCATTGATTCTCTAAGAATTCTTTAACTTTGTAGCCAAAAGCGTGTCACAACATTGAAGCACATGCTTTAGTAGTTAGAAATATGATTTAGCTTATGATATTAGATTCAAAATTTCACTAGAAATTGATCGTACGAGTTACATTCTAATTTGAAAATAAAAAGTTGCTAAATTGAATGAAAGAAACATGGTTATGGTATATATAAGGTTGGAACATTATGGTTATGGTTATGTTATATTTCTCTACTTGCCGCTAGATCATACAAATGCTAGTATTGCCTCTATATTTTTTATCCTATGCCACATGTACATGTGAGACCTTATAATCTTCCTATTGCTCTCTCACCCACATATACATTTGAGAGAAAAAAAAAAAAATTGAAGATTAGAAATTCAATTTTTGATAATTGAGTAGTTTCAACCATCAGCATTGGGTGACCCATAAATGCTTAAATTCTTAAGAAACCCAAAAGCCCATATGATTGCTTGAAATTGTTTCGTTCCAAAGATAAGATAAAATAGCAATTTTAAAATGGAATAATTATTCCATATAACAAAAGAGATATTAAACTAACTAATACCGTGGAATGACTATTTTGTTTCTTTACCTATTATACATATCAAACCTGATTCTAGGTTTTTTCCAATCAAAGTATAATTGGATTTCTTTTGTTGATAAATGAGCTTAGTAATGCTACTAATACATTTTGTATAGCCTTTTGCAACACAAGTTGTAGCTTTAGTGATCATAAAAAAATTTCAATCCTAACCATGGATTCAAAATCTATATTATTTTCATTATCTTTTATTCTTAGTTGTAGTTTTAGTTATAGAGAACATTGCTTTATTAATTTGTACATTTTGAAATTATATTACTAATATTAAATGTGAGTGTTTAGCTAGGTTTGCAATTCCGAACAAAATTCCTAAATATCTCCTAACTCGATTTTTCCAATCCTTATTCGAACTACTTGCCTAATGAAGATATTGAATTTGTCAAGAGAGTAAGGTACCTAGTTGAGGTTGGAGTTTGATGGAATTGAATCAACCATATTATTTAAATGTTATTTTACTTAAAATATTTTTTTAATGAGTTAAGAAGGTTTAGGCAGCAATTTTTTTACTAAGTGTTCAAAATGCTTTGTTCCAGGATCAATCCAACTTACAATTTTTTTTTTTATGAAATCTCATCCGTTGGATCAAGGGCTTCCTTTATTTAAAAACCCAAAACTTGCTTCTTGTGCTGTAGGTAGAGAGAGACAAAACAACAACCATCTCCTTTGGTTCTCTTCTCCTTTACTATTTTTGGGTGTTTGGTACCTAAGAAAATCCAACTTTTCAATTGTTTCTCAAACAAATTTCAATGGATTTTCTTGAGAAAAAAATGAGTTAATTCCTTTCTTCATTCATCTCTCAATTTCTAATCTATTTGGGTTTGGGTAAAAACCCAATTTCTTCTTATGTGAATTCAAGAAGAGGTCGAGATCGAGCTTGGTGCAGACTCCAAGTGTGCTTTGGAAGAAGAAGGTGAGAAGTTGAAAGTGGAAGGTATTAGTCAAGTGATTTGGGAAGGATTGGTAAGGCTTGAGTTAGGTAAAACCTTATATTCAATTTTTGTTCTTCATAGTGGACGTTTTCGATCGGTTGTATGCTCGTGGTTTTTGATATCTTTAGAGGTTTTTCACGTTAAAATTTGGTGTCATTGTCTCTTTCTCTTATTTTCTACTCTTTGATTTATTTTCAGTTTTTGATATCATTGGTTACTTGGACATATATATTGAATGGAAGAAAAATAAGTTGAAATAGGTATGATTATCCATTGGATATCTTGAATAATTTTTTTGTTCATTTTGGTTAATGATATCTTGTAGTAATTGGAAATGAGTTAAGAAGAGAATTGTTCTTATGAATTAATTTTGAGAAATTTTCAAGCATTCACAAGTGAATTACATTTATAAATAGTCGGGAGAGTGTTGTTGCATTAATTCATACTTGTTTGTGAATTTGATGCTTTATTGAAAAGTTTCTAGAAGAGAAGTTTATAGACATTGAGAAATTCTGAGGTTAGGTAATTTTTGTTGGGAGATTTTTTAAAATTGTTCAACAACACCTATTCACCCCCTTGAGATTCACCTTTTAATTGGTATCAAAGCGGGTTTTTAAAGCAAAAATCATTTTTGGTCCTTGAATATCAATCATGGAACCTCATCAAGAGGGAGCTTCCATTGGGAGACCACTTTTTTTAACCGGTGAATATTCTCATTGGAAAGTGAGAATGCAATATTTTCTCAAAATGCAAGGTGAAAAAGTTTGGAACGCCGTTGAATTTGGTTGGTCTCCACCAAAGGTGTTGGATAGAAAAGGTAGACCAAAAAATATTATCAAGCCTAAATTGGAATAGGATAGAAGTGAAAATGAAGCTAGTGAGAATATGCTAGAGCCATGTACTCCATCTTCAATGCCATTAGTACGGATGAATTCCATAGGATTGCTACATGTACTTTAGCTAAGGAGGCTTGGAATATCCTCCAAGTGACTCATAAAGGAACTAATGTCGTGAAAGTGTCCAAGCTTCAAATGTTGACATCTAGGTTTGAGACCATTAGGATGGATGATCATGAAACTTTTGGAGAATTTCATGCAAAATTGATGGATATAGTGAATTCTAGCTTCAATCTAGGTGAATCCATCTCTAACTCTAAGGTGGTTAGAAAAATTTTAAGATCTCTTTCGAAGAGATTGAGAGCTAAGGTCACCACCATTGAAGAGTTTAAGGATGTGGATTCCTTGAAGATAGATGAACTTGTAGGCTCCTTCCAAACCTTTGAGATTACTCTTGTATCACCTAGGAAAGCTAAGTGGAATTGCTTTAAACGCTATTAAAGAAGAGTCCCTAAGTTCTGAAAGTGAGGATGATGAGAAAATGTTAGAGGGTGAGCTTACTAAGTTAGCTAAAAAATTCAAGAAGTACATGAAATTCAGAAAATCCAAGAAAGAATCAAATGATGGTAAAAATCGGAGAAACTCAATTGGAAAAGAGAAAAAAATGGATAAAGGTGTGAAAAAGAAGTTGGAGATTGAATGCTTTAAATGTAGGGGAAAGGGGCATTATGCCGTTGAATGTCCCTCAAAGAAAAAAGGAAAGAAGGCCATGAAAGTCACTTGGAGTGACACGGAATCATGTCAATCAAGTAAAAAAGAATCCAATGGAAGTGAAGAATGCACTAACTTTATAACCTTTACGGCAAGTGTCAATGAGAAACCACTCAAGAAAGAGATTTTTAGTGAGTCTTGTAAGTCAAGTGACTCCAATGATGATCGACATGAGTTTTGACACATATGAGACTTTGTATAAGGAGTGCTTGAGCCTTAAACAAGAACAAGTCAAGTAGAAGGGTTCTAAGAAAATTTTAATCTATGAGATTGATGTTTTAAAGGGAGAAAAAAGGCTTTGCTTGACAAAATTGCATTTCTTGAAAATGAACATTTGTAAGTGAAGAAAAAATGTGATGTGTGGAAAAGTGAAAATCAAATATTCAAAGATGAGTTAAATCTTAGGAAGGAAGAGTCACCTCCTAGCTCCAAAAGACTTAATGAGTTGATTAATTTAGGGCATAAATCTTTTGATAAAAGAAGCTTAGAATTTCTTGATGGAAATTCTACTCCGAGTAGTGGTAAAATAGTTTTTGTTAAGCCTTGTGAAAAAGGATTTCCTAAAAAAACTCATTCTCAAATCAAGTTTCATTGTAATCATTACGGAAAAATGGAACACACTTTTGATAGATGTTATGCAAAATTGTTTGATAATTTTCAAAGGAAGCTGACCAACCTAATGAATGAATGTCATACTTTGAAGAATAATTTATTGAATGAGAATACGAGAATGTCCAAGAAGAGCTCAAAGATCTCTCATAATGGTGAGTTGAAAGGAAGCACTTTGAATGAAAAGACAAAAGTCTCAAATGTCAAACAATTTGGATGAAAAAGAATGAGTTGAAGTGTCTTGTTGTCCATACCGCACTTAGAGCTAGTGAGTCACATTCATGGTATCTTGATAGTGGATGTTCATGTCATATGACTGCAAATAAATCTTGGTTCACTTTATTCATTGAATTTGATGGACGAAATGTGACATTTGGAGACAGTAATGTGGCTAGAGTGAAAGACAAAGGTACCATTTGTGCCCTCGACATTCCTAATCTTAAAGAGGTCTTATATGTTGAAGGTTTAAAGTCTAACTTAATTAGCATAAGCCAAATGTGTGAGAAAAAGTTCAATGTCCAATTTTCACAAATTTTTTGCAAGGTGTTTAACTCGAATGATGCATGTGTGATGATTGGCTTGAGAACTTGTGATAATTGCTATGTTGTTAGTCAAAAATC
The DNA here is from genome assembly GCA_030254885.1 of Vitis rotundifolia. NCBI lineage: Eukaryota > Viridiplantae > Streptophyta > Magnoliopsida > Vitales > Vitaceae > Vitis > Vitis rotundifolia. Next base: position 13,050,919 of record CM058159.1, read on the forward strand.
TCTTTCATCCTTTTCTTTTGAGCAAGTTCTAAAATTGCATATGTTAATCAATTGTTGCAACATAGATTGTTTCAAAATGAAAAAGAGCATCCCATTGTAAAAGTTAGGATTGATAGGGGGAGAAAATTTGATGATGCCAATGTTGTCAATAGGTTAAAGAACCACGTTCTTCATTCTAGATCAAAGCATGTAGACATTAGACATCACTTCATTCAAAATTTGGTAGAAGACAAGGTTGTTTCAATAGAGTTTTTCCCAATAGAGGATCAAATTGTTGATATTCTCACTAAACCTTTGGATGTGTCTAGGTTTGAATCACTTAGAAAATCCATAGGTTTATGCACACTCAGTTGACTTCCTTTAGAACTTGTTTAGGACATCTTCTTGCATATTTTTGAGTCCTAGTTATCTTCCTAAGTTCCTAATTATCATCAAGCTAATGTTCTTTTTGTCTTGGTTCAATTTTTCTCTATTTTTCATTAATTTTTCATAACAATTGTTGAGCTCATGTGTGTGTCACACTTATGTTTGTTTAAAAGTTAGCTAGATTGACTCATGATAATCTTAAAAGCTTCAAGATGTATTTATCTCCTTGGGTTGATTGATAAGCATGATATTGAGTCTTTGCTATTTTAATTTGGTTAGATAAACTACAAAAGGTTAGCGTCATTTCTTTTAAGTCAGTAAAAGCTCATTGTTGGACCTTGTGATTACATAAATGGTGAATAATGCTCTTTAAAGTCTAAATGTAAATGTATGCCTATCTAATAAGCATTAAAAGTGAGTAAAGTCACTCATGATTTTCTAGAGTATTTGAGATTGTTGTACCTTGATTGTTTGCCCTCTCTTTTAATTAAAGAAAATGAAAAAGAAAAATATTAAGTTTCCCAAAATGGGTACGTCACCTTAACAATGTTTCAAGTGTCAAAAGCCGCCATTGCAAAATTTGGACATCCCTGGTGTTGTGTTGTTGTAAAGGCCGCTTTAGTGATCCTCAAGTCAAAAATTGATCCTAAAGGTGAAGCTCATGTTTGTGTAATCATGTCAATGTCGAATGTGAAAAGAAAATGATGTATGAAGTTTGTTAAAGGGATATAAATAGGTTGTGTTAAACAGAAATCCAGTCAAGAGAGGTGCAAATTGCCTTCATAGAACATCATCTTGAATTTCTCTAGGAAGAAAGTGTGTCTTGAAAATGATTTTTGCCTCATGGATGGATATAGGTTTATAAGTGGAAATTAATTAAGATTCTCATTGTTTTATGGTGTCATGAGTGAGCCCTCTTTGATCTTAAGCTTGCTTGTTAGAATGTTGATAATCATTTGTTTTTTTACCTATTCATATGATAAATTTGGAAGGTTCCTCAATCTCTATGTTTATTAATTTCCTCTAATGTTAAGCTCTTAATAGCATTTTTTTTATCAATATGAATCAATACTAGCTCATTGACTAGAAGATAAGTGTGTCATCCTCATGTTTCTCAATTTTGTTGAATCACTTTTTGGTCTTTGGAAAGTTTTTTATGTGCTTCTTGTGATCTTTCATCATATTTTTGCCTAAGTCATTTTTCAGTAGGTTGTTGATCGATTTGTTAAATTTGTGGATTGATCCACTATGCTCACAACATTGTGACCAAGAGTTCATGAACGAAATGTGGATCAATCCACCAAAATCGATATCTTGTTGCTCCAACACTTAGAATTTTTTGTTAAAAGTCTCCTGCATTTAGGTTACATAGTTTTTTCCATCGAGAGCACATGATCAAAACCTGGATCAATCTACTAAGATCAATGTCACTTATTCCATTTTTCTCACAGACACTTAACCATTTTTAACTCATCTGATCTCTTCAAGCCCGTGCTATTTTGTAACACTGAGAGCACATGAATGAAAGTTGGATCAATCCACCAAGATCGATACCACTTGGCTCTTAGTGAAGAAAATTCATGTTTTGTCCTTGGTCTTGCATGTTTTTTAAAAGAGGGTCTGAAGGGTAAAATTGTCATTCTGTGTAACAAAAAAAAATTAAATGGAAAAAGTCTAAATCCTCAAACTTTAAAAATTGATCTTTCATTCTCAATTGAGCCCTAATTTCAAAATCTATCAAAGAGGGTTCTCATCATTTTCTTCTTCTCTCTTTCATTGCACAAGCTTCCACCACCATGGTTGTTGGAATTCATCTACGAAGAAGTCCTCTATAGTCATTTTTACTAGTGTCGAAAATCTCTACATCAGTGTTCCATTTGACACCATTGTTTTCAGTATGGCTCATCTACGGGTTTCTTAGCTTAAGTTATCTTCTTCAGCAACTTGGGTGTTCGGTTTGTCCATTTTTCTCTCCACCATTAGCTTCATCTGGATGCTTTCTTTTTATGGAATCCTCTCATAGGAGATTTTCTATTTGGAGTTTCATTTTTGCCTTGGATTGTTCTTGGTTTCTAGCGATGTTAATCCTAGGTTTTATTTGCTCACTATGAGTGCTCTCTTTACATTTTCATGCTTAGAATCTATTTTCATGGTAATAAAGCATTTTCTAAAAGTTTTTAAATGAAACCATGTGATGAGATTTAGGGGGAGATTCTTATATCTTGTGATGGGAGGTCGGGGGAGATTCTTGTATCCTATTAATTTTTTGGGATGTTGATATGGAAAATTGGTGACATGCGGATACTTGATTTTTGGGTATTTCACATTTTGTTAATATGTGGATGTTTTTTTATTTGTATGTTAGATATTCAGCTATTGAATTGCCATCCCTTTGTCTTTTTTTATTGGATATAAAGGTTGAGATTGTGGCTCAATGTCTTTTTCTAGGACAAAAAAAGGGAGGACATTATAGTTATTATTTTGGTGATTGGATATTTACATGTTGATGATTATTTTGGATATTGGATATTTTGAGATACATGTTGATATGTGATCTTGTCTCATTTGGATTTGAATATACATTAGACTTTTTGGATATACTTGTCGATATATTATGTATATTCAATTGCTTTACACAAGAGCTATTAATTGCTTTGTTTGTGAGCTTTTAATTGCATGTTTCGTAGTATCTAGGTTGTGAGTTTGAGTGGGTAAGTGAGTGGCTTTGTATGAGAGTGGGTGTGGCTTACTTGTACTTATTCGTGTTGTAAAGGGTTTTGTCCCAGAATTGCCAAAGGGAGAGATTATGAGTGTTTAGCTAGAAATGTCTCCTAACTTGATTTTTCCAATCCTTCTTTGGACTACTTGCCTAATGAAGATCAAGTTGTTGAATTTGTCAAGAGACTAAGGTATGTAGTTGAGGTTTAGGAAGCAATTTTTGCAGTTTTTTTACTAATTGTTCAAAATGCTCTATGAAATCTCATCCTTTGGATCAAAGGCTTCATTTAAAAACCTAAAACTTGCTTCCTATGTTGTAAGCAAAGAGAGACACAACAACGACCATCATCTTTGGTTATTTTCTTATTCCTTATTTTGAGGTGTTTGGTTGCCAAGAAAATTCAACTTTCCTATTGTTTTCCAAACTATTTTCAATGAATTTTCTTGAGAAAAAAAAGGGTTGATTCCTTCCTTCATTCATCTCTCAATTTCTAATCTATTTGGGTTTAGGTAAAAACTCAATTTTTTATTATGGGGATTTAAGAAGAGGTCGAGATCAAGCTTGGTGTGGACTCTAAGTGTGCTTTGGAAAAAGAAGTTGAGAAGCTAAAAGTGAAAGGTACTAGTCAAGTGGTTCGAGAAGGATTGGTAGGCTTGAGTTAGGTAAAACCTTGTATTCAATTTTTGTTCTTTATAGTGGATGTTTTCGATCGGTTGTAAGCCCGTGGTTTTTTTATCTCTTCAGAGGTTTTCCATGTTAAAATTTGGTGTCATTGTCTCTTTCTCTCATTCTACTCTTTGATTTATTTTCAGTTTTTGATATCATTGGTTACTTGGGTATATATGTTGAATGGAAGAAAAATGAGTTGAAATAGGTGTGATTATCCATTAGATATCCTAAATAATTTTTCTGTTTATTTTGGTTAATGATATCTTGTAGTAATTGGAAATGAGTTAAGGAGAGAATTGTTTGTATAGATTAATTTTGAGGAGTGTTCAAGCATTTGCATGTGAATTGCATTTATAAATTGTTGGGAGAGTGTTATTGCATTCATACTTGCTTGTGAATTTTATGCTTTGTTGAAAAGTTTGTGGAAGAGAAGTTTATAGACATTGAGAAATTCTAAGGTTAGGTAATTTTTTTTTGGAAGATTTTTTAAAATTGTTCAACAACATGTATTCAACCCCCTCCCCCCTTCCCCCTCTCTAGGTGAAGTCCATTATTGAGATTCACCTTTCATTAACCATCTTCACTTTTTAGGTCATAAACCTTATAGCCCAAAATAATAAACTCTTTGTTATCTAAAAAATTTCAAGATAAGTTAAGCAACTAATCCTTTTTTGTTTTGTCCATTGATATATAGTCTAACTAATACGCATTTTCATGATTTTCTCTTCGACCTAACTATACATGAATATAAAATTACAAGAAAATTATTTTTCAATCACTAGAATTGATTTTGCATACATTGATTATCATGTTTTTCATTGTCCTATGTAAAATTTCTAAATGTTTTACACCTAGACGTTCCTTCAATTCTATTACGAAGAATAGCTAAATAATAGTCATACACAAATTGATAGGCAAAGAATGTTGATTTTAGTTATGTTCTTACATGATATATCTAACTAAAACTTCACTTTGTATTTACCTTGCATGCCAATAAGGTCATTCCCACTTAGGTCCAACATCACCAAGTTTTCCAGAGTGCATAATTCTATAACACCATTGAGGGAGAAAAAGATAAGAGATGTTGACAATTTTAATATTTCACCATTAAAAATAATAATAATTATACATACCTTGGATAGGAAAAAATCCTTCCAAATAGTTCCATTGTACAGAAAGATTTTTAAGGGATGTGAATATATTCAATTGCTGCAAACTAGTATTTCTGAACCTGTTGTAATTGAGGTTCAACGCCTCTAGATTTTTTAATATGGATAAGCTTTTTAAAAACTGAAATATTTCTCCTCATACTTATCACCTGCTACAAACATCTCTCTGGTTTTCGATATTACAAGTGATTGGATTCCTCCTTTCAGTCTCAAGCTTATCAAAAGCGGCAACTGCATACTGTCTCGCACATTCCCTGCCTGGCTCGGAACTCAGAAGGAACTTTCCCATATAATCCTCTGTAATGTCGGGATTTCAGACACAATACCAGAATGGCTTTGGAAATTATCTCCACAGATTGGGTGGTTAGATCTTTCCAGGAACCAATTGGAAAGCCTCCCAGCCCACTATCCTTCAGCACATCGCATGGATGGAGTATGGTAGATTTAAGTTTTAACCGCTTAGAGGGTCTACTCCCACTTTGGTATAATTTGACATATCTGCTTTTGGGAAACAATCTATTTTCATGTCCAATTCCCTCCAATATTGGCGGGGAATTATCAAGTTTGAGAGTCCTAGCTGTTTCGGGGAACGTGTTAGATAGGAGCATTCCATCATCATTAAGAAAAGGATTATTGATCTCTCAAACAACCATTTATTTGGAGAGATTCCAAATCATTGGAATGATAAGGACAGGCTTGGCATCCTTGATCTATCCAAGTAGAACAGACTATATAGTGAGATTCGATGTTACATATGTTCATTTCATGTAATTTCCTTGTTGAAACTGGGTGACAACAATCTTTCTGGGGAACTCTCTCCAAGCTTACAAAACTGCACAGTGCTGCACTCCCTTGATCTTGGAAATAACAGGTTTTCGAGTGAGATACCCAAATGGAATGGAGAAAGAATGTCATCACTGAAGCAACTGCGCCTACGAGGCAACATGTTGAATGAGAATATTCCTGAACAACTATGTGGGCTTTCTGATCTCCGCATTTTGGATCTTGCACTTAACAATTTATCAGGATCAATTCCTCCATGCTTAGGCCATTTGAGTGCTTTAAATTCTGTGACCATATTAGATAGTTCTCTAGATGACCCATATGATGATCCATACAGGGAGGGAATGGAGTTAGTTGTGAAGGGACAAGATATGGAATTTGAGAGGATACTTCCAATTGTGAAGTTGATAGACCTTTCTAGCAATAATATATGGGGAGAGATCCCATATGAGATCACAAATCTCTCAAACTTGGGTGCCTTGAATTTATCCCGGAACCAATTGACTAGAAAGATACCTGAGGACATCAAAGCCATGCAAGAGTTAGAAACTCTGGACCTCTCATGCAACTCCCTTTCAGGCACAAATCCTCCAAACATGTCTTCTATAAACTCATTGAACTATTTGGACTTGTCACATAACCTTTTGTCAGGACCAATTCCAATAGCTAATCAGTTCCAAACATTTAATGATCCATCCATGTATGAGGGTAACTGTGGACCCGCATTTTTCACGTGCATCCCACTCGATCGACGAGACTCTCTTTTATTTGTGAAAAATTTATTTTTGGAAAAGTCGAAGTCACCACTTATTTTATTTTATTTTAAAAGGGGAAATAAAACAAGAAAGAAAACCCTAAAGAAATGACTCCATAGTTTTGGAAAAACGTGTGTTTAAAAAACCCTAGTCTAGGTCCAGGGATCAGGTTACCTATTGGGAAGTAGCATCCCTCTAAGCCCTAAAGAGGTCTCTACTGACTAAGTCGAGGGGAATATGACAATTAATTGGTTGATTGAGGGTACCTAGGTAGACTAAGGTGATTTAAAAAAATAGCATGCCAAACAAGATCAAATCACAATAAAGGAGAGTTAAGGTGCGTACCTGAACCACTTCTTAAGTGTTATCACAAAACATCAATGGTTAGTTTAAATAGTATATCACCCAGCACCCAGCATGCGCTTTATCATAAATAATCGAGCAATGAAACAAATATCAAGATACCCAAGCACTATCAAACATAGGCATAGTTCACAATGACAAGTATATTCATAGAATTTAGAAAGTGGGTGATAGAGGGCGTACCTGGATGGCATAGATAACTTGTGACATGCTTCCCCAAGACATGAGGGGTTTGATAATAATATAATAAAGAAATCCTAGCATGCTTGTTATATAATTAGCATAGCAAAAATGATCAAAGTATACGAAATCATCAATTATCACTTATATCGGGTGTATAATTCATAAAAAATAGATAAACATGATTTCAATAAGTAGCAAAGGCGGTAGCAAAAATAAGTTTTGAAAAGATTTTCTTATGTAGGGGTTTCACTAATTCCCTAATTGATATACACGAATCTAGGCTAGAATTATCCCATTTATTTGGGACCACAAGCTTGGATTCGTGTCTTACTCAAAACCGTAGCTTTTATTGAAAACTGATAAAGATGCGAACCGATCAAAACATGGTTGTATATTATTTTAAGAAAATGAAATTCTTTATTCTAAGGACTCTAAATGAATTTTTAAAATAGATTTTTATGAGGAACATTTTGAGAAAAGTATTTTATTTTAAAACAAAAGAAATTAATTTGAAAAAAACAACAAAATGTATGAGAGAAAATACCAGGCAAAATAAAAGAAAACAAAATCACCAAGTAAAATTTTTTTTACAACTGAGCAAACTAAATTTGTGAGATGAGGACCAATCATCATTGTTTTCCGATGACCTCTAAAAATTAAATTAAAGATATAATCATTATAGCAACCAACCAGAGATTTTTAGATCAAGCAAACTAACATTTTAACAAATCTAACTTTCAATTTATCATCAAGAGTTACAAGCTAACATTTAAAAAGTCTAACTTTCAATCTAGCACTAAGAGCTATGGGAAACAAGTTTCTAAAAAAAAGTTTCTATTTTTTAAACTATCATTAAGAATTATAAAATAACTTTAGAAAATTTTTGACTTTTAATCTATCATAAAAAATTACAAACTAATTTTTCAAAAAAATCTAACTCTCAATTTATCACCAAGAATTAATGACTAATTTTCGAGAAACATATCAATTAAGAGTAACAATTATCAGAGACCACCAAAATAATAAACCATTTAAACTCAGATCAAATAAGCTAACGAGATACTCACCCAGAATTAATGACTCATTTTCAAGAAACGTATCAATTAAGAGTAACAATCAAGGATTAACACATGATTAATTAAACCCACAAACACATATAGACTAATTAAACTGACCAAATCAAATCAAGGTAAACAATAATTTTTCAATCATAAAATTAATTTTATTAGTGAACTAATATTATAGAAAATACTTAAATTGAATAGATGAGTGAAGCTAAATCAGAATAAACTAAGGACAAACACCTTTGAATATAGAATTGATTTTTATTAATGACTTAAAATTATAAAAACACCTAAAATAATTAAAATGAATCAATTTAAATGGAAACGAACTAAAAGCAAAATATGAATTTAGTGGATCTACTTTCTAAATAACTTACATTATTAGAGTGAAATCCAAGCTTAAATATATATATATATATATATATATATATATTTAACACTAATTAAGGCAAGTCTAAAGTCAAATATTTAACACATAAGATTAATTATTTTAACAAACTAAAAATTTATAAGAATACCCAAACCTAAAATCAAATTGAAAACTATCCAAAAGAATTTTCGAAATTAGGTCTTTACCCTACATGGTCAATCTCATTAATAAAGAAATAACAAGGAATTAAATAAATAGCAAATAAATAAATAAAACTCAAATGTTGTCAATATGATGCAATAAATCAAAACTAAATTAATAGAGATCAAATCATTTTTTTCTCAAAGCTAAAACTATATAAAATTGTATTTTTTGAATTTAACATGATAAAACAAAACTAAATTTAAACACAATTCTAATCTTTATGTACGAAATCAAAATTAAATAAGAATGAGATTCATGCTGCCATAATAAAGCACATATATGCTGAAGCTAATAAAATAAGTCAAACCATTCAACCCAATATAATAATCCAACTTGAAAATAAACTAAACTTTATATTCTATTGAAAACCCAATTATATATATAAAAAAAAAACCTAACTTACCTAACCAGCTATGATGATACCAAAGCAACTTGGTGGTGTGCAACTGTTTTCTCTCCTCCAATGGTGCAGCTATGGATCTTCTTATCTTTCAATGGCGCGGTTGCACCTCCGGCAATCCTCTCAATGGTGCAGTTGTACCTTCCCATGCTTCGAAATGGTGTTCATTCCTCTAAAGATACTCCCCTCAATGGCACGGTAGTGGGTCTTCTTATCTTTCAATGGTGCGACTGCACCTCCGGCAATCCTTTCAATGGTGCGGCTGCACCTTCCCACGCTCCGGAATGATGCTCATTCCTCTGGAGATACTCCTTTCAATGGTGCGATTGTGGATCTTCTTGCCTTTCAATAGTGCAGCTGCACCTCCGGCAATCCTTTCAATGGTGCAGCTGCACATTTTAATGCTCCAGAAAGATGATCTTCTTCCTCCTTAAGGGTACAACTGCCGATCCCCTCAATGGTGTGTCCTTCCCCTCTCTGGCTGAGTGTTTCTCACCCTCTCCACGTGCTAAAATCCTCTCAAAGGTGCGGTTGTACTTCCTCCAAAACCAGGTGTGGCTGCACCTCCTCCTCAACCCAAAATACCAAACTTTCCTCTGGTCTGAATGGTGTGGCTGCACTTGCTCCCACTCCCAGAATGATGCGGCTGCCGATCTGCTCCTCCAGATTCAACAAGGTAGGTATGTACTCATCTTCCCAATCGGATGAATAGCCGGTGAATATCAACAAACAGTCGCGTATGTGGGTTCCAAAACAGCAGCCTGAATCCACTCTGAAACATGGACTAATTCCCCAAAACAATAGCCCCGAATGCCCTTTTTGAAACACGGACTAATTCCTCCACTTGAAAACGATAGCCTAACTCCCAAAAATAATCCTTCTGAAACACCCCTTAACCCTCTCTCTTAGGCTGGAACCTTCCCCTATTAAAAAAAAACCTTCCAAAATCCATCTCCATCTATTTCCCAAAAAAATCACGCTGACTTATCCTTCCAAGAACTCTTAATGTCAGCTCCTCTTTCTTTCCTTTTTCTCGTCCATCGGGCTGAATGCCACCACTTATCATAGCCCTCCAATCTTCCTTTCTCATGTTGATTTCTTTGTCAAACGTGGACTGAATCTGCCTACCTTTGACCTGCCTTATTTTCTTTCCAAAAAAAAACATTTTGTTCCCTTCCTAATGTAGTCCGTATATCTCCTAAATGCCGTCCAAATTCCTCCTCAAATGCAGCTTCAATTCCGGAAAGGCAACCTTTTTTTCCCTCCTAAAAAAACCAAACTCTCCATTCATAAATCTTCCTACAAAATTCCAAGGTTAATAGATCAAGTTATGAATAATAATAATATGATGAATGTGTTTAGGAAACAGGTAAAAATGTTGGATTGACAAAGAAAAAAGAAATATATCTTTACAAAATTATTAGATTAGAATAAAGGTGTTTTAGGAAATTGGTGGATTAAATAAAAGAGTTTTTAGAAAATTTTTAAATTAGATAAAACATTTTACAAAATTACTAAGTTAAATAAAAAGAACATTTTACTAAATTGTTGGGTTGAATAAAAACGTTTTAGAAAAAAATATTAAATTAAAATATACGAGTAAGGAAAAGTATTATGGAAAAAAAAAACAAAATAACAGGAAAATAAAATAAATGAAGAAATAGACAAGATAATAGGTAAAATAAATAAAAAGTCAAGTCATGCAACCATGCAAAAACAAGCCATGCAAGTCTTGCAAGTCAAGTGAGTCATGCAAGATGTGCCAAAATGGTGACCTAGGTAGAGCTGACAAAACTAAGTAGGCCAATCTGTGCCTAAATGGGCCTAGGTGAGCCTAAGTGGGTCTAGGGTGGTGTCTAATGGGTCATGTGTATCTAAATGGGCCTAGGGTGCTTAAGTGGGCCTAAAGTGGTGCCTAATGGGCCAAGTGCATCTAAATGGGCCTCGGGTGCCTAAGGTGGTGCCTAATGGACCAAGTGTGCCTAAATGGGCCTATGGTACCTAAATGGGCCTAGGGTGGTGCCTAATGGGCCAAGTGTGCCTAAGGTGGTGCCTAATGGGCCAAGTGTGTCTAAATGGGCCTAAGGTGCCTAAATGAGCCTAAGGTGGTGCCTAATGGGTCAAGTGTGTCTAAATGGGCCTAAGGTGCCTAAGTGGGCCTAGGGTGGTGCCCAATGGGCCTAGGGTGCCTAAGTGAGACTAAGGTGCCTAAATAGGCCTAAGATGCCTAAGTGGGCCTAGGGTGGTGCCCAATGGGCCTAGGGTGCCTAAGTGAGCCTAAGGTGCCTAAATAGGCCTAAGGTGCCTAAGTGGGCCTAGGGTGCCTAAGCGGGCCTAAGGTGCGTAAGTGATCCAAAGTCTAAATAGGGCTGCCAAGAGTCACAATGGGGTTAGATAAGTCCCTCAACCAAAGTCCCCAAGGTGGCTTAGAAAAGATAGGCTACACGAGTAGTAATGGCCCACCAGGGAATTGCTGTAAAGTATCGAACAAATACCTAATAGGACATGTGCTAGGAGGACAAAATGGAGGGTGTATAGTAACCTTGGACTTTGCGAGCTTCCATTGTCAACCAAGTGCTCCACTCCTAATGAAGATCACAAAGATGAGCAAGATGAAGAGGACAAAGAAGATGGGTGGGAAATGTCATGGTTCTTCATGAGCATGGGATTGGGCTTTCCGATGGGATTTTGGGCTGTATATGGCAGTTTGGCTCTAAACAAGTCTTGGAGGCAAGCTTATTTTCAGTTCATTGATGAAACCAGAGATAGGTTATATGTCTTCATTGTAGTAAATGTGGCTCGTCTAAGAAGGAAGATGGAAAGAAATGGTGGTGCTCATGATTGAAGAAGTGGTCTACCTTACATCTTTTCACTTTCTTTTTCATTGTTTAATAATTTTATTTTATTTTATATTTTGTGTTTCATCATCGCAATGAATTCATCTATTTAGCATAGGATGATGTGGTTTCAAAGTGACAAAAATCATGAAAAAAGAAGGGAAAATGAATTCTCATTCATAAGGTAATGCAAACCTATCTCTATTACACAGTTGTGGGCTATTAATCTTGTTATGCTCAAATTTTATTAAATAATTTCTTAAATTCTTGAATTGGAAATAATATGATTTAAATTCACAAAAGAAATGGGTTGTTGTCTTGTTGAACTTAGATTTACTACAACTATAGTGCTTTAAACACTTGAATCATGTTATGAATTGAAAATGAGTTAGAAAGGAACTTGAATTCGAAGAAAATGAATTGAGTTTGATGAAATTGATCTTTGTAGCATAGTGGTAGACACCCATATTTTTAGATCCTTAAATTATACATATAAACAAAAGTACATACTTTTGCCTTTTTAACATCTAGATTCATTTTTATTCCATATTTCTATGACCTTCAAATGTTATCAAGAAAGAAAAGGATATGCTATGATCAGAAATGATATGTTAAAACAAAGTGGTTCAAAGCAAGTTCCTAAATATAATGCCAAAGGTAATCAATCTCTAAGTTTGAGCCCTAAACAAAGCATCCACGGAATATATAGATTTTATAATTGATTCAACTTTCTAAAGTTGCAAAAAGTGATTTTCTCAATGGGGTTTTAAAGATAGTCAAGGTTATCATCTCCTAGATTGAATGCCAAAATAAAAGCAAGCTAGTAGGTAGGATTATAGTTTTCTTGGCTGAAAGTCTTTGAATTTATGGAGAAATGCGCTCTCATGATGACTAATACAACTAGATATGAAAACCAAAGAAATCTAAACTATGTGGAATCAAGCTTATGAATATTTTTGCTTTCAATTGAAGTTATAGACTAAGAAGCTTACGATTCACTATTAGGTTGACCATATGAAAATATATGATATTCAACATAAGTTTTATTGTCCATAACATAAATCTAAATATTGCTTAAATTTTGGAGCTAATTACATGTATTTATATGTTTCAGATTGAATACCACGGTGAAATCAGTATCATGAATGAAGGTTTCATTTGTTACCGGTGTTTGAGAAATATATATTTGATAGTTAGTCTATAATTATATTTTTTTGGGATGTTTTGTTACTTATGAGAACTGCAATTTGAGTGCAATAAAATGTAAAAACAAGTGTACTATACTTTGCCTACTTTTGAAACCTTATGGTAAGTCTATGCCTTGAAAATGTTCTTTGAACTTTTATCATTTATGTTTGGCAGTGGGTTTGCCTCTAAGTGCAAATTGGAAATTTTGTCTACAATATATGTATATATATCTCAAGAAGCAAAAGAAAATGAAAATAAACTATAAATAAGGAAAAAACAAAAATGAAGATGAACTTACTCAAAAGTCCCTTCACAAGTGAAATCACTTAGCTTCTAATATGCATAACTTCTTCTCTAAGCCAAACTTGCTCCTCAAGTTTCAAGTCTTCTTTTCTCCTCCTTCCCTTTTTCAATTTTGAGAGAGTTTCCTCTCTTGAGAGGAAGTACACTTTCCTTAACTTACAACTAAAACCTTATTTGTATATTGATAAAAAATGCCAACGCTTGTGAGGTGTTGTAATATTAAGTGTTTTCTGTTGGATGTAGACTTCATTCTTGAGTTCATTTGGAAATTTCCTTGTTTTGTTGAAGAATACACTTTTGCAGTGGAAGTGATTTAGCCTAGGAAATTTATTTTATTATTCCACTCATTTATCGATATTCATTGGAGTGAATAAGATGTTTGAATGGATGTTTTACACAACTATGATGTATATCGATTTGTAGGTGTCAATAAAATTGTAAAGACTAGCTAGCATGGTGATGTAAAAGCTAAAATGATTTCCAAAAAATATAAGCTATTTAGTAACTATTTTTTAAAACAGTTTTGAAAAAATAGTTTTTAAGAACAGTTTTTGAAAATTGTTCTCTAATGTTTTGTAGAACAAAAGTCTGTTTAGGAATCTAAAATTGTTTTTAACCTATTTTTAATATTTTTAAATATGTTTTAAAAATAAATTTTATGTCCATAGCTTTATTTTTAATCATTATATATGTTTGTATAATTATTCTTTAAAATAGCTCTCTAAAAACAAGTTAAAATAACTAAAAGAAGTTCTTTGAAAAACTTTGTTTTCTGTTTTCTGATAATAGAAAATAGAAAAAAAAACATAAACAGTTTCTGATTGTCAAACGTGTTTTTCAGTTTTTTTGTTCTAAAAATCATAAAATTATTCTGGACAACAGTTGCCAAACATGGCCATAGGGTTCATTTCCTATACATTTTAAAACAATTTTATGGTTCTAAAAACAAAAAATATATTGAAAGTTCATGGTCTTTGACATGGAACTAACTAGAGGGATGTGAATAGCTAGTCTTTTATCCAATTAGTTCAAAAGTTTCAAATTTTTGTTTTCTGAGTATTCTTTAATTAATTACACAGTTAATCAATATATCAAGAATTTCAAATGCATGATGAGACACAATTTACATGGAAAATCACCCACAAAGCCTCATAAAAACTTGATAGATGTAAAAAATCACAAAGACCATAGAACTATAATATAACTAATTATGAAAAATTAGATATATAGAGTTACCTGCAATTGATACTTCCTGCGACTTATACTCCAATACATAAACTCAATCTCATGTTATCAACATAATACCACCATGCTCCTTAATAAATTCTTTAACTCCTTGAAGGGATGAGATTGTCTCTCATAAACCCAAGAAAAAAAAAAAGAGAACGCCTTTCATAGTTTCATGTAACAAAAAGAGTAATGACTTTTTAGGCTCTTTACACATTATGAAAAAAACTAAAAATTTTAAGGCATATTTATATGGGTGAAACCCTTATTGACTTGAACTTTTTCCAAAATCTTAATTTTCTAAAACAAGTTTGCCAAAATATAGAAAAATAGAAGACTTTGTAAATTGAAAAATTCTAGCAATCTAGCCTTAGAATGCTTGAGTGTTGGATCAGTGCACATGAGCCTCTCTTGGCAATTCTTGAGCATAATGCTTGTGTAAAAACCTACATCCAACTATGTAGACATTATTCGCTTTGGGCCCACTAGGTTTTCACGACTTTAAAATTCATCTACAAGGTTACAAGGAGTCTACATATATATAGGGTTAGGAACTTTTTTCCTCTATATATCCATTGTGATATCCCACATTAAATAGAGGAAAAGTTCATAACAATATATATTTATAGGTTCCTCTTAACCTTATAGTTGCATTTTAAACCCATGAGAGTCCATTGAGCTCGAAGTGGACAATATCTATACGGTTGGTAGCGGGTTATTACAAATAATATCAAAACTTATCCCTAACCTTGATTTAGGCCTTGGTTTGTTTGACCCCGTAAGGGTTGTCCGTTTGTTTAGCCTTGTAATCCTATGAAACACAACAAGAATAGTGTGCCTACATGGGGGTGATTGTGAAATCTCACATTAGATAGAGGTAAAATTTCCTGACCTTATATATGTATAAACTCTTTTTAACTTTATAAACGTGTTTTAAAGCAATGAGGCTATGTTGGGCTTAGAATGGACAATATATACGAGGTTGGAAATGGGTCGAGATACCTTTGGCAATACTTGTCATTACAACTTGAGTATCTCTTGGCAATTAATACTTGAGCACAATGCTTGAGCGCTGTCAAGAGTACCTTAATTATTAAAGTGATTGAGAATCTAAAATCTGATTTCCAATTAAATTGAAAATGCTCAATTTTTAATTAATTCCCTAAACTCCCTTTTATGCCACTTATAAAAGAATTTACCCTTTTCTTAGCTCTCTATACTTATATGTACTATCTCAATTTGATTCTACAACAATCTTGAATCTTCAATGAAGTATAAGTTATAAGAAAATATAAAAAATTCTAAACCAAGATGAATGGAACAAAATTGTTAACTTAAAGTAATTAGACTAATGCACATATATAATAGACAAACATAAATACGTACATACATATACATACATATATATATATATATATATATATATATATATATATATATATATATACTATATTATATAAGTATTTACCCTTTATAGCTCTCTATACTTATATGTACTATCTCTACTTAGTTCTGCAACAATTTTGAATCTTTAATGGAGTATAAGTCTTACGAAAATATAAAAAGAAAAATAAAATCCTAAACCAAGATGAATGGAACAAATTGATTACTTAAACTAATTAGACTAATGCACTAATATATATAGGTATAGATATAATTTTTGAAAATAAAATAAAACATGAATAATTTCAAGATAATAAGCCAAAATTATTTTCAACAATTTTTGAAAGAAAAAAAAAACCAAGTTATAGAGAAAAAAAGCATCCATATTCGTCCATTGTCTTTATCTACCATGCAATATCCAAAACCTTTCGATATAACATATATATGATTTGAACAAACTTCTTCGAATTTCCACTATTGAACTCAAAATCAAGTAAGATTCAATGTGTTGGATTTTTTATGAGTCTTGTAATAGTAATTTTTTAAAAGTAATTTAAAATTTAAAAAATCAACCTAATTAATTCTAAAAATTCATGAACTAAAATTGGTTCAAAGTAACTTAGTTGGGTTCTTCTTTTCATGTAATTTTATTTTTCTAATTTTTTTCCTCAAGCAAACAAACTCCAAATGAAAAGAGACTTAATGCATTTGATTCATTAATGAATGTAATATTTTTTTAAAAGTAATTTGAAACTAAAAAGATGGCCAAATTAATATGAAAAATCCATGGTTAAAAAACTAGTTTACAATACCTTATTAATTTATGATTGGGTAATAAATGTGTAAATAATGAAAAACTTTGACTTATTCATGTATTCAGAAAAAGTAAATTATATTTGTTTTTATAATACAGTTTAAAGAAAATTTTAATTGTTTCTATCATTTTTTCAATTATTATTATTCATTAAAAGAAATAAAAATAGAAATAAAGAAGAATGGTGGAGCAAAGAGAAAAGCATGAGGCTCTTGACCTGTGCAAATGCAAGTTAGGAGTTTTAAGGACTATGTCTACATTTGGAAGCTACTTTTCTTAGCACCTAAGGGGTTCTTGGTAACCTTGTCTTACATAGGTTAGTGTTGAAAAGGTTAAAGAGTTTAAGTAGTTTAAGCTTTCTCATAGTATGTAATTAATTTCATTCAAAAAAACCTGCTTGGTGACCTGCCCTGATCAATTGAGTGCCTTGAAAAGCAAGTAGGTATGAAGCACGGATAGTCCTTCATGGCTTGATTCACCTTTGCGCGTATTTACAGTGTTATTTGGTTGTGTGTAATTTAGTCCATATTGCCAAGGACTAGCAATGGGTGGTTAGTGTGCATGATGAAAACCATAAATTGTTGATGCTATTGTTAATATTTCCATGCATTTTGAAGAAATTTATTGCGTACCATAATAATTAGCCAAGTTGGCCTTATCCCTCCAAGCTTTCTCATGGTTTCAAGACTTATGTAATGCTTAATTATAGGTATTCCCTTCAAGATCTCAAATCTAAATGACTTGGAAGGATAATTTTGAATGTTGGAATGATTTTAGAGAGGTCAAGAAGGTTTCGCAAAGGTTCAAAGATGCAAGAACAAAGGAGCAAGATAAGAGGAAGCTCACATAACTTCTCCACAGAACCAATTTCAACCAATTTGGAGTTTGTAATTATTTCAAAGGGATAGAGGTGTCCAAATTGAGTGATATAAATTTCAAAAAATTCTATACTTAAAATGGACCTTACAGTTTCCAATAAATTCTAAGTTCATTTACCCATCTTGAAAATCACATAATTCAAAGAAAAAAAATCATAAAATTTGCTAAAGACAAAGGAAGGGTTTTTAGGCTTAACCCAAGAAGACCTAAAACTTCTTCCTACGGGCTTAGGGTTTAGAGAGGACTTATCTAAACATCTTATGGTGACTAAAAATGGAGCTTTTTGACATGTTTAAAGAGAAGAACAAAGCACACAAATGGAGAAGAAGGGTGATAGCAAGTTGGTTCTCATTCAGCACATCTATGAAGATTTCCTCAATTTTCTTTCCTTCTTTACTAGAGTAGTATTAGAAACTTGATTATATTTGATATAGTACTTTTAGATTTGATTCTTAGGCTCTATTTTATTTTCTTGATTTTGGACATTGCTCTTAAAACATTTTCAATGCTTTCTATATATGCATGGTTTAGTTTTTGGTTGCAGTATTGAAAAGTATTTCAAGCCTAGTTATTAACATTAAGCTTTATCACATCTAGTTATAGAATGTATAAATGTTTCAAGTAATATGTTTTCTCTTCATTTTATTTAGCAAAATATGGCTAATGACACCGAAAAATGACCCATTATGTATGACCTTGGGCAACCACTAGCTTTGTGTAGGCTTGTCACGTCAATAAGAACAATATTGGATAATGCACTAACCATAAAACCAAGTACAAACTATTCAATGTTAACCCCAAATCTCTTAGGATCTTACAACATTATCAAAAGGTACTTTTCCCTTAGATACCAAAAAGGCATCATGAATCAAGTGATATTATGTGTACACCTTTGGATCTTATGTCTTTTTGTACCAAAGCCTCATTCACTCATACTCTTGTATTTTGGTCTCATTTGCTTGTATCCTTGTCTAACAACCTAAATTAATTTTATCATACACACACAACAATCAAGATAGGTAGTGTCACGCCCCAAGACCCACTCCAAGGGCGTGACGGTCATTTCACACTTTAAACCCGAAGGCTTACAGTGTAACCTGACCCAAACAATTATCTTGTAATTGGAAGTTACCAACTACCAAATACCTGTTCAGAGTAGCGGAACAAAATCTAAAATCCTCAAAATTCAATTTCAAAACTAAAACATCCACTATCCAAAATCCATTGTCCAAATATTTGCAAACTTAAACAATTCAAGTACTAGAACAAATTTCAAAATCTCCAAAACTCAACTTTGATCTAAAATAAAATTTGAAGGATCAATATTCAAATAACTTCCAAATACTAAAGGATCCAAATGAACATAACTAACAGTTAAACAAAATCCAACATAAAATCCTAAGTCAAATCCTAATGATGACCATTCCTCAGCCTAGCCATCACTCCTCACCCGAACTAAGAGTACCTGAAAAATTTTCAACAATTGGGAATGAGCTCACAGCCCAATAAGGAATATTAATGCAATTCATGAATCAAATATTTTCATTTCAAATAAGAGATATCATTTTTTTTTTTTCATCAAATATCAAAGTTTCAAAAATACTAATATATTCAAAATTCAACCAACCATTTTCATATCAAATTCAAACACTTTCACATAAGATTCAATCAAATCCATTCAATTTTCATTACTCTGGTTATCAAATATCAAATGCCCAATTAGGTGGGACTTTTCAAATGGGTGGCTAGCCTCAAATTGTTCCTGGTGGAAGGAACCAAACACTACTAGTACTAGTAACCTCTAACCAAACCCCTAGAGGCTGGGGTCCAAATCAATTACATTCCCACCATGAAATGTAAAGGTCAACTATTATATCCCGTTGACAGGGCCGAATAGTCAACTATTATATCCCGTTGACAAGGGCCAAATAAACCAGAGTGATGTTTTTGTTCAAGTATTCAAATTTACACAACATAATATCTCCATATTTTGTGTCATAAATAAAACAAAATATTCCAACATAATATTTAGTGCAAAACAGTTTGATCCATGCATGGTAACAAAATATCATTTTCTTTTCCACAATTCAAAATAACATATAAAATAATTTAATTTTATAAATATTGCATTAACTTCCCTTACCTCAAAATATGCAAAGGCCTTGAAAGAAAAATAACCCTGAAAAGTCTACTCCTCACCTAACACAATAAAAAGACAACTATTACTATTTACCTCAAAATATAAATTTGATAATCCTAAAATTTCTAAATGTTAAGATTAATATTTCTGATTAATAAAGTAATAATTTAATTACTCTATTCCTTATTTAATTATAATTAATAAATTCCCAATTTGTTTCTAATAACACATTACTAATTTAATTAAATTACAATTTTATTTCATTATAAAATTCTATATATATATATATATATATATATATATATTTTACTAAATCTCTCATTCTATTTATTACAAAAAACCATTATTACTATTATCTTATTTATTAATCTAAAACTAAATATTATTATTATTATTATTATTTTATTTAACCAATTCAAAAGCCACTCAACCATTACCTAGTTGTCTCGGGTACACCAAACCAAAAAGCAAGTTTTTTTTTTTTTTTTTTTTCCATTGCCATCATCATGATTCATTTTATATATATATATATAAAAGGCTTCCGCACATGCCCCTTCTCTTTTTTTTTTTTTTTTTTTTTCCTTCCTTCTTCCTTCCAGTGTTGTGCACACGCGTTCTCCCTTTTTTTTTTTTTTAACATTTTCTAATCTCTTCAACCACAAATAACAATATATTTATTTACTTTTTTTTTTAATAAAATTAACCCTAGCCTAAAATCGAAACCTTCCAAGAATTTTTTTTTTTTTTCTTCTCATCTAATAAAACTTAAGGTCTCCCAAATTCCAACAATAAAATCAAAATCTTAATTTTTTTTTACTATTTGACATTCAAACGAATTAAAAAAAATAATAATCTAACCCTAATCTAGATTTGGGGTTTTCCAAAAAAAAATATATCTAATGCTTGAAATTAACTAATGAATCTAAAATAATAATCTAGGGGTTAGAATCTTACCTATAGAGGTTTGTTCTTCAAACCTTGAAATTTGACCTCAACTTCACGTTCTCTGGAAACTCTCTGCGAACAGGAATACGATTCAGAAACGAATAGGAAGAAGAGAATTTCCTATTTATACCTAGGGTAATTCGTAAAATTACTTTTTCACCCCTCTTCCATTTTATTAAATTAATTAATTAATTAATTTAATATATTTATTATGAATTTCCTATATTACCCTTAAAAAAAAACTTGGGCGTTACATCCTCCCCTCCTTAACAAAAGTTTAGTCCTTTAAACTTGACATACCTGAGTCTTGAAATAATTGAGGATGTTTTTCTCTCATCTCTTCTTCTAACTCCCAAGTGGCCTCTCGGATACTATGATTTCTCCATTGGACCTTTACTAACTTGACAACAGCATGTCGCAGTACCTTATCCATCACATCCACAATTTGAACGGGTACCTCTTCATAGGTCAAGTCCTCAGAAATTTGAATAGGCTCCAACTCCACAACATGAGAGGGATCATAAATATACTTCCTCAAGGTTGAAACATGGAAAACATTATGAATCTTAGATAGACTTGGGGGCAAGGCTACTTTATATGCCAAGGTGCCTACTCTTTCTAATATTTCAAACGGACCCACAAAACGAGGACTAAGTTTTCCTTTTCTCCCAAATCTCATCACAGACTTCATAGGTGAAACTTTCAAGAACACATGATCACCCACCTCAAACTCCAAATCTCGCCTACGATTATCAGCATAACTTTTATGTCTACTTTGAGCTAGTTTTAATCTTTCCTTAATTAAAGAGACCTTTTCAACAGTCAACTGCACAAGTTCAGGCCCCAAAAGTTTCTTCTCTCCAACATCATCCCAACAAACAGGAGATCGACATCTTCTACCATACAACGCCTCAAAAGGTGCCATCCCAATGCTAGCTTGAAAACTATTATTATAGGCAAACTCCACTAGGGGCAAATAATCATCCCAATTACCTTTTAGGTCCAAAGCACAAGCTCTCAACAAGTCTTCCAAAATCTGAATTACCCTTTCTGATTGGCCATCAGTTTGAGGATGGAAAGCAGTACTAAAACTCAACTTAGTGCCCAAAGCTTTTTGTAGACTATGCCAGAATCTAGAAGTGAAACGGGGATCTCTGTCAGACACTATAGAAACTGGTACTCCATGCATTCTCACAATCTCCTTCACATAAAGAGAAGCTAAACGATCTAAAGAAAAGTTGACTTTCATAGGCAAAAAGTGAGCAGACTTTGTCAACCGGTCAACAATCACCCAAATAGCATTATTACCCCCTGAGGTTCTTGGCAATCCTATCACAAAATCCATGGTAATATGCTCCCACTTCCACTCAGGAATAGCAAGTGGCTGCAAAGACCCTGCCGGTCGCTGATGCTCAGCCTTCACCTGTTGACACACTAAACACTGAGCCACAAATTGTGCAATATCACGCTTCATACCTGACCACCAATAGTTTTGCCTCAAATCCTTGTACATCTTTGTCCCTCCTGGGTGGATTGCAAACTTGGAACAATGAGCTTCCTCTAAAAGCTCCCTTCTTAGGTCTTCATTATTTGGGACACAAAGTCTAGTCCCAAATCTCAAGATCTCATCATTTGACAAAACAAAATCAGGCTTACTACCCCTCTTAACTTCCTCCATAACTTGCACTAATTGGGAATCATTCTTTTGTAGGGTCTTAATTCTCCCAACTAAGTCCGGTTGTACTCTGAAATTTGCTACAAGTGCTCCTGAGCCCATAACTCGAAAGTGGACTTGTAAACTCCTCAACTCTTCAAGTAACTGCCTTTGACAGCCTCTAATAGCTGCTAGAGAACCAACTGACTTCCTACTCAAGGCATCAACTACAACATTCGCCTTCCCAGGATGATACTGAATAATACAATCATAGTCCTTAAGTAGTTCTATCCATCTTCTCTGTCTCATGTTCAACTCCTTTTGGGAAAATAGATACTTCAAACTCTTATGATCTGTGAATATCTCACAAGTTTCACCAAAAAGAAAATGTCTCCAAATCTTAAGTGCAAAAACCACAGCAGCTAACTCCAAATCATGAGTAGGGTAGTTCCTTTCATAAGGCTTCAACTGTCTAGAAGCATAAGCTACAACTCTCCCATGCTGCATAAGAACACAACCCAAACCCTGATGAGAGGCATCACTATACACCACAAATCCTCCTGAACCTGAAGGGATAGTCAAAATAGGAGCTGACACTAATCTATTCTTCAACTCTTGGAAGCTACATTCACAATCATCAGACCACTTAAACTTAACTCCCTTCTGTGTCAACTTAGTTAAAGGTAGGGCAATCTTAGAGAACCCTTCTATAAACCACCTATAGTAACCAGCAAGTCCCAAGAAACTTCGAATCTCAGTCACAGTACTAGGTCTTCTCCAATTAGCTACAGCATCTACCTTTCCAGGGTCAACTGAGATGCCATCATTGCTTACCACATGCCCAAGGAAAGAAATTCGGTCTAACCAAAACTCACACTTCTTCAGTTTAGCATACAATTGCTTATCTCTGAGGGTCTGTAATACAATACTCAAATGGCCCTCATGCTCCTCTCTACTTCTTGAGTATACCAAGATGTCATCTATAAAAACCACCACAAACTGATCTAGATAGGGCTTGAATACCCTATTCATTAAGTCCATGAAAGCAGCAGGTGCATTAGTCAAACCAAAAGGCATAACCAAAAACTCATAATGCCCGTATCTAGTTCGAAAAGCAGTCTTGGGTACATCTTCACTTCTAACCCTTAATTGATGATAACCAGACCGAAGATCAATCTTAGAGAACACACAAACACCTTGTAGCTGATCAAACAAATCATCAATCCGAGGAAGGGGATACTTGTTCCTCACTGTCACCTTATTCAACTCCCTATAGTCAATGCAAAGTCTCATTGAGCCATCCTTCTTTTTCACAAATAGAACAGGAGCTCCCCAAGGTGAAACACTGGGCTTGATAAAACCCTTGTCTAATAACTCTTGAAGCTGAACTTTCAACTCCTTAAGCTCCACAGGTGCCATCCTGTATGGGGCCTTAGACATAGGACCTGTTCCTGGTACCAGATCGATGGTGAACTCCACCTCTCTCTCTGGTGGCAAGCCAGGCAAATCCTCTGGAAAGACATCAGGATATTCCCTTACTATGGGTATGTCTTCCAACTTCAAATCACTTTCATTACTCATCACACTAGCCAAAAATCCTTGGCAACCCTTCTTGAGCAAGCTACTAGCTCGCAAGGCTGAGATCATACACAGTGGTCTGTCCACATGCTTCCCTTCAAAGCTAAACTTAGGCTGACCAGGAATACTAAACGTCACCCTTTTCTCAAAACAGTCAACAGAGGCATGGTAGGAAGCTAACCAATCCATCCCCAAAATCACATCAAAATCCTGAAGGTCAAGGAGTACTAAGTCAACTGGCATTTCCCTATAACCAATCATCACAATACAATTTCTAAGCATTCTACTGGTCACAACAGAATCTCCCACAGGAGTAGCAACAATCAAATCAAAGTCCATGCTAGCAATAGGCAAACCCAACAAACCAACAAAAGATACTGAAACAAAAGAGTGTGTTGATCCAGGATCAATCAAGACTCTAGCAAATAAGGTGTGGATTCGGAGAGTACCTGTCACCACATCAGAAGTGGCCTGAGCATCTCGATGAGTCATAGCAAACACCCGCCCTTGGGCTTTGGGTTTCTGTTTATCCTCCTTATTTTCCTCTTTAGGCTTCCTAGTGATGAACTTCCTATTCTCTGGACAATCTCTGATCAAATGTCCTTGCTTCCCACAACCAAAGCAAGCTCCAATCTCTCTATAGCATGGCCTACCCCCATGCTTCTTACCACAAGTAGGACAAGCCCCATCTGAATTCTGCGCTGCCTTCCCTTTATTCTGATTTCTTCCTGATGTAGACCTTCGCTGTGCTTGATTACCATGAGCACCATCACTTCTATTTCGCTTCCTTTGCTGTTCCCTATACTGATGAAGCTCCTCATTATCTTTCTCTGCTATAAGGGCTCTATCAACAACCTCTGAATAGACACCAAGCTTCAGAATAGATATCTTGTTCTTCAAATAAGGCTTCAATCCATCCTGAAACTTTAATGCCTTTTCCTCCTCTGTAGCAATCAACTGTGGGGAAAAACGTGATAACTCTGTAAATTTGGCCTCATACTGAGCCACAGTCATATCCCCCTGTTCCAAACGAATAAACTCTCCCACCTTCTGCCGCCTAACACTGTCAGGGAAATACTTCTTGTAAAAAGCCTCCCTAAATTGTCTCCATGTTATGGGTCCCTGATCCTCCAAAAGTCTCCTAGTCATACGCCACCAATGATCTGCCTCTTTATCCAACATAAAAGCTGCATAAGAGGCTTTTTGCTCCTCAGAGCAATCTATTACACCAAAGAATTTCTCCATCTTAAGGATCCAAGCCTCTGCCTCTGTGGGATCTGTAGCACCAGAAAAGTAAGGAGGACCCAATTTCTTGAAGTCATCAAAAGAGCTACCCCTAGAAGATGAAGACTGTCCCTGAACATTAGTCCCAGCAGCTCGAGCTTGGCGTTCAACTAAACCAGCTAGTGTCCCAAGATACCTATAGATCCCTTCTGCACTCACAGGAGGCAAACCCTCAACTGGAGGTACATCATCATTAGCCTGACTGTTTTGTGAAGAAGCTGCTCTTCTTGGTGGCATGATGTCCTAAAATAATAAGACATAACTAAATTAGTCACTAAAGAACCAATTAGAAAATTTCCAAATAAAGAAAGAATTGGAATTTATACTAAATGAAACTAAAACTTAAACAAATGCGTCACTCATCTATCCCCAATCTAAACAAATTCAAATTCCCATCAAGATCAAAACCTAGTGCTCTGATACCACTCTGTCACGCCCCAAGACCCACTCCAAGGGCGTGACGGTCATTTCACACTTTAAACCCGAAGGCTTACAGTGTAACCTGACCCAAACAATTATCTTGTAATTGGAAGTTACCAACTACCAAATACCTGTTCAGAGTAGCGGAACAAAATCTAAAATCCTCAAAATTCAATTTCAAAACTAAAACATCCACTATCCAAAATCCATTGTCCAAATATTTGCAAACTTAAACAATTCAAGTACTAGAACAAATTTCAAAATCTCCAAAACTCAACTTTGATCTAAAATAAAATTTGAAGGATCAATATTCAAATAACTTCCAAATACTAAAGGATCCAAATGAACATAACTAACAGTTAAACAAAATCCAACATAAAATCCTAAGTCAAATCCTAATGATGACCATTCCTCAGCCTAGCCATCACTCCTCACCCGAACTAAGAGTACCTGAAAAATTTTCAACAATTGGGAATGAGCTCACAGCCCAATAAGGAATATTAATGCAATTCATGAATCAAATATTTTCATTTCAAATAAGAGATATCATTTTTTTTTTTCATCAAATATCAAAGTTTCAAAAATACTAATATATTCAAAATTCAACCAACCATTTTCATATCAAATTCAAACACTTTCACATAAGATTCAATCAAATCCATTCAATTTTCATTACTCTGGTTATCAAATATCAAATGCCCAATTAGGTGGGACTTTTCAAATGGGTGGCTAGCCTCAAATTGTTCCTGGTGGAAGGAACCAAACACTACTAGTACTAGTAACCTCTAACCAAACCCCTAGAGGCTGGGGTCCAAATCAATTACATTCCCACCATGAAATGTAAAGGTCAACTATTATATCCCGTTGACAGGGCCGAATAGTCAACTATTATATCCCGTTGACAAGGGCCAAATAAACCAGAGTGATGTTTTTGTTCAAGTATTCAAATTTACACAACATAATATCTCCATATTTTGTGTCATAAATAAAACAAAATATTCCAACATAATATTTAGTGCAAAACAGTTTGATCCATGCATGGTAACAAAATATCATTTTCTTTTCCACAATTCAAAATAACATATAAAATAATTTAATTTTATAAATATTGCATTAACTTCCCTTACCTCAAAATATGCAAAGGCCTTGAAAGAAAAATAACCCTGAAAAGTCTACTCCTCACCTAACACAATAAAAAGACAACTATTACTATTTACCTCAAAATATAAATTTGATAATCCTAAAATTTCTAAATGTTAAGATTAATATTTCTGATTAATAAAGTAATAATTTAATTACTCTATTCCTTATTTAATTATAATTAATAAATTCCCAATTTGTTTCTAATAACACATTACTAATTTAATTAAATTACAATTTTATTTCATTATAAAATTCTATATATATATATATATATTTTACTAAATCTCTCATTCTATTTATTACAAAAAACCATTATTACTATTATCTTATTTATTAATCTAAAACTAAATATTATTATTATTATTATTATTTTATTTAACCAATTCAAAAGCCACTCAACCATTACCTAGTTGTCTCGGGTACACCAAACCAAAAAGCAAGTTTTTTTTTTTTTTTTTTTTCCATTGCCATCATCATGATTCATTTTATATATATATATATAAAAGGCTTCCGCACATGCCCCTTCTCTTTTTTTTTTTTTTTTTTTCCTTCCTTCTTCCTTCCAGTGTTGTGCACACGCATTCTCCCTTTTTTTTTTTTTTTTTTTAACATTTTCTAATCTCTTCAACCACAAATAACAATATATTTATTTACTTTTTTTTTTAATAAAATTAACCCTAGCCTAAAATCGAAACCTTCCAAGAATTTTTTTTTTTTTTTTTCTTCTCATCTAATAAAACTTAAGGTCTCCCAAATTCCAACAATAAAATCAAAATCTTAATTTTTTTTTACTATTTGACATTCAAACGAATTAAAAAAAAATATAATCTAACCCTAATCTAGATTTGGGGTTTTCCAAAAAAAAATATATCTAATGCTTGAAATTAACTAATGAATCTAAAATAATAATCTAGGGGTTAGAATCTTACCTATAGAGGTTTGTTCTTCAAACCTTGAAATCTGACCTCAACTTCACGTTCTCTTGAAACTCTCTGCGAACAGGAATACGATTCAGAAACGAATAGGAAGAAGAGAATTTCCTATTTATACCTAGGGTAATTCGTAAAATTACTTTTTCACCCCTCTTCCATTTTATTAAATTAATTAATTAATTAATTTAATATATTTATTATGAATTTCCTATATTACCCTTAAAAAAAAACTTGGGCGTTACAGGTAGTTAGTAGGCACCAATTTGATACCACAGTATTTTCCATTAACATGGTTACCGATTAAGCAACTATGGTTAGCCTAAAATGATTGGATGCATGGTGAGCTATAAAAGACCATGCTAGCATCTAGCTGAGAGAATAAAGGTTTATTTGGGAAGTGTTTTTGAAATCAGTTTTGAAAAATAGTTTTTGAAAACAATTTTTAAGAATAATTTTTTTGTGTTTTCAAAAATAAAAATTACGCTTGGGGACTAAATTTTAAAAATAGTTTTTTGTTTTCAAAAGCTAAAAAAAAAAAAAAAACATGTCTGATTGAGTTAATAAAACAATTTTATTAAATAAGTAAAAAAAAAAAAAAAAAACTTATTTAGAAATTATTTTTTAAAATTAATTTTTTTTTATTAACTTGATGTTATAAATATAAATAACTTTTAAATTTTCACTTCATTAAATTAAAACATTGTATCCATTTTCTAATTACTTGCATAATGTTTCATTTTTTTAATACAATATTTTACAATATATTTACTCCTTAATCATTAGTTAACCTCAGATGCAAATCATGAAAGCAGAAAGAACAACTCCACACAGTCCCATTCAATGAAAAATCATTCTTTTATTGCCTTAGAAATTTTGGATTGAGTGTTTGCAAAGATCTTAAAGTGTGTGTCTTCAAATACTACACAAAAGGTACGTGCAAGAAGTCTTCTTCAAGCAAATCTCTGCACATCATTAACCCCACAATCTGAAACATCCAATACACAATTCAAAGTCTCCTTTTTATCTCTAGATTTGCACTGTAATAACATTTTTTTCTTTATGCCTCCAAATCAAGTTGAAGATAGGTTTTTGGGTACAATAACTTCACCCAAATCCCTAGCCCATAAAATCAGTAGATTAAGGAGAGAACCCTTCACTGCTGAATTTTTTTTCTTCTTCTTTCTAGATTATTCATCATACGCAAAGGGGTGACAAATTAATGTATACTGAAGAGGCCCATGCCTTCATGAACCTTGCTCATAATGTTTTAGTTGGCCCATTGAGCTGAATAACTCTATTTTGAAATGGGCTTTTGGCCCATTAGGATCAAGATGCATGTATAGTATACCTCACAACTATTCTGTTATTGGGTGATATACAAATGGTGTAAACCTAAAAGGGAGAGGGGAGTAAAGGGAGACTTCATCACCCTCATCACTTTTATTCTCATTGCTAACCAAGTTTGTGCAGTCAAGCTTGTTCTTAGCTCAAGAGGAAAAAAAAGGTAAAGATAAGTTCAAACACTATGGGATGTAAGAATTTTTCAGATCTTCATGCTACAAATAGAAAATAGATTGACGATTTTTGATAAACTATTATTTTATGTTTGGTTCCCAAAAAATACTAAGGAAAAAAGAAAAAAATACTATAAAAATGGTTTTCTCATGTTTAGTTTCATTATTGAGAATACGATAGAAAATGAAATATAATTAAAATTAGTTAAAAATTTATACATTTTAAAATGATTTAATCTTTATACTATGGAAGAAAATAAATGAAATGAATTTGAGAAAATATATAAAAATAATTTATTAATTTTGAATCTATTTTTTACTTTCCTCTGTTTTTTTTTTTTTTTTTCTTCCACTTTTCCTCTTTATTTTCTTTCCCTCATATTTTTTAAAACCAAACATAATCTTAGTGTTTGTTATCTAAGGAAAATGTCTAAGAGTACTTTTGCCATATTTGATTTCAAGAAACTAGAAAAAAAAATTATAAAGAAAGTGATTTTCTCTTGTAACATTATAAATATATAATTTAATCATCATAAAATTAATTAAGAAATATAAATAATCAAAATGACATTTTATCTTTACTATATTAAATCATAATAAAAATAAAATGTAAATATATTAATATTTCTAATATTTATTATTAAAAAGATATATCATATATAAGTAAAATAAAATTTTACTTCCAATGGTTGTTTATTGCATGGGTTTATTATCTTAGTGTATTTTTTTACCTATGTTATTTTCATATTTATTATCTTATGCATGAATGTATATTTATTTTAAATATCTTCCTTATAATTATAAATAAACGATATAACAAAAAAGGAAATTGTCCTAATAGTACTATTTGGACCACCAAACTAGGTGTAAAAGCGCACACACAGAAAGACTTGACCTTGGAAGCATCTTAATACACTTGCCGGAAGTACCTCTCAGATTAAAATAAAATAATCATAATAATAATTATTAAACCTAAATTTTTGGTCATTTTCTTTTCTTGGCACCTTTCCTTGGGACAATGACCTTAGAGCTTAATTGGTGACATGGATTCCTCGTTTAAACAAATTGTCCAAGACATGTGGACAAGACAAGGAATGGAGACTAAAACTTTAAAGATTTGGTAATTAATATATTTGAATTAAAGAGTATAAATAAATAAATAAATAAATATTTGAATAAATAAATAAATAAATATTTGAATTATAAATCCTTTTTTTCTTTGTGAAACCTCCTTTCCTGTAGAGTTGTATTGCCGATCTTCTACCCATTGAAAAAGTCAACCCTATTTATTATATGTGAAATTAGGAAATTAAATTTAGAATTCCTCAAAATTTAGTTTCTTAATTCAAAAAATTTAATTCCTTAATTTTATCAACTTGTTTTATTTATTAAGAAAATTTACTAATAAAAGAATATTTATTTTTAATTCTCTTTTGAGTACTTTAATTGAAAATTTTGATTTTATTTGTGACAATATTTCATAAGCTTCTAAATTTTGTCACATGTCACATTTTTAGTATATGCCACTTGTCAAATGTATACGTGACCCATCACTTGTCGAGTCCAAACTTTGTTGAATTGAAAATTCACAATTTTGAAGATCAATTTAATGATAATTTAATTCACTAAAATTTTTTATATTTAACACTATTTTTTTTCTCTTTCCTCATACTTTTATTCTCTATTTTCTTTCCTTACAAAATAAAAATAAAAATACTATTCATTCAATAAAATATAGTCAATTCATTCAACAAAAATGATGAAACCATTCCAAATGAATCGAGTTTAATTTTTTTTTTTTACAATTTCAATTTTCAAAATATAAAACAAAATCAATGCATTCTTGGAAGTGATTGTTCTTCTTTCTTCTCCCATATTTTTATAGTGAGCTGATTTTCCTTTTATATAGCGGTATGCACGTTGACTTTTCATATTAACGTTGTTGACAGTCGTTGCAGCTTTTTCACGAAATTCCAGTTCAAGGATCACAAGCTTGCCAATGGTGTTCAAATATGGATTTGCAGGAGTACTTACCTATAAATGGTACTCCAAGGTGAAGTTATTGACCCAAAGAAGAGCATTGAATTGAAAGATACTTCCTGTTGGAGGTGCCTGATTAGAAAATACCTAATTTTTGTGCTACCAATTCCGATCACCAATTTAGTAATAAATCAAATTAAACTTAAATTTAAATACATATTAGACAAAGTCTCAAACTAGGTTGAAATGAAAAATAAACAAGGTTCAAATTGTTTACTCTAATATTTAAATTTCTCGATAGCTCAATCATCCTCTCAATTTCATCATTGGGTTATAATATAGAATGAATGTCTTGGTTTTGTTATTAAACCAGATCTAGTTCAACAAAACCAAACTGATTAGTCCATTTTAGCAGTTTGATTAGTTCAATTCTTCATACATAAAAGCATACAAGACTGATTTGATTTTATTATATTCGCACAACCCAGCATCTTGCCTTCAAATAACCATGACTTCCCTCTCACTCAACGTTGGAAATTTTATTACTCTCAAACTTAGCCCACAAATTATCCATTATGGCATGAACAAGCCTTGGCCCTTGCAGAAAGCCAAGAATTGCTCGATTACCTTACTACTGAAGATCCTGCTCCACCTCAATACACCATACCAGATTCCAGTAATACCCAAACTATAGAAACTTCTGCACCAAGAATAACCGAAGCAAACATCACATGGCGAAAAGCTGACCGTCTTCTTCGAGGGTGGATAATTGGAACACTCTCCGAAGAAACACTTGGCCTTATTGTGGGCTTAGATACAACAAATGTAGTATGGGAAGCATTGAAAAATGCCTACGCTGAAGATTCACAAGAACGAGAATTCACACTGAGGCAACAAGTAACATATCTTCGGAAAGAAAGAAAATAATAAGTCTACTTTTGTATACGTGAACACGGCTAGAGATGTAACTCATTTTTTATTTCCAGGATACAACATACAGAGGACCACGTCCTCTATTTAAACACAAAAACCTGGGATAACAGAATTACATTGAATCTAAAAACAGATTACACAGAGTCCGTATAATTCATAGCAAAAAGTCCAAGACTATCTGAGAGTGATTTGATTTATTTTGTCTTTGAGATATGCTGCGTTAACATTCCAAGATATGATCCGAGATATGCTTTGCGAGAATACTCCAAGATATGCTCTGTTTTGAATCCGAGATTTGCTCAATCAATTTGTTGAGATTTCCTTAACTAGTCGAACTACCATTTCGGGTTGAAGTTGTTGCCATTGATACTCCTTCATCTTTCAACGTCTCTCCACTATTTTAGCATGAATTGTGGGAGTTTTCAACCTTATCACTCCTTTGAGTCCCACAATTCATGCCAAGATGCTGGATTGTGCCAATACCCTTCCTCAAACTGGGCCGGGGTTAGAGGTAGAGTTTGGTTTGAAAGTTACTGAGTGCAGCCTTTGACACTGGTTTGGTGAAGAGGTCTGCTACTTGCTTTTCAATGGAAATATGTTGAGTGACGAGAAGTCCAAGTGCAACTCGTTCGCGCACAAAATGGTAATCCAACTTGATGTGTTTGCTACGAGCATGAAACATCGGATTTATTGTCATGTGAAGAGCACTTGTGTTATCACAGTAGAGAGTTGGTATAGACGCCAACAAAATGTGAAGATCTTTAAGAATAAATGACATCCATGTGAGTTCAGCTGCTGTATTTGCCATGGCTCGATATTCCGCTTCGGTGCTCAACCAAGAGATTGTATGTTGTTTTTTTGCATACTAGGAGATGAGATTTTCTCCAAGAAACGTACAGTATCCAGTGATGGATCGCCCTGTGGATGGACACCCCGCCCAATCTGCGTTAGAGAAAGCACAAAGATCAAGTGTTGTATTGGAAGTAAAATGCAAATCGATGTCAATTTTTCCTTTGACATATCTTAAGATCCTCCAAACCATTTTTAAATGCACGACAGTGGGAGCATGCATGAATTGTGATGCATTAATTCATACTATATGAAAGATCTAGTCTCGTGAGGGTTAGGTACTGTAAAACACCAACAAGTCCTCTAAAATAACTCGGATCTTCTAACAAGACAT